>OY757309.1:5076711-6308971 GCA_963583905.1 Stenurella melanura
ACAACTCGCGGACACTATATTTTCTACATACGCATGCTTTATTATATCAACTGTTTAATTTATGTATGCATACAGGGGTGCCAGAAAATATGGGAGGTATTTTAACTTATTTTCTATGCATCTGTGTATTGTAATATTAAATTACCCTATTTATTTTGCCCTACTTAACCCCAACCCTTCACCCAATTCATCACAAAATCCTGTTCTTATAACATTTCATTCTATTTTTATCAAAAATTACCCTGTTAGGTTGGATAGTATTTCAGGCATATAGCGCCAGATATTAAATTATTAAATTATCCTGTTCCCAAAAAAATTACCCTGTTTCTATATTAAAGTACTCTATTCTTATAAAAATTATCATGTTCTTACAACATTTCACTCTATTTTCATCAAAAATTACCCTGTTAGGTTGGATAAGATTTCGGGCATATAGCGCCAAATATTAAGTTAGGTTAGATGCTCTCCGCTAGGTTAGATGGGATTTCGGACTTATAGCGCAAAATATTAGGATGGGTTAGGTTTGGTTAGACGCGCGTCTAACCAAAACCTAACCCATCCTAATATTTTGCGCTATAAGTCCGAAATCCCATCTAACCTAGCGGAGAGCATCTAACCTAACTTAATATTTGGCGCTATATGCCCGAAATCTTATCCAACCTAACAGGGTAATTTTTGATGAAAATAGAGTGAAATGTTGTAAGAACATGATAATTTTTATAAGAATAGAGTACTTTAATATAGAAACAGGGTAATTTTTTTGGGAACAGGATAATTTAATAATTTAATATCTGGCGCTATATGCCTGAAATACTATCCAACCTAACAGGGTAATTTTTGATAAAAATAGAATGAAATGTTATAAGAACAGGATTTTGTGATGAATTGGGTGAAGGGTTGGGGGTTAAGTAGGGCAAAATAAATAGGGTAATTTAATATTACAATACACAGATGCATAGAAAATAAGTTAAAATACCTCCCATATTTTCTGGCACCCCTGTATGCATACATAAATTAAACAGTTGATATAATAAAGCATGCGTATGTAGAAAATATAGTGTCCGCGAGTTGTTAATGCATAAAGTAGATTGCATCATTTCTTCGCCCACAAATTATCTAAATAGTTTTATACTAGGTTATAGAATTTCAAATAAAGATGTACGATGTAAACGATAGCTAATTGTTTTAAATGGAGATTTCATTCAGTCTTAAATATGCGTTGCTTGTTTCGGTGTTTTTTTTTTATAAATCCATAACAAAAAAAAATACATGTGTCGTCAAAGATAAAAATGTGTAGGATTTGATACAGTTCTATTTCTTATTGTTTTAAACTTTTCATACGTTCCTGTATCCTCATATGTCAAGTATGCGGTGAATTGCGGGAAACACAAAGCTTTCTCTAATCAAGTCTGGTCACCGGTGAAATACCAAATTCTTATCATGGTACTTGGTTTACGCAAAAATAACTAAAAAGCACCATAATTAGATACATAAAAGAAATATATTTATGATTAAGTGGGTTATAGGTAGCTAGCGAGTTTGTCGGTTTACAACTGCAACAACATTACACGATTACTAGGTTTTTTTTTATCAAAAAGGTTTTGTTACAAATTTAATTATTATTATTATTATTAGAATTTCAGGCAAATATTGACCCTCGACTCCTTATTTCGGGGTTTATGTTAATCTGATTACTTGTTTTATTAAAGAAATAAAAACAATGTTAGGGTATTGCAGGTTATTTAAATAATACCATATAATAGGATAAAATTATTTTATTAAACTTTATATTCATAGGAATGGTATAATACAGAAAATTATATACACGTAATAAAAATATATTTAAATTAGTGCTATGTTACACAAAAGTTACAAGTAATATATATAATTCACACAATGTATTTCAAAAAATATACAGGGTACATATAAAACTATTACATCAGTAGGTAAACAATGTTACACAAGAGTTGCGAGTAATATATAATTTACACAATGTATTTTAAAAATATACATGGTACATCAATAGGTAAACAATGTTAAAAAAGAGTTACAAGTAATATATAATTTACAGAATGTATTTCAAAAATATACAGGGTACATATAAAACTATTACATCAGTAGGTATACAGGAAACAATAATTTAAGGCTTAGATTTTTTATGTCCATAAGGAACAGATGAGTGATTAACAAAGAACTTTCTTTTAGTAGAGTTGGGTCTGTACACTTTTGTTTCTGATTTTGTTATCACTTCGTGGTCTTTTGTTCTTCGAATATTATTGGATACTATGTACACAGGAGCTGTGTCGTTCAAAACCATGTCTTTTATAGTGTCAAAATTTACCAGCTGAGAAGCCGCGTAGTTCAGGCAAATACCCTTTACTTTACACACCACTTTTTCATCATTATCATGAGTAGAATACACTTTATAAGCGTAATTTTTGGGACCTCCCGACACAAATTCTGTAATGTAGCTACCTGAACCGTATGATTCCAGTTCGTCAGTCATATCACCAATAAATTCACCTGTGGGTACCTCGTATTCGCCGGGCCTTGACACATAAATGACGCTGTCAGTATCATAGTACAGTACTCTTTCACCCAATTTTTCCAGATAGGAATATAATTTTAGCCGCGCTTGTGCTGTGACGTACGCTGCAACCATTACGTTTACAGTTGATAGTGGTTGGTATGTCTCTTCTCTATGCTCGTAATTGATAATAAGTGCTTCGTCTCCTACTGGTAGCATTGAATTAATATGGATAGTGGTGTCTGTAAGCACACCAAATAGTTGACTAGGATCTCTGAGAATCTTAGACTTAGGTTGGTTTTCTCTCTGTCCGAATTTTCCCCAAAAGCTGTTTAAAATTAATTTCGCGAGGGAACGAAGCCCAGGATTATTTATAATTTCATCAGACTCTAGCTGTACACCTTCTTTATTTAAGAAGTCTTCGATGTAATGATCTTTTTGTTCCTGCGTTACACAATTAGAAGGCCAACCGGATGATTGTTGCTTAATTTTAATAAATCTATTCATCATGTCTGTAAATAGTCCTGCGTGGTCTTTGTCATATTGTTGAGTGTCATATTTCCAAACTTCATAAACTTCCTGTATTTCGTACCCTTTTTCTACGGCTTTTAATACTTCGTCGATAATCCATGTTCCTGTTAGCGATCTTTCTTCATTATTATGTGTACACACACCCACTCGCGACTCTATTGCGCATGGATAACACAAAGTGAAAATTAATTTATTGTTCAATTTTAAAGGTAATACAGGATGATACAAATCTCTAGGTGCCAATATTTTACATTTTATCGCCCCGTCTGTATTTTCTAAGTTTAGCTGGTCGCAATCTTTTCCGACGAAGACTTTAGGGTGCCCTATAGGAAATTTTCCATATTTACAAACATATGGGTATAGACTGCAAATGTCTGTGTATAAAACTGATTCATCAGGTCCACACTTGTAATATTCAAATGTATTTCCCGTTCTTCCTCCATAAAAAGCATCTCGCGCAATAAGCGGTGCCTGGATAACTAATGGATGGTTTTTGGAATAATCGGAAAGTTCTTCATTTTCCTTTAACATTTTACGAAATTTGCACTCCCACATTTCGACTATGTCGTATCCTAGCTCTCTAAGTCTTTCTATTTTAGCAATGGTAGATTCGTACTTTGAATTCATAGTTTCTGTAGGGTTGTCGTGTGATGATTCGGTTCTGTTGTGTTTGAAACATACCGGACATCCGTGGTAATAACAACCATGAAACTCAAACACCTGATTTGTTTCGGTACAATACCCGTCCACTTTAACACCTTGTATTTTGCTCTCTTTTTGTTTAGCAGAATGGATAATATTAATCTGACGTTCGCGTTCTTCCCATACTAACCACTGAATGGCTATTTTGCTTTGATTGTCCCTCCATCTGTACCCGTTTTTAGGAATAATACCGATTGTGTTTGGATTCAGAAAATTTCTTCTAAACACCTTGTTGCAACAACCGGCTATTGTGCAGCTTTCGCCGAATGCGCAAACGTTGGTAGTTTCAAGCATTTGTTGACGAAATTTCAAGCATGCACGGGTCAAAATTTCCACATCTGAAACGCAGTATTCCACTAAATCCTGCTGCATATCAAAGATATCGTTTTTATGTTCGTCGTACCAATTTAGAAACTTTTCACGATCTTCCGTTTTCATTGTGTCAGGGCTGTAATATTCGATAGGTGGTAAGTTGCCTATGTAGTTCTTATTTGCTTCTGTATTAAACAGATGCGGGAAGTAGCCTTTTCTAAGTTCTGGGCCTAAGTCGAAAGCTTTTGGTAATTTTGAGAGAGGCATCGGGAAATAATTTAAACTGTCAATGAATTTTACATTTGGAATCACCATCGAAATAATTTTGGTTCCTCTCATAATTAATTCAGGGTTGAGGTCTGTATGGGTCAAAATGTAATTAAGTATAAATTGTCCGTCAAATGCTTGAGAGTTATGGGCTAAACATATGACTTGTTTAAATAATTTTCGTTGGTCAAGAATACACTGCGTGAAGACCTTAACAGGATTTACTTTTAATATATGCTGTTTTACACCACACTTGTTACAAAGTTTAATATCCTTTTCAATGCATTCGTCACAGCATTGCTTAAAAACACATAAATTTGGTTCATGAATGTTACTGCCGTCTTCTAAAACTTTGTCCTGCATCGTTTCAAAATCGTAAAATATAAATAGAGTGTCTTTAGTTTTTGGGGTTCCCTTATCAGGTTGTATATAGCACAAATGATCTTGAGGTACGTGTGTGTTACAAATTTTGCAGAATATTTCGCCACATGTATGTTTCCGGTTGTTTTTCACTGTTTTCAAACAGTCCGTACACAGTTTAATTTGACTACAGACGGTTCCTTTTCCTAGAGATCCCTCCCTCAAATGGTTATCACGACAATTTTCACCTCTAAAGGATCTATTGCAGTCAGGGCATTTTACGTTCAAAGTCGATGGACAATTAGGTATTTGTAAGCAACAGGGACATGTACGTTCACATCTATGTTTATTTTTAACATTGTATGGTACATGGCATTCTTCACAATAATAACTACATGCAAAGGCCGATGTTAATGACGTAATCACGTTAAAATGTCCTTTGTGAAATAGCAGATTAAGCTTCTTTCCCTCATTAGCCCCTTCAAACATTATATCTCGGCCTTTGTTACCATACGTATAAACCACAATTTTATAATTTTGCAGGTGATGCTGAAACTTTTCCAATTCGGGTATACTACATCCTTCAATAGGTATAACAACTTCGGATTCCTCTACCAACTTAAGTGCTCTTTTGGTTTGGAGCTTTCCGGTATCTCTGCGTATCTTATTACACATCGGGTCCTTGTTAATGCATGCAATAGCTACCACTAGGGCTCGAGGCAAACACATATTATCTTTATTGTTTATAGTAACAATTCCACTACGCATATTACATTCCTCTTCGAAATTATTATATGTTCGAGACCTTCCGCTTCCAGCTGGTAACCTTACTGACGTTACGGATAGACAGAAGGTTTCTGTATTGAGGCCTGTAGAATTGGATTGATAAATACTGCTAATAACGTCCCAGATATCGTCATAAGTCACTTCTGCCGCCGGGCGAAAACGAAGCCAGCCATTACCACGTTGAAAGTCTTTACTACAGAAGCTGAAGCCAACTAGATCACTAGGCTGAAGATTTTCGGTAGCTTTTTTAACAATTTGATTAACGGCCGTTCTCACCCAGCTCACAGGTTCTCCATTAGCCGGCATTGGTTTAATTTTAAACTCTATATTGCGACCCGTCAGATTGAAACGTTTCGCCTTCTTCAGGGTATCCTTTACGATAATAAACTTTTCCATTTTAGCACTGATCGAAAATACTGTATCAAACACAACTTATTCAGGTAACAGCAATCAATAGACTGAGGAAATGATACTACTACCAGTGTTAAATATAAATAAGAGTCCTAAAGTATCGGCGAGTTACAAATTTAAACATAAGCGCCATCTAGCGGTGAAAGTTGTCAACGGCGAGATTTAAAATGATTCGTAGTAGCTCAGAACTGTTTATCACTCCGGTTTGTTGTAATATGAGACCTGTGAAAATTGTGGTTATGATGCTTTCCCATAGGGTTACTGATCCATATAGCCTTCATATAACCTCTACATACGTGCATTATGAACTTGATCCTTTGCTGTATCGGTAGCTCAGTTTGCAATTCTAAAATTAAATAACCTTTGGCTATCTCTAAATAGCACCCTGTGTGGGAACACACAACAGTCGTTGATTCACATGACTATACTCCTCGTATGACCCTTGTATATTTTTCAAAACTTAGAAGCATATATCCAAATGCAGAGTAATTAAATTAGTATATCACATATTTCTGTCACCCCTGTATGCATATTTCATATCTCATATAGTCCTAATGTATATATTTTTAACTTTAAACCATATATCTAAATCACCCTGTACACAAATGCAGAGTAATTAAATTAGTATATCACATATTTCTGTCACCCCTGTATGCATATTTCATACCTCATATAGTCCTAATGCATATTTTTTTTTAAACTTTAAACCATATATCTAAATCCCCCTGTACACAAATGCAGAGTAATTAAATTAGTATACCTCACATAGTTCCCAATATATGCAAATTTCATACTTTAAAGCATGTATCTAATGAATAACTCCAAATATAATGTAATTGAATTGGTACATTTCACATATTTATCTCCCGGTGTAGATGACATAAGGCACGCGTCTTTTGCATGTAATTAATAGCAGGGTATTAGATTTCAAAATATCGCGCTAATTGTTTTGATTTGATTACTAGTGGGCCAGTCTTAAATATATGTTACTTAGGTTTTCATCGATAATCGAGTTTGAAATTAATTTGAATGTATATATAAGTTCTAACGAATTTGCGTCTCTAGTCTGGCCTTGAAATATGATTTCCTTAGTTGTTTACGAAAAATTCTTCTCACCGCTATTTTGCGTTCTCAGGTTTAACGTTTTTTCTTATCACGGGTGTCTTGTACCATGTTTATGCAAAAATACCCATTCACATGGCGATAACGAGCTAATTTGTGGAAATTTGTATGTTCTAACGGTTTTCGTCTCTAGTTTCACCATTGTTTACGAAAAAATATTTATTCACACAGTGATAGCAGGCTCTCCGTATTCTGATAAATTTTATTCAAAGAATTCTGAAATATGAAGTCTAATGCTCTAGGTGTTCCCATAATGTGATAAAATAGATTATTTGTACAGACTTAAATAAAATTTCTATTTTGTCTGGAGTTATTCCACCTTAGAAGATGTTTATGTTATCAACCCACCTACGCGGTGTACTGTAAATGATATGCACACATCTAGCTTGCTTTTAATGCATTCTCGAGGTCTGTTCTTTAATTGAGACTCGTATAGAGGGGCACGAAAAATGTCGTATACAGGGCATTTTATTATTTTGTTGCATTTATTGAACTAAAGTAGTTGTTTGAATGGTATTTTCTACTTTCTCAATACATACATTCGGAATAGGGTAACTCATTTCATCTTTTATGTATTCTGATAAACTTTCATGCAGGTTCTTTAAAAAATGTCACATACAGGGGCTATGGAGATTGTCAGTTGAATACAGGGTATTTTATTATTTTGTTGCATTTATTGACCGGAACTAAAGTAGTTGTTTGAATGGTATTTTCTACTTTCTCAATACATACTCACATTCGGAATAGGGTAACTCATTTCATCTTTTATGTATTCTGATAAACTTTCATGCAGGTTCTTTAAAAAATGTCACATACAGGGGCTATGGAGATTGTCAGTTGAATACAGGGTATTTTTTATTTCCTATACTTTATTAGTACATGCATTGATTCGGATTAATCATTTTGTATTATTAGGGGGTTACGGAAATTGTTGTGGTCATATACATTTTGTATATCCTATAATTATTAGTACATGCATTGATTCGGATTAATCATTTTGTATTATTATATACAGGGGGCTACGGAAAAAAATGTTTTATAGGATATTTTTATATTTCCTATACTTATTAGTATAATGCATTGATTGATTCGGATTAATCATTTTGTCACATACATGGGACTACAGAAAATGTGTTATAGGGTATTTTTTATATTTCCTATACTTATTAGTATTGATTGACTCGGATTAATCATTTTGTATTATTATACAGGGGGCTACGGAAAATGTCTTATAGGGTATTTTGTATTTCCTATACTTATTAGTACATGCATTGACTGATTCGGATTAATCATTTTGTATTATTAGGGGGCTACGGAAATTGTTAATCATATATACTTAATACATATTAATTGAATTATGGGATTATGGAAATTGATGTGTTCATATACAGGGTGTTCCTTCGAATGTTTGTTACCATGTAGCTCAGTTATGTAATTCTAAAATTCCAGAAAATGAAATTTGATACACATGTACATTCTAGACTTGTCGAGACTTGTTCGTTAAAATTCCAGGAAATGTAATTTGATACTTCGCATACCTGCACGTCAATTCCAGGAAATGTAATTTGATACCCCCGCATACCTGCACGTAAATTCTCGGAAATGTAATTTGATACACACGTACATTCTAGACTTGTCGAGACTTGTCGGTGACCTTCAAATAACCTCTACACATATGCATTAAAATTTTCGGTCGGATTCTATATTTGAATTTCCTGTCGGTAATACAGATTTCAGTTTAAATTTCCTGTCCTTAATACAGATTCCACATTTTGAATTTCCTATCGGTAATGCAGGTTCCATATTTATTTTACTCGAGATCCAAACCTTTAGCCGAGATGCAAACCTTTAGCCGGGGCACAAACTTTTAGCCGGGACACAAACCTTTCTCGTAGTTCCGAAAATGTCCGTCTGTTATAGAGGGCGCCTGTCTGCCTCAGGTGCCCCCATATCTACTCGTAGATTCCGAAAATATAGTTTTTTCAATTCCGTCAGTCTGTCTGTCTGTCTGTCTGTCTGTCTGTCTGTTGGTGCATTAACTAAAAAACCACTTGACGGAGAGCAGTCAAATTTGGTAGGTAGTTAACCCTACTGTCAGCGAAGAACTGGTAGAATTTTCACTGCAAAATATACAGGGTGGACCATCTAAACGGAATAAATAGTGAAAAAATTTTTTTTTGCTCAAATTTAAAATTTCCACGTTTCATGACGCGCTAAACATATTTCAGAAAAAAAAATTTTTTGAAAATTTTTTTCAATCATTTTTGAAAAAAATTTTACCACTAAAATATGGGAAGAAAAATTTTTTTTTTCTTCAAATTTAAAATTTTCACGTTTCGTGGCATTCTAAACGTATTTCAAAAAAAAAAATTTTTTTGAAATTTTTTTTACCAACATTTTTGAAAAAAAATTTACCACTAAAATATAGGAAGAAACTTTTTTTTTCTTCAAATTTAAAATTTTCACGTTTCGTGGCATTCTAAACGTTTTACAAAAAAAAATTTTTTTTGAAAGACTGAAAATTTTTAACCAACAGTTTTGAAAAATTTCAAAAAAAAATTGAAATTTTTAACCACCACTATACTTCCACTTCACTGAATGAAAGTAGAACTGAAAATGTGTCTAATGGCAATAATATTTGGCATATGCTATTATACTTATTAGAAAATATACAGGGTGGTCATCCCAAGAAATTATTCATGGTAGACCTGTTATTTAGTATTGAACTTTTGCTGTTGGATGAGCACTATTTTTTTGACCAAAAGTTATCAGGACTTCTTTGTAATAATTACAATAACTATATTTCCATTATTATTCTTCTTCTTCAATGTCATTTCATATTTAATAATTTTTTAGTGACCGCCATGCACAAATAACGAGGGAAGTTCTGTGTAAATACCTTTACCGATTTTTTTCTAAAATCTAGTTGTGAACATCTAACTTTAATTTTTGTGACATTGTCAGTTAGTTGTCAATTCATTGCATCATAGTTGTCAATTCATTGCAAGTGTGCCAGAACTAATATGCCCCATATACGCAATTTACTTAAAGCTGGAGTTATTGCTGAAGCAGGAGATATTAACAAAAATTCTGTGTTTACCATTTTAAAAAAGTGGAAAATAAACGGCTCAACAGCAAGATTTGCAATTGGTAAATAAATTAGTAGAAAATCCATTTCACTCAATAATTCAGGCTGCTGCATGAAGAAACGAATTTTCCTGGATCGAATAGTACCTACTGGCCGCCGGCGAGTAAGAGATTCGGAGCTACGCTGTCATCCAGCAGCACAGAAATAACTACTTAAAACTGAACGTAAAGAAACTCGACTGGGATTTGCGCTTGAATTTTTAGTGCATGATAAAAATTTTTGGACCAACGTAATCTTTACAGATGAGAAAACTTTCTAGTCTACACACAGCGGTCGTATTCATGTTTACCGAACTCCAAATACTCGATTCGATGAGAAATATATATCTAACAATGACAAAAGTGGTAGATATTCCGTTAACATGTGGGCTTGGATATCGGCACGTGGTCCTGGTGTTTTGTAGCATATTGAGGAATGATTTAAAAGTGAAACGTATACTAGGATTTTAGACAATATTATGCTCCCTTCTGTCACAATTATTTCCTAATAATGAATTTATATTTCAACAAGATAATTGTTCAGTTCATACTGCTCATACCGTGACTAACTGGTTTCAAAATAACAACATTAATGTTCTTAACTGGCCCAGTCATAGTCTAGATCTTAACCTTGTGGAAGACGTGTGGGGACTACTCGTAAGAAGTGCCCAAAATGAAATGTGAGACCATGGAATGCTCAAGAATTAGTAGAAATGGCAAATAACGCATGGGAAAATATTATTACTAATGATTTGATTATTGTATAAGTTTATTTAATTCTGTGCCAAACAGACTTATAGAAATGGTGCAATAACAACATATTAATAGTTAGTTTTCTTTTTAAGTCGGATATTGCCCTGATCCAGGATTTCTACTAATAGTGCCGTTTATTCTCTACTTTTTATAAATGTTAAACACAGAATTTTTGTTAATGTTATAACGCAGTGCAATATGTCTCATTGACAATCCATCTTCTGCTTTAGCAATAACTACAGCATGTACAATAAAGAATATCATAAAAGTGCTAACTGTTTTCGTCTATTCATTATATATTCAAATAGATTTACATTAGAAAGAAATAGGCGGCTAGGCGGGCATGCGGGCTCGGGCCGGCAGGCAGGCAAGGGGCAGAGGTCAGGTGGAGAAGTGGACAGGCGGGCAGGCAAGCTGGCGGAAGGCGGGCTGTCGGACGGGCGGGTAGGTAGGCGGGCAGGCAGGGCAGGCGGTTATGGGGCAGGCGGACAGGCTTCATGCGGAAGGTGGGCAGGCAGCATACGAGCATGTGGGCAGGAGGTGAGGCGGTCTGGCCGGCAGGAAGGCAGGTGGGCAGGCAAGCAGGCGTGCTGCTGTCGGGCGGGAAAGCGGACACGTTCGTAGGCGGGCAGCCGAGTAGGCGGGCAGCCGAGTAGGCGGTTAGGCGGGTGTGGGATACTCTCTCATAATATGTATTCAACACATCGTCACCGGGATAGTTCATGCAGTAGGGCACGCGGGCAGGCGGCAGGCGGTCAGGCGTGCGCTCGGTCGGGCGGGTAGGCAGGTCGCAGGGACAGGCGTAAAGGCTGTCAGGCGGGGTGGCGGGAAGGTGCACGGGCGGTCTGTCGGGCGGGCGTCTGGCAGTCGGGTTCGGGGCAGATGGACAGACGGGAAGGGTGGCGGGCGGGCGGTCAGCGTGGCGCGCGTATAGGCAGGCGTGCAGAGTCAGAGGCGGAAAGGTTTAGAGGCGGCAGGCGGAAGGCGGGCAAGCATGCGTGCAGTGGGCAGTGGCTAGGCGTTCAGGCGGGCAAGCGGGCGACGGGAAGGCGAGAAGGCGGGCTGTCGAATGGGCTGGCAGGCGGACCGACCGACCGACAGACGGACTGACAGAAATTTTTTTGCTTAATCTTAAAATCTCGACATTTTATGACATTCTAAGCCTATTTCAACAAAGAGCAATTTTTTCTACGACTACTATACTTCCACTCTACTACGAGGATGTGGAAGTAAAATCTATCTAAGCAATGAAGTATATCAATTCCTTTTTAACTATCAAGGACGAAGAAGGTTAAGAGGTCCTCTTATGCAATAGAAGCTCACTTATTTCGCAATTATGTATGCAAAAGATCAAAATAAATGATATTATATGCTTAACTGAACAGACCTTGCTAGCATTGCGCAATATGTAGGGTGTGTGAATACTACAAATTCAACATATTACTATAAATTAAATATTAATGTTATCTGAACTTTCCTCAAAAAATAACAATAAAGTTACTAAGTAATCTGCAACAAATTTTGAACTTCCAAGTTACTTACACTATAAGTACAGTATAAGTTACTTATACTATTTCCCATTTCAGTCCAAAATTTTCCAAAAAGACAGCCAATCAAGAATATAAACTATTTATAAACAATATACTCTTAGCCGAATTTTTAAATTTTATGTGTAATTACTGTACATGTAAGGGTACATTCCACTTTATATTTGTTTGCTAAATATCACCGTTGGATGTGTCTCATTTTAGCTATGCAAAATGTGCATCAGAATATTTCCACATTCTTGGGCGTATCCACTCTTATAAAATATAAGTGCACATACCTAACGCCGTGATCATATCGTGGTATGGCAAGAAACCGCGACGGTACCCGTCCCCGTCATGAAAATCCTTAATGTTTATTAGGAGGTATAACTAGATGATTATAAAGACGCGCTTAAATGTCAATAAGGAGTGCTCAATATTAAGATTAAGTGACTCGCTAAGAGTTTTTATTTTCATATTTATTTAGATCGAGGCGAGAGGATCTCGCATAGGCGTGTATGAAGGGAGGAGAATAATTATTTAAAAAAAACACAAATTCCTTTAGATGTACCTATTCACTATGTACATACCTACAGGTTGATCAGCTAACATCCAAGCTCATATTTCGGAAACAGTCGATAGTCGATAAAGCAGTTTGGAAGTAATGAGCAAGAAACCCCATTAAAATTTAACCTTTAAGGGTCAATAGCTCCGAAAGAGGGCGCCCTAGGGAAAACGATTAGGTACTTTTAGTGCCACTTTCATCCAAACTATTCGCTCTCGAAGTATTGTAGGGACACCATGTATAGTCAAGATATATATTATTGCAATATACACAAGTGATATTATTTGTGGGCAATAACAGAAATAATCATAACGGTGGTATTTAAATTCAGTTCAGAAATGTTAAAATTACATGAACACTTCATGAGGTATCTGCCAAGTGCCTCAAACCCCACAGCTAAGTGTTTTTAGATGAATTCCGTTCGGCCACGTGGTATATTGTCAAAGTTAAAGCGGAGAATTTCACACGTCACTTTTTTAGCCAATCAAAAGTTTGTATTTATGTCGTTGCCATGGTAACGCAAACAATTTCCGGAAATTTTAATCCTCCAGGATATCCTAAACGAAATTAATAAGTGGAAATTTGTCTGTCAAATTTTGACATATGATCATATTTGACATTTGCTATTACATAAAAATTGTAATTTTCATATTAAACGTGATAATTATAAAAAAAAATCATTGAGCTTGGTGGTAACACGGGTTTACAAAAAGAAAAAGTGTTCTGGATCTGGGGTCAGACCATACGTTTCTTATGTATTTTTCGACGCTGAATTCGAATCTGTTTTTAGTTTTGCTCTATCACGTCAGGATTTTTAGATATTCTAACCTAAAAGTTGGACATATTTGAGGTTATGTAGCATTGAGATTTTTTTTTCTCAAGAAATCATGTGTGGGATCTTAAAGTACAAGTCTTCACCTTATACCACATACCGTTGAGTTTGCTCAAATATATTTTATTTTTCGCCGAGATATTCCAATTTAAATAATGACCATAAGGTTTCCGTACTGATTAAACGTATTGGGAAAGATATGATATGAACAGACAATTTTAAAAATTCCATATCTCAGCGAAAAAAAGATCCCACACATGGTTCTTGAGAAAAAAAATCTCAAAGCTACATAACCTCAAATATGTCTAACTTTTAGGTTAGAATATCTCAAAATCCTGACGTGATAGAGCAAAACTAACAACAGATTCGGATTTAACGTCGAAAAATACATAAGAAACGTGGTCTTTGTAAACCTGTGTAATTATGATCATTAATAACTTCTCATTTTAGTTTTCCTCCATATGAGAGCTAATGACGTTTTGTTTCAAAGCCATCTCTGTCAAGTTATAATGTGCTGAAACCATATACGTATTAACTATATACTGGTAACACGCTATGAGCCACTATATACGGAATTGAGGCTAGACAAGGAGATAGTTTTCCATCTCTATGGAGGACTTTGGATCCAACGCGCACGCTCCGACGACACATCGCGCTTTTGTAATAGGTCAGTGGCCATGTGGCCAATTTCTCCGATTAGATTGTGACCATTTGCCTTCTATATTCAGTTGAACGGTCACAATCTCGCGTCACTAAGGCATGCGCACCATACCCAAAGTCCTCTTAAAGGATAGAGAGACACAGTGGCGGCTCGTGATATTGTCTGCAGAGGAGGCTTGATATTCTGAAAGACAACTGATGTGCAATATGACTACAATTTGTACATTTCCCCACCACCCCTGAGGTATTACAACGGCACGTTACATTTTTTTGCCGTGGGTTGTTAGCCAGGATACCGATTCACGACTCGAGAGAATAGAACTAATAAAAGAATAGAATGAAAAGGAAATAGAAAATATGATGAGATGAAAAAATCATTCTCATGAAATTCTCGTTCCTACGACTCGAGTATCGGTATCCAAAGGAGTCCTACTATCCCACTTGTAATTAAATTATATAACTTTTAATAAAAATAAAAATAGTTTTGGTAAAAAAATTAAAGTGTTTTTCTACAAACAAAAAATTGTATTCATTATCACTGCCAGGCGTGTAAAATTATAAGTTTTATTAGAAATTAAAATAGTTTTGAGAAAGAAGTTATATAAAAAAAAATATAACCGCGGAACTCTATATTATGGAGAATTATAAAAAATATTTCCTAAAAAATAAATAACACAAATAAATATTTTTTCTAAAATAACAACTACCTATATTAATCTCTGCTTTAAAGCCTGAATATTTTTATAAATGAGTGGTAACCTGCGATTTTTGGAACTAGCAAAATGGTTGATTACTTCATCATAAAATGAATCGTGTTTCCTCAATTCTGACAAAAAACGTTTTTCTATTGAAATAAGCGATAAATTTGAAAGGCGGTATTGACTCATTTTGTTTCTAGTAAAAATGTTTTTATGCGTTTAAGTGCTGAAAATGATCATTCTACAGAAGCTTACCGGAATTGTCTAAAAAAATAGTGGCGTTATTCAAAAAGTTCTCTAATTTTGGGTCATAAGTTTTTAAAAAATCTACCAGCTCTTTGAAATTTCCTTTATTGCACGATTCTCGTTTTTCGTCACGTCCTCGGAAAGAATTTTCTTGTGAAGATAACTATATAACGGCATCTATTAACCTCTTTAATATTTCCCTATTCTCACGGACCTTTTCGTTAACATTTTCTATTTCTCTCTTATGTGCAGAATCCAAGAAATTTACAATATTTTGTTTACCAAACATTTCGAATTTAATGCAAGATGAAATGTGCTCCTGGGATTTTTCGTGCCTTTCTAAACCTCGCGACAACTTTTGCAAATTATTAAACCCGGCCCTGCCCCAAATTGAAGATTGATCATTAGTAAATAATAAACATCTCCAACAATATAATTTGTTTCTAACTGTTGATGTCGTTAACCTCGACTTTTTTATAATTGTTATCATAAAACCCTCTGTTTTATTTACCACTTTTAAAAACTAACGAAAGCATTGCATTTCTTTTAATTCTTACCTTTTCGTCATAAATAAAAGTAGTAAATCCATTTAATAACAAATAATCCACCACGTCTGGACAACAAGACATGTTGTTGGGAATATTTTCACCTAGAGCACTTATTTCTAGCCCGCCTTTCAAATGTTTTATGTATCTATACGTCAAGTTGTTCTTAACCGCCTAACCGGCTAAACGCAACCGTCAGACGTCAGTTCGTTTTCTTTGTGAATCACCTGACTCTTGAATGACCTGTGCACATGCGCTATAAAGAACTGAGGCTAGCCTCATACTTGGCTATTCCAAGTGTTGCTATTTTACACAGCGCAAAGAAATTCAAGGTCATTCATGTTATAAGTAAATGCGGTAAAGTTGGAAGTTATTTCGTATTAGCCTCCAGCGAATCGCAGTGTTCATTCAGTAAAAGACCGGCCGACCGGTAAATATGCATACAAAGACTATCCGGACTGTAACGTCATAAGTATGTTTGTGGAAAGGAAATGCAAAAATGTTATATATAAACTGAAAATTAATTAATGAATAATAAACAATAAAAAATATTGAAAATTGAGATATACCTAATAGAAATTTCTTAAGATATTACTTTTGAAGATATGGTGGTTCGTCCAAAGGGAGGCTCAGCCTCCCCTGCCTCCCCTGACGAGCCGCCACTGGAGAGACAGGCCTTCCTTGGCGTCAAGTTACGAACGAAACTCATAGTATATAGTTAATATGTATATGGCTGTACCATGCCATGTGTATAAAACATGAAAATATATAAAGAAAACAACGTTTCACCAATTTTAGTGAATAAAACTTATTCCATAACACATAAATAGAGTTGTCCTAAGCAATTTTCAATAATTTTTTTAAACTAAAATGGATGGAAAAGATATTTATCTATTATACGTATATAGGTATTTCATTTTCAAATAACTCTTATAATTTTAACTTTTGACGCAACACTACTTACTAACGTCACTTTGTCAATAAGACCCATTCATGGCCTACTAATCTTATACCTTGTTATGTCTTAGAATAATCAATGTCAGTTGAAATTAGTGTTTATTTAATTTATTTTCGTGTGACATTTCCTTACCGACTATCCCACGAGCTTAAATTATGTTCATAAATATTTTAAGAAAATTAAATTTTCAAAATATTCATGACCTCCAAAAAATTTTTGGAAATAATTTAAGCACTAGGGATACTATAAGTGAAAATTCCTAAGTATCAAAATATTAAGACAGTTAATTTATTTACGGAAAATTATTTAAAGTAACAGATTTTTTTTTAATTCGTAAAAATACGGAAGAGTTCAAATAAACTAAACGGAAAACTAATTTCCACCACTCCGGCAAAATGGCGAACATTATTTTAACTCATTAAATTGGAAAAATGGTCTAAGGAACGGAAACAGTTTTCTGGTATTTTCTCGAAATATTATCTATGTTCTTTTCTCCAAGGTACGGGCGTAAGGGAAATTTTTGGAACATAATTATTTGGACAGAATCTTGAGAATCTAACAGGTCCTTAATAAAGCATAACTACTTTAGTAATAGTTTATATTTAATCTGAAATTTACTTCGATAGTTCGGAAAACGGTAATAATATTTTAATACATTGAATTGGAATTATTTTAAATTATCACTTATAATACTATAATTACTACTTATACACGTATTTCAATAAATATTCTGACAAGAAACGGTGGCTATGGAAAATCGGTATGTACTTACTGGACGGCGGTTCGGAAAATAATAGTCAACGTAACTATTAAACAGGGGAGGCTCTCGGAAGCCTCTACTGGTCCGGAGCCGGCCCTAGGTTACCCTAGATCCAACGCCAGGAGGTTAATAGAAGACTGGGCCGCTCCCAGTTCTTTGACTACTGGACATCCCACCCAGGACTCCGGCAAGCGAAGCTCCTCATCTCAGGGCCCTTGCCGGAGAGAACAAAACAAATTCTGCGACTAAGTAGGAAACAAGTCAGAGTCGCAACAGGTCTTTTGACCGGACACGGCTCTTTCAGGAAACACCTGCACACCATGGGGGTGGTGGACCACCCCGACTGCAGGTTTTGCGAGGACAATGAAGAAACTTCTATCCACGTCCTGACTTCCTGCCCTAGGTTGATGAACCTGAGGCACAAACACCTCGGCATTGGCTTTCCAATGCTGGAGGAAATAAGAAATTCCCCCATAAGTAGGATTCTAGCCTTTGGACTAAAATCCTACCTGTGTGGGGGGCTTTCAATAAATTCGTTAGCGGCTGCACAATGGGCCACAAAGCCTAAGTGCGGCGACCTTTGCTCGCCCCGCTAGAAGAAGACAGGCGGAGCGGAATAGAATTCAAATCTGTTTCAATGAGAATGATTTGCGCTGGCTTAGCCAACGCCCTCAGTGTCAATATTATAGGTAATTTTCTCACAGCCGGGTTTACTGTATTTTCTGTATAAAGTAGAAATCTGCTCCATGATTTAAGCTAGCTAATAAATTAAGAGGAATCTATAATAATGATTTACAACAACTAGTTTTCGACCGTAAGTGGAACAAGTAACGAAGGATGATATTTATTTAAATTGCATTTTTTGCGTCGGAAAATCACTTCGTTACAAGATAATCCGTCAATTTGGGGCGTCCGCCATATTGTGATTTAGAATGACGTTACATAACTATGTATGTTATCGTACTTTACTCGTCAATGAAAGGGTCATTTGTTACTAATGTCCATGGGGTTGTGAAGAAAATGATAATCCGCCATCTTGGATTTAGAACGATATTAGAATAGATATACTATTATATTGCATTGTCACCGGACTTATACACGTGTGCAGAATTTCAAAGCTTTATCTTAATTAGAACTAGTCGAAGTATTCTTCGACAGTCATTCGAGTACCACAATATAAAAAAAAATGCGTGTGCTTGCGCAAAGTGGAACACATTGTATGTCAAACGTACCCGTATGTACATAGGAAGAATCATGTATCCTTAGTGCGCCAATGGGGTAGCTTCAGCATTTTTCAAGATGAACCAGTTTACCATTATTAATTAAATTATGCCTTACTTACGCAAGATGACATTGAACAGAGCAATTATAAATGCAATTTAAATGGAATATACTTAATCGGTATTTAATGTAAGACACGCTGGAAAGTGGCATCTTGATGTTTACACTTTTTAATAGTAATGTTCTTATATTAGCGGTCGTTGTTCATATTCTGCCAGCTATAAATTACAACACGTATTATTTTAATGAGTTCATTAATCAATGTGAAATAATTGAGGTTTTTTTTGTCAGATTTCTCGTTATTTATGTCGGAAGATGATATATTAGATTTAGTTTCGTATTTGAAGACTCCAAAGATCGCTTAGGCATCTGAGTTTTGTTAACAATCTTACAACAAACGAATTTATAATTGTGAAAATGTATTATTACACGTTCAGTTTAAAAGCGAATTGCAATGTCCAGAGGTTAAACAGAGAAACTAGATGTAAATATTAGAATATTTGTCGGTTTATTGAAATCTCTATACTCTGGATTTCAATGATCTATCCACCGTAAGCAGATTTGGATATATTGATATTTGCAAAATATGAAAATATACGTCAAAAAGAAATAATAGGGAGATACACTTTTTTATAAATAAATCTAGCATTAGCTACATTTCCTTACCCCAAGAGCCACCCCTACAATTTTTGTTTAAACGGAATACCCTATATTTTTGTAGGTCATTAGTTTCACCTCGAGGAGTTTAAAATGTGGGGTCTAAAGTGAATAGTTTAGGAGCTACAGATGGAATTAATTTGAGTCTATTAGCCTAGATTATTGGAGCAACAAATTACCTATGCTTTTAATCTAAAAAAAGAAGGGCTACTAATAAGACGTATTTATTTTGCACAAATAACTAAATAAAACACACTACAATGTTTCCTACCACTATGTATTTATAAAAATTACGATTGCAGTTTCGACTTACAAAGCCATTGTCAAGCAGTGAATCAAAATGACTGATTTACAATTATACAGAAATGTTATATATATAGACAATTTTTGTTGGATAGATAGGTACAATAAGGGCTTAGGCAGGTAGATGACAATAATAAACTTAATAACATAGTGGTAGAAAACATTGTAGTGTGTTTTATTTAGTTATTTGTGCAAAATGATTAACTACCACAGAGTAACGGCTCCTTCAATCAATTTTTCGTATTTCTTTTGCTCAAGAAAAACTATTACCTTTTAAGACTAAGGCGTATTTTAAAAGTTTTGAGATTCCTTAACAGGTAATTATTAATTATTTTCAAAATGGTGTACACTTTGCAAGAAAGAATTGAAATAGTTGGTTTATACTACAGAAATTCGACACGGGTTGCAGCTAACATTTTTGACTAATTATCCCGAAAAAAAAAAAACAAAATGTAAATACGTAATAGAATTGATACAGACATTTTAGTCTAATTCACAAGTTCAAAAAGGTGTTAATTCTTGAAATAGCTCCTAAAAATATGAGCGATAGCTCATTGGATTCAGAATGACGTCTAGAAAAATGTGTTAAAATGTTTTATTAGCACATAAAAAATTGCAAAAGTTATAAACAAATTAAGATGAAATAAAAATGGCATTTAGTTTTTCGCTTATAACTCAAAAACCGTAAGCGATAACGGAAATATAAAAAGAGATTCTTAAAGAGGAGGAAATTTCAAATAAAAAAATCCCAACTCCTTATCATTTTAATTTAACGCTGAAAATAGGACTCCGCTCGCATCCTGCAGGATGCGAGCGCCGCCTCAAAAGAGAGTACGTCACATAAAATCATTTTTTATACTATTAAACATCAATAAAAAAATTTGAAAAAATTATGGTGTATCGTAACACTTCAAAAAATAAGTTCCCGTTGGAAAAAAATGTTAAAGTTTAATTTTCAACAAGTGAGGCCATTGTTAATTATCGAA
Organism: Stenurella melanura; assembly: GCA_963583905.1. NCBI lineage: Eukaryota > Metazoa > Arthropoda > Insecta > Coleoptera > Cerambycidae > Stenurella > Stenurella melanura. Next base: position 5,097,626 of record OY757309.1, read on the forward strand.
ATTTTATGGGACCCTCGTTATCTTTGGAGACTTTTTTTTTTTTAATAATTTTCCTATAAAATGTTCGCTTCTTGAAGCCCTTCTTATAGATATACTTAACAAGATCACATTATAAAAGTTTTTAAAAATTGTTTATTTTGTTTATTATATATTTTTTAAATAAACAGACAATTAAAAACCAAAGTAAAGTTGTAAAAAATTTTTTTTTTCAAATTCGTTATCATAGTATTTTTACATTGAAGAAAGGCATTCATTACGCCATTTCTTTATAAGTTGTTTATACACAAATTGACTAGTTTTATATTTCAAACATTTTTTTTACAATTTTGTTGTCTTGAGAATATTATGATTTTTAAATAATGTTTTTTTTGTTAAAAACATTATCTTATTGTTTACAATCGTTTTTTTTTAATTATCATCATTTAAATAATTAGTTAGGAAATTATTTTTTTCTTAAAAATCATAATTGACAATCCTCAATAAAGTAACAAAAATATTTTTTTATCAACAATTTCATTGTTTATTAATTTAACAATTTGTTATAAACAAATTCTGACAAATCTAATACGTCTTTTCTAAATCTTAAAAAAATTACAAAAACAGCCATATGCAACAACATTTTGAAAAAAATTTGTTTGTATTTTTTATAGCGTTTTTCAATATTACACGATACAGAAACGGGCACTTGATTTGTCAACTAAAACACTGATATAACTTAAACTATTAGTGATGTCACAATAGACATTCAGGTCGTTTTTATAGAGGATTAATTATTCTTTGAATGAGTTGACTTCCAAGTTTGTAACTATTATTAATCAGGTATTATGCGCATTTGTTTATAAAAATTAAATGTGTTTTCGACGTTTTTGAATCTTTTATGACATCTAGCTCATCAAATAATGCAGATACGGCAATGGACCTTCAAGGCAATTTGATAAAATTTGATAAAATATCTGAAAGTTGCAATTGTTTATTTAAAAATAAATAGAAAACTTGTAATTTTTATAAACAAATGCGCATAATAACTGATTAATAATAGTTACGAACTTGGAAGTTAACTCATTTAAAGATTAATTAACCCTCTATAAAAACGACCTGAATGTCTATTGTGATATCTCTAATAGTTTAAAAGTTATGTCAGTGTTTTAGTTGACAAATCAAGTGCCCGTTTCAACTTCTGTATCGTGTAATATTGAAAAAGGCTATGAAAAATACAAACAATTTGTTTTAATATGTTGTTGCATATGGCTGTTTTTGTAATTTTTTTAAGATTTAGAAAAAAACATATTAGAATTGTCAGAATTTGTTTATAAAAAATTGTTAAATTAATAAACAATGAAATTGTTGATAATTTTTTCTTTCTTTTTGTTGCTTTATTGAGGATTGCCAATTATGATTTTTATGAAAAAAAAAATTAATTATTCAAATGATGGATAATTTAAAAAAACGATTATAAAAATATTTAAAAATCATAATATTCTCAAAACAACAAAATTGTAAAAAAAAAAATTAAATATAAAACTAGTCAATTTGTTTATAAACAACTTATAAACAAATGGCGTAAAAATTTGTTTTTTAACGCTAATGAATGCCTTTCTTCAATGTAAAAATAGTAATATGATAACGAACTTGAAAAAAAAACAGCTTTACTTTGGTTTTTAATTTTCTGTTTACTTTAAAAAAATTATAATAAACAAAATAAACAATTTTTAAAAACTTTTATAATGTGATCTTGTTAAGTATACCTATAAGAAAGGCTCCAAAAATTTTATAGGCCAATTATTAAAAAAAATAATTGTCTCCAATAATAACGGAGGTCCCATAAAATTTCGTTAGTTAACAATGGCCTCACTTGTTGAAAAATAAACTTTAACATTTTTTTCCGACGGGACCTTATTTTTTGAAGTGTTACGAATACACCATAATTTTTTCAAATTTTTTAATTGATATTTAATAGTATAAAAAAATGATTTTTAGCGTTAAGGTAAAATGATAAATAATGGAGATAGAGTTCTGAGAGTTGGGACTTTTTTATTGGAAATTTCCTCCTCTTTAAGAGTCTTTTTTCCGATTTCCGATTTCCGTTATCGCTTATAGTTTTTGAGTTAAAAGAGAAAAACTAAATGTCGTTTATTTTTCATCTTAATTTGTTTATAACTTTTGCAATTTTTTTATGTGCTAATAAAACATTTTAATGCATTTTTCTAGATGTCATTCCGAATCCAATGAGCTATCGCTCATGTTTTTAGGACCTATTTATAAAATGAACACCTTTTTGAATTAGATTATTGTGGAAGTTGCACTCTTAGGAGCAGCCACTTTAGAGTTTCAGCAGTTTTTATCATAATTTTTAGAGCAAGTGCTATTTCACGCAGTAGTGTTTTTAGAATCTTACATAAACACAAAGCTGGTTGGGATAAATCCCAGAATATGTCAGAACTGTTGATATAGTTGTGAGTTTTATTTTAAAATTGGCAACCAGCTGTAAAAACATCTATGGAATAATTCGAGACATATTTGTCCTCAATGAACAAGATTACATCTGATTCTTTAGTTCTTTCCTTTTTTGCTATTACATTTTTTAATATATTTATTTTTATTCGTATCATTTGTCAAAAAACGTTCTAACAGTTCCTTTATAAAACTCACAAACGTGGAGATTATAACACATACCTATGTGAGAGGAAATCCTAAAAAAAAAAAATGAGAATGCCACAAGTAAGATTTAGACAATATTTAGAAAACAGAGCAATATCGCTTCTCTACTGCCATTTGGAAATCTATGCTAGGGCATAATTAAAATTCTGTACAGTATTTACTCAAACTGAGAGGTACCTACTGTGTTGATTTCCAACATGCATTCAAAAGCATTTAAAATAAGCTATCATGAAATACCATTTTTATTAAATGTCATAATTGCATAATAACAGTTTACCGTAATTGGAGTTACATAAAAAATTATTGTGAAATTCGCCGAACATCTAAAACATATCGTTCTGTTTTTGTTTGTGTAAGGAATAACGATACTTAATATGAAATAAGTATATGTTTTATCACCTCCAAAGCACTAATACGATTACAAAATTCCACATAAAATAAACGATCCGTACATTATTGAAACTTTTTGACTGTAAAATTATATGATTGCCAACAATTTATTAAGAGTCTTAAAAAATGGCACGCAGCATTGCGATCTTCCATATTACCTACTTTATTAACGGACATATTTCGCAATATATTTAATAGCTCGGGAGCTGGTGAATATTTTTGTGGATTATTTCATACATCAGGCTGGAAATATTGTAACATATTTCAATACCTAAATATTAAAACATGTTATTCCGGTGCGAACGGCAGCCGATTTTTGTTGGAGAGCATGAGGCCGTGGGTTAGGATTGTGTGGACACTCAAAAGGGCGCCACCGGCTGTATGTTACGTAATATGATTTAAATAATTTTGCCAGCCAGGAACAAAATTAAGTTATTAGCAACCATACGATGGAATTCTCAAAATATCTCTATATCAAAACTCTTACTTTACTCTCTCAAATCTCAAAATTTAAGCAAATATCAGGTGTACCAGTGCAAATAATAAGAACATGTAGACATTATACATTTATTACAACACACATGAGATATACAACAATAAAAACAAGTAGTTTCACATTTATCCCCTAAAAATAACCTGTATATGCAAAAGAAATGCAAAATATGTAAATGACCCCTTCTAAAATTATTTCAGTGATTTGACCTTTTCTTTATAGAAATGCAACTGCGGCTTAAATGATACCAACAATGAGTTTTAGATTTACAACGGCGAGTTAAAGGTTTACAATGGATTAAAATTACAGCTCATCACTAAAATATTATGTAACTAACCAGATTCTATGAGCCAATTTTCGCAGTGCTCGCTGTATGCACTAGAATGTTAAAGAATGATCTAAAATAATTATGTTCTATTAAAAATACATCATATGTGACATAGTAGAAGGTAAATTAGTATCACGTGGTACCATGCGTTACTTACAGTAAAAAATCTTAAGATATTTCATCATGCTAGGTATGTAGTTGCAAAATCGTTGTGTAATTTACTCTAATATTTCAACAAAAAATCACTGAATGAAACCATAATAATTTCTTAAAATTATATAACTAAAATGAAACAATAAAACCTGGTTAGAGCCTTGGCGTTTTCTCTGACGACTGCAGCGTGACATGTCACCACTTACTAAGATGTTCTCGACGTTGCTTACGACTACGACTCTGCGTCACTCCTAAATCTCTGCCTAAATCTCTTGGAGACTGCTGCGGACAACTCTCCTACCAAACTTCTCTAAACGTCAGCAGAACCCACATAAAACCAAGCACCTGAGTAATAGACCTCCTATTACTCCTCTAAATGCTGGGCCCCCTTACATAACCATTAATTGCAGCACCATTCATTCAGAACTTAAACCTCTCCAAAATATACAGTATGTCCGCGGATGGGGTTTACAAGAGGTGTAATGGCTAAAATTTTTAACTTTTCGAGAAAATGTTATTCTTTATAAAAGTTTTTGCTTGTCTAAAAAATAGTAATGACGTTGAGAAAAATTATATTTTTTATACGGGGTGATAAAAAATTACAAAAACTTAAAATTTCGTAAGAGTAAACTGGTTCTATTTTTTATTTTGAAACAAAATGTGAAATAAAAAAGTTGTTTCAAATTATAGATAGATAGATAGATAGATAGGCGTTTATTTGACTACTTTACATATACAAATACATTTGTAGCAGGTCATTACATTGTTATTACCTATGAATAATATACACATAAATAAAGATGAGTCGTACAATGTGAAATAAATTAATAAACAGACATAGTAAATAAAAACCGCCTAGAGGCGTACTGCGTAAGTTACACAGCATGTTATATAACAGTTATGGGGGTAGTCATAAAATCTTCAGTTGTATAAAAACAAAACTTCAAGATATGGTTTCTAATAACAGTTTTAAATTTGTGAAAGTTGTATTGTTTTATATTTTCGGGTAGTTTATTATATAGGTTCAAGTTTAATGAGTTTTTAATTGATTTTGTTAAGCGATATTTAGGAGGTTTTAACAGATTGGCCGACCTTGTGTTATGGTTATGTAGCTCAGATGGAGTTACATACGAATTCTTGTTTTTATGAATCTCTAAAAGAGAGTAGTAAATATATAGGCTAGGAATGGGCATTATACCATATTTAATAAATAGTGGTTGACAGTGTTCCCTGAAATCTGCTCTTGCTATGATTCTTATAGATTCTTTCTGTTGTCGAAATATTTTTGCAGCGCTGCTTGAGTTCCCCCAGAGTATTATCCCATAACTTATGTGGGAGTGGATTAGTGAATAGTATACTGAGAGCAAAGTGTGTAGTTGTAGAATTGTTCTTAATCTTCGTAGAAGAAATAAATAGCTTGATAGCTTGTTGCTAAGTTGTTGTATATGATGGTTCCAATTTAAAGTATCATCGATAACTATACCGAGTAAACTGACACTATCTCCCTTCATTACGTCATACCTAGTAGAAAAAATTAGTCTTTGTGTTTTGTCACGATTTAGTTTGAGTGCATTAGCATTATACCAAAGTTCCGCTCGACTTTCAGTTTCATCAATGATATTTTGTAGACTGTTAATATTTTTGGCACTATCTGTAAGCGTTGCGTCATCAGCAAACATAACTATACTGCTAGGGAATAAGTAATAAAATAAATCATTTACATAAATTATAAACAATAGAGGTCCCAGTACAGATCCCTGAGGCACTCCATGTTTTACTGATCTAAAATGAGATGTCATATTGTTATGTGAGACGCATTGTTGCCTATTCTCCAGATACGACTTTAATAGAGACAACGGTATTCCCCTGACTCCATAAAAACTAAGTTTTTCGATGATGAGAGTATGAGAGACACAGTCGAAAGCCTTGCTGAGATCACACAGCGTAATTGCAGTGTGTTTACCCTCTTCAAGGCCCCCAACTATGTCACTCACAATCTTACAGATTGCATCTATTGTGGAACATTTTTGCCTAAAACCATATATGGTCTGTCCAAATCCAAAATTTCATTTAAATGTTGCGATGTTTCCGAAATTAGTGAATTTTTAGTAAAAAATAATTCTAGTTTTTTTCCGAGGTCAAAACCTTTGGTAACTGGACTACATATTTTACGAACACAACAGTTAATCAACATTAGGCAGAAGTATCTAGTAAAGACAGAATTAATGTTTAACATTGTAGAAAATATGCTTTTTAATGTTTCCATAAGTTTTATTTAAACTCTACACGTCGGTTTTTTAGGCCTCTCTCAAGAATACTCTTTAAATACATTTAAATAAAACTTATGGAAACATTAAAAAGCATATTTTCTACATAATTTAAATATTACAAGATGTTCCACAAGGAACCAACCGCAGATTCAACCCAGTATATCAGAATTAATGCCTACAGGCATAGGAAAATTAGCTCCCAGGGTAATGAGCTTTTTACAAAGCTTGCGATTTTCTACAATCTAAAAGACAGTTTTGTATAACGACCCTGTATGTCAGCATGGCAATCGCCCTTCTCTACCTCCAGTTTGCATAGATCTTCGTATAAATAGAACGCAACTGCATTGTAATTTTAGTTTTATACTGATCAGCTACAGAAGTTATTAGTATAAACCAATTCGATAGAATTAAGAAATATATTTCTTACGCGATAAAATACATCAATTAATTTTATTCATTATAGATGATTTAATAATTTCAATTACCCATCCCTAAATTCTTACTAAAATGCCAAAGGTATCTATAACTAAACTCATCTTAATGAACATGTGGCCTTCGCGACTTGAACCAGTAAATAACAAACCGTACTGAAACGAGCATAAACATATAATTGGAAATAAAATTAATAAGCAACTCTGTTTTTCAGATAGACTTTATTTCTTTTATTTCGACATAGAATCAGTATATTATAGTTAGGGAATATGGTGAATATTTTAGTGACTTATTTTATACAGGCTGTAAGTGTAATTTCGTAATAATCGAGAGAAACTTCGTACAGGTGATGTGATAAAATCCGGTGGCTCTGTTATCACTAATTTAATTTCAAAGTTGCAATTTCTTTCCTGTGTCCTGACTTAAAGCAGATTTTTCCAAAATTAGTTTACGATTCCCCGATGAACCCCGAAAAAGAATCAGTGGATACTTTGTACGGTCCAGGATCAAATCAAATAAAAAATATACGTTTGTATCTTATTCGCGGACGTATCTATAAATTTTTTGCTTCATGGAGCTCTTCTTGCATATATACTCAACAAGATTGCGTCATGTAAATATATAAAAGTGTTTTATTTTGGTTATTATAAATTTTTAAAGTTAGCAAAAAATGAAAAATCTATTAAATGTTGTTAAATTTTTTTTTATGTGTATGTTATGATATTGCTGGTTTCATGTCTAGTAAAGGCATTAAACAAGTTTGTTTCCAATTTTTTAAAGTCGTTTGTTTACAATTTATTTATAAACAAATTCACTAACATACGATTCTAATGTATTGACCCCTCACTTTAACCGCGAATATCTCGGAGGAGCAGAAAAAATTATGTGTTCATTATGAGTCTATTCTAAATCAATCGCTGAAATTTGAATAATGTACACTGAACATTTTTGAAGTTCTTCTAAGTTGTATTGAAAAAAGTCCTACTTTTTAAGGAAATTTTCACCATACCAGTTTTAAATCCGCTGTATCTTGGAAAATATGCATACTATGTAAATCATATTTTAGACACCAAAAAAGCAAGGCATTTTTTGTAAGAGGAAATTTTTTCATAATTTTTTATTCTAAAATTTTGCAGTTATTCTCAAAAACGTGACGTCATGTTTATTCGGTTATTTATCAATGTATTTAAAAAGAATTGATAAAATAGTTCATTATATAAAATATAAGCATTTTCAGAAGAAACAATTGGTATATATCAAATATTAATTTAGTTATCAAGCATAATATATAATATTATTGCAAACTTGCAATAATATTATCCTTTACGCTTGATAACTAAATTAATATTTGATATATACCAATTATTTTTTCTGAAAATACTTATATTTTATATAATTAACTATTTTATCAACTTTTTTTTAAATACATTGATAAATAACCGAATAAACATGACGTCACGTTTTTGAAAACAACTGCAAAATTTGAAAATAAAAAATTATTAAATAATTTCTTCGTACAAAAATGCCGTGCTTTATCGGTGTCTAAAATATTATTTACATAGTATGCACATTTTCCAAGATACGAAGGATTTAATACTGGTATGGTCAAAATTTCCTTAAAAAGTAGGGCATTTTTCAATATATATTATTCAAATTTCAGTGATTGATTTAGAATAAAGGCATAATAAACACATGATTTTTTCTACTCCTCCGTTTCTGAGATATTCGCGGTTAAAGTGACAGGGGTCAATACATTTGAATCGTATATTAGTTGAGTATTTTGAAACTTTTTTGTTTCAACATTTAATTGTCTAGAGTGTACAGGGTGTCTCACCGGGAATTGAATCGATCGATATAGAGAAAAGCACGCATCAGAAATTTTTGAAAATTTAGATAGTTACTAATATCGGTGTGGCCAATCCAACTAAAATAATTATAAGCATGGCGTACTTCCGGTTATACCGGAAGTCGATACCAACTTGCTTATTTTAAATGGAACGCCCTATATATTTTCGGCTTTTCGAGATGACAATAAAATTCTGAGTTGAGGCATGTAGCACACCCTATATCTAAACCGCTACTTTCGAAGATATTTGACATTTTATAAAAAATTTGACAGGTGCAACGGTTTGCAAGAACCGTTATAACTTTTTCTGTGTAGGACATCCTAATTTGCTCTTTCGCACGGAGAAAGAACTCAATGAGAACTACGTTCTACAACTGAAATAAATTCAATAATGTCATACCAAGTGTTCCGTTTTTCGCGTTACATTTTGTCAACTTCAAACCGCGAAAACTTGTTTAGGTCAAATGGAACACCCTGTATTTTTTTACGTCAAGTTATGTAGAATTAAATTCCCTTTTTTCTGATATTGAGGGGTTAAAGTGTTCAACTTTTTGAAACATTTGCGATTTTATTAGAAATTCATGAATTGTTGTAATCATTTCATCAAAATAGCCATGATTAGAGAATGTGATAAGGTAATATCAAGAACTTGCAGCACATCTGCTATTCGATATCCACAAAAACGGAAAATAACACTAACACTGTAACATGCGTATTAATCGAATTGAAGATATGGCATGAACTAAAATAGCAGAGATAAGATCAATCTAAAACATGATTCCATTTTAATTTAATAATTGCTCAAAATTCCGCCCTCGAACCTCGACACATTTTTCGCAGCTTCGGATTTATTTCTCATGGGTAGCTCTTTTAATTGAATCCTGTGATATGTTTTGAAATGCATTTCTTACTCTCTGCATACAATCTTCAATGGTTGTTAATGGGCTCTCATAAACTTTATTTTTAATAGTTCCCCAAATAAAATAATCCAGAACTGATAAGTCGGGCGAGCGAGGAGGTCCTAAGAAAAGTCCATTATTGATAATCCATTGATCATAAAAAGTTTCTTGTAAATAATTATTAATTAAATATGCGTTATGTGGGGGAGCACCGTCGTGCTGATAAAAAATGTTTCTATGTTCGGTGAGAGGCAAATTTTCTAAATAGTTATTATTCAAATTTTGTAAAATATTCAGTTATCTTTCACCTAAAATAAAAAACCAAAATTTACCTATACATATTGGCAGAAGAGAAAATTTAATTTACCGTTTAAGGTGGCCATTCCCTAGAAAGAGACATCCGATAGGGAAATATTTATTATTTTTGCCCATAACTTTTTCTTCTTAGTACGTATATTTTAAAAAACTATAAGAGTACCTAAATAGAACCATAACAAGACTGTTACTATGGATTTTCACTCAATAATTTGAGCGGTTTGTAAAATAGCTAGATTTAAAACTACAAAATAGGAAGATTAACATAATTTTTAAATTTAAATCTAGCTATTTTGCAAACCACTGACATTATTGAGTGAAAATTCATAGTAATAGTCTTGTTATGGTTATACTTAGGTACTCTTATAGTTGTTTTAAATACACGTACTAAGAAAAACAAGTTATGGCAAAAAATAATAAACATTTCCCTATCGGATGTCTCTTTCTAGGGAATGGCCACCTTAAATATTCCTGATAAAATTGTAATGCCACCACTTTATCGTTTTGTATGGCACAGTAAACATTGAACTGCCAACTTTCCTGAATATTTCGCTCTCTGAACATATGAGGATTTGAGTCACTCCAATAATGCGAATTGTGTCTATTAAAAAGTCAATTTTTAGCAAATTTTGCTTCATCTGTCCCTACAATATTTCCCAAATAAGAATCGTCACCCTCAGACCTTATTAGATTAAACTCACAAAAATTCTGTCTTCTTAGGAAATCCGTTTCTTTTAATCCTTGAACCATATGGAATGAAAACGGGTGAAACTTATGTTTTAATAAAATTCTGTGAATTGAATCCTTGCATAGTCCCGATTCCAGAGCAGCTTGTCTTAATGACATCCTTGGAAAGGCATGAAAATATCCCAGAATGACTATTTCAATGTTTTCATCGTCAACAATAGGTTTTCTTCTTGGCATTTTTGGCTTGACAGAGCCATAATTTTTAAAATTTTCCAGTATGCGTTTTACAGTGTTTGGTGACGGTTTTCGTTTTTCTGGATATCGAGTAGCAAATGTGCTGCAAGTTCTTGATATTACCTTATCACATTTTCCATAAATAATAAACAAATTTAAAAAGTCTTCGTGGGTGTAATTTAAACGTACTGGCATTTTTTGACATAAGATAATGACTGATTGTTTCTAATCATGGCTATTTTGATGAAATGGTTACAATTCATGAATTTCTAATAAAATTGCTAATATTTCAAAAAGTTGAAAACTTTACCCCTCAATGCTAATATCGGAAAAAATGGAATTCAATTTTACACAACTTGACGTAAAAAAATACAGGGTGTTCCATTTGACCTAAACAAGTTTTCGCGGTTTGAAATTGACAAAATGTAACGCGAAAAACGGAACACTTGGTATGATATTATTGAATTTATTTCAGTTGTAGAACGTAGTTCTCCTTGTGTTCTTTCTCCGTGCCAAATGAGGTTGTCCTACACAGAAAAAGTTATAACGGTTCTTGCAAACCATTGCACCTGTCAAAATTCTTTATAAAATGTCAAATATCTTCGATACTACTGGGTTTAGATATAGAGTATGCTACATGACTGAACTCAGAATTATTGTCATTTCGAAAAGTCAAAAATATATAAGGTATTCCATTTAAAATAAGCAAGTTGGTATCGACTTCCGGTATAACCGGAAGTACCCCGTACTTCTAATTATTTTAGTTGGATGGCCATACCGACATTAGTAATTATCTAAATTTTCAAAAATTTCTGATCGGTACTTTTCACAGTTTTAACACTACCTATTTTAAAACATTATAGTCTGGACAAAGGTAAACCAAATCCTTTTATGTTTAAGACTGATTTATTACAGATGTCTGTTTGTTTCATTAAAACACTAGCAAGTAGTTGGTTTTATGAAAGTTCGATCTGAAACTTAGTGATTTCAAAGCATCTTAGATTTATAGCCCAGCATTAACAACCATCTCAAATTAATTTCATAAAGGAATGATAAAACCACAACATTTGCTTAATCTCTATAAAACTTGATCCTCTTAACTTGAACTTAATAGCTACAAAGTTTTATTGAAGGTTTGACAAGTCAATCATAAGCCAATAAAGACTACATAATTAATTAATTTAGTTTTAATGTAAGTGCTTGAAGGCCTTTTTAAAACTTTCCTTAAGACAAAACTATCTTTAAGTACATTTGGCATTTAATAAATCTGTGGTTTATGAGGTGGCCATTGTAAAACACTGATAAAACCTAAATAAATTTAAATATTGTTACTTGGGAAGGTTCATTTACCCGATCGACGCGCGACGGTGAAATTTTACTCTACAATTTTTAGAGACTGCTTTCTTAAAGGCGGTTCAATTTTCTTGAAACATTTTTTCCCCACATTTCCTAGTGGTCCAATTTTATGTCTGCAAAAGTTATGCAACTACGGCAGCCCTATTGGATTCACCATTCTGTATCTTTAACTTTGATACCCGCGCCTTCGCCATAATTGAAGAATGACACTTTTTTCCGTTTATTTGAACATTTAATTAATAGATCATTTCGGAATATGTCCGTTTGTTATATTCAATATCCATAGCAAACATTCTTTGAGCTCTGTATTTATCATACACAGCAAAAAAGATTTCTCAAAAAAAACCTTGAAAAAGGAAACAGAATAGATTTCCGAAACGTCGGCGAAATATTTAATTTCAAGTTTTTATACTTATTTGTGTTGTTTATTTAAAAAAAAAGCAACCTTTAACTGATCCTTTGACGTAAAAGTCACAGGCGTAGAGGTTATTTACCAGTAATATACTAGTTAATTGTGATATTTTGTAGATTCCCCGAACACCGTTTAAAAAGAAAACATACATGTGGCAGTCCCGAAGAATTGAAGAAGGAAAAAATTAAGATAATGCCACAAATAACATTTGGACAAAATTTAGATTGTAGTTTGTGCTAATATTTTAACCGAATTTTTTTTACTGTAATCTAAATTTGAGCCATCCTAATGCCAAATATATAAAATGTTCAATATATCGAAGAAGAGAATTAGCTAGTTATTATTGTTATTGCTACAATATTTTGTGAAATAAACCAGAGGCGAATTTTAATAAATGGGAGGAATTAACAAGAGCTCTAAAATCGTGAAATTGCTCATAGGGAAGACGATTGAAGGATCCTCAACTGTCAGTAAATAACGACAATGCTAGGTGGCTTCGATTTCCTCAGCGCATCCGGGAAACAATAGTAAGGGTTGGTCAAGGCCCTACAATTCACGAATCTCCTTAGTTTACTCGATTCGGTGTTTTTAATTCGCTGATTATAGATCATCCTACACTTGTAAGGCATACCATTTAATACACGATGGGTAATGTTTTCTAAACGATTGTCCTTGAATTAATGCGGTCACACGGTTAAATACTTCTTGTAACATCCACCGAAAGAGGAGTAAATATTTTATAATGTAATAACAACTTAAGGTAGCAGCAATTTTTTTTTATCCGACTTCTCATAATTTTATAATAGTTGAAATTATTTATTTGAATACAATTATTAGTATCTACTTGACCATAAACGAGTGCACATACCTGTTTGTTTAAGATTTTCCTTGAATACGACAAATGCACATCCATTTTACACCTTTTACACTGAAATTAAGCACACAGCCAAGGCATTTTTATTTTTAGTGTTCAAAAGCAATTCGTAGTCGGTAACTTTAATTCCTTTATAGTACGACCGAAATGTGTAGTCAGTAGAGCCAGGGGCTTGCGGCTTTACAAATTTCGTAAATTCGCATGTACGTAATTCGAAAAAATGAAAAAACTCGGATTGTGTTAATTTTGCATGAGCTACCATATGCCCTAACTTTAAAATATTTTACTTAAATCTGACAACATTATCTCCATGTATTATAGCAGCGGGGCCGCAAATATTTGTCCGTTGCATTGAAACCGTTACTATTGTAAATATAGGGTGTAATTAGTTTCATGTCATTAAAAAAACTGGTGGTAGGGAACGACAAGACAAACAAAAGAACCTTATATAACATGAGGTCTAAAGCTCATAGTTTTGGAGAAAAAAAATTAAAAAAATTTCGCAAATTTCAATAAAATTTTTCGAGAACTGCTGGAATATTGAGGTAGGTAGATCGTCGCGCGTGTCTTTGCCTATGATTCTCAATATTTGTGTAGATAGCTATAAAATGTCGGCGGTCTTTAGCGATGCGGTAAATAAGATGAAAGAGGTCGACGTTTTCTGAGCGTTAGTAGATCTGATCTGAAGAAAACTATATTCTGACTCTCCCTTGTGCAATATTTTAGTTTCTGTGGGTGCTTCGTTATGTACACACGTCCGTTGATTTTGTTATTTTTGAATTTCGGGTCGCTGTGTATTTATAGTAAAGATTTATTTTATTGACTTTGCCGTTCAAGTCGTTAAATTCTTGATTACGTACAGACACAACTTACTTGTTCGTTCCTTTTGTATTCCGTTTTGGATTTTGGACCAAGTTTTTCTTTTATTTTTCTTTATAGACAACGTTAGTTGATTATTGTTTAGGGTTGAACGTAGTACGTATGTCCTTGATTCGACGTACCGAACTGTGTATTGATGCAGACGCAGATTGCGAACAATTTACTTAGGTGGTAAGCTTTTAACCCAGGACGCTCATTCATGTTACAAACGTTAATAAATCACATTTAAATATTCTACATTATAAACATTAATCCAATATTTTGTTCAAAATTCTACGGCCATTATTTGCAGTTGTGCAGGAAAAGATAACGAATTATTTACCTCTTTATAATTGCCTCAGTTCGGTTGAGGCGGTCCATCAAAGGCGGTCGATGATCAGGCCTTTGCACTTTTTTATGACAATTTAAAAGTTGTATAATTGGGAACTACAAGTTGATTGACCAAGAAAAGCAGTGGTTCTCAATTATTTTCTACATTAATATTAAAAAAAATATATTAAAAAAGTTGACCTAGGTCAGTTTTTTTCAAAGTGCCCCTAGAGGGAAAAGTCATAAAGGTTTTTTGTTTGTCTAGTCGGTCTCCATTACTAGTTTTTTTAATGACATGAAACTGATTAGACCCTGTATATATGCCATTGAATGCGCTAGGTTAGCCTCGTGAAGTTCATTTATCACAGTTCCGCCAATTTCATAGTTGTTAAACGAAATATTAGATATAAAGACACCATAGTCAAACGTTTATTCTATTTGGTCGATTGTACTTGTACTTGTAATTTTTAATGGAATAGGATATTAATTGACAATAAACTAACCGCCATCTTGGAAGAATATATACCTGCAAAATTTCAAGGCAATGCGTCACCTGGAAGCAGATGAAAACTGAGAGATTCTTTTATATACAAATTTACAGAAGTTAATAAAAGCGTGTTAAAAATACGTTTAATTTTGTTATTACTTCATTTCTACATCGGCCTCCAATATCGATATATTAGGTAGATTCATTTGACCGAACGACGAAGAAATTTTATTTCGTAGTTTTTAGTGATATATTTTCAAAGATTAAAATGCATTTTAGTGGCTTTCCTAGTGCAATATCTCCAAATAAAATAAATATCCCTATACCGGGTGGCCACGAGTTAATGTACGCCCTCAATATTTTGGTTGTTTTTGTATTTAAAAATTTGGTTTTTGGTACAGATAAATTAGACAATAATAGGGTACTTTTAGACTAACAGGAATGAAAATATCACCTCCGGTTGAACCGGAAGTGACATCAACTTTTTTTTCTTAAATGGAATGACTATATTTTTTTGATGGTTTCTCATTAAGCATGAATTTCTAAGTGCAACAGTTTTTTCAGATGTAAAAAATTTCAAAAAATAAGTGCGATACGGACAATTTTTTATTTTTTTCAAAATGGCCGCATTAGATGAATGCGATGTAAAAAAATTACTAAGTAGGCTATGGAAATTATTAGTAAGGTTGTAGACTTGTCTGTAAAGAAGAAAATAGTTGTTTGAATTACTGATAGGTACCAGTATTTTTAGTTTTTTTTTTTTAAACGGAATTTCATTTTCATTTCCGTAGAGGTCCTATGGAATTTTTTTTAATGGAACTGTGCTATTTCTTTTATTAATCAGAAATAACGATTCATAAACTATAATTTTTTCGCCATTAATCATTTCTCAACGATATCCTTCGTAATAATAGAAGTATTTTTAAGAAACACAAATTAAACAAGAAACAATTTTAATAGGTATAACGTTACAACCATGAATAAATTACTAAGAATAACAAAACTATTTAAAACTTAAATTATAATAAACCATTATAAAAATTGTTCAAATCGTTCACCGTTATGATTAATGCACAGGGTAGCGCGACTTATCGTTGTACGTCTAACATTCTTTCTTCCAGATCTTGCTTTGTGGTTGGAGCAGTCAGGGAGACACTATTTTTCAAATGCGCCCAAATAAAAAAAATTGAGTGGGGTTAAGTCAGGCGACCTTGCATGCCATCTGACTGGACCATGGGCCCCAATCCAACGATCTGGAAATAATTGATTTAAGTAATCCCTAACGATAATAGCATTGTGTGGTCCAGCCCCGTCTTGTTGGAAGTAAACCTCGTTAATATTGGTATTAGGAATTTGATTAATCTGTGGAACTATTATATTTTGGAGAAATTCTAGATATCTTGGTCCAGTTAGAGTTTCGTTAAAAATTATTGGACCTATGATATGGTCGCCCAGTACACCTAACCAAACATTCAAGTCAAACCGCTCCTGAAACCGCGCCTGTCTCATAATGTGAGGATTATCAATTGTCCAATATCGAGTGTTGTTTCGATTAAATAACCCAAGGTTTGTAAATCTCGATTCATCAGCGAACAAAATGTTTTTGATAAAATTCTCATTTCTTAATTGGCGTGACTGTAACCAATTACAAAAGGTTATTCTTCGTTGATAATCATTCTCATACAAAAATTGATGCAATTGATATTTATAAGAACGATAGCCGTGTTTCTTTAACATTTTTCTGGCTGATTCTTTGGAAACTGGTAATTCATGTTCAATTTGTCTTATCGAAATGGTTGGGCCAACATGCACTAAAGCTAATACATTAATTTCCGTTTCTTCATTCACAATAAATCTTTCTTCAATTTCTACATTAGGTTCAGTTCTAAATTGTTGCTCCAACCGGGCGAAATAGTTTCTCGGAGGTTGTCTTCTTTCTGAATATCTCCGTCCATACAGACTTTGTGCTCTAGTTGCATTACGTCGAGTCTCTCCATAAACAATGATCGTGTCAACTTCTTCATCTCTTGAATAATTTTCAGCCATTTTATATTAATTTTCTTATTTATAACAACTTTAATACACTTGCTTCAGAAAATTAGTGAGTAAGTTAAGACTAATTCAATTGTTGCGAATGTCTGTCATTTTCATGGCTATCTGCAATTTTGAATTTAAATGTAGATTGGTACCTTATTATGATTTGTTGGCGCTTACTTTTTAAAAATACTTCTATTATTACGAAGGATATCGTTAAGAAATGATTAATGGCGAAAAAATTATAGTTTATGAACCATTATTTCTGATTAATAAAAGAAATTTCAATTAAAAAAATTCCATAGGACCCCTACGGAAATGAAAATGAAATTCCGTTTTTTTGAAAAAAAAAAACTAAAAATACTGGTACCTGTCAGTAATTCAAACAACTGTTTTCTTCTTTACAGATAAGTCTACAATCTTACTAATAATTTTCATAACCTACTTAGTAATTTTCTTACATCGCATTCATCTGACGCGGCCATTTTGTAAAAATTAAAAAATTGTTCGTATCTCAATTATTTTTAAAAATTTTTTACATTTGAAAAAACTGTTGCACTTATATATTTATGCTTAATGAGAATCCATCAAAAAAATATAGTCATTCCATTAAAGAAAAAAAAGTTGATGTCACTTCCGGTTCAACCGGAAGTGATATTTTCATTCCTGTTAGTCTAAAAGTAGCTTATTATTGTCTAATTTATGTGTACCAAAAGTCAAATTTTTAAATACAAAAACAACCAAAATATTGAGGGCGTACATTGACTCGTGGCCACCCGGTATACCTTTCGTGGAAATCAGTTTTTCAATTAGTTTTATTGAATTCGCCATTAAAAATGTTTATCTTTTGACTTCAGATTCAGTATTAGCTAGTCCGAAAATACCTGACT
The DNA here is from genome assembly GCA_963583905.1 of Stenurella melanura. Taxonomy (NCBI): domain Eukaryota; kingdom Metazoa; phylum Arthropoda; class Insecta; order Coleoptera; family Cerambycidae; genus Stenurella; species Stenurella melanura. The sequence continues at coordinate 5,115,572 of OY757309.1, forward strand.
ACCAATTTTGGTATATTTTTATTTCTAAATTCTCGATTAATTATAGATTTTTGCTCCTATCCTAGACAGCTTGATGATATAAATATGAAACCACCGCCGAACTATACTCTATAGTTTTGAAAAGATTTCCATGGAAATCATTTAAGCCATTCCAAAATAATGGCTGAACGAACATAACAAAACATATATATAATCTACTTGAAAACCTAATCCTTGTTAAAAATTTCTAAAATCGTTTAAAAACAGTTCACGATTTTGAAATTTGTGCCCCAGAAACGAAATTTTGAAATTCAAAAACACCGATGAAATTGTAGTACGTTAACTCATCATCACCACCGATCGGTATACTTATTTGATCAAATCAAATAAACATATATTATATAATATAATATATTCACCCAAACACACTCCGTTAATATTGGGTAATTTTTGGAACCCGCATCTGTTTTTGGGTACAATAAGATGAAGCCGTACATCATATTGTCCTTTCTCTTTTAGACCTGTAGTTAGAGTACATACAACTAGAGCCATAGGGTACAAAAGATTTTACTTTTTTTCACGAAAAAACTATTTCTTTAAAGATTCTTAAACTGTCGGTCTACCGAAACTAAGTGGCAGTGTTGTTGTGGAGGCGGCACGTAAAACTGATTTAAAAAACATCTAAATCTATACTACAGGGTAGAAACAAACGGACTACACCTTTTGATTTGAGGATACTCTAAATTATATTGTTTTGTAACGACAGACGATCTGATTCGCAACTTATCTTGAGCAGTCGCGAACAAATTTGACAGTTTGGTGTTGTGCAAATGACTTTGCAGCCACAGCCATATATTGTGACTACAGATAGATAGATAGATTGTATATTGTTTAAGTTGTAACTTTATTGCATTCTGGGATACAAAAATCTCCTATAAAGTAAATATCATCATCGTTTAAGTAATTTATGCGCCGCTTCTAACACTACGCTGCCACTGACATATGAGCAATTTAAGTATCCTTATATCAATAGTTTTTCGTGGATCAAGTCAAACCATTTAAACCATATTGCGTGTTTGCTAACTGCCGGTCTATTTTATCGGGCACCGTCACGACATCACGTCGTCTTATGCAAAAGGAAGATGGTCGGTGATTTAAGGTATTTCATCTAGATTGAACAGAGTACCTTGAACATTTGAAGGTGACATTCATTAGCGGTAAGTAAACGTTACAGTTCTGCAAATGCCAGTAAACGGGCACTAATGGAATCATAGCAGGATGGATATTTTTTCAGCTCGATATTTACTAATCCTTGCTATTTATACACGCGCTTGCATTAATCCCAGACATCCACGGAATGTTGATTGAAAGCGAATGTTCAACAAAAAAAAAATACGTTAACGATTAATATTAAGTACCAGTGTACCATATTAAAATGCAATCGGTGTAGCAAAAACTGATTTTAAATGAATTCTAGGACGTTCACATAAGTTATGATTGTACATGTCGTAAGTTTTTTACCGAGGATCTTCTTTTCTCGTTCAGTTTTTTATACCTACTTCGTGATGTTAATTTTATTACTTAATTTACCTTTTTCAGTCGCATTGAGGTAATTATTATACGATACCGTTTAAACAATGTATATACAAGACCAGTTCGTCCAATAAAAAATTATGTTTATTGCACAGCTATTAACAAAGAAATCCTACAGTTGTAATAATAATAATAATAATAAAAGTAATGCCATTAACACTTGGAGTATTCTACACTTACGTTTAGTTTAGACGGCGTGATTGTGTGGACCACGACAGATCTGGAAACCTTGGAGAGGAAAACTCGAACAATGCTAACTCAGTTTCGAGCACACCACCCGAAAGCAGCCATCGAGCGTGTAACACTTCCGAGATCTAAGAGCAGTAAGGGTATCATCATGTAACGGTCACGTTTTGTAAGACCACTCAGTACCTTAAATTAGATAAAGCGGGCGACTATTCTATTCATTATTTTAAATTTAAATTACAGGCGTTTAAATTTTATCAGCTAGTCATGACAAATGCTTGACCAATAGCATAGTAGCTTGTACGATGAAGTTTAGAGAATAGTAGACGATATACGCGCCGACTCTGCCAGAAGAGAGACGCTGGAAAGATGTTACCGTACGGTAAAGACTTCTCTTATTCCATGAGAAGACTATAGTGCGTGAATAATTTCATGTGAAGGTTATGTTTGCGTAACTATATCGCCCCGTATTTTGACATCTCCCGTGTGTTTTGGACATAAAAACATAGTGTTCAACTGCCGACCTAGTTTGTCGAAATTATTAATTGTCGGGCCTTTTTTGTTATTGATTTTACGTACAGTCTATAGTATATCCTTTGTGTGTTTTCATGTAATTTAATCGAGCTTGTTTATGTTAAAGTAAGAATTCTTTGTTTTACCGCTCTGGCCAGATCGTGTTTAGTTTAGTTTAATTATTTACTGTATACGGATTCATATTGTGTACAGTTTTGCTTTGTATTTTGCTAAATGTCAACTGGATTTTTAATGATTTGTTTACATGATTATTCTGACGAAAGTTTTTGAAAGTTTACTCACAACCCTGATGTCAATTGCTCTGCTTTGTTTGTGTATTTTTTGTAAATCATTAAAGTAATTTAAATTCAATGATTCGTTTTATTTTCCCTTAAGAAGTATAACGTTTCAATCAGTCCTTAACAACTCCGTAGTAAGCACATCGTTGGCCTTAGAGGGTATTTTCCATCATCCACTCGGATAACAATTGCACCCCTCTTGACTTGCAACGTAATGGACCTTTGATTCAACCGCAGGTGGCTGAACCTACGAACCAAGATCTCATCAACTACTTTAAACACAAGGTACTCCACGGAAGGTGCCTTCCTTATGACCTGAGCTAAGAACACGACAAGCTCCTTGAAGAGGACGCCAAGAAATTTTATTGCCAAATGAACGGTCAACAGACTGAAGTAGACAGAGACACAGCCTTCACAGCAACAAGTCGAGGAGTTTTGGAGCGGAATCTTAGAGTGATTGACAGTGAGGATACTTCATGGATTGAACAAGGGCTCAATCAATATTGACGAAGTGAAACAGAAGCATGACCAGATCTAAGAGTGGATAAAGGAGATTCTCTCTCGCCTTTACTGTTTTGCTTGGCGCTCATCCCACTGTCAAACTAACTGAACAACATAGATTTGGCTTCGAAATCAATGGCAATCATAGAGTGAACCAACTTATTTACATGGATGACCTGAAGTAGGTCAGTCATTGTGAATCAATGTATGACACCTATCGTATGTATGATTTGCAACATTTGATTGCAGAACCATTTTATTTAACAGATATCTCACAAACAATGGTTGATGTAATTTTTCACCAAAAATCAACATTTAATATTAAAATCGAGTACCTTAAACTCTCATGAGATTTCTGATCAATGATCACGATGCAATTTTTTGTGAATAATTGTATCTGCTTGAAAACCTCTTTTGTTACTTATAGAGACTAGAAGCGTCTCTATTAATTATTTTCGAGTTTTCTTATACGATATTGTGCCATGGTGTTTGTTAATCATCTAGATTTTTTTTTGAAAAGTTATGAAAATATGCCCAATTTTGAAATTGGGCAATCCGTCTTAACAACTATAGATTCATATCTATTTTTAGTAATTTAGCCAAAGGTCCTAAAAATTATATTGTATGAAAATATTTGCAATGAAATGGGCTTGTTCAGCATTTCTTTTATTTCATAAATCGAAAGTGAAAGTATAAATTAATGGATCTGCAAAAAATCAGAATCTTATTCGCACGTTTAGTATCTTAAAAACGATTACAAATCTCCATCTCGCGAAAATGGGGCGTGGCCAGGCACTACGTCACTATACGCATAGACTCGGCGATCGCAATAGACTTGATGCTCCTTACTTGATATAATTATAAGTGTTTTCGAAGCAGTGTTTGTTTTGCTTACTACTTGACAGTAGGGGAGTACAATTTGGTGAAATGTCAAAAAATTACAATTTTCTCTCGCTCCTGCCGGGACAAATCTTCGATTCTGACCCTGCAATTTACGATTAGAATTCATCGCCGACCTTCTCCTTTCCGTAGACACATAGAACGAACTTCCACTCGACGTATTTATTTAGTTACCAGCGTTTAAAAATTTCATGTTTCTCGACTTTTCAGGTTAAATTTGAAAGGTCCCAGAAAGCCATTTTTCTTACGTCACTTGCGTATAGTGACGTCACAAATGAGCGCTCGGTTTTTGCAACTATTACTAATTTCAACTCCTTATATCTCGAGAACGGAAAAAGATAATAATATGAAATTTTAAGTGTATAATGAGAATATCGAGTACTATGTGAAAAAGTATAAAAACCATATAAAAAGAATATCATGGAACAAGCCCATTCAATGATTGATATCCCCCGCACACCGCGGTTACATAAACTGTTACTAACTTCTGCTGTCATTACACAGTCATATTTGATACTTTAAATGACGAAGGACAAGTGGATGTAATATACACATACATTCCAAAAGCATTCGATACAATTTATTGCAATTTGCTTTTAAACAAATTAAAATTTACTGACTTCATTGACAATTTAATGAAATTATCAACATCGTACTTGTCGCTGAGAAATCAATATGTCTATCATCACGGTGGTTACAAATCTTAAAATTACATTGTTGCATCAGGTGTACCACAGTGGTCTAACTTAGATTCTCTATTATTTATAATTTTAATTAACGACTTGAATATGATCACTTTCTGTTTGTGAATGACTTTAAAGTTTATCTAAGGAGAACGAACCTGGGCGATTGCATAGTTCTACAAAACGAACTCAATAAAAGTCATTACATTATGATTGCTGATGGTTATTGGTGATTGCTTTTGATTTATTTATGGGTAGTTCAAGATTGCGGATGTTTTCTTGTGTTTATTGAATTTTTCTGATTTTAAACGCATCCATTTTGTTCGATCGATTTCCCAACCCCACGTCGTCTCCTGACTGTATTGCCTTTTAGCCTAAGAGCCTGGCTACGGAAATTAAAAATGATGAAGTGCTTTAATTTTTAATAAAAAAAAATCTTTGAGTGCAGTTCTGAAATTTTCTGTAGTTATAGTTTTTCAATGTAGAAATTGCATACAATTATTGCCAGAAGTCTAGCTCGGGGATTAAATGTTGCCAGAAGTCGGTAAAGTTGTAAGAGAATTGTTCAAATTATTCAAATTTGACATTGGCCAAGGTGCAGGTTTTGGTTTTATATTTAAAATTTCCCTATTCTTCCGGGTTTTTCGGTTATTAACGTACCACTGACATTAATGGAACAAAAAACAAATCAAATTCTCAAAATGACAAAAAATGCTAATTTTCGTTCACTTCTGGCTGCTCGAATTTTCAGTTTTGCGCATGCAATTAACGATGCCGTGAAAATGCCAATTGCGATCTTTCGATATCGACATTAGAAAACCTTCCTGCTGATGCATTTATTTAGATACGAACATTTAAAAATGTCGTGTTTTGCTTTGTCCGACGAGACTAATTAAATACTAAATTAAAAGTTTCAAGTCTACCCCGACCGTAGCACATCGCGTTAAGCGACGACATTCACAGCTTCTAACCAAAACTTCCTTCTATTATACACTTTTCACCACCATATTTTTATTCTGTACCTATTCTCTTTCTCTTTCTTATTGTTTGTCATCTGTTTGTATTTTTGTAAATTTTTATTTTGTCCTTTTTGTTGCAAAATTTTCTTTTGTCCTAGAAATTACTTTTAAAACTCAATTTTCCTTTTTACTAATCACAACTTCCAAACGGCGCATAATCGTCTCAAACGGGTCTTTTCCATTGAGTTTATTTCCGTCTCAGCAACCAAAAAAACTAAATCAGTGTTTTTATCCCATTTTCAGTGTTTTCTTAGTTCCAGTGTTCTTAAATTTAAGTTTTAAATATGTAAAATTTTAATGATAATTTTAAGCTGGCACAGGCGGCAGGAGTTTTGTCCATTTTAATTAATTTTATTGAGCCGAACCGGTCGCGATCCACCCAACCGCACTAACACTACGGCGCTGCGCGACGTGGTTGTACGGTTGGCTCCGAATCACGATCCGGCGAGGCAATGTTTTATACGATTTTAATATTGAATAAATTTGTTAAGAAGAAGAAAAAGAAGAAGAAGACGACATTCACAGCAGATTTCCCGGTTCGAATTCTGTACGGGTGTACTTTTTTTAATTTGTTTCAAACTTTTTGGCTCATATTTCTTATCCTAAAATTACATCGCATTCATTTATTTATTTCTACAGATAAAAACCATAACGATTTATTAAAACACTTGTTTTGTTTCTACCACTGCATTTTATTGTAACTTAACGCTACTATAGTTTCAATACTTCAACGTAACTACAGTAGCGTTAAGTTACAATAAAATACAGTGGAAGAAACAAAATAAGTGTTTTAATAAATCATTATGATCGACTACCACAAAGTAACGGCTAAATCCATCAATTTTTTAAAAACTATAACTACACAAAATTTCAGAGCTGCACTCTTATTGTAGTTAAAAATTAACGTGTTTGTCCGCTTCCCTCCCCGGGATGGATTTCTGACTGCAGAGCTATGTACTTTTCAGCTAAGGAAGGTTTTTACATAAAAATTTTCACTGCACCTTATCATTTTTTCGTTCCGTAGCCAGCTCTCCCTCTATTTGGTTGCTTGTCCGTACTATAGTTGTTTGAGATATCGTTTTTAGTGAATATTAAGACCCTCTACCTACATATAGTAACAACTGAATCAACGGAGGAGTCTAGCCACAGTTCGAATAATCCCAGGACATCTCCAGATTTATAAAATGTATTAACGGAATTTGAGGAAAGTTGTCGTATATTTAAGAAAATATTTTATAATACCTCTCATATAATTTTGTCACACTTCAGTTGCACTCAGTAAAATTAAATAATTCACTATATCAAAACTGGGTAAATATTGACGACTCCACAGCAGCATATTCGACAACGCCTTCAAAGGATTGTTACATGATGGTTAGTAATGATTGGTGTATGAAGGTTGTGTGTGTCGGTATAGGTTAAAGCGTATTTATTATTTTTAATTAATAAACACTTTTCCGAATTATCTTCAATTTGTAATAATGTAATTGCTCTTTAATTATATCCTGTAACCGTTAAAATTAACAGAGTAAGGTCAACAACTTCAAAATAGTTATTTCCTTTTATAATAATAACTATTATTAATTTTAACCATTCTATATGTGTGTGGAAATATGTTTTTCATAACAAAATTACTTATATGTTTGTGTGATGTTGTTTCAAAAAATAGTGTCCAAATCAAATATAAAATCCGGTAATTGCAATTACCTGCCTGAACAGTTTTAATCTAGGCATGTGTCTATGCTTAAAATATAGTAACGATTCATTATCTTCCTATTATTCACAATATCTTGATGGACATTTTTGTGATTCATATAATGCTCTAGATGGCCTCCCTTTGCTATACAGGGTGTCCCACCGGGTACTGAATAGATCGATATAGGGAAAGATATGTAACAAATAATTTTGAAAAATTTGGGAGTTACCAAAGTTGGTGTGGCCAATCCTACAGAAATAATTACAAGCATGTGGTACTTCTGGGTATAACGGGAGTCTAAGGAATTCTAAGGAGGAAGCCTTAGACATATTAGCTGAAGATGAAATCATGTTTACAATTTTTTTCCTCAAAGAATTATAATGTCACCAATCTATCGTTTCTCATGGCACAGTAAACATTAGGCTGCTATGTTCTTAAATATTTCGCTCCCTGAAGATTCGAGTTACTACTCCAGTAATGGGAATTGTGTCGATTAAAAAGTCCATTTTTGGTAAATTTAGCATCATCTGTCCATATAATATTTCCTAAAAAATAATTGTTACCTTCATGTGTTATTAAAATAAATTCACAAACATTTTCTCTCGTCGGGAAAACCGTTTCATTTAATAGTTGGACCATATGGAATGAGAATGGATTTATGTTTTGACAAGATTCCGTGAATTGAATTCTTGGATAATTCCGATTCCAGAACAGCTTGCCTTATTGACATAATTGGAAACGCCCGAATATACCCCAGAATTGCTATTTCCATGTTTTCGCCATCAGCAATAGGCCTCCTCCTTAGAGGTCCTTCCTTGACAAAGCCAAAATAAAATTATCCAATATGCGTTTTACAGTGTATGGTGGATGGTTTCTGTTCTTGTGGGAATCGAGTAGCAAATGTGTTACATGTTCATGATTACTTTATTACTTACATTGACCATAAATAATAAACAAATCTAAAAAATCTTGAATGACTGACAATAATTATTGTTTCTGATCATGACTAAGTTGATGGCAATTCTTACTAAAAATTCTTGAACCTTTGAAGAAATCGCCAATATTTCAAACGGTTGTAACTTTAACTCCTACAATGCCGATATGAGGAAAAAGGAAATTTAATTTTACATAATTTGATGTAAAAAAATACAGGGTGTTCCATTTGAAACAAAAAAGTGTTTGAGGTTTGAATTTGACAAAATGTAACGTTCGAAAGAATTGTATGTAAATTAAGAAAACTGTCAATTTGGTGTATTTAATAAAATTAAAACAACAGTAATAAAAATTGCAGCAGGTTGCTAAGAATACCTGCCGGTGGCGGTTAACGCTCTATGTCTCGACCCAATTTCATTTGGAATATAGACAAATAAGGCACAAATGACCCTTTAAGCGTTCTTGTAAGTATTAAAAGCGGGGCACTTAATTACATCCACAAAAATGCATACATCCTCCATATAAATCTTCTTCTATATGAATTACATTAAAATATTTTTTTTTGTTAATTTTGTTTGGATTAACACTCATGTAGGATCCTCCATAATGAATATGTTGACAACCTTGCTAAAGAAAATGCCTCATATCTAACTTAAATACCAATTTTAAAATATGGCTATCGGACGCTATAATTTCATTCAGACACAAAACATTCAATAATCGGTCAATATCTTATGAAAATTATCAATGAGATAACCATACGAGCCAGTACTCATAAGTCGTTAGTACCTAATATTCTCAAATCACCATGGTTTAACGACCCTAGAAAATGTATCACCACAATTTGCAGAATACGGTTCGGTCACGCTTGCTGTCCAAAACACTTAAATAGGTGTACTTGATTCAGGTATTTGTAGTACATGTGGTACTACGGGCGATTTGAACCATATTTTCTTTAGTTGTCAGAATCAAAAAATGGCTATGGATGCAATGTTAAATAACTTAGTCGACATAAAAGTTCCTCTACCAAGTAATGCTATTCATCTTTTGCCCCTTAAAAATATACAAGTCCATAACGTATTGGTTAATTTCATGAACACTATTAAATTGTTGCTCTAACATCGTTTTATAGTAGGTTAGCTTCGTATTCCTTAATTGTCTTCCCCATTGTGATATATACCTCATTTCCGTGGTCTACCTGTGTAATGTTATATCAAGAAATGTCCTGACAGACCCCTGGACGAGAAGAGAGTGCCCTTGTGAACTATCATCCTGTGTATATTATATGGTTGTGCTGTTGGGTAAAGGTTAGTTATTAACAAATGCAATAAATACTTATTTACTTCACAGCATAACTGAAATAATTTAAATACGACAATCTGAACACTTGAGGATTTCCTAATAAATAAATGAGTCTAGGACTATAAATTAGGCGATCATTTTAATCATAGTTGTTGGTGCAAGAACTGACTACTAGTTTCTGTATACATCGAATAACTGCTACATCATTCAGTACTTGTTAATATTTATTCTACTGCTGTAGCATTTAATGTTTGATTAACACATTTTTTATATGAATATAATATTTACTACTTCGTGCACCTATTAGGCGAGTCTGCCTGGGATTTTTCTCAAAAATTTTCTATACCATTTGAGTTAGCCACGGATTTTTATACAAAAAATTCCGCCGAACAAAATTTTCTTATGAAAAATTTTCCTAAATCGCGAGCTTCATGATCAAATAATTGTTTAAACAAATGTTTTTTCGTTTCTAAACTGCTGGCCACTCGAACTTACACATAGAGACTTTTAGGCAAAGTTCAATATTTTCAACAGGAATGTAAATTTTTGAACGCGGCTTGCAAATTTTAAGAGCTAGTTTTTTTCGGATTAAGCTGCATGACGTATATTTATCGTAGGACCATAAGTTTATTATATACGGGGTGATCAATGAAGTCATGCAAAAAATCAAAAAGTTTGTATGAGTGAAATTTCCGCAAAAAATTTTTTTGGTCGTTGCAATATGGTTCCTTACTAAGGTATCATCAATATCTCTAGACGGTTTTGTCAGTTTTTGGATTAAGGCCCTTAGGCCTTGTACACACTACTCAACATAAAATTTGGATACCGAAATCTTTAAAATGCTACAACTTGACATTGGATTGACGGTTCTTGACGATTTTTGCGGATTTGGAATCCTTATTTCACGTAGATTTTCTATGGTCTAAGCATTTTATTTGAGGGTTGAAATTTACACATTATACCGGGTCGATAATTAACAAAAACGTAGGGTACGACGCGCTCTAAAGTTTGGCATTATTTAAGTTTTTGTAAAAATAAATTCTCACCTCAAGTTGTTTTTATTTAATGTTCTTTTCACTGTTCTGTCCGAAACTCACACCCCAGTTTGTTGTCTCAAAGAATCATTCAGTTTTACAGAGTTCTTTGTCCACCCCCATGCCCATAATTATGATCGGGTGTAATTTCTACGCGACGCGTCAATTTCAAAGTAGGCATTGGAAAAACAAATTTGTTGCTATGGAATTAAAAACTGTTTACATTATTTTAGAAATAATCTGACATATTTCAATGTTATAATTTTGTAAAGTTTAATTAATATGAGGCGTTTAACCACGGCAGAAAGGGAAAATTGCATTCGACTTCTCAACGAAGGAATGTCAAAACAGCAAGTTGCGCACATTTACAATGTCAGCCGAAAGACAATTTATAATTTGAACCGCCGCGTCGAAACTACTGGTGATCATAAGTATGGGCATGGGGGTGGACATACAAAAAAAATAAACCAAAGAACCGAAAGAATTTTAATGAGAGAAACTATGCGGAATAGAACAAAGAACTCTAGAAAACTAAATGACTCTTTAAGACAACAAACTGGGGTGAGAGTTTTGGACAGAACAGTGAGAAGAACATTAAATAAAAACAACTTGAGGTGAGATTTTTTTTTTAAAACATAACATAATGCCAAACATTTTAAATTATAAAGCCCGTCGCACAGCAAAATGTGTGCGGTTATTACAACGCCATAGAGCGAATAGGAGGGCATGGGCAAATCGGCATGCGAATTGGGGTAATGCAGAGTGGAGCCGTTGTTTATTTACTGACGAACCAAGATTTAATTTGTTTCACTTCGATGGCCGAATGTTAGTTTGGAGAAGGCCAAATCAGCGATATTTGGAAGAAAATATGGCCCCTCAAGAAGCATTTGGTGGCGGTGTTACAGTGTGGGGAGGTATCATAAGAAATGGTAAAACCGAGCTATTCATTACCAACCAAACCATTAATGCTACTGTTTATCAGGAGGAAATTTTGGAACCTATTGTTGTTCCTTTTGCTCGACATTACGGCCCAGAAATTCTATTGGTGGATGACAACGCTCGACCTCACAGAGTGCGAAGGATCACAGAGTTTTTGCAGGCACAAAACATCAATAGGATGGACTGGCCTGCAAAGTCTCCGGATCTTAATGTCATCGAACACGTTTGGTCTTATTTAAAACTTAAAGTAAGATCTCTTGATGTACCCCCTGAAACCTTAGAAACGCTCAGTGAGGCCATTCGTGAAGAATGGGAGAATATTCCACAGGATTTTATAAATAATCTTGTGGATACTCTACCAAATCGATGTCGGGAAGTAATATTCCGAGCAGGAGGACCAACAAAATATTAGCTTCTCTTTTTTTTAATTAATGTACCTAATTTTAATTAGGTAATTTTAATTTAAGTTTAAATTAAATTAATTTTTAATTTTTTAGTTAATTTTTTTTTCAGTTATTAAAAATTAAAAGAATTAGAATTATAAATTTTTTAAGAATTGACTTTTGGTCGTTGTTAAGCAATGTTGTATATTGTAGAATTTAATGTAATAAACTTGTTCTTGTTGCTACGTTTTTGTTTATTATCGACCCGGTATAATGTGTAAATTTCAATCCTCAAATAAAATGCTTAGACCATAGAAAATCTACGTGAAATAAGGATTCCAAATCCGCAAAAATCATCAAGAACCGTCAATCCAATGTCAAGTTATAGCATTTTAAAGATTTCGGTATCCAAATTTTATGTTGAGTAGTGTGTACAAGGCCTAAGGGCCTTAATCCAAAAACTGACAAAACCTTCTAGAGATATTAATGTTACCTTAGTAAGGAACCATATTGCAACGACCAAAAAAATTTTTTGAGGAAATTTCACTCATACAAACTTTTTGATTTTTTTGCATGACTTCATTGATCACCCCGTATATAATAAACTTATGGTCCTACGATAAATATACGTCATGCAGCTTAATCCGAAAAAAACTAGCTCTTAAAATTTGCAAGCCGCGTTCAAAAATTTGCATTCCTGTTGAAAATATTGAACTTTTAATTTTGCCTAAAAGTCTCTATGTGTAAGTTCGAGTGGCCAGCAGTGTATTTAATAAAATGAAAACGGTTTGACGGATCCGAAAAAATCTTGATTCAATCGAAATATATTTTCAATACGCGTCGTTTGGCGCCAGGCACAACTCATTCTGTCAACCCGTTCATTTGTTATAGCCAAAATAAATTTTTTAATTAACAAATTGATTACTCCGGAGCTAATGAGGTCAGGATATTGTTTTTTTTTTTTGGAAAACATGCCTTTTACACCAAAGAACATACCATATTTTTTTGGCCCGATATCTTCAATGCTTCTTGATTGTTTAAACAATTGGCATAATTTGTTCATTGTTCACGACAAATATTGATCTCGGGCATAACCCCCATAGAAATCTGCAAGAATGCAACTCTTTGCTTTTCTTTATTAAAAGTTTAAATTAATTTTGCAAATTAACAAATGGAATATCTAGGCTCTGGGTAAGCGTATCGAAATGGGATTTTGTGCATATGAAAGTGCTCGGAAAAAGTAAAATTTTGAGATGAGAAAGAACTTGATCGGGTAACCGGAACCGGAAATAAAAGTGATATTGCGTGAGAGGCTCTAATTTTTTATAATTTTTTGAACACGAGGTTCGGTGCAAATGAAAGCTAATACGTTTTTCCATCAACCACAAAAAGTCCTACAAAAAATATTCAATCCCTGAAGAGTTATACGCGTTTTTGACCCTTAAAAAAATCTCTCCCGTAACGTGAAAATAGTAAGATTTGACGCGCAATGCGGTGGCGGGTTGGATCCTCGGTGTGGGCAAATTTAACATTCTAGGGGCCCTTTTTGAAGAAACTTTCTTATTTTTGAGTACCATGTGCCCTTTAATTTTTTTACTCTTGCCTAGAACATCCTGCATGTGTTCTATTCCGTCATGTACTTTTTTCAAAGGTTAGAAGTTAATATCATGGAAGGTAATAATATAAAATTATTATCTTCTGACATCTTATATTTATTAATATAAAATGTTACTTTTCAGTTCCTGGATCGGTATTTTTTTAAAGGCTTACATGTATTTGTAATAATTTTATTCAATTATCTCTCAAATCTTTTAACGTATGTGATTACAGTATGTAATTATTGTAGGACATGCATTGTAATTAAATAAAGTATTCTCAAACCTCTCGCGTACATGGATTGGACAGCGATCAATCAATCACGACATAATTGTTGTACAACAACTTCTTACAAGATGCAGGAATCTCCACCTAAAAGGAAAATTTTGCACTTTTAATCACGAATAATTATTTCAAACGACAATTAAATTTGCTACTATAGCTTTTATTCTTGTTTTTTTTTCTGACAAAATCGTGAACAACGACACCCGTCATACAGTGATGCCAAAACCAGGTAACGTTAACAAAAATTGAAAGATTTAGCAAATAAACTGCAACAATAGGTTCGGGTATGTGGAAAAATTATTTTAAAAATCAAACCTTAAAATTCGGTATAGGTTGTAACGGGTGAAAGAAATTATAGCAACAAAAAATTTCGAAACTTTACATTTTTATTAACTCAGTCATGTTAATGGTAGAAAAATTCGCGAAAAGTTTCTGAAGCCATTATTATATTATAGGCCAGTTATTAAAGCAAAAAAGGTATGAAAAATTGCGAAAGTCTTAAAATCGGGTTGCAAATGTTTGTAACACCAATAAATGATATAATCTGAATTTGCAACCTCGTAAATGTCCCGGAAGTTAATGAAATTAGCTATTATTTAAATAATGAAGCTACGCTTGACTTAAAAAAATGGAAAATAGGTGCAAATGATGGAATTTTGTGTAGTTATAGTTTTTAATTGTAGAAATTGCGTAAAATTATTGCCAGAAGTCTAGGTCGAAGATTAAACGTTGCCAGAAGTCGTAAAGTTATAAGAAAATGGTTCAAATTATTAAAATTTGACATTGGTCAAGGTGCAGTTCTGACGATTTTGTTTTTATATTTAAAATCCCCCTATTCTTCCGGGTTTTCCGGTTATTAATGACCAGTGACATTAATGGAACAAAAAACAAATCCAATTCGCGAAATGTAAAAAAATGCTATTTTTCGTTCACTTCTGTCGTCTCGAATTTTCGATTTCGCCCATGCAATTAATGATGCCGTGAAAATGCCAATTTCGATTTTTCGATATCGACATTACGAAGCCTTCCCGCTGATGCATTTATTTAATTATGAATATTTAAAAATTTCATGTTTTGCTTTTTCCGAAGAGACTAATTGAAACTTCAAGTCCACCCCGACCGTAGCCCATCGCGTTAAGTGACGACATTTTATTATATCATTATACAGTAATAATAATTAGGTATAGATATTGTGAGAATACGTTATAATGTATTTAAATTTTTAACTGGAATAAATATTATTATTATTATTATTTTATTTACAGCGGATTTCTCGGTTCGAATCCTGTACGGGTGTACTTTTTTTTAATTCGTTTTCAACTTTTTGGCTAATATTTCTTATCCTAAAATTACATGGCATTTATTAATTTCTTTCTACAATTAAAATATATAACTACACAAAATTTCAGAGCTGCACTCAAAGATTTTATTTTAATTAAAAATTAACGCGGGGTGTACTTCTGGCTGAAGAGCTATGTACTTTTCAGCTAGTAAGGAGGGTTTTTACATAAAGATTTTTACCATTTCAAGCTTTCTTTTTATTTTTAGCTATCCTACATTTCAAACTTATTGCCTAGGTGTATATAAAGTGCACATATAAAACATATAACAAGATTACAGGGAAGTTTATTAAAGAAGAAGTTCATAGAAGTGACGTTCGGTAAAAAGTGAGGTTAAATAAGAAGTAAATAAAGTGTAAAGGTTATTTTGAAGTATTGTATAGACAGTAAATTATTAAATAAAGTGTTTATCTCTTGTTGAAATCGCAACATTATTGTCGCCCTCTTTCAAGGAGATTTTATTTATTTAAATCATGTTCCGCATTAATAAATGGATTGCAATTTGGTGTTAAGCTATATACCCTCATAATTAAAACAATAATGAATTTGTAGTTTCTTTCTGGAATTGTTTTTATGCTGGTGAAATTTTAATCAAATTGCGAAATGTCTCAGAAGGAAAGCGAAGATACATAAATTATGTTCCGGATATTTTGCGAGGTTGTGAATTCACATGAGTATTTATAACCATTATTAGAATGCTATATGAAATTTGCACCAATTTTCCATTTTTTTCCAGACAAGGATAGCTTGGTTATTTAAAAAATAGGTAATTTCATTAACTTCATTTCATTAACTTGCTAAATACCCAAAATAACATTTTTCAACAATTATTATGAGAGAAGTAATAAAAGATATTATTTTAAATACAGAATAATTATGATTGAAATATAATTGCAATCATTAATTCATCCCTTTCAAGTGAGTATTTGACCTCTATGATCTCACTCATCAGTTTATTTCAATGTCATTTCTTCAGCATCCTGTTGCAACTAAGTTATTTTAATATACGTCATTATTACCGGGATATGTAGATCGTGGACTAACCATTAATAACATGAAGGATACCAATAAATAATTTATTATACCAGTGGATACGGAGATTATTGTTATATTAGGTCATGATACCTGCATACGTGATTAGACGCTATTACTTCCCAATAAAAAGTTAATAAAAGCAATTAGTAGTAATATTTAGTTCATTGTTGTTATTCTCATAAACATGAGACGCCAAATTTCAGTGCCTTAGAATTACATGGAGTAACTTTTCTTATTTTAAGTAATCCATGAGCATTTATTTTCAGGTTTGGGCGAGGGTTTGGGTTAGGAAGCGCAACCTGAAAATCGACTAAAATAAAACGAATAATATGTTCTGATTTCGAACACTGGCCAAGAGTTTGAGATACAACATACATACATGCTGTAGAAAGAGCCTTCTATTAATTAATTTAAATTTTGGTATGGTTGTAAAATCTGGAAGAGCACCGCGTAATAGATTTTTTATATTTACTAACCCTGTAATTGTCGATGTGTATTTTATTTGCTCCACGGATATTTTATTGGTGTATGTCTATGTTAGAACAGAAGGTTTCCTGTGTATTATCGCGTATATACTCTTAGCTAATTTCGAACACATATTGTCTATATGACTAGAGAAACCTAGTGTTGAGTCTAGAATTGTTCCTGGAAATTTCGCTTCATCACTAGTTTCTACACAGCTTACAATTGGAACTGATTTAGTTAATGAAGTAGAGAAAGAAATGAACATTGTCTTTCTGGCCCAACCAGCAAGTTTGTTTTATAATTTAAATGTCCTACGATTATTTTATTTTATTGTTGTTTTATTAATGCTTCTAAATGCCGATTGATTATATTAGAGTTCCATAAAATACTATTTTGTCGTCTGCAACTGAACTCTTTTATAAATTTATCATGAAAAGGTTTCTACAGCAAAATTATAAAATATCTTATAATGGAGTTAAGAAATTATTTTATAAATGCTTTCGTGACTAAGTTATAAAATAATTTAGCTTATAAAACTAAATCGTTTTATAACGATTTTTGAGTATCATTCAGCAGCATTTTTAGTTCCGCTATAAATATACATTCGAATTATTTTGTAGTTATTTTTTATCATCTCACAAAATAGGTGTATTAAAGACCTATTTGTGACAATTTTGTTTTTAAGAATAAATGTTGTTCTAGAGTATGTTATTTAATTATTATATAGCATGGTATTTGCTGCAACAAATACAGCAACAAAGTCATTACAAAGCAAAATACATAAAAATACAATAGAACATATTTGAGAAAATTGATTTCCTGCGTTAGCTGTGCATTTATATTTAGTCATAATTAAAGTGTCTTTTAAGGAAAATTTGTCATAATTATAGTACACAAGTTTATAAAAAATTATTCTCCCAAAATTTTGGTTACTAACATTGACAAGAACGGTGCAGATCTTTACAACATATAACGGCCAAACTAAAAACATCAGATTTAGGACAATGGAGAGACTTAAAAAGTGGTTGTAAAAATATTAGGTACATGTATTAACAGCGTAGTGGTTTTGGCAATAAGACAATTTATACTGCTGAAAAATGAAACGACGCATTTCACTCACTGTACTGTTAACGTATCAGGTCATATGCCCAAATACTGCTGCTTCCACCAGTAAAAGTAACTTCATCTTTTTGGCAATAAATAAACATATTTGTAAATAAGGTGATTTACTGCTACTAATTTTTAGGTTATATTTATGCAAATTGAACCAATTTTGTTGCCATGGTTGCATTGACAACTCAGTCCTAACAGATTTATCATAAGAGCTACAAAAGTATCGCGAAAGTGAGTGATCTGTTTTATAAGTTTCGCGAAAAAGTTACACTAAGGCGCATCATTTTATAGATGTTGTATAGGAATCGTCTAATAATTTAAACATCGTGAAATGCTAATAGAAATGTATTTTATAGAGGACAAAGACAAGATATGAAAATTTAAAATATCAAATGTTTATTAGAATTTATGGAGTCAGAAATGTGCTAACTATAGGTTATGACTACTAAAACAAATTAGTGTAAGTTACATTGTACAAAAACTCAAATTTATAAAACCGATATTTATGAAATATCAAAAATTATTAGAAATCATCAATAAATGTGAGACTCGTTAAAAATATACAGTCGCTGTAAGCCAGAACAACTCTCTTAAATAATTATTATAGGTTATTAGGTACCTAGTATTAAATCACAATGCCATATGCTTTTAGTGTAAAAAATACTTCTTAAACTTTTAAGATACATTTTAGAAATCATTGTATTTTATTAGTGTATATAAAGCAGCATTTTTTGAAAAATAATGGCTGTTTAAAAGCTCTTATAAAACAGTTGTTTAGTTGTTCTATAGCAGTCATTTAACAATCAGTGAAGTGTGTTTTATAGTACAATTAAATGAAGCTTTAATAAAATTGCTATATAGTGATGTACCAAATTTTCATAAGGCTTCTGAAAATGTTTATACAATTATTTTGTAATGGTTCCAATAGGCGTTACAAAATATCAACAGCGACTGAAATATTTTATAGGATGGTGCCAATTTTGCATTTGTAGCTGCTGTGAAAACGTTATGAAAGTGTTTTTGAGACTAACGTTGTTTTATAAAATTTGCGTCAGAAACATCCCTACAACTTTTATAAAATATCAAATTGCTTGTTGCTGAGTATTAAATCTAAGCGAATTTATCTGACACTAGTTCTCAAATTGATTGATTTTTTTAACTGCCATAGAATCTAATTCTTTACGCTTTTAGCATGTATGACTACCGAAGTGTTATCAGCGTACATGAAAATGTCTCCTTCGGTAATAAATATATATAATAGGAAGGTCATTGATAAATATTTAAAAAAGTAATGGTCCAATAATCTACACTTGCCCTACACCGATATCCATGTCATACGTGTCGGAAATTTTTGACACTATGGAAACGAGTATTTTTGTATTATTTTGATATGACATTATCCAGTTCAGTATTTTGGCTCTAATTTCTAAATTACTCAACCTTACTTTGAGAAAATCAGGATTTACATAGTCAAAAGCTGCAGTTAAGGTGGCGATATCTCCAAGAGAGAGACATCCGATAGGAAAATATTTATTGTTTTTGGCCATAACAATTTTTTTCTTAGTACGTATATTTAAAAAGATTATAAGGCTACCTAAGTAGAACTATAACAAAGCTATTACTATGATTTTCATTCGACAATTTCAGTCGTTTCCAAGATTTAAATTTAAAGATTATGCTAATCTATTTCGTAGTTTTAAATAACTGTTTTAGAAACGACTCGAATTATTGAGTGAAAATTGATAGTAATAGTCTTGTTATGGTTCTACTTAGGTAGTCTTATAGGTTTTTTAAATACACGAAGAAAAAAGAGTTATGGCCAAAAATATCAAATATTTCCCTATCGAATGCGGAAATCGCCACCTTAGATAAAATAATAATCCTGTTACTTTATGACTCATGTATAGGTCGATTCTAGTCTAATTTGCCTACACTAATATGAATAAATACTTTTTAAGCACTCAAGCCTTTGATTGGGAGCTTTACCAGATTCTGTAGCACAAATTCAAGCCTTTCCATATAAAAGCTTATGAAGTCCAGTTTTATATTCGTCTTTTGGGACGTATTATTGACAAACATGTTTTCCTGTTGTCTGATTGTAGTCAAGTTTTGCACCCGTTATTTTCTTAAACAGTTATATGAACTGAAGGGGCGTTTTGGGAACGTTTTTTAGACAAAAAAGCTAAGATTCGTTATAGTTGTGAATGTCACATGAAAAGTCCAAGTGAACTAATACAACATTTACATCTCTTTTACACGACATAAACGATAATGACACCAAGTAAGCTACTGTAGAATAAATTTGCAACAGGTTGATCTTTAGAAATGCTTATCTGAACTTGTTTCAAGCAATAAATCGTTGATTTAAATTAATACTTTTAACACTTAATGGCGATACAACTTTATTTGCAGCAAAAATAATATGATAAAGATCAAATCTCATCTTTATAACGTTACTTTATTTACGATCTCTCTCACAGTATACTATAGTATGAAGAAGACGGTATTATTATATTACAAACAGATTACGTATAATAATTTTATAAAATGCTGTGGAACTAAGCGGCCTGATCTCATGCTATTAATTTAAATAAATACAATTTTACTTATTTATTGTGTTGATCACGAGAGCTTGTAACTACGATACATTGTGGTTAATATTGTATTACGATTACATTATAGGACATCATATTGTCTATAACTGCCAGGGCGCGGGCCGGGCGGACCTGCGCATTGCTTCTAGGGGGGGCATCCCTATTAGCACATGTACCAACATTTCTAATACCTCAAAAATTGATAGGTATGATTTTTGTTCTGAAAGTTCATATTGTAATATGAAGTGTAGCAGATTATAAATCTCTATAACGTCTACTTTATTTTCCTCGATTTGAAGGCGTTGAGTTCAAATCTGTAGGTAGTTTTGCTCTGTAAGCTATAGATTTTTTAGAATTCGACATTTTCGTTTTCTCGAAATTTGACGTGACATGATGACAAAAAAATTCAGTTGCGCAAATTAAAACATATTTTAAAAAGAGTCATACAATTGACTTTAGTTCAAGATGCTGCCCATTAGTAATAATTACTTATTTATTAAAATCCAATCCTAACTTAGGTACAGTTACTATTTACTTTTATTCTATGAAATTAAGAAAAACGTTGAACTACCAATTTGGCACCCCAGGAGTCTGGCTTCCTGAGGCGGTCACCTCAATGCCATCTGGTTATGCGAGACGCAAAGAGCTTAAATGTTTAAAATTATAAAAATCACAACAACGGCGAAAAATGTTTCAAGGTGCAGCGAGTGGGAAGAGTGATTTTTGTACTTTCGGGATGAGTATTCTTTGGAAATTATATTTTTTTTTTGGTGGTATTCCTTGCATAACCAGTGTCGGCTATTATGTTAGAGCAAAGATTAGATATTGATTTTCATCGTTGACTGATGAAAACCGACTCCAAGGCATGGGTCCTTTGTACTTCAAATAATTATAGATATGTGTTTTGTAAATAATTTCATTCTATAGCTATTGATCTTCTTGTATAATCAAAATGTAGATTATCAGAAAAATTCTAAGATTAGAAATAAATATTTTAATAGACATATTTTTATTCTAGAATAGTCATCAACATTTTTCTCTACTTTTTGCTAAATCCTAAAAAAAATTCTTTAACTTTTGTAACAGAAAATTATTTAGTTAACTGCTTTTCTCTATAATTTAACAAAAGGAATTGAAGTCAATTAATGTTCGTATTTATCAGTTTTTGTCATGCTCGGAGTTTTGGACAGGCAGTGTATAACTGGTTATTATACTATTCTTATAAATAAAATATTAGAAACCGGAATATGTCCTTCTGCATTCAAGACTACAATTGTAAAACCATTATTAAAGAGCGGCGATAAAACCGAATTGTCGAACTACAGACCGATCTCAATAATAACAAATTTTACGAAAATATTTGAAAAATTAATGAAACTCAGAATTAATGAATATCTAAAAAAATACAAAATTATTTCGGACAGACAATTCGGCTTTCAAGAACAAAAATCCACTCAAGATGCCATTTCATTTATTACCTCAAAAATTTATAAAGTATTAGATTCAGGCAGACCAACTCTGGGTGTATTTCTAGATCTAGCAAAGGCATTCGACACTGTGAGTCATACACAGCTGTTAGATGCATTGGAGGATATTGGTTTTCGGGGAATTACCCTAAATCTCATGAAGAGTTATTTATTAGAGCGTAAACAACTCGTTGAAATAGATAAAACAATGAGTAGCGAATGTACAATAACTTATGGAGTGCCACAAGAAACAGTCTTGGGCCCCTTATTATTCATTATATACATAAACAGTCTATTCGCACTAGAATCCAAAGGCACAATCATTAGTTTCGCGGATGATACGGCAATAATATACCAAGGCGAAAATTGGCAGGACTTAAAAGACACCTCTGAAAGTGATCTAAAAAATGTAAAAAATTGGATGGACCATAAATTACTTACAATTAACTTTCAAAAAACAAAATACCTACCATTTACATGCTACAATAGGAATAGACCATTATACACGTCCTTAAATATCGATGAAAACACACAAATATCGCAAACGGACACAATAAAATATTTAGGTGTTACTATGGACCAGCATCTTAGATGGAATCATCATATACAAAATGTTACCCAAACACTGAGAGGTCTACTATATAGATTTAAATACCTGAAAAACATAATAGACGTAGACAATTTAAAAACCGTTTATTATGCCTTGACTGAGTCTCGACCCCGCTATGGTATTATAGGATGGGGAGGAGTCGTCAACGAATATTTAAAGAAACTAAATGTTATTCAAAAAAGATTCCTAAAAATAATCTTTGGTAAACCAAGTACTTACCCCTCAGATGATATTTATAAAGAATCCAAAATTTTTGATTTGCGTCAATTGTATTTTACAGCAATAATCAATTTACAACACAATAATAAGGACAATTTAGTAGAAATAGATCTTAACTATCACACTCGACATAAACTCACATCTTATAGAACGCCGTTCTCCTCTAAGTCAATAGGCCAACGTCATGCCGCTTATCTTGGTCCGAGACGATATAATATATTACCGAATGACTTAAAAGCATGTCGCTCCCTATTCGGCTTTAAAGAAAAACTAAAAAAATTTGTATTGAACTTTAATAGAACCGAATTACAGAAATTAATAGAAATGAGACTCTGAATATACGCTACCGAGACGCTACTATTTTTTCAGTTAGAAATCGCATTTTATAGTGGTAGGTCATCTATTTTATAATATATACATGTCTAATTATTTTTTAACGTTATGGAATCTTAATATGTTTAGCTGTAGGAAAAATTACATAGTTACCTATTTCATTATATACCTATTATATTACCTATTTAATTATTTATTTATTTATTATATGTGTTTATTTATTATATGTGTAAGAGTATATCGTACGTATACGTGTAAGAGTATATCGTACGTATATGTAATGTACTGCTTGTATAGAAGTATACTTATATTATAAGTACATGTATTTAAATATAAATGTATTTTACAATATTTCAGTAATGTAAAAAATTATTGGTAATTCAACCGCGGACAGCCCTGGCTGGGTTACCTTAGTTTATTTGCTTGTTAATTGAATTTGTTGTGTACTATTCTGTTCTCTGTACAAATACTTAGTAGCTAATAAACAATTATTATTATTATTATTATTATTCGCAACTACGAAAAAGAAAAGTATATTACATTTGATCGGTGCATTTTTAAAACTGTAAATATCGAACGCAGAGAAAAAATGTTCATATCACTGTGTGGTCCAATTCTAAATAACTTTCAAAATGTCTGTTTGTCCGTCCGTCACGGTTCTTTGTAGACACGATAACTTATGGACGGAATGTGCGATTGTGTTGCAATTTCGACAGTAAATTAGTGTTGTCGATCTGTAAATCAAAACTATTTGAACTTAAAAAATATTTAAAAGCATTATTTCCAGAAGACTGCGAAGAGTATCCCATAGAATGTACAACCGTTATATAAATAAATCAGTGGAGAGTGCGACTATGGCTGGCCTTTGTCTGAGTGATTTAATACTCTCTGTCTTTTTCAAACAGACTATATAGATTTACTTATTTTTTTGATGCATCCGAAAAATTCGTAATTTTTGTTGCGTTATATCGTTTACCTTCTGTTGAAATATATATGCTTGCGTATAAGTACCAAAGCCGAAATGCCCTGATTTCTAATTACAAAAATGCTCATCTCTCATTCGACTGAAAACTAGTCACGAAATTGTTACAACACAACAAACGTGAACATTACTAAAAATATTCACTGCCCTATAGAAATATGATGCCGCTCATCTTCGATCGATATTTATGTTAGGTGTGCAATATTATTTATATAATCAATGAAAGATTTGATTAAGAATCAAACGTCTTTGATGTATTGAGAATAAGTGAACTGAAATTTCTATAATTATAAATTATAAAAGGTATTCAATTACTGTCCACTTTTGTTTATTTGAAATGGCAATTTACTCATAAAAGATACGTAAAGGCATTCACGCAGAACTTCCCTCTGCATTTATACAGGGTGGTAATTAAAAAAAATTATTAATTTCGAAACGACATATGAGAATAATAATCCGAATGTATTATCACTATTAATGGAAAGAAACCCTGATAAGTTTTGGTCAAAAACATATACAGAGTGGTCATTCGACAGCAAAAATTCAATATTAAATAAAAGGTGTCAAATATGGAAGACTTGCGTAAATACCTTTTCAAGTTTCCACCATGGTTGAATTATTTCTTAGGATGATCACCCTGTGGATTTTTCAATAAAACTGTAATAGGTGTCTTCCTTGCCAATTGTGTTAACTGTATGCCAAATGTTATTGTCATCTGTCGCATTTTTAGTTGCCATTTACGTAGTGGAGTAGGAGTATAGAAATGGTTAAAAAATATTTCTTTTGAAATATGAGTTATATCGGTATCCCGGTAGCGACACTGCTTTTCTTATCATAATTCTTGTAATATCTCACATAACATACATACGTTACGGGATCACGTAGAAGTATCATATTAAAAGATTATATTATATAAAACCGCGAATCATCTTGTAAAACATTAGATCTGAGTAAATAGTTAAAGTGAACAGTTGTGTTTTTATTGTACGTTCCCACATTTCTTATGTTTAAAATGTCACGACACGTGAAAATTTGACAAAAGAAAAATAATTATTTCATCATCTCTTTTATAGTAGGTAGTGGTAGCGAAAATTATTTTTTTTTTCATTCTCTATTCACTTCCACGGTCCATCCCGTTTATTTTCCACTGAAAGTCTTACCATTTCTGCGCTTGGAGTAGCGCCAACGACCTATCAAATTTGACTGTTTTCCGTCAAGTAGTTTCTTAGGTAATGCACCAACAGACAGACAACAGACCGACAGGCAGACACAGATGGAATTGAAAAACCTATATTTTCGTAATCTACATGATCTGAAACGTGAAAATCTCGAAGGGTAATTTTTTCTCGAATACAATACTTCCCATCGGTATGCGAGTGAAGTAAAAATTGTTTTATGCATCCTTCCTATTCCTCACGTAACAATGGGTGCTTTTTCACTGCATGGATTCGATTCTACGCACTTTAATCTATACTTGGTGAAAATTTCAGTGAAGAATGTTAAGATGCAAATAAGTTGTATATGTTTTACTGTATAATTGTGTATTTTCTGAACGTGTATGAATAATGTAAACAATTTCAAAAAGTACTGCGCGCACTTAAAAAACTCTAAATTCATTCGAAACAATATGTTCTATTGTACTTATAATCCAAAAATTAAGACTGTGCTATTATTGTTACTAAGATATAGCGAATTGAACTCCAAAATTTGGAGGTGATTGATCGATGAGAAATATACCCTCTACTTTGATTGCAAGGCATATTTTTCCAACAAAAGTAATTGCAATAAAATGTTAATTGGATTAATATGCCATTATATAAGAATATATAAGCAAAATGAATTATCTTTCTAACGACTCCCGGCAAAGATATGAATAAATATGTGGATCAACTGTTCAAAGTTCACTAAGCCATCTTCTGCACTTTCTCTCCTTGATAAAATTTTTTATGAATTTTGTGATTAGTTCCACATTAAAGCTGAGACTTTTCTCTACATTTTATGTTATTTTCAATTTTTTAGGGGCTCTGAATAGTAAGAATTATCGATCGATGATCCCGGTCGTACGAAACTCCTAGAGAATTTTCATTTTTCGCGCATTTCGAAGCGGCTTAAAACTGTGGAAAACTCGATTTATCTTCTAAACGGCTTAAGACAAAAATCTGTAAAGGCCTTTTTTGTAGAGAAAAAGACGAGCTACAACTCTTGTTGTGAACTTCTTTCTCTATTTTCATTATTTTGGCCGCTAGAGCAAAAAAACCTAAAATCAAAAAGTTTTTCCAAATTTTTTTGAATTTTCCCAGAATTTGGAAGTGCAAAGAATGCATCATCTCATTCTCCAGGTTATTACCTACTTAAATCCCGGAGATGATCCTTTTATTAATTTTTGTTACCCTGAATTTTTAATTTGCCTGTACTACAATTTTGTAGCACAAAGACAAAGTGACAAATTAAAAGATAGTCCATTACACTGACTTTTCATTTTGGGTAGGACAAATTTTTTTTTATGTTTAGGGGGGTCAGTGTC
This sequence comes from Stenurella melanura, assembly GCA_963583905.1. NCBI lineage: Eukaryota > Metazoa > Arthropoda > Insecta > Coleoptera > Cerambycidae > Stenurella > Stenurella melanura. The sequence goes on from OY757309.1 coordinate 5,142,094, forward strand.
AGTATAAAACTCGGTTTTTGGGGTTGAAAGCCCTCCCCCCCATTTGGCCGGCATCTTGAAAAAGGGGATGTAAACAGTCTCTGCGCGATATCTTGAGAACCGTAAGTCTCACACAAAATGTTTTAAGACTTTTTTTGTAAAGAGGTGAATTCTCTACAATCGTGGCCTAGATACTTCTTACCGTAAAATTGAAAATGAAAACGTTATAATTAAAAATAGACTAATATTTTCAAGAAAAATATCATTTAAGGGTTATGAAGTTTTTTTTATTGATTTTATTGAAAATAACACATCAGATGTTTCTTGTACAACATTTTATTGCGAACAATCTTGTCTACTCATTTAATTTTCTTTCCTTTGGAGAGGTGTTGGGGCGCTGCAAATGGATCAAGTGCATCAAAAAGGGGATTGGGCAATTCGGGAAAAATTTGAGAACATTCTTGGGAAGGTTCCAAACTCTTTTTGCCTCCTGTAATTTTTGTCCAAACTTCCTTTTCGGGTAAAAAATCGCAGAGTTCTAAAATTTTGAATTTTCTTCGCCGGATATCTAAAAAAATGACGATTTTAGAGAAAATGTTTCGAACAAAAGTAGTCTATTTTTGGACAACCCGAAGTTGAAAAAAAAATGGGGGTCCTATTTAAAATACGAATTTGACCATTTGACCTTGAATGACTAACCCTTCCACCCAACGTCAAAGTGACATATACCGCCGTACTAGCCCTATCCATTTCTACAACTTTTGTTTGAGACATTTTTTCGCACTCGAAATATTTGAAAGTTTTAGGTTAAAAGAATCACCCGCATGATGAAATTTTATGTGAGACTCACGGTTCTCAGGTTGTAGCGTAGAAACTATTTACACCCCCTTTTTGAAGATGGCGGTCAAATGGGCGGGCGGGAGGGGAGCTTTCAACCCCGTAAACCGAGTTTTATACTTACACTACCCCGCCACAAAAAAATCTTGTCCTACCCAAAATGCAAGGTTCAGTAAAAATTTTGTAACATTTCAATTAAGAGCAAACTGTGTAAGATTGCGACAGTATAAAATTAGCATCTAATTGTGCTTATTCTTGTCCATAACAACATCATAGATGTTTTCTAGGTGACCTACCTTTGCTGTGTGCCACGCCTGACAGCGTCATATCGGTTGGTGTACGCTTAAAAAAATATGAACATAGTAGGCTTCGTTTGATTGAAAAATTTCGTTAATAAAGAATGCTCGGAATTGCAAACTAAGCATATATACATTTGGAATTTTGAGTTCTGATAACATGTTTGTAATCTGCGACCTGAAGAATCCCTAAGTACCAATTTTTAGTAGAATCGGATATTAAATGACAATATCACCCATATTACAAACGCCATCTTGGATTTTTCTATAAAGAATGTCAAGTTGTATTGCCATGTGAACCATATACATATTATTTCAAGTCAATACGACAGCTGGAAGAGGGTGAAAATTTAGTTTCAAGATCTTTTTACATACTATACAAAGTTACAAGGCTACAAGATCATGCTATTAATAGCGTGCTAAAAATAATGTAAAGTTTCATGATCCATACCTAACGAAAATGCTACCTTCAGACAGATCATAATGATGCGTTCCTGCGGGAGTGTATATCGGTTAGTTTTTCCCGGTTACCACCCAGAATTTTATTGCCTGTAATTTATGTAATTAAAGGCTGGATGTTTCTGCAACACATCAATAACAGCTATTAATTATACATTTTAAGACGCAAGCTTGAAAATCAATTAGTCCCATCTTTCTTCGTGCAGATTATTATTTCACCTCTTACGTCGGCAGTATCGATAAATTACACATTCAAATGTTCGATTGTAATGTTAATGTTAATATATCACTCGTATTGTTATATAAGCTGTCAACTACTTTAGAAAATTTATTAGCTAGCTAAGATTTTCACTTATAGAATACAGGGTGCTTCGTGAGTGACTGGCCATACGCTATTGAGGACCACAGTACCTTGGGACGATTTCTATCTATCTATCTATACCTACTTATAATCTATGGCTGTGGCTTGGGACGATTTCAAAATGGCCTTTACTATATCCCTTCGTTCCCGATATACAGCGTGTTTTTTACTTTTTGCCAAAATTTCTTTTTGTTGATTTCACTAAATCGAATTAAATTTAGTAGACATGTTTCTCTAGATAGATAGATAGATAGACTTTTAGTGACTACATTATTGGGAGGCGAGGTACGGCGCCAGTTTAAGTGGCGAGAACTCGATCGGCGAAGTTAAGCAATGCCGGGAGAGTCCGTTACTTGGATTGACCGTATTTCGTTTCGCCGTCCGGGTTAAGTGGTGGAATAGCTTTAGCTAAACTTCGCCAGGACGTTAAAATAAATAAGACGTTAAAATAAAAGAAATATATGTATAATTACATTTGTAGCAAGTCTTAGGCTGCTAACTAGAATTTAAATTTACTTATAAATTGCCAGGTAGATATTACATTAATAAATTAATGGGTGTATAAGTATAAATAAACATACATGCCAAAGTAGTATGAAAACATAGTATAAATATAGTACAACATAGTTAAAAAGTAAAAGGAAAAAAACGCCAGTATATTTCATGATACAAGAAATACATCTGGAAGTGTCCTAGATTTCCATAGGAGTACTCATGTACTCATTTATCGAATAAAGTATTTTAATAGATGGTTTTTAATTTTAATTTTGAATCTATTATAGTCCAACTTTCTTAGATTTTCGGGCAGTATATTATACAGTTTTACATCTAATGAGTTTTTAGCAGAGTTTGTCAGACGATATCTAGGAGCCTTTAATAAATTAGACGATCTAGTCTCATTACTATGGCAGTCTGAGTGTGTAGGAAAGGTGTTTTTATTTTTATGCACTTCCAACAATGAGTAAAATGCATATAAGCAAGGTAAAGGCATAATACCTAATTCAAGAAATAAGAGTTTACAATGATCCTGATAATCAGCATCTGCAATTATTCTAATTGACCTCTTTTGGAAGATAAAGATTTTATAGGCCTGTGTAGAATTTCCCCAGAGTATAATTCCATAGGTTATGTGTGAGTGAATTAACCCATGATACGCTTATTGATTATTAATGTATTTTTTTTATTGGCGTAGAAGAAAAATATAAATAGATATTTTATTGTTTATATATTCAATATGTGCGTCCCATTTAAGATTATCATCCAAGAAATTTCGAGGAGATGTCTTCGAAAAGTCTAGAGATGGATGGAAGATTATTATCAATAACAAAAAAAATTCAGATTCTATAAAGAATGACCAAGAATGTAAGATATATCCTAATGCTTTTGTAGATTTCTTTGCTACAGTGTCCGACAATGCTATAAAAAATCTACCTCCAGGTAATGAAAATGCTAAATTTCTTAAAGCAAGCTCCGTCACCTCATATTACATTCTTTCTTGAACTGATTACAATCTTAGATGTCATGGATGTAGTTAACTGTTTAAAAAACTCTAATAGTCCAGATATTTATGACTTAAACACCAAAATTATAAAAAATACAATTGACATAACTATCAATTCCCTAACATACTTAATAAACTTATGTTTCAGTGAGGTCTCTTTTCCAGATGTCTTTAAAATAGGTAGAGTCGTACCTGTTTTTAAAAAGGGAAATTCCAATAGTCCGGATAATTATCGGCCTATTATTATTATACCGGTGTTCGGTAAGATTATTGAGATTATTTTAAAAAATCGCTTAGCGCAATACTTTGCGAGCAATTCGCTGATTCACAAATGCCAATTTGGCTTTAGAGAATCATGTTCTACCATAGGCGCAGTATGCAAGGTTGTTAGCGACATCGCCGAGGGTTTTGAGGAGGGTAAATATACAGCAATTACGCTGGTGGACCTTAGCAAGGCCCTTTCTCACAATCTTCTTACTAAAAAGCTTAGCCACTATGGTGTAAGAGAACCAAGATTAAATTTATTAGAGTCATATCTTTTTAATAGAGGACAACACATAAGATATGAAAATCAAACATCAGATTTCAGGGTAATGAAACACGAAGTACCTCAAGGCTCTGTATTGGGTCCTCTTTTATTCATTACTTTCATTAACGATCTTTTCTTCTATCTCTTTTCAAACAAAACTGTTATGTATGCAGATCATGTAACTTTAATAAATGATAGCAAAGATCTAATAACTTAACACACAACGGTTAGCGAAACCCAGAGCTCTGCCGAACATAGGTAGAGTAATAATAAGTTAAAACTGAACAAAGATAAAACCCAAAAACAGATTTTCTCAACCAATAATGCGATTGTTAAAGGTGACAGTAAATTGATTAAAAATAGAAACCATTTAGGTGCCGGCATTGGCACCGGCAAAAATACCCAAACAGCAGTAAAGACTATTCCTAAAATGGGATATCTCCACGTATATAGATGTGGACCGGAAGTAAACTGCAGTGACTTAATAAAGGTCCTCAGTGAAACGGCCCCGACCATATGCTTTAATTGTGAGGAATGAAATAAAACAGAAATTATTATTTGAAAACAAAAATTTTTCAGTAATCGGTATTTCTGAACATTTCTTTTACGAAAGCAATGTAAAGTTTGTCAATGTTTTTTGTTGGGAATTCTTTTTTATCGTTTGTTTGGGGATTCCAATAATTAAGTTCGTTTTTGTGGTATTGGTTTTTGACACATTAGAATAAAGTTTTTGTTGTGTATCTTTTTTTTCTCTATTGGGAGTATTAATTTCTTGATTTGTGGACATACTTAATTTTTGTTCACTGATTTTACTAGTCTTCATAATTCAGTACCACAAACGAAAGAAACAGGAACGGGTTCATTTTTATTTATTTTGGCATTTGCCTAAAACTATCACCCTGTGTATGGATTTTGGTAATTTTCAGTACCGAGTTTAAAAATGCTCTAATAACATATTTAAACCATGTAATTAGTTTTCTTGGCACTCTTTATATCTAATTCAAATGAGAATTAATAATTGAGTTTCACGATAAATCAATTTCAAAAATGTTTGTGGGAGCCTTCCGTCTGCAAAGCATCAGTAATTACATAGATGACTTTAATTTTGCGATAACAAATTAAATGTTATTCTGTTAGAATTTGTCACAACGATATTATATATGTTGCCAAAATAGTGAAAAGGTAAAAAGTCAACAAACTTAAAAAAAAAGTTACTAGAACAAATACAGAAGGGTAACAATTATACAGACGTGGAAACTGAGGAAATACACCTAATATTTAGTTTCATCAATTAAAAATAATTTTAACAAAAATAATTACATATTGATGATGGCAGTTATATAATAATTTGAATAATCGTGGAAACACCCTGTAGAACTAGGTTCACCTTAGTACACCTGTATGTTTTGACCGTTTTAACAATCATATACCTACACGCTGAAATTCATATGACAACTTTTCTTCGAAGGGAATTTTTCGAAAACCGTCTATGAGGTATAAATTTACGAATCGTCCAATCCACTTTCTGGAAGTACATATGCAATGTCTAAAGATGTTATAAAAAATATGTACTGTAAAGAGAACATTTTTTATTTTATTTTTAAAACGAGAAATTGGTAATTTTGCAATTTTTAAAATTGTATAACATTGACAATTCTATACGAAAAAAATGTATCGAACATTTCTCGTTAGAAACGGTAAAAAAATATTTAAAAAACGGTTGATTGAAGAAATTTAGTATTTCTTTTGTTACAAACAAAACCAGACCAGGTATACCCGCCTGGTAACTTGAATTTTCATAATCGGTAGTGAACTGAACTGGTTCCAGCAAAAGAACTGCGTCATAAATGTATTCATCATATAACAAATTTATTTAGTTTTTTTAATACAGTAAATTGCCGCCCCGGATCTAGACCCGGAGTCAACCGTACAACCACGTCGCGCAGCGCCGTGGTGTTAGTGCGGTTGGACGAATCGCGACCGGTTCGGCTCAATAAAACTTATATTTAAAGGTTAAAACTCCTGCCGCCTGTGACGGCTTAAAATTAACATTAACATTGTTTTTGCCTACACAGTAAGCTTAAAATTAAAACATTTCACTTAAAACGTTTGGTAAAAAGTTTCTCGGCTAAAAAGGAATTTTTGACAAAAAATGACAAAATAACAAAAATTACAAAAATACAAACAGGGTACAAACAGTTAGAGATAGAAAAGGGATAGGTACAGAATAAAATTATGGTGGTGAAAGCGTGTGATAGTGAGAAGTTTTGGTAGAAAAGAGTTTGGCTAAAGAGATTGCCGAAAGATAGGCAACGCCTATGAATGTATTCGATACTCATGCGCCCATATAGGCTGGTCTAGTACGGCACATCCAACCATTTTAATAAACGATGTGTCAGTCGCATTTTCATTGTGTAATTGAATGAACTGCAGTTGCTCAAGCGGCCTTGCATTAGATTGGGATCTCATTTTTTTTATCGACGTAAAAAATGATAATGCACGTAACCTTTCAGATGGGTAAGGTACGTTACTTTAAAAGGAAGACAATACATTCTCTGATATGACATGCAAATTTTCATTCCACGATTTTTGTCGATTTTAAGCCAACGTATTAATCGTTGGGAAATTCAGTTCAAGGGTCACATAATGGTAAATCCTAATCGCCTCATGGTATTTATTAATTATACCTTTCTTTACCCATTAGTATGCAGTACGTAATTTTGCTTGTAATTGCACCACTTTATCTCTGCATCTCGATATTCATAAGTTGTAGTGTTTCCACACATCTAGGGTAGATACTCGCGTCAAATAGGAACAAATTTCGACTTTTGACTTTTGACTTAAAACATTGGTGAATTATTGAAACTTCGCAAAAAATGTTCATTAGAAATAGAATAGAAAAAGAAATATTTGTTCACCATGTAGAATACAGCTTATGTACATACCGGGTGTTAGAAAAGTATGGGAACGGTGAAGAATCTCGAACAGTTTGCATCAAATCGAAAAATAAAAAAATGCGCGTCAAAAAACTATCTACTGACACCAAAAATGACCTCCCCACCCACCCCCAGTGGGTGGGGCGAGGGGCAACTTTAAAATTTCAAATAGAAACCCCTATTTTTTATTACGGAATCGGATTCTACGGCAAAAAATACGTAAGTTTTATTCAGGACATTTTTTTGGATTCTTGCACGGTGTCACCGTAATGGCAAAAAATGAAAAGAATGCATGACTGTTTCAAGAGTAGCGTCTTGTGCCCATAAAAAAAGTCCAATTCAAAAATTGATAAACACGTATTTGTTATTTTTACGAAATCTATCCAATGACATTGGATTCGACTCTCCCCCCCCCCCCCAACCCAGTGGGTGGGGCGGGGGACAACTTTGAAATTTGTAATGAAAATCCCTATTTTTTATAGCGGATTCGGATTCTACAGCCAAAAATACGTGAATTTTACATCGGACATTTTTTTCGATTCTTACAAGATGTCGCTGCAATCGCAAAAAATTGAAATAAACCTGAAGTCTCCATAAGTTTGTAAATACAGCTAGTCGTGTTGACAAAAAAACATTCAGTTTGAAAAACAATATCTGTGATATCTTGATTTTTATTAATGTTTTTTTTAAGTGTTGTTAATAACAGTATTTGTTTTGTGAAATTTCTACGAGTTGTAACATTTTTTGCGATTGCAGCGACACGTTGCGAGAATCGAAAAAAATTCCCGTTATAAAATACACGTATTTTTGGTCGTAGAATCCGAATCCGCTATAAAAAATAGGGATTTTTATTACAAATTTCAAAGTTGTCCCCCGCCCCACCCACTGGGTCGGGGGTGGGAGAGTCGAATCCAATGTCTTTGGATAGATTTCTTAAAAATAACAATCTTGAAACAGTCATGCATTCTTTTCATTTTTTGCGATTACAGCGACACCGTGCAAGAATCGAAAAAATGTCCTGAATAAAACTTACGTATTTTTTGCCGTAGAATCCGATTCCGCAATAAAAAATAGGGGTTTCCATTTAAAATTTTAAAGTTGCCCCTCGCCCCACCCCCTGGTTGGTGGGTGGGGAGGTTATTTTTGGTATGAGTAGATAGTTTTTTGGAAAGTTTTTGACACGTATTTTTTTATTTTTCGATTTGATGCAAACTGTTCGAGAATTTTTACCGTTCCCATACTTTTCTAACACCCGGTATGGTAACTCGGGCACAAGAGCAGTTTATAACGTATAAAACATGTAAACTGATACCAAAAAGAAAACGAAGATTTAAATGTTGATTACACATACCACTTTTGAAACATATAGTGTGAACCTAAAGAAACGCACAAAATTCATATGTTTGGTATGGGTCATTTGTCAAAAAAATCCTCGAACGGGTCGATTTTAGTTTTGTAGTTTTGTCACTATATCCAAAATTTAGGACATCATTGGTTTTTGAGTTATGACGTCATCATAATTTTTTTTAATGGAAACAGACTTTTTTGTTTACTGTTTTTTGTGGTATATTCCTTTAGCTTTCTGGTGATATGAAAAAAAAGCCATTCTTTTGGAGAAAAATATTTTTATTGATTGATACCTTACATAAGTAATTGTGAGGAAAGAATCATCTGCATTGCTCAAATTGCGACCCTCCAACCATTTGGCATTGACCAAGACGAGTGTAGACACTTTGCACGCTATTCTAAATCTCATGGGAAATTCGTCTCATCTCCAAGCCAATTCTGTCATTCAATCTTCTATAGTATCCGATCTGTTAAAATACACCCTTGACTTTAAGTAACCCCAAAGCAAAAAGTATAAGGGGGTTAAATCGGGTGAACGCGGGGGCCACTCAATCGGACCTCGACGACCTATCCACATTCCAGTAAAGTGTCATCTAAGAACTGACGCACTGCTATCTCAAAATGAGGTGGGGCCCGGTCTTGCTGAAAAAAGACGTTTTCAGCAGGAATATCTTCATCTTCATTGTTCGGCAACATAACTGCTAAGGCTGGCACTAACTCAACTCGCAAAAACTGTAAATATCTTGCGGCCGTAAGATTTTCTTAAAAAAAGGTCCCAATAAACGATCAGCAATCATACCTGCCCACACGTTTACTTTGCCTCGTCGCTGTGTATGGGCTTCTTGAGTCCAATGAGGATTTTCGCGTGACCAATACCTACAGTTATGCCGACGTACAGTCCCATTTAAAGAAAATGTAGCTTCATCAGAAAAAACAATGTTCTTTAAAAAATTTGGGTTTTCATCGCACAAGGTCATCAACTGTTCACAAAACTGTAAGCGCCGATCTGGATCGTCCTCATTCAATTCGTGGATTAATTTCACTTTGTATGGATGGTATTCTTCTTTTTTCAATAGACGTACAACAGAAGTTTGCGTCACGTTATGATTTAAAGCCAGCTGACTTGTCGAAAGATGGTGGTTTTCATCACTTTCTAAAAGAATATTTAATTTGGTTTCGTTGCTTGTGCTAGGGCGACCAGATCGAAGGAGGTCAGCTACGCTGCCAGATTAATCATATTTAGCCATCAATCTACTTACAGTGGATCTAGAAATTTGCTTTTCGGGATACTTGGCATTAAAAGCATCTCATGCTTCCTGATGAGTTCTCAGCCTATCATCATATCCAAGTGTCATAAAACTGAGGTTCTACACGTGCCAGAATAAAAAAGTTATCGATACTTTACACAAAAAGGCCTGTATCGCTCTGTTGTTAAGGTGATTGTTTTTTTTATTATTTTCTTTGTTTTGTTTTTATGTCATATGTTTTCATGATAGTTAAAACAAAAATGTAGGCAACAAGATTGATCAGTCCATAAGAAAGTGGAACATTACTCGTGAATTTGCGAAAGGTAAGCTGTTTTTACATAAAATGTCATTTTTCCAAAAGAATGGCTCAGGTAATATCATTTTTTTATATCACCAGAAAGCTAAAGGAATATACCACCAAAAACAGTAAACAGAAATGTCTGTTTCCATTAAAACTATATGTCTAATTTATAATTAAAAATAATAGATAATCTAATATATAACGACTAAACACACATTATTGCATTAGACTCTAGATTATAATTTTTATTATAATCGGTAAGCTAAAAATTCCTCAATGTTATAATAGGCTCTTTCTAAAAGTAATTTTTTTATTTGGATACGTTAAGGCGTACTATTAAAGATGCTATGCTAAAAGTCCCTATCTTTATCTGTCGCGCTTGACGTGTCACCTTGAAAAAATGGCTCCCAAATTAAGTCTACAGGAAATATGTTATACGTTTTCTCCGTAGATGGATAGCTAGGCTCCTGCAGAAGCCACGGTTGTCTAAACGACGTTTCGACAGAAGCTTAGTTGCCACCATTATGTTTTCTGCGAAAGTTGCCTACTGTTGCTCCTCATTACTCGAACTGAACTAGACATAGAATCGCCTGTGCAGGAATTAGCGAGATATCTAGCCAGGCAGTTGTAGCCATTAGCTGAAAAAGCAACGTCCTATGTGAAAAACGCGCAACATTTCAGTTCAGTTCGAGTAACGAGGAGCAGCTTTCAGCGAGAACCTGATGATGGCAGATGAGATTCTGCCGAAATATCGTATAAACAACCGTAGTTGCTGTAGGAGCCTATCAACTACGCGAGAAAACAACACTTCATTCAACACCCGTGAAAACCTAAGAAACATCATAGATAGATAGTTTTTATTTCACCACTATATGTACATATATGAACATTTGCAGCAACCCAAGTAACAATTTAAATGCTTTTTAGATTTATTTAGGCTTTATCAGCATTTTTTGTCCAACTACACCCTCTTAAGAGTGTGTGCAAAAAATAACGGTTTTTAATTTCTATCTGAAAATAAAGTTATCGGAAAAAGACAAAATTTAGATATATCTCAGATACTAATAAAAGACATCTAACGAAAATATTTCATTCATCTAGCGTGTAGAAATGTGTGATATTAACTAGTCTTCTTATAATTATGTAATTATCTTTCTGCCTGCTATTCTTTCTTTCAATTAAAGAAATGAGCGAAATATTATTATGATTCATTTAGATACTTTTTAACCTCTTGAAAAAATTTTGTATAATCGACCTTAACTGATCAATCAAAATGACGAGCACTATTATATTAGTCAAAATATTAAATAATCTGGTGTCAAATCATAATTTGACAGTATTATGTACCAATATGATCATTTGATGCTTATAAATTATTTTCAAATAAAAATGAAAAATCGTTTTTTTTGCACATCCCTTTAAGGAGGGTACAGCTAGATAGGAAAGGTTTATTTTGAAAAAAAATATATGAACGAATCACCTTCATTTGCGATTGGTTGTTAAATTTTTTGCACATTATTACGGGACACCCTGTATGGCTGTAGCTGCAAAGCCATTCGCATAACACCGATGTTTCGGTGAAGAAGTCTATAAGGTTGGTAAATACTATCTAAAAAATATTAACTATAAACTTACTAAAATGATGTAAATATATTTATTTTTATATACAGGGTGTCCCAGATTTAAAGTGACATAGACCGATGAGAGATAGAGCACACTTTTCTGAGTTCAAAACATCCCCACACTTACCCTTGGAAGTGAATGGTTTACATCAAATAATTATTAAACACGTGTTTAAGTAAAATTAATAAAATAGCGACGTTAACTGGTTGTTTGCGTATTTTGTAGAATTTAAATATCATTCACCATTATTTTCGAAAAATTTGCTAGGAAGTAACCATAAACGTGCCATCGAATATTATGACAGTGTTTTGCACAATAATCCATAGACATTTCAATAGTTATCCGCCATTTACAAAAAACTGATATACAGGGTGATGTAATTGACCCTAAATGCAAAATGAAAAAAATTGAGTTCTGTCGTGGAATGTTTACAAACTAAATTATGGTATTAATTGGACTAGGAGTGCATTATATGTGTACCAACTTTAATCCAAATACGTCCACCCATTCCAAATATACGGTGAATTTTAGTTTCAGTCAAGAATCATAAAATACCCTGTATCTCGAAAATCATTCACTTTCAAGGGTAAGTGTGGGGGTGTTTTGAACTCGGAAAAGTGTGCTCTATCTCTCATCGGTCTATGTCACTTTAAATCTGGGACACCCTATATGCATATAGTCCCTTCACACTAGTCAGAAAATCGCTGATTTATGGAAAAACTTCCTTCAGCTATGAGACCTGTAAAAAATGAAGCATTTGAGATCTCTAAACATGATTTTCACACCACGATGTTCTAAAAAAGGACTTTAGCGCTTTTTCGCCTATTTTTCCATTTTAAAGAAAGACTATGTATTTTGGTAAAAAATATTAAGAGAGCAAAGTTGTAGAGCATAAAATTTCTTACAAATTTTGTCTCTACGTTTTTGTTCGAATTCCGCAGTTTCGCCGCTAGAGGACGCGAAAGAAAAATATATATATTTCTCTTTCAGTGAAAAATATCAAGAGAGCAGAGTTGTATAGCATAAAATTTCCTACAAATTTTGTCTCGTTTTTGTCCGATTTCCGTATAGTTTCGCCATTAGAGGGCGCGAAAGAAACATATGTATATTTTTCTTTCGCGCCCTCTAGAGGTGAAACTATGGAGAATTCGGACAAAAACGTGGAAACAAAATTTGTAGGAAATTTTATGCACTCCTGATATGTTTCACCACAATGCATAGTTTTACCTCAAAATAGAAAAAAAAGGCGAACAACTCTAAAATTCATATATATGTATATATTTTTCAAAAACCACCCATTTCTAGAACTGCTGGGGGTGAAAATCATGTTTAGACAACACAAACGCTTCACTTTCCACAGGTCTCATAGGTGTAGGAAAAATTTCTCTAACTTTTCCTAATTTGAAGGAATTAATATCTCAAATAAATTTATAAAATAATATTTTTTCCTTTTTGTTCAAGTTTTAAAAAGAAACAATAGTACGTCCATGGTAGATTTTTGTCTAAGTGATTTACTATTACTCTCTGTCTTTCCTAAACAGAGTATACTACCATAGTTTCGCTTTTGTCCGGAGGGACAAAAAAATGTTATTTTATCATCATCACTTTGGATTCATTTCATCACAGGTACATAACTCTTAATAAAAGGATGAGATGCTGTTGTCAGATGTAATATCGTTGATTTTTATTACAGCACTTAGCGTAACGTTAGTTCTTTAATAGCAAATGTACAAGTACTTTTACTTTACTGTTTTCATTGAGATTACTTGAAATTTAAATGAAACCTGTCTTAAGATTATTTCACAAGAAGAGGAATGCTAGAAAAATAAACGATCCTGTTTGAAATTAATATTCAATGGTAATTAAAACGCGCCCTACTATTTCCACATCCACGTTTAACAGATGATTGAAAAGGGATATCAACAAATTGATTAAAATATAAATCAAAGACCAGTTCAATATTTTCAATTAAGAAAAAAGTAAAATCCATTTACTAATTGACTGAGTTAATGACCCTTGAAGAAAGTCGCTTGTCCTCTATGTTTAGTGGTCGCCATATTGGAATGTACTATGATTAAAAATCTAGATGATGGAAAAGGATATCAACAAATTGATTAAAACATAAAGACCATTTTATTATTTTCATTCAAGAAAAAGTAAAATCGATTTAATAATACCTGAATGAATGGCACTCAAAAAAATTCGCTTGTCCTCCATATTGGAATGTACTATGATTCAAAAAGCCTTAGTGACTTCTTCTGCTCTCAAAGTGGCATAGTTATTTATGTACCAAAGCAAACAAGCTCAAGTGAAGTGCAGTGTCCCTACGTACACCCTAGACGATCCAACAAGGTACTCTTTAAGTGGTTCATAGGCAATAAATAATAGCATAGCCAGTGTCAAAATGAGGCACACATGTTTACAAAGCAATATAGCTGTGTTGTGACCTAAAGTAATTGTATACAGTGGAAAGTTTTTAAATGGACAAAATCAACTCAACCCAAGAAAGAAAAGGAAAGGAAATAAAATAAAACAGCAATCACAAGATGCTGCAGAAAGACAGATAAGGTATAAATTTATTTTATTTTATCTGATTTAATTGATGTTATTCTATTCTATATTTCTATCTGATCTTTACCATCTTAATTTTTATTAGCTCGATTTATTGATTCAAAACATAATATTTTATTATTAATTTGGTAGGCGGAAATGAAACCGATTGTCTCAAAGAAACTACATAGGGGGTGAGCAAACTATCCCTTCGGACCTCTTTTTTCTCATAACGCGCAAAAAAAATGTTACCGCGAGATAGGACCCTTCCCAGCAACTCCACTATAAATGGACATTTACCTGTGGAACGGTTAATAAATAAAAACAAAACAAAAATGAAAGCTGCCAGATTCAGAAACAGAAAAAACAGAAAACTTAGAAGCAGAAAAATAAGGAGATGACGATAGATGGAAGTATAAAAGAAGCATGGAAACTGAAAAGAATCGTCTCACAAACACATCACACCCCAACCGATAATGACAGATGGAAACTTTATGCAGGCTGGCAGATGGGTAGGCGGGAAAGCAGGTAGGCGGGCAGGCGGCAGGCTGGCATGCAGGCGGGCGGTCGGGCGGGCGGACGAGCGGACGGACAGGCGGGCATGCTGGCAAGATGGCAGGCGGGCAATGGGGGCACGTGGACAGGCGGCCAGGTGGGCCGGCGGGAAGGCGGGCAGGCCGCCGTAGGCAGATTGGGAGCGGGCTGGTTTGCAGGCAGGCAGGCTGGTAGTCGAGCAAGGGGGGCTGGCTGGTAACAATCGGGCAAGGGTGGCAGTATGGCAGGCTGGCAGCGGGCTGTCGGGCAGGCGGGCTGGCGGGAAGGCGGGCAAGTGGGCAGATGGGCAGAAGGGCAGGCGGGCACGCCGGCTGGCGACGGGTGGAATGGAGGGCATGCGGGCAGGCTGGTAGTCAGGCAGGCGGGCAGGTGTCAGGCGGGCAGGGTCAGACGAGCAGGCCAGCTGGTGTGCTGGCTGGCAAGAGGGCTGGCGGGCAGACGGACAGACTGACCGACAGACAGAAATTTGTTTCATTCAAATTTAAAATATCGACGTATCATAACACAGAAGATTATAATCGGCTAGAGGCCTTTCTAAAACAGTCTTCAAATGGATGTCTTCCGAAAAAATCCAAGATGTTGACACGAGATAATGTTTTTAAAATTTTTTAAAGAAGCTTCGAAAGAGACGTACCTGCTGGAAAAGGTATTGTGCATGGGCGACATTAGTTTTCTATGTTTTATTTAGTTTTCTTCACAAACTACCCACACTATAGACGCTCAACGTAAATTACGGCAAGTGGGCCCAGTCACGTGGTTCTTGGAAGTTGTGCTTCCAACCGAGAGATGTCGCAAAATTAGAGAATTTTATGAGCAAAGTTGGCAGCGCTGTGTTATTGGTATGATGTTATTGGCAAATGGTACTGTCATATGGCAAATTGTCAATTTTTACAAGTGTCTTGGTGGATTATTATAGTGTTGTTTCCTTGTGACATTTTTTATGTCGTGCAGAAATTAGCACTTTTCAGTTTATTTTTAGGTCAGAAAATCGCATTTCATCAGATTGAGCCAGAAAATGATTGTGACAGTCCTGTAAATGCTTTCATAGGACTCATTTCTCATTATATGGCTTAGTCTCATAAATGCGATTTTCTGATCTAAAAATGAACTGGAAAATGCTAAGTACTTTCTGGCCAATAAATAAATAAGAAAAGTGTATTCCCAAACTTGTGTAAATTTTTACGCCAGAAAACTACCACTTGTTAACCAATCTACTATTTGTGGCTTTAGTATGTAGAGATACTTATTTCAAGTATATATTACTATGATACTATGATATAAATACAAATAAATAAAACCCAAACAACATTTGCTTCTACGGCATATCAGCATAATTTCAGTGTCTTGGAAACTGTGCTAGTCATGTTTTAATATCAAGTGCGGCATAGCACTGTTTAAAAGGACATGTGTTTTTAAAATCATGTATATTAATTTGACAGTCAAAATAATTTAAAGTTCCCTCCAATCGTTACTACCGCTTCCAACCACCAGAGGCGCGTCAATTTTAGTCCCATTCGAATGTACGGTCGTTGAGCGTCTATAGTGTGGGTGGTTTGTGGTTTTCTTGTAGGTTGTTCTGATTACGGAAGTTTTTGGAGGGATGAAGGGAAGGGATGAACTTGTTAAGTTAAGCATAGACGACGTGGATGACAGAGGATCAGTGGTGGTAGTCAATAGGCGAAGGGATCCTTCTCCAACTGTACTTTTAAATTTAACTGTCCCAAGTAATAGGTTTCCATAATGTAATAAATTTTGTACCTGTGTAGCTGATAACATTAAAGAACCTTAAACGAAACGTCTTTAATAAAATTGCTTTTTGAATATTTTTCAAAAGTGAGTATTGGAGGGCATAATAATAGGCCGCCCTAAAGTATAATGGCCTTGTTTATATATTTCGTATCCAAGCAATAAACAACAAATTATAAGCAAGTGAAATATAAACAATATTTCATGGGTAAATTTTCTTATGTAAAAGTTACAGACTCCTCTCCAGATATTTGACTATGATTTTTTTAGTAATTTAGTAAATTTAAAAATCGGCGTTACATTAAGTTCAATTTGCAGTATTCTTTCGGAAAATAAGTTTTATTTCTCTACAAGTAAACAAATGAACGTAAAGCACATAGAATTTTGCAACACATGTAGCAATATTCTTGCCGGAAAAATTCAACACCATTACAAAAAATTAAAATAACAGCTGGCAGATGTACTATTTGGTATTTTTCGTAATTCAACGTAACATGTAATTTAACTACAACAGTGGTATTGTCTTGTTAAAAAATAGAAAATATAAGCAATAGTTTTTATAGTTAATCAATTTTATTTGACAATTATACAACCTACACGGTGCATTGTCTGAATAAAGCCATTCATTTTTTAACTTCACGTTAAATAAATAATAGTATTTCTCAAACCTTTCAAACTGTAATCTGGTAAATCAACTATTATGGCAGTGTTCATATGGGTGGTTCTTTATGAATTAATGATATATGGCCCGCAGCGCATCAACATTTTTAATCAAGGAGCACCGTGTAATAAGCACATGCTAGTGATGACTAGCAAAGCTTCATCCTGATTTGGAAATGTTAAGTTTTACATGGTGTAAGCTAGTCAACAGTTTGATGGCGAACATTAAACATCAAGGTTTTTCGAAAATACTGCCTGAAACAATGCACGAAAATATGTTTTGTAGGTCATATTTGTAAATTGTTAGTTAATATGACATGTAATAATAAAAAATATTTCCAGTGTACAATAAAGCGTAGTTTAGTGTAAAGCTACTCTTACACTCAACTTTGTTATACAGGGTGTGCGTGAATGCTGCGATAAACTCGAGTATCAACAATCGCTGAGATAGGTCGATTTTTAAATATGTCTAATATTGTCTGTTTGTATCTTCCACGTGTCCTTTTATCTTCAATGGAAACTTAGATTCATACTTGCAGTCAAATAATAATAAAAGTAGCGATATGGAAATATAATTTTCAAAATGTAAAATTTTGATAACGTGTTGTAAACTTTTTGCTAAATTATTATTGGTTATGAAGATAAATTGAAACTGATCTATCGTTGTTTTTAAAATTTTGAATACAAGAATGAAGGTTGTCTTTTTAGTACTCTTCTGCTGATTCGTGCCTTGCCAAATCGTTCCCTTAGCTCCACACAGAGCCATCGTGAGGTTTATTTACGAACTCAATTGGAACAGCACGGAACTAGAGGATCTTACGGGGTATTGTTAATATATCGCTTCACATTGAATGAGAGAGCACAGAATTTTACAGATTTATATCCACCACTCCTCGTCTACAGTCCACGTGGACTTGATCCGCCTGTCACATAGAAATACAGGTGGAATTAGATGCTTAGCGAATTTGATTTGTCAACACCAACTTTGTTCAGAGTTTTTGCATGCCATAATATATAAAAAAAAAAATACGTATGAACTATTTGTATCATATGATTTGTACGAGGCAGTGCAGTATAGCCAGGCAGCGTTAAAAATGACTTAATCTAGTGAATATTTAAACAAATTATTGGTTTAATTACTGTCTTTGACTGATTTTTTGCAGTTAATTGTTTAAAATGGGATTTTGAAGGCCTTTCGATAGTAGTGACAACGAAACGGACTATTTTGATACAGAGCCTATACAAGCGGAATTTGAAAATAAAGACTTACACGTTCATACTCAAAGGGTTATTTAGAATATTTACTCGTGTTTAAAAGGCGAAAATATTGATTCTTCATATAATCAAATTGTGAAGAGGATTTGTGAATTAACCAAATTTAGCTGTACAATAATTTATAGGGTTATTAGAGCCGGGGACGTAGTTGATCATTCTATTAAACGGAAAAGAGTTGGACAAAAACTTAAAAAACTTGATAACGCGTCCAAAGATGTCATTCGTCGATTTGTGTATGACTTTTACAATGAACAGAAGGTGCGCACATTAGAAATGATTAGGGATAATTTACGCGACTATCCAGATTATAACTATAAATCATTAGATACTTTGAGAAACGTTTTGTTCGACTGCGGTTTTAGGTACAAAAAATTGGACCAACGAATGGTAGTTATGGAATCAGCACGCATCGTTGATCATTGACATGAATACTTGCGTAAAATAAAAGAAGAATATCGAATAGAGACAAAATTCATCTTGACGAAACACGGTCTGACACCCATGATGTTGTTCAATGCGGTTGGAAAGCAAAATTTTAAAAAGAAATATCCCGTTGAAAAAAATTTTGAAGCACACGATCATACTATTTTACGTCTGCTTCCATATTACTGCGTTTTCAACCTCATTGAAATGGTGTGGGCTGATGTAAAAACAAGACTACGTCAATATAATCAATCCCCACAATTACGTGGGTCTGTCTTAAAGAATATAAAGATAATAACATCTGTATATCTCATGTGATAAAATAGGAAAATGAATATTGTATATTACCAGCTATCAATCCAATTATTATTAATGTTAATACCGATTAAAATTCTGAAAACTCGGATGGTGACGAATGAAATATTGTTTATTTAAAGTTCATAGACAAAGCTTTTTTGAAGTTTGTTTATTTAACGTCTACCCATTTCCGCTACTGAAACCAATTATCGATGCCAGGAAACGAGTTCCTCCTTTAAAATTTTGCCGAGTCTTTCCTTTATAGAGTAGTAGAAATTTTCTACCTGCCTAACATCATGATACTGCAAAGTTCATAGTATCATGGCCTGACATTTAACAAACAAGACAGTCGCTGCTTTACACCCCTTCGGAAGGATTATATACCATATATGCAACTCCAGCCTAAGATTACATAACTTTGCCGCTAGAAGATAAAACGAGAAGTAGGTCACTAGACAATAGACGTAGCCTTAATACATCATTTATGTGACATCAAATGTGATAAATATATTTTTTCATTAACCACGTCTTTTGAATAAAGGTATTATAGAAATCCCTTTCTTTAACAATTAAAAAATAATTATTCGGTATTTAAAGCGTTTTTACATTTCTACCGCTGCCGCCTATGTCCCATAAAGGAGATGCCGACTTCGAGTTTTCGTTTTCATGCTGTCCCAATTGAGATCATAATAATATATACTATTATACCTCGAAAATAAAGCAACACTTACCCCGAAAGTAAAACAAGAATAGTACCTCCTTTCTTAGATTAACCTTGGAACTCTATTATATTATTGCTCCTGTATTATAGTCGTGCTTATAAGATAAAAGATAATTTTCTTTCTAGAATTGTATCGATATTCACATTATTATGCACATTATGTTTAAGTATTGCCAATAATGTGAATATTTATTACTGGCGTAAGTATTTTAAATCGCGTTTTGCAATAGATTTTAACACAGATTCAGCTTTATGAATAAAAGATTCTTGCAATTAATGTATTACCGTTTAACGGTTCTCACATAATTATCTAATTAACACAACAAACAGACGGTGGAATACTATTTCATTAAACTTTCAACAGATTGTTAAAGCTTTTACAGATTTTTTCTCAAAATCATTTTCAATTCCTAATATGCCTCATTGCTCAACAACCTTGTAATAGGTAATTCGTGATGAAACTAGTTTAAAAAGAAGCAAACAAAAATTAAATCTGGCATTAAATGTTCAAAATTATTTGCATTGTTCTGAACACGTATATGATATACCTTTGTTATAATTCAGTTTTCACTAACTTTTAATATTGTCTCTCTATTCATCGCTGTCACATAACATACATTTTGTACATATGTTCATTGGGTTTTACGTTACAATACTTTCTATATAACCTCACAAAAAGAATTCCATGTAGTTAGGTGAGGTGACCGAGCTGGCCACTCGACAACATCATTAGTATCAATCCATCTCTCTTGAAATCTACGATTTAAATCATTCGCAAAAGTGACATTATATACCGTGAAACTTTCAGAAAGGAGAGAATTATAACCACACCCTCTATATATTTATTTAAAACTTTATGTTTTATACACAGTAATCAGGAAAAATTCAGATAATTGTACTATTATGGTGGTCGTTCAATGAGTGCAGTTCAAGAAATATGTCAAGCTGCATATCCAAATAGGCCTCCTGCACTAGACACAAAAAAAATTAAAACATGAGTGCGTTTCTCAAAAAAATTTACAGATCTCGCAATTCTTGCAACCATCGGGACATTGGAAATGATAACACCATACATAAAATATAAACAGCTCCGATCAACTCTCGATTGCAACATCGCTGTATTTCGACCTTAAATGAAAACTGGTAACTTGACCCCCTGCGATATATGCAACCCATATTACATTTGCATATATCAGCCGTTGCATATACGACAGTCTCACTCGACCGCGACACCGCTGTCTTTTGACATTGAACGAATACTGGTAACTCGACCCCCATATACGAACATAAACATTTCCAATGTTAAAAAATCGTTACTGATCCTACAAAGTAAGAAAAACCCATTAGATACTTCCCGAGGACAATATCAGATGAGTGACATTTTGTAAAAGTATAATGAAAAAGACGAATCATGATGAAAATCTTATCAAAAATAATGTTTTCATTGATGAATCGTCCTTTGTATTACATAGTCCACATAATTCGTCAATCGTCAGTTATTGGTCTCGGGAAAATCAGCCTCGATTTTTTGCATTACGAACTCAATATCCCCAAAAATGTATGGGGTGGTATGATGGGTATCATATGATCGATCCATTTTTCATTGATAGTACACTAAACGTTACTTAAATCTATTGCAGCAGCACATTATGTTAGACGGCTAGCAGGGCGATGCTTTAACGAGATCTGATAACAAGATGGTTGTCGTCCTCGTCATGTTATTCATTGAGTGGAAGGGGTACTAATTTGTGACCAGCTGGATCTGGATCCATGTGACTTTTTTATGGGACCACATAAAATCTCAAATTTAGGGATTCGAGGAGAACAGCTCTCGAACAAATTGACCCTAATATATTATAAGAAGAAATTTTTTGTGATCGATGAGGTTATTGTTCACCTCAAGAATTTTTATTTGAACATTTATTATAATTCTCTATTAACATGCTTTTATTAGCTTCACCCGTATCTATCAATTTCTCAATGTAACGGAATCTTTCAACGTAATTTTCACTCACTTCTAATTGTTGTATCATCATGAAACTTGACAACTGTATGTTCAAAATGACCGCCGCTCCAAGATGGCGGATTATCATTTTCTTTACAACCCCCTTGATATGAGTATCAAAGGAAAGGGCTTGAGAACTGGAAATATGTCATCAAAACTTAAAAATTCAAAATGGCGGCGTCAACATGGTGGATAGGTTTTAAAAATTATCGTCGGATTGGACTGAAAATCGGTATCTGTGGGTTAGCGAGGTTCCAGATTAGAATTATCTGGTCCAAATTTTTAAGACTAAAAAATAAATAGTAGTTTAAAAAACTAAAAAACACGCGTTAATAGCAAACCGAACTAAAAAGCAAAAAATAATACAATACAATACAAAAAAGCGTGCTTGATATCAACTGGTATAAATATTTCATAGTAATAAGCACCCCACGCTTTTTTGTATTGTATTGGATTATTTTTTACTTTTTAGTTCGATTTGCTATAAAACTTGTTTTTTAGTTTTTTTAAACTATTATTTGTCCACCATCAATGAACAACAACGTAGTACTAGGCATGATACATCTGTTTATTCTATCATGGTACTAAGTCTGTGTCTACCTGACTAATAAATACCCATAAATACTGGGACCACACCTTCGTACGCTGCAAGTCGACTGACCATTTATTTCGCTTGTAAGCGCGGCCGACGTATTGTACGCACTTGCTTGCCGCTTACTGTATAATAATTACCGCGATTTTTGATTTTTCGAATTTTTGCCGACATTCTTGGTCTTAGCCCCATTGTACGTCTTTAAATAAGTGAATAAAAAACTACCATCCATGCCATCTGGTAAGGCACCTTTGCACAATTCAGGAAATAGGGCATTAAATGGCCATCTCGAAGATAAATGCATTTTATAGTCGACTATTCGATAATATTTATTATTCAACTACCGCATTCATGATATTTGACTGCACATCGACGCAGCAGTATAATTAAACCATTAAGTGTTAACTTCAATTAAAAGTTCACCTTTGTTTATGAGAATCTCTGCGGGTCATCTTAGCGATTAGTCTACCGCAACACGAAAAAAGGTAAACCCATTACGTTGTTACGGCTATTACAAGTTTGACCTACAATATTTTTCATGTGAACGTTTCAGACGATATTTTTCAATGAACCTTGATATTTAGTAGCGACGCTATCGTAATTGAATTTGGTTTATAACATGCTATTTAATGCAAAGCCAGTCAAGTCTAAATGTTTACAAAAATTAGTTTTGAGTACTGGTTAAAACCGATTTTTTAATATTATATCCGCATATACGCAGTGCAGAGGAAGCGTAGTAATCACAAAATAAACATTTTTTTGTTAAACGTTGTTTAGAATGCCATGAAACGTCGAGATTTTAAATTTGAAGAAAAACAAATTCTCGGCCTATCTGTGGTCTGTAACTTTTTTTTGTGCTCACGTTTTCTCCGGGACGCGGACGGTTTAACATATTGATTTGAAATTATGGTATGTATATGTATTATAACGCAATCGGGAACTAGATATTTTTAGACCACGATTCCGTTGGAGGGTTGCCCAAGTAACAATTTAAATGCTTTTTAGATTTATTTGGGTTTTATCAGTGTTTTATAATTAAATGCCAAATGCACTTAAAGATAGTTTTGTCTTAAAGAAACTTTTATAAAGGCCTTCAAGAACTTACATTGTCTAAATTATCTTTTAGTCTTTATTGGCTTTTAATTGACTTATCAAGGTATTTGTCAAGCCTTCAATAAAACTTTATAGCTGTTAAGTTCAAGCTAGGAGGATCAAGTTTTATATAGATTAAGCAAATGTTGTGGTATTATCATTGCTTTATAAAATTAATTTGAGATGTTTGTTAATGCTGGGCTATAAATCTAATATGCTTTGAAATAACTAACTGCTTGCTAGAGTTTTAATGAAGCAAACAAACATTAGTCTTAAACATAAAAGGATTTGGTTTTCCTTTGACCAGACTATAATGTTTTAAAATAGGTAGTTTTAAAACTGTGATAAGATATATACATATTCGTCGACATTTTATTTGTGCATGTGGAGCAGTGATCGATGATAAATTAAAATATCACTAGTAAAGACACTTGATAAAAAACGGGAGAGGCAAGCATTTAGTGGTCATGTACCAAATCACGTATCGGCAAACTGATTTTTTAGGTTATATTATCCGAGCACCATAAATTCTATTGGTTTTAAAGAGGCCGTGGTATGTGCTTAAATGTTTTAAACTTGGTTTTAAGATAAGCCTACAAGTTTTCAAAAATATATTAAGACCAATGAGGCTTAAAATATAGTTTTACAAGAATAAATAGACATACTTAAAGAGCAATTGGGAATATAATAGGCATTTTAAGACAAAATATGTTTGAAGTAGAATTATTTAGAGCTTATAGGGTTTATACATACATACATAATTTGTATCTAATAGAAATGTTTTATAGAAACAATTTACATATTCTAAACCTTATTATGGGCAAATACTAAAGCTCTCTTTACTTTTTAAGTCACAAACAAAAATTAACTATTAACATGTTTTTTTAAAAATTGTGTTTTTAGGGAGCGCACGAATTTTTTAAGACCTATCTAATACATGTTTTACAGTAAACTTAGCCTCGGTGGTAAATAGGCGTAAATAGCGGAAAATAAGTAAAGCAAGCTAGTTAGAGTCCAGAAACTTTGAGGATTTGGTGTATATATTAGAAGCAAATGTCTCATAATTTCTTGTAACAGCAACCACCACCTCCATTCCATTATTAAAGGGGTTAATAAAATATTGAGATATTCACTTGAAATTTGACACACTTATGTATTATAACAACATATGGAAGTAGCGCCAATATCCTTTGGCTTTGATGACGGTCTCGGATGATTAGTGGTCGAGCTTGTAGCTCTTTGCCCCAATCATCGCTGTAGACCTGGACCGGCCTCGTAAGGGGTGGGCCTGCTGTTTTCCCCATACCCCCCCCCCCCCCGCAAATGCGGACGGTGCTGAGGATGTTAGCAGACCTCCCCTGGTCCTGTCTGTTGGACCCTGCCAGCTGGGTCGTTTCTTCTGGCGCTCTTCTTTCTTGGTTTTCTTTCTTCGCTGGCATTTGTCGGCTCCCCGGAGCGTCTCGTCTGTCGTGAGAATATGAAAGTATGTTGTATTCTGAGACAGTTCTGTTGAATAATGGGGGGTAAACAGGGGAAAATAAGTCAAGCAAGCTAGTAAGAGTTCGGGAACTTTGGATTTGGTGTATGTACTAGAAGTCAAGGCTTCAACTTTTTTTATGACATTTACCAAATTGCTGATAATTAAAAGCTTTAAGAAAATTCTGAAAAAGTTCCCCAAGCTTTATAGGTGAGTCTGCCTGGGGCAAAAAAAAGATGAACAAATTAATTTTTCACTTTTTTCCTATAATGAAAAAAGTTAACATCTCATGAAACAAACACACTTTGTTATTTGTAAATGAGAGATAATCAAAAGATTTAACTATTTAAATGGCATTATTATTTTCTTTTTGGTCTTTTTTTTGACAGGAACCTCCCTGAAATAAAGTAAAACAGCCTTCTCTTTCACAAAAAGTAGTAAAAAAAATAAAAACTACCGACAAACCCTCGTTGGACAAGAACAATCAGATGTTTGTTGCAAGACAGCCATGTATTTAATGAAAATTGCAAAAGAAAAATATTTACGACGTTTGTAAAATTTCTCACAAAGTAAAACCATTATTTATTATCATAAAAAATACTTGGTTACATGAAAAAAAGCAAATTTGATGAAAAAAAATTTGCCCACACCGAGGATCGAACCCGCCACCCCATTGCGCGTCAAATCTTATTATTTTCACGTTGCGGGAGAGATCTTTTTAATGGTCAAAAACGCATATAACTCTTCAGGGATTGAATATTTGTTGTAGAACTTTTTGTGACTGAAGGAAAAACTTGTTAGCTTTCATTTGCACCAATCCTCGTGTCTAAAAAGTTGTTAATAAACAAATTAGAGCCTCTCACGCAATATAACTTTTATTTCCGGTTCCGGTTATCCGATCAAGTTCTTTCTCGCCTCAAAATTTTCCTCTTTCCAAGCACTTTCATATGCATAACATATTCGTGCAAACTTCTATGGAGGTTATCCCCGACATCAATATTTATCGCTTAAAGTTGGTTTGAAGTCGATCAAACTTGCGAAAAAAAGTTATTTGCTAATTAACAAATTATGCCAATTGTTTAAACAATCAAAAAGTATTGAAGATATCGGGCCAAAAAAATATTATATTCTTTGGTATAAAAGACATGTATTTTGAAAAAGACAATAATCCTGACTTCATTAGTTTCGGAGTAATAAATTTGTTAATAATTAAGACATTTATTTTGGTTATAACAAATGAACGCGTTGACAAAATGAGTTGTGGCTGGCGCCGAACGACGCGTATTGAAAATATGAAAGATATTTGATTGATTGATTGAATCAAGATTTTTTCGGATCCGTGAAACCGTTTTGATTTTATTAAATAAAAACTAGAAAAAATTTGGTTAAACGATTATTTGACCATGGAGCTTGCGGTTTAGGAAAATTTTTCATAAGAAAAATTTTGTTCAGCGAAATTTTTACTATAAGAATCCGTGGCTAACTCAAATTGTATAGAACATTTTTGGGAAAAATCCCAGGCAGACTCGCCTATTATTAGATTTAAATAAGCATTTTTTGACTTTTGCACTTTTGCCCTAATAGTCAGAAATTAAGAGCTATAAATTCGGTCACCGCAATAACTGCTCGTTAACTTCAAGCAGATCTTGCATTCAATAAGGTTACGACTGACTTTTAAAATAAATTAAATAGTTTTTTAGAAACGAAAGAATCATCAGAAAATTTAGTTGAGTTCAACAAACCAAACCTTCGGATTATAATCCAGGCAATAGAGACCATATGAGCACCTTAGCTTGCAAAACTCATGGTAGTTCTGGAAGTAGGCTTACTTTATGTTTTTTGGATCGCTGAATCCAAATTTTTAACTTCCCACCAAGAATTCCCCCCGCAACCCCCCCAAATTATGAAAAAAGAAAAAATATCGTTTTTTTTTAAAACAATCGATTTTATTTTGTTTTAGGAATAAAATACCTCCAAATTTGAAATGTAGACAAAATATGCAACAAAAAACGTCCTAAAATATTTTGATGTAGGACTAACGTAGGAGGCGCTAGCGTGCCTTGAAGCACGCTCATTGGCGACTCAGGGTATCGTACGCCGAGTTTCGTACTTGGCTTAACAACCCACGTCGTTTACGTTCGCTCTCCCTTCACCCCCTTTATGTTTTGTTGTAACCGCCCCCCTCCTTTCGGCTTTCTTATTTTTCAACATCTGGAAGTCCCCCAACCCTCAACCCCCAACTTGTCCTCACCTGTTTTCAGGCAAGTTGAAAATTAAGAACACATCTACATATTTAAAGAATATATACTTTTATAACTAATGAAAATTTTTGACAAAAGAAAAGAAATACAAATAAATATTATAACACATCTGAGCGATAAGTTTAAATTATTCTTCTCCGCTTAACTGCAGAGGGCCCAGGATCATCTATGTCACTTTGGCCACTACTATCAGATCCGTCAACTGTTACTCCGTGGGATTCATACAAGACTGAAACAAAGAAACATTTGTCAGTCAAGCTGAAAGTTAAGTTCTTGCGCGAAAAAGATATAATTTGTTTCAAAGTCCCATTTTTAAAGTAGATTGATTGATCCATTGTAGAAAGGAACACAAAAAAGGAAGGTTAGAAACGACTAACCTGACCATTCTTCCGTGTTTTCCGACTCTAGAAAAGCTGGACCATCAGATTTACGTGATTTCTCCAAAATAATCTCAGCTTGATCGACCTATTCAAACAACAGTTCGAGTTCCACTGCTTGTGGATCCTCCTCATCCAAATCCTCGACGATATCTTCATGGCTATTATCGTATGAATTGTTGCACTCGAGGCACATTATTGAACATTTCAACCCACTTTTCTTGCATCCACACGCGCCACGGCAGCCATTTTTACACCTACAAGAGATATGCTTTAGAAGTTTTGGTGGCGCAGGAGGTTTAAAGGTGGTAACAGGAGATAGTCCGCAGCTAGTTTTTTCCCAGCCCCATTTTTGCGGTTCCATGACATTTCCTTGCCAAAGTTGAACTTGGTGGTACGTCCTGAATGAGTGTTGCTCAGCGGCAGCTTCAGTTGGAGGCAAAGAGGCTATGTTGTATTTACTGTTGTACGCAGTCCTAATGAAACATTGATGTCTAAAACTGTTTAAAGTCATGTTTTCATCCTTGCAACCATACACACGAAGTAGAAATTGATTCCCTGCTTTTGCGATAGTCTGTGCGCCTGCATTTGGAGTCTATAACAGCTGAGCTAGGGAAAGCAAATCTGGATTTTGAACGAGGACTTTAATAAATATGGTGTTACCGTAGCCAAAAATCACAGACTTAGAATCACAGCCGCTGAAAGCGTGTAAAAATAGTATATTTTTAGCGGCTGTGTTTTCTTCAAGACCAGAAGGTGAGTAGATCTGTTGTGGAACTTTGCCTTTGCTCGGCTTCATGAAGTAAACATTGGCGGATTGAGAAAGTGCAGTTAATAGAACTAATAAATCTATATCTTTGCCGGCAATAATCACCGATGGAAGAATTGATGCCATTTCAATTGCTGTATTAACGACGAGACAGTCTGCGTCTTCGTCAGCTTGTCGCACTGACAAATTTTGCGATTGTGCGATTTAACAAAGAAACTTTAAAAACGGTTTATTTATTAAATACGCGTAATGAGCGAGCGTATTTGTCTTTATTTAACTATAAAAAATATGACATAGAGAAGCGTTAATTTTGCACCAGTCTTACCAATAGAAAGCGCCATGTTCTTGACTTCTTCGCCAGATGGCGTATTTTTTGGCGTGATTTATTCTTATTTATTGTTTAAAATGACACGCAGTTTTGACAGACGCCTACTTTTCTTATAAAACTAAAAGAAAGTTACTTTTTTTCGCAAAATATTTGTAGAAAACTATTTTTGTGGGAATATGCGGAAATTATGCAACTTTAGGTATCTAAAGTGCGAAAATTATTATCTTGCAATCAAATTATGCGCAAATCGCATAATTATGCGCCAATCGGCAACACTGCACTGGGCATAATTCTAGACTAACATGACTAACAAAATGGGAGGCAACGATAAATAGGCAAGGTCGCGAAAGCGGCAAAACCACGCAGTTACCGTCTGATATCCGGCGCGCGTACGGCACTGAGGCGCATGTTCTGAGACGCGATAACGCCTTACCCCTTCGCCCTACGTCAAAATATCATATGATCTTTTTTGTCGCAACTTTTGTCTACTTTCCAAATTTCCAGATAGTTTTTCTCTAAAATACACAAAATAGCGATTCTTTTTCCAAAAAACGATATTTTTTCTTTTAACAAAATTTGGGGGGTTGCGGAGGGAATTTTTGGTGGGAAGTTGAAAATTCGGATTCAGCGACCCGAAAAACATAAAACAAGCCTATCTCCAGAACTACCATGATTTGCAACCTAAAATTATGTATTTCCTGGACTATTAGATCTAACAAAAGATCGTTATGCAAATGATTTTCGCGGTAAGCAGCAAGCAGACATTAACATTTGCTCTGGAATTTCTTTAATACTAGATATTTGCGGCGGCCTGCAACGTTTGACAGAAAAGTGGAGGCGTAATTCTCTCACATGAACTTACGTGCCCACAACTATTACGTAAACAAACGGGGTGTTTCACGTGGAAAAGATTCATAAATCAATGATTGAAAATAGGTAGCAATTGCTTCCTGTTTGGATTGTTAATAAATCTAGTGTAGATAAAAGGCTGTATCAAGTGACTCCATGTTTTGTAATTTGTATTGGAATATTCACAATAATTATCTCTCACAATAATTAAGTATTGCTTGTTGGAGTATTTAATCTACAGTGTGTCACACTTAATACGAATGCAGCTTCGTATTTTCATTATTTTTAGAGATAAGTAAAAAACAATGCCTGGTACAACAAAAAAACTGCATCTTGAGGTATTTAGTTTAATAGCCCAGGCGGTGTAGCTAACTTTGTTTATAGATCTCAAACATGTTCAGAGACAGATGATTTATTTTGTATGAGTTCTCTGAAGTATAATTAATAAGATCATCTAAAGTTTGCATTATTTCCAGTTCGGCAATATAGAAAAAAAAAATTAACTTTTTTTTCCGGTATTTTTTAAAGATTCTTAACATGAGTCGACATATGGGAAAATAAAAAATATGTTCAGAAAGAGCATACATTTCTTAGCAAAAAATGTCTACAATATTTTTTATTAAAGCCACAGGTTTTCCGTAAAAAAAATATTGAATCATGTAAACCATTCTGGTGCACATGGCATCGAACTCAATACAGGGTGTTGCATTATGAGAGGGACGTAACTTAACAGGAGCTAGAAAACATCAGTGGTAATCAGAACCTCCCATAGAAATTTCTCATTGGGCCTTCATTACGAAGTTGCAGGGTGTTTTGCCATTTTTGGCAAAAACTACTGTTTGTCATTACTTTGACAGGGAATGGAATAATGAATTCATATTTGGTACAGCTAATACAGTAATGATCCTTTGCAAGTACATGTGACACATGAAAAAATCAAGGTCCGAAGACACCAAAATTTAGATTTATTCTTTATCTCTAAAAAACATGACCCTGTATATATTTTTTGAAATTTCTATACGATATTCGAAAATAATACAAAAAAACCGCTGCCTAAGGAATCACTACTTCCACATCCAGATTATTCGTCCAAGTCACTTTAAAGGAAACATCTTGACTATATTTGCACTCTAGTATGTGGAAATTATTGGTCATAGAATTTTAATAATATTTGGGGTAGATGTCATAGAAAAGTTTGAGGAGTTGGTTTCTACCATATACGTTAAAAATGAAGTTTCTAGTTTACCGTACTTATTTTCCACTATTTACAACCTACCACCTCAATGGAGTCATCTCAATCAGATGTCACTACAATACATACGTGTACTAACTTTCAAGTGAATATCTCAATTTGATGTTATCATTCCCATTAATAATGAAGCGGAGGTGGTAGAGTTTGAAAAATATTAGAAAGAAATCTGAGGCCTTGGTTTCTAGTATATACACCGAATCCCAAATTTCTGTAGTCTTACCAGCTTGCTTTACTGATTTTCCCCTATTTGCCAATATTTAACCCCCAACCCTTCAACGGCATCATCTCAAATTATGATCTAGTTTCAGACGTCGTTATAATACATACGTGTACCAAATTTCAAATGAATACTCAATTTTATTTTATCAACCCTTTTCATATTGGAGTAGGGGTGGTTGGGTTGAAAAATATTATAAGAAAATCTGACGCTGTGGCTTCTAGTACATACACCGAATTTCAAGTTTCTGTTGTCTTACCAACTTTTTACTTATATTCCTCTATTTACCCCAAATTAACCCCCAACCCTTCAACGTAATCATCTCAAAATATAAACTAATTCCAGACGTCGTTATAATACATACGTGTACGAAATTTCAAATGAATATCTCAACTTTATTTTGTCAACCCCATTAATGGGGTAGGGGTGGTGGGGGGGGGGGGGGTTGAAAAATATTATAAAAAAATCTGAGGCCTTAACTTCTTGTACATACACCGAATTTCAAGTTTCTGTAGTCTTACCAGCTTGCTTTATTTATTTTCCCCTAATTACCCCTATTTAACCCCCAACCCTTCAACGGAATTATCTCAAAATATAATCTAGTTCCAGATACATACGTGTAGAAAATTTCAAATGAATATCTCAATTTTATTTTATCAACCCTTTTCAAATTGGAGTAGGGGTGGTGGGGGTTGAAAAATATTATTAAAAAATCTGACGCTTTGGTTTCTGTACTCTTACCAACTTGTTTTACTTATATTCCTCTATTTACCCCAAATTAACCCCCAACCCTTCAACGAAATCATCCCAAAATGTGTACGAAATTTCAAATGAATATCTCAACTTTATTTTTTCAACCCCTTTAATGGGGTAGGGGTGGTGGGGGGTTGAAAAATATTATAAAAAAATCTGAGGCCTTAACTTCTAGTACATACACCGAATTTCAAGTTTCTGTACTCTTACAAGCTTGCTTTACTTATTTCCCCCTATTTACCCCTATTTAACCCCCAGCCCTTCACCGGATTTCCTCAAAAAACAATCCAGTTCCAGATCTTGTTATAATATATACGTGTACAAATTTTCAGGTCAATATCTTAAACCGTTCCGGAGAAAGCGTGCGGACAAAAAAAAAGTTACAGACAGACAGACAGACCGACAGACAGACAGAAAATTTTTTTTCGCTCAAATTTAAAATCTCGACGTTTCATGACATTCTAAACCTATTTCACGAATAATAATTTTTGAAAATTTTTTTGCGATTACTATACTTCCAATCCACTACGTGGATGTGGAAGTAAAATAAGCAAAATGGCCCAGTTCACTTTTTGTTACACCTATATATACACGAATATGAATTTCAGAACGGTATTAAGTGAAAGTCACGTGAAACAAATAATTTTGCAACTAAAATTTCCAAAAATTTTATTGAGCGTGAGTGAATCCTAATTCCGGCACGTTTTAAAGATCAATTTTAGTAAAAAATGTAGCCCTAATAGGTAGTCGTGTATAAATTAATCAATCATAGTAGGCCTAATCAAAGTGACAGATAATAACAAGAAATCTCCTAATACCCCGAGAGCTAGCGTCACAGACATTTGTACTATTTGTAAATGGATAGAATATGTCTTAATAAGTTGTCGATAGTCCATTGAATACCCGTCCATCAGTCTGCCGGGCTGGGAGCGCTACGTTTGGCGGCGAGAGGCGGTTTAGTCAATGACCTGACAGCGGTACTGTTACAAATGTCAAAAAAGCCGTTTTTGATTATCTCGTGCCGAGCCGAATTTCCGGTTTTGCCGTCGCAATTTACGACACCGACAAAATACCAATCTTACTTTTTCCGTAGAGATATCACACTATCCTCCACCCGACGCGACGTATTTATTTAGTTCTTAACGTTTCAAAAATTGATGTTTTTGAAGTTTTGCCTTCTCCGAGATTATAGTCAATTTTAAGTTTGGGATTCGCCGTAGCCGAACGTGCTAAGCGGCGACTACTTTTAAGTGGATTCCCAACTTCGAATCCCGCCCAAGGCTACTTTTTTATTTATTTTTTTTTTAATTTTTGGCACATATTTTTGATTCTATAATTGCTCTTGGCTTATTTCTATGTAACTAACGTTAAAATTATAAATTTTTGTAATTTTTTCTGATTTCTTGGTGATACATAGGGAAATAATCTTTAAATAATCTTTCTAGTCTTCCATTCCTTAGTACGTTCGCTGGTGTACCGGCTAGAAGTTCTGATTCCGAAACAGGAGATCCGGATTCGAACCACGCATACGGAGATTTTTCTGGTCATAATTTGATGCTCAAATATTACCTATATATCACATGAGTAATTTTTTTTCTATTTTCGTATTTGCTTAATTAAAGAGGGTTTCTCGGAGCTTCATTCAGTTTCAAAATAATTTTGTTGGAAATCGATACAAAAAATTGTGCGAGAAAATTTATAATTCAAATTCGGATTTAATCAATCGATGGAAGCCAAATCTACAAAAATTTGATGCATTTTTGTTGAAGAAAACATACAGGGTTCGTCAAAATGAAAAAAAGAAATTAAAACATTTGATCTTTATGGTCGGATTCCACTGAAATTCGGTATGTGGGGATTATCGATGTCACAGATTACAAATATAGGATCGAAACTTAAAAGTTCAAAATGGCGGCGTCAACATGGCATGACAAGTTTTATCATTTACTAAATGACTCAACTAAAAATCGGTATCTGAATGTAATCAAGGTCGCCGATTACAAATTTTCGATCGAAATTTAACAATTCAAAATGGTGGCGTCAACATGGCTGCCAAATTTTATCATTTATCAAATTATGACCGGAAATGTAAAAAAGGTAAAAAAAAATCCTGGTGCGTCGTTTGAACCCGGATTTCCTGTTTGGGAATCAGGACCAGTGGCGGCTCGTGATATTGTCTGCAGAGGAGGCTTGATATTCTGAAAGACAACTGACGTGCAATATGACTACAATTTGTACATTTCCCCACCACCCGGCCCTGAGGTAGTACAACGGCGCGTTACATTTTTTTGCCGTGGGTTGTTCGCCAGGATACCGAATCACGACTTGAGAGAATAGAACTAATAAAAGAATAGAAAGAAAAGGAAATAGAAAATATGATGAGATGAAAAAATCATTCTCATGAAATTCTCGTTCCTACGACTCGAGTATCGGTATCCAAAGGAGCCCTACTATCCCACTTGTAATTAAATTATATAACTTTTAATAAAAATAAAAACAGGTTTGGTAAAAAAATTAAAGTGTTTTTCTACAAACAAAAAATTGTATTCATTATCACTGCCAGGAGTGTAAAATTATAACTTTTAATAAAAATTAAAATTGTTTTGAGACAGAAGTTATATAAAAAAATATAACCGCGGAACTCTATATTATGGAGAATTAAAAAATATTTCCTAAAAAATAAATAACATAAATAAATATTTTTTCTAAAATAACAACTACCTATATTAATCTCTGCTTTAAAGCCTAAATATTTTTATAAATGAGTGGTAACCTGCGATTTTCGGAACTGGCAAAATGGTTGATTACTTCATCATAAAATGAATCGTGTTTCTTCAATTCTGACAAAAAACGTTTTTCTATTGAAATAAGCGATACATTTGAGAGGCGGTCTTGACTCATTTTGTTTCTAGTAAATGTTTTTATGCGTTTAAGTGCTGAAAATGATCGTTCTACAGAAGCTGAGGTTACCGGAATTGTTGACACTAATGACAAAAGTTTGTACAGTTCGGGGAGACAGCTTTTTAAATTGTTATTATATATAAAAGTAAGCATTTCTTGAGATGATTTTGAATTTGCTAAAAGTTGCTGGTCAGAATACAACACGCATAGTTCATTTCTTAACGAAATACGGTCAAAAAAAGGATAATGGTCCATTAATTTCTCCATTAGACTAGTAGGAAATGATTTAGAATACGTTGTAAAATTATTGGGATTTACTAAATCGATACATTGCAAAGAATTTAAATCAGAAAATCTCATTTCAATTTGGATTATAATGGTGTCCAAAATTTCTATAAAAATTTGTTTGTAATGTGTATCTGCCCTGTCAAAGTTATATGTTGTCTTTCTCTTTTTATATTGTGGCTCAGGCTCATCGTCATCGTCTACTTTTTCAACATTTTCTAAAAAAATGTTGTATAAAGTATTGAAATGTATTTCGGTATTGCGAAATTCTTTTAATTTAGATATAAGTAAATTAAGTCTAATTTTAGAATATGTTATATCAGTTAGTTTATTCTGTAAAATTTGGAAAACAACATCAGTTTGCTCAAAAATCATTTTAAAAGCCTTTAGAAAAAATATGAAATTTGTATCCAACAATAACGATTTTAATCCGTAAGCTGCTCGTAAAGTCTGATCGTCATTTAAAAAATCTTCACTTTCAGAAATAAAATTAAAAACGTCAATAAGTTCTTTCCTGTATTTGTCAACAGTGAAAACAACTCTAGATGAAAAATTCCAACGAGTGGGAGCGTTTGTCGGAATTCTATGTTTCATATTAATTCTATTTAAAACATCAGTTCTTTTGGTAGGTTTTGAAAAAAATGACGAAAAACCAGTAATATTTGAAAAAAAAATTCTAACTTCTTTAATTCCGTTACATGCTTTACTCAGAACTAAATTTAATTGGTGTGCCTAACAGTGAATAAAGTAAGCTTGAGGAGCAATATCTTTTATTTTTGTTTGGAGTCCATTAAGATGCCCTGACATAACTGCAGCGCTGTCATAAGTTTGAGCTATTAATTTATCTTTCAAATCAAATTTACCAAATTCATCGATTAATAATTTAAATAAACTTTCCGCGTTTCTTCCACTACTCACATAAAAAAAACCAACAAACCTTTCAATAACTTCTCCGTGCATTACATATCTAAAAATTACGGAAAGTTGAGATTTACAAGTAACGTCCGTCGTTTCGTCAATTTGCCACGACAAAAATTCGCAATTATATAGGTCTTCATAAATTTTGCCTTTAAAAATCGAGCTAACACTCTCAATTAGATCATTTTGAATTGATTTAGACGTTCCGGAAAAAACAGTGGCGTTATTCAAAAAGTTCTCTAATTTTGGGTCATACGTTTTTAAAAAATCTATCAGCTCTTTGAAATTTCCTTTATTACACGATTCTCGTTTTTCGTCATGTCCTCGGAAAGAATTTTCTTGTGAAGATAAATATATAACGGCATCTATTAACCTCCTTAATATTTCCCTATTTTCACGACCTTTTCGTTAAAATTTTCTATTTCTCTCTTATGTGCAGAATCCAAGAAATTTACAATATTTTGTTTGCCAAACATTTCGAATTTAATGCAAGACGAAATGTGCTCCTGGGATTTTTCGTGCCTTTCTAAACCTCGCGATAAATTTTGCAAATTATTAAACCCGGCCCTGCCCCAAATTGAGGATTGATCATTAGTAAATAATAAACATCTCCAACAATATAATTTGTTTCTAACTGTTGATGCCGTTAACCACTCGACTTTTTTATAATTGTTATCACAAAACCCTCTGTTTTGTTTACCACTTTTAAAAACTAACGAAGTCATTGCTGGTGTAGGCCTGGCATTTCTTTTAATTCTTACCTTTTCCTCGTAAGTAAGAGTAGTAAATCCATTTAATAACAAATAATCCACCACGTCTGGACAACAAGACATATTTTCACCTAGAGCACTCATTTTTAGCCCGCCTATCAAATGTTTTATGTATTTTTACGTCAACTTAACCGGCTAACCGCAACTAACAGTTCGTTTTCTTTGTGAATCACCTGAACGACCTGTGCACAATGTGCACATGCGCTATAAAGAACTGAGATCGGAGGCTGGCTTCCTTTGGCTATTCGAAGTGCTCTGCTATTTTACACAGCGCAAAGAAATTCAAGGTCATTCATGTTATAAGTAAATGCGTTAAAGTTGGAAGCTATTTCGTATTAGCCTCCAGCGAACCGCAGTGTTCGTTCAGTAAAAGACCGGCCGACCGGGAAATATGCATACAAAGACTATCCGGACTGTAACGTTATAGGTATGTTTGTGGAAAGGAAATGCAAAACTTTTATATATACACTGAACATTAATGAATGAATTATAAACAATAAAAAATATTGAAAATTGAGATATACCTAATTGAAATTTCTTAAGATATTACTTTTGAAGATATGGTGGTTCTTCCAAGGGGAGGCTCAGCCTCCCCTGCCTCCCCTGACGAGCCGCCACTGATCAGTACTTCTTGCCGTTACGCCACCGAACCTACTAACTGAGGAATGGAAGACTAGAAAGATTATTTCCCTATGCATCACAAGAAAATCAGAAAAAATGACAAAAATGTATAATTTTAACACGTTAGTCGCATAGAAATAATTATTTTTAGAAAAGGGAAAACAATGCTTTTAGATGTTTCAAATAAAAACTGTATTTTTATACACTCTACATATGTTTCGGCTTGCTAGGCCTTTCTCAAGAGCATTACAGATGAATACTAAAGCTATGAGGGTGGTTGTTCTAAAAATAAATGCAGTAATACCCAAACATGTGGAATTACGGGGATTTCAAGTAATAAAACTAAGGATCTACCTACTCGGAATAATTCAATGGGTTATTCTTAGAACCTTGTCTATTATAGGAGTGTTTATGAAATTTAATTGGTCATTGCTAAGAGCAATTATAGAATCAAGAATATCTGCCAAAAATAAAAAAATAAAAATAAATAGAAAAGTGCCCCTGCGCGGGATTCGAAGTAGTGAATCCACTTAAAAGTAGTCGCCGCTTAGCACGTTCGGCTACGGCGGATCCCAATCTTAAAATTGACTGTAATCTCGGAGAAGGCAAAACTTCAAAAACATCAATTTTTGAAACGTTAAGAACTAAATAAATACGGCGGGTGGAGGATGTGATTGCTATTTTGTCCGTGTCGTAAATTGCGACGGCAAGACCGAAAATTCGGCTAGGCACGAGATAATCAAAAACGGATTTTTTGACATTTGTAACAGTACCGCTGTCAGGTCATTGACTAAACCGCCCCTCGCCGCCAAACGCAGCGTTACCAGCCCGGCAGACTGATGGGCGGGTATTCAATGGATCATCGACAACCTATTAAGACATATTCTGTCCATTTACAAATAGTACATGCCTTGTGACGCTAGCTCTCGGTCTATAAGCAGTTGAATAATCAATTGTTTGTAATTTAATGTGCCAAAATCCGCATTTAGTTTGTAAAGTACATTAAACTATGACGGCTGCGGCTGAGCCGTTGTGCTCGAAACATCGCGCGTGTTTTAAAGACCTTAATATCCACTTATACTTTAATATTCTATTTCCCTTTTTTTACAGTATTACATACGATTCTTTTTTGCTGAAGATAAAAATACGTGTGATACGCGTGACACCAAAAGAAACAATGACAGTTCAGAATGACAGTTCCGGGGAGAAAGCGCAAAGCTTGCTTTAAACGTGTGGTGACTGTGGCGTAGAAAGGGACTAGTTACTACCATGTGATCATGAAGACGAGACGAGAAATACAATTGTATGCTAAAATTGTATGAGAAGTTTTGAGCAAATAAATTCCCGCTGGCTTCTAGTCACTGTCGTGTTAATCTCAGCCTAAATACACTACTTACCTTCCGCACTTTATATTTCATAAAATTTAACATTTAACAATCAACTTAATTAGCTAATTCATTCCAATGCGCTTCATTAAATCATCAGTAGAATGACGCCTGAACTAGGCAATCACATACCTATAACTTCTGACCTTTAGTCCATATTTGTATGTACGCAATTAGAACTGAAACTGTCTGTATGTGCAACTTTTATATATAATTAATCACATTTATTTCCTTGAAAACAATTGAGTTATTAATAGATCTGGATCGAGATCTAGCGAACAAAGAGGCCTCATTGACAGATACGCTGTACTGTAATTAGTACAAGGCAGAAGAAGCAAAAATGATTAGTGTTATAGGTGGCAAATAATAAGTAAAGTTTTTAAATTAAAGTTGAAATAGTTTAAGGAATTGCAAGAATTCCCTAAACAGCGGATTGTTCAGTTATTTTTGATGTTTGATTTGATTTGATGGTTTGATTTTCAGAAAAAAAAGATTTTTTTGAAATTCAAACCCACATAGCATTTTCATGAACATAATAAGAACATTAGAATGTTAAGAAAACTTTGCTTTCCTTGTCTGATTTTTTTTCTACATTTTTAAAAACATTTTTTATCAATTATTTTTCCCTTAAAAGTTTTTCCTATTTCTTGAGTTGTCTTCATTGATTGATTGATTTTCCAGCGTAAGGTAGACATTGCTGCCAATTCCGAGCATACATGGAGGTTCGTTTCAACATGTAGCTTGGTCGTCCGTCGAACACGCCCAACGGACGGCCAAACCGCGTGCCGGAACCAAATTTCGGAGGTTCGCCGGGCCGGCTGCATAAGCCGGGTTGGACATTGGACATGCTTGTTGTCAGCAGCGAGAGCCGCATGACGCTTGGGGTGGAAATACAGGATGGGAAGTGTAGGTGTTTGTGAGTTACTTCTTTTCAGTTTCCATGCTTCTTTTAAGTTTCCGTCTATCGTCATCTCTTTATTTTTCTTCTTCTAAGTTTTCTGCTTCTTCTGATTCTGAATCTGGCAGTTTTTATTTTTAATTTTTTTATTTTTTTATTTATTAACCGTTCCACAGGTAAATATCCATTTACGGTGGAGTTGCTGGGAAGGGCCCTATCTCGAGGTAACAATAATTTTTGCGCGTTATGAGAAAAAAGGTCCGAAGGGATAGTTTGCTCACTCTGTAAGTATGTCGTTTCTTTGAAACAATCGGTTTCGATTTTCGCCTTTCATTTTTCCATTTCATCACCTATGTATTATGTTTAATACCTTCAATTTTAATCTCCATTTCTTATTTAAATTTTAATAAAAACATAAATAAAAAAACTAATACTAATGCTACAATAAGCAAACAAAAAATCTTATCTCCTTTCATTCACATCTGGCTGACTGGCTGTTTATATTGCCCATGTTGGTCTCCATACACCCTACACTTGAAGAAGGGACGGATCGCAGGTAGTATAAATTCTACGACCTTCCAGCTATAGTGCACTAATACAGACACTATTTCTGTTTACTTTTATTTTTAGGGACCATTTCATTAATTTTCAATTTTTATTATTAATTCGACGCGTGCTTTGTTCCTCCACCACTACACTTCATTTTACGCAGAATTATCTAAATCTAGTATCATGGCCTAACATTTAATAAACAAGACAGTCGCTGCTTTACGCCCCTTCGGAAGGATTATATACCATATATGCAATCCCCCATCCTAAGATTACATTACTTTGCCGCTAGAAGATAGAACGAGGTAGGTCACTAGACAATAGACGTAGCCTTAATATATCATTTTTATTGAATAAAGGTATTATAAAAATCCCTTTCTTTAACAATTAAAAAATAATTATTTTGTATTTAAAGCGTTTTTACATTTCTACCGCCGCCTCCTATGTCCCATAAAGGAGATGCCGACGTTCCTCCGAGTTTTCGTTTTTATGTTGTCCCAATTGAGATCACATATACTATACTCAATAATTGTTAATTATAGAATCAAGCGGTTCACTAATTTGTAAGCAATCTTAAGGTGTTCAATTACACCCTAAAACGAAACGATTCCAACAATAATCTCGTCTGTAGGCCAAAAATTTGTTTTTTAGGATTTTTTCGTCCTTAAATGGTAGCTCCCGGTAAGTAGAGAAGTGTTGTAGTTGCACTCTGATTTATGCGTTAATGTTCCTAATTATTCAATTACAAATAAAGTAAAACAGGTATAATAAATATATCTACTTATTGCCACAGATAAATATTACATATCTTATTTATTTCTTTACCCTCGTATCGTGCAAAGGCTACTGACATTCTTAAGATGGGTAGGAAGAAGCGTGAAGCATCAGGTTGCGAAATGTAAAGCTCGGCAAATCGCTTTTTTCTTATTTATATAAGGCAATAGGTAATAGTAAAAGTATCGATTAACCTTATTACTTAATTAATTATCTTAATTTTATTATATAGTATGTGTAAATAAACAGACAAAAAGGTTAAGTTTTCTATTGAGAAATTTTTTACCGTCTATTTACCGAGTGATATGTAATTGTACTAAAACTGTTTGTTGTTTTGTTCAACAAGTCTTTAATATACAAGACTATTATAAATCTGGATAAAAGAGAAGAACAATGTATTGTTATGAATTACACCCCCTTGGAAAAGGAGATGGCACGCCTATGCCTCTGATGGTGACTGGAAAGGCTCTAGAAAGAGCCAAGGACTTTTCTAGCTTATGGTTGGAGAAGATTCTGGATTGATCTAGAGCTAATTTCGGAGTATATAAGGCGCGATTACAAGCGCGGAAGGGGAAGTTTATTTGAGAAGTGACACGTTCGGGAAAAAGTGAGGTTAAAGTAAACAAAGTGTATTTTGAAGTATTGTATAGTCAGTAAATTGTTAAATAAAGTGTTAGTAGTGTTTAATCTCTTGTTAAAATTATTTAGAACCCACGGATTCATACAGGGTGTTTCCTAAAAGGTGGAAATCCGTAACATTTTGGTGTCGGAAGCGGAATTTTGACAAGAGGATTTTTCGGAAGTGTTCGAGAAGGTTTGGCAGTGTATTCTCGAAGTTGGTGCTAACACAGAGGACTAATTTACTGGACGTTGTTCGATGGTTATTTTCGAACAGGAAAATAGTGTCAAGTGCATTTTTTGAGACATTTTTGGAACATTTTATTTGGACATTAGAGGTTAAGTGACGAAGACTCTAGATAAGACTTTTTCGTGCCGTTTTGAGGTTTTTCTGGACAGTCCCATTTCCGATAGTGACGTAATTTATTTGATTTCAACGTAGTCGTATGCCTATAACAACCAGAAGTATGGCAACCGAAAAGCAAATACAGGACTTACTTGCACAAGTCCAGAAAATGTTGGAAGAGCTAGAAAGAAGGCATCGAGAAGAAGTAAATGAAGTCAAAGAGAAAATGCACCGGGTAGAAGAGGAAATAGACCTGCTTAAGCAACAGTTGAGGGATAGAGGAAGCCAGCAAGTGGTATTATCAGATCAGCTGTTCGAACCTCCCTCCTTTGACGGCCAAAGTTCATGGACCATTTACAAGAGGCAGTTTGAGGCAGCAGCGAGTGCAAACAACTTTAATGACGAAGAGAAGGCTATGGCATTAATCGTGGCATTAAGGGGCCAAGCATTGGAAATACTCCAGACAATCCCAGTAGACCAACAACGGGATTTTAAAGTTTTAGAAGCTGCCCTAGATCTACGATATGGCGATCAACACCTTGCCCGAGTGTACCAGACCCAGCTGAAATCACGTGTTCAAGGGGCTGGGGAAAGTTTGCAAGAGTTTGAAGCTGCCGTGTGGAGACTGGCTCACCTGGCTTACCCGGATGTACCAAAGGAATTCCAAGATCAACTGGCAGTAGAGGCTTTTCTGGATGGTATACAGGATGATGAGATCAGGCGAGTCCTCAGGTTATCTCGATGCCAGAACAGCAGCGAAGCGTTGGTACGTGCACTCGAGGTGGAAGCTGTCTTTCAGGATGCCCCGAGTCCAAGAGTACAAGCTGTGAGTATCGAAGAATCTCAACCAGAAAAGAAGAAAGAGAACCCTATCTTGTATAACGCCCACCTGGGTGTTTGTTAGTTTACAGGTGATAACGTTAATGCTTTTTTTTTAAGGTTTAAGTTCGGCAAGTAATGTTCTTGCTCGTGATAAGGGTCGTGGATCGAAGATCTTAATGAACCAATAAAAATAGTGAATACTAATGGGCGCCAAGTGATTTACATAATAATATTACCCTAACTAAAATTTATGATAGCTCAGCCAAAAATCACTAAATAAATCTGAGTTGCAAATCTATAATTATGTCAAAATTAAAGAACACGGACCTTAATTGTGTATAAATAAATATATTAACAACAAATATCTAAATTACAAAAATAGTGGTGTACAAATATTTTTCTATAACGTGCACGTTACCCTTGCAAGAGTCGGAGTATTTGGACACCGCGAAATCAAAAGAGCTAGTCGTCCAAACACTCTTACTATAAACTTTAAAAAAATGTAAGACTCTGATGAAGGTATCAATATCACAAATAATAAACAATTGGATCTTTACATTACCTTAAATATTCCCTGAACTATAACTATATATATATATATACTTCCTTTAAAGGTGAAACTATGTGTTTCAGGCTTCTCCCGGAAAATTCCGTACTAAAGATTTTCAATACTTCCTAATTTCCTGACTGTTCTGATTCCCTAGGATTTGAGACAATTTCAAAAGTTATTCTTAGTAATACTTAATTTTTCCCAAAATATTACTTTTACTGTTTAAAAGTAAGTGGAGCCAAACAAAAACGTCTCCTCGTGCCGATTTTCCCTAACATCAACAGGAGACGTTTATACAATTATGCAAGGTTATCTAATATCCAAAAACACATATAAATAAAATGCTAAAGAGGGTATCTTTGACCAAATAACCAATCCTTAATTAGACTCCCTCTTAGTGGCACTATGGGTATATTTTATCCGCAAATTACGAAATACTTAATCAAAACTACCACACAGCCGTTACCTTGCCTTTCATACTTCTCTCTAGCACGCTCGTTCTTTTCTTAAAAACTCGATCGTTTTTTACTTATTTCCTTATCGCCTATGAAGAGCAACAAAACACAATGATTTGCACACTCGCTTACAGATGTCTCCTAGAGTATCAAAAAGTAATATAATAATTGGTTATATAGTCCAAGAACTCTTGTTATTTTACGATTTCTTAAAATATCGTAACACCACCAACACTTACAAAAAAAAAAAAACGATAAAAAAAAGATTTAAACAATCCTAACCTAATCGACTTTAATATCTTTGATATGAACATAACCATATGACTTACGAGTACTAAAATCTTTGAGCTCGTACACATTTGTAGATATCTTCCGCGCTACTCTACATTTCACATACTTCGGCGCCAATTTTGCCGCATAATAATCCGCTTTGCTTGACAGAGTGTAGTTTTTCTTCCAAACTACCTGACCTGGTTTCAAACTTAAAGGTCTTCGCCTAAGATTATATTTCCCTGCACTGTTTCGATACGACTCAACCAAACGTTCCCTAACTTGACTAAAAACTTC
The DNA here is from genome assembly GCA_963583905.1 of Stenurella melanura. Classification (NCBI taxonomy): domain Eukaryota; kingdom Metazoa; phylum Arthropoda; class Insecta; order Coleoptera; family Cerambycidae; genus Stenurella; species Stenurella melanura. Next base: position 5,186,168 of record OY757309.1, read on the forward strand.
GCGTAAATGTTGAACATGTTCCGATAATTGGTTCCGATCGCCAAATTCCAAAATTCCGTCGGGATTGTCTACAGCGTGCATCTTTCCCGAAATATGTGGTTCACGACCAAAATTCAAATAAGCAGGACTGTAACTCGTTATCTCATGTACTGCCGTCCTTAAGGCAAAACCGATTTTTGCTAGATTTTTATCCCAGTCGCGTTGATCTGTATCGATATATGACCGAACCATGGTTCCTATGACTCTATTAATTCGTTCTGTCGGATTTACATGTGGACTATAATTAGCATTAAAAATTATTTCGCAATCATATGAGCGTACCATCTTTTTAAAAGCTCTAGAAACATATTGTTTGCCATTATCGCATATTAATCTTTCAGGGGCACCATACACAAGAAATGCGTCGTTTTCTACGTGTTTTATTAGAGCGGAACTAGTCGCGCTTTTTAAAGGAAATAACAGTGCATATTTGGTAAAACAATCTGCTATAACTAAAATATACCTATTTCTATCACGAGACATTGGTAATGGACCAATTAAATCTGAGCAGACAAGTTCCCAAGGACGTGACACACGCCTAATACCCATTTCCCCATAAGGCAACTTCTGATCTGGTTTTTGTGCTTTACAAACATTACACGAGCGAACATACCGAGTGATGTCAGCATGCATGCCAGGCCAATAATACCTCTGAGCGATTCGCTTTTGAGTTTTAAAGATTCCTAAGTGACCAGCATGAACCTCATCATGGTTCTCACAACAAACTTGTTTACGCAAGGATTTTGGAATGACAAGCTTCCAGTCTTCTTCCTCGTCATAAGAAGCATGACCGTAATTGACAAACTTATATACTCTTTCGTTCCGAATCTTAAATTTAGGATATTTATTAGGATAATTCAAAACATTACGCTTCAATTTGTTATACCATTTATCTGACTCAGTTGGTAAAACATCAACATAACAAATTGCACGAGATAGTGCGTCAGGCACAACATTTTCTGCCCCTTTTCGATGGATAATTTCGAAATCATAACCTTGTAGTCTCAACGACCAGCGCGCGAGCCTACCTGAAGGATTTTGTAATTTATACAGCCATAACAATGAATAATGATCTGTGATGACCTTGAACTTTGTTCCCTCGAAATATGGTCTATATTTCTCTATACCGTATAATAAAGCAAGACATTCGAGTTCAGTAGTTGAGTACTTAGCTTCTTGGGCTGTTAAAGCTCGACTTGCATATGATATAACTTTTTCTCCTTCTTCAAAATTTTGAACTAGCACACAACCAAGACCGACTTGAGATGCATCACATTGAAGAATAAACTGTCTACTATAGTCCGGACACGTTAGAATCGGAGTCGAAATCAAACATTGCTTAATATCATTGAATGCTTTATCACATTCAGAACCCCAAATAAATTTTGTATTTTTTCTAGTCAATTTAGTAAGTGGCGAACTACGTGTTGCGAAATTTGGTATAAATCGTCTGTACCACGATATCATCCCTACAAATCTACGAACATCTTTAACGTTTTTTGGAACCGGATAGTTCAACATACATTCGACTTTCGCTGGATCGGTATTTAAGCCGTCTTTATTTACTAGAAATCCAAGATATTTCAACTCATCTTTCATAAAATGACACTTCTCGCGATTTAGAGTAAGACCAGCCTTTAATAGTTTGTCTAGAACCCTACCCAAAATGTTCATATGAGTTTCAAAGTCAGGTGATATAATAATGATATCGTCGAGATAAACAAATACCGACGTCTCCAAGTCTGCGCCTAATACATTTTCTAAAAATCTTTGCCAAGTCGCCGCAGAATTGTGTAAACCGAAAGGCATGCGTTTAAACTGATACAGCCCACGACCTGGAACTGTAAATGCCGTCTTATCTTTACTCTTTTCATCTAGTTCGATCTGCCAATAAGCAGACTTGATATCAACTGAAGACAGATACCGTGCTCCTCGTAAACGATCTAAAATAGCATTTACATAAGGGAGTGGATATGCGTCTTTACGAGTAATCGCATTTACTTTTCGAAAGTCAACACAAAATCGATAATCCCCCGAGGATTTTTTAACCATTACTACTGGTGAGGACCATGCTGAATTAGATGGTTCCACTACGCCTAGTTTTAACATATTATCTATTTCATCGTTAATTATTTTTTGTAAATATGGTGATACGTTATAGTACCTTTGTTTTATAGGTTGACTACCGTCCGTCTCAATTTTGTGCTTGACGCCTTTTGCGCATCCTAAACCTGAACTCATTTTGTCAAAATATGAAGAGACCATATCATTCAACTTTTGCCGTTTTACATCATCTGCAACCTCCAATGCACATGATTCCAACTTATTCGTAACATTATTACCAAATTCCCATCTATTATTTGTAAAATTTGAAGTTATGTCCATATCGCGCCAAAAATCAATTCCAAATATAATTTCTACAGCTATATCTAAAACTACTAAACACTTCATTAATTTCAATTTCCTATCTAAAACAATCGGAATATTAACTACTCCTAAAACGTTACAGGTTTCACCGTTAGCTACTTTCACTGCATGAGAATAATTCTCTAACGCTAGATTAAAATTTTTTAATTTATCCCATCCTAAGTTTCCTATTACGGTTTGTGTAGCACCTGAATCAAGTAAACCTACAAAATCTAAACCGAAAATTTTTACTTTAAGATAAGGTCGAGGATCGTTGTTAATTGAACTGAACATGTTATCTATGCGATTCTTTTTATACTGTACATGAACAAAATCTACCCAAGCTTGCCAAGAATCATCAATAGGTACCGGGTTTAAAATATTATTTATGACCGACGACCGGTTGAACGACGACCGTAATTTCCGTTTCTTTGGAGCGCAATCACATTTATATTTAGTGACTCCTTGTTTTCCACACCGAAAACAGAAAGGACTAACTTTAGGTTTGTTGCATGTCGTAAAGCTATGACCTGATTCATTACAATTCCAGCATTGAATACTGTTGAGTCTTTCTATATGTCTATTACCTACTAACGGTCGCGAAGTGCTAGGCCCCTCATATGCCAAATCTGGTTCTAATAAACTAACCCTACTCCTATTACACGATCTATCTTTCGCTTTTGCTGACATGTTTCTCGAATATTCAAGTTTTTTGCAAATTAATTTCAATTCATTTACTGTTCTATATTCGCTCAAACTCAACTTATCAATGTAAAAAGGTTCCAGAATTCTTCGAATTATATTTACTTTTTCTTCCTCCGATATTTGTCGCGGTAATCTATTAAACATATTTGTAACCCGTGCGAAAAATTCTCCTACCGGTTCAAAGTCGCCTTGGTAGCTTTTCCTAATTTCTTCTAGAAAATCTGTCTGAAAATCATCCGCTAAAAATTCCTTTTTTAATTCACGAACAAAGTCCAACCAAGAGTTTACTGTAAGACGTATGGACCTATACCAACTTTTTGCTCTACCTTCTAATAAATCAATCACCGAACTAAACAATTCGTCTTCAGAAACGCCTCGCGCCACGCGATATTCTTCAACTTGTTCGAGAAAAGCGTTAACACTTATTGATCCCTTGATTCCCGTAAAACGAGAATTCCATTTATATACTGGATCATGTTGAACTAATTTTTTATACCTGTTTGTTGTCGGTGGTGTATCGATATTAACCTCGTTTTGAACAGTGTCCGCGTTTTCATCTAAATTAAGTTTTTCGTCTAAAGTTACCTCTAATTGACTTAACTGATTTTTTAAATCTGCTATGCTAGCTAGTAATTGATCGTCTGGAGGTGCAAGTCTATTTAAGCGAGAGTACAAATGCTTAAGTTTAGTATCGACATAACGCGCATCATTACTATTTACAGAAATGAAGTTATGATTAGCAATATAACTCTCCAACTCAACAACTTTAATATTACAAACATCAATTTCGTTGGTGACATCGGGTTGAAAATCTTCAGCCGTTTTAATTTGTCCAAATGATTCGTCTCTAATTAAATCTTTTAATAATCGGCGCATTGATAAAACAGTTTCACCTCCAAATTCCGTATAACCCCTAACTTGTAATTCATATTCAAGTTCATCTCTATTTAACCTAGATAAATCCATTTTTGTTCACAAATATTACTGTATTTACGAAAATCGAGTGCTTATTATTACTATTATTATTCTACCTAATCAAAGAAATAAACTAATTGCATGTTTTCTAATCGGCAAATTTTTTAAAACTGTTACATGTCCTATATCTAGTACACTCGGTAAAAGCAGCTAACATAAATATAAAAAGAAACTGGATAAAAATTACACACACAAAAAACAATACTTTGATTAAATTTACCAAGTCGAAATAAATTCTCTAACATATAACTATAAATGGTTTTTAAAAGAAATAACTTTATTAGTGATAACCAGTCGCGATAAAATGAAACATAAAAATATCTAAATACCAAAATGAAATATCTTGCAATATAACAAACAATATTTCAACACTTATACGCGAAATCCTAGGAAATAAATGGTTTTTATTATTATACACCAAAGAAAACATGAAACACAAAAAATTATCTTTTATACCTATCAAGAGTCTTTTGGTTTAAAAATTTATTTTAAACAAATGTAGATGGTTATAATTAATTACTAAAGCAACAATGCATAAAATGTTAAATATTAAGATTAATCTTTGATACTACAGGGTTATCCAAAAATGTTGATAATTTGCAAATTATTGTACACCAGAAAAAAAAATTCGAAATCGATGCAATTCGAGGCCCCACGCAAGGGCGCTAATTTATAACGCCCACCTGGGTGTTTGTTAGTTTACAGGTGATAACGTTAATGCTTTTTTTTTAAGGTTTAAGTTCGGCAAGTAATGTTCTTGCTCGTGATAAGGGTCGTGGATCGAAGATCTTAATGAACCAATAAAAATAGTGAATACTAATGGGCGCCAAGTGATTTACATAATAATATTACCCTAACTAAAATTTATGATAGCTCAGCCAAAAATCACTAAATAAATCTGAGTTGCAAATCTATAATTATGTCAAAATTAAAGAACACGGACCTTAATTGTGTATAAATAAATATATTAACAACAAATATCTAAATTACAAAAATAGTGGTGTACAAATATTTTTCTATAACGTGCACGTTACCCTTGCAAGAGTCGGAGTATTTGGACACCGCGAAATCAAAAGAGCTAGTCGTCCAAACACTCTTACTATAAACTTAAAAAAAATGTAAGACTCTGATGAAGGTATCAATATCACAAATAATAAACAATTGGATCTTTACATTACCTTAAATAATCCCTGAACTATAACTATATATATATATATACTTCCTTTAAAGGTGAAACTATGTGTTTCAGGCTTCTCCCGGAAAATTCCGTACTAAAGATTTTCAATACTTCCTAATTTCCTGACTGTTCTGATTCCCTAGGATTTGAGACAATTTCAAAAGTTATTCTTAGTAATACTTAATTTTTCCCAAAATATTACTTTTACTGTTTAAAAGTAAGTGGAGCCAAACAAAAACGTCTCCTCGTGCCGATTTTCCCTAACATCAACAGGAGACGTTTATACAATTATGCAAGGTTATCTAATATCCAAAAACACATATAAATAAAATGCTAAAGAGGGTATCTTTGACCAAATAACCAATCCTTAATTAGACTCCCTCTTAGTGGCACTATGGGTATATTTTATCCGCAAATTACGAAATACTTAATCAAAACTACCACACAGCCGCTACCTTGCCTTTCATACTTCTCTCTAGCACGCTCGTTCTTTTCTTAAAAACTCGATCGTTTTTTACTTATTTCCTTATCGCCTATGAAGAGCAACAAAACACAATGATTTGCACACTCGCTTACAGATGTCTCCTAGAGTATCAAAAAGTAATATAATAATTGGTTATATAGTCCAAGAACTCTTGTTATTTTACGATTTCTTAAAATATCGTAACACTTGATCCAGATACAGGAGGTAAATAAAATGTTCAGTCAATTACTGGCTAAATTCAATCCTCCAAGAAGACAGGAAAACCAACAAAATAGAGAAAAGCCAAGTGGGGGTATTAAATGCTACAACTGCGGCAAGATAGGACATATCAAACGAGACTGTCGACAGCGGAACTCGAGGAAAGTGACTGTTGGAAACGCGGCAGAGACACAGAATAAACAAAGTAGTGGAAGGCCAAGTGGACGGCGTATGAAATGCTACAGGTGCGGGGAACTAGGACATATCCAGCTTGAATGTCCACAGAGGAGCTTGGAGAGAGCGAAGGCCGGAGATGCTGTGAAGCCAAGGGGAAAACCAGAGGAAGCCGGTACCAGAGAGGCTGTGACAGATAACGAACGTGGTGCCCCTAGAGAAGTGAAGATTTCCCAGCTTCGGAGCATTACAAAAAGGCCACCACTACAAGGATATGACGATAAAACGAAACCTGAGAGAAATGCAAACATTTCATCCGGAAGAAGGTACAAGGAAGGTTGCAAGTACTACCACCAGGAGAAACTGCAGGTCAAGGGAGCAGTCGACACTGTCAAGGTGGAAGTGCCGGATGATAGGGCAGATGAAGCGCTCAGACAAGAGCAACTAAACGATGTGGAAATTGGGCCTATATTGAGAGCCAAAGAAAGGGGAACTCGTCCAAAATGGAAGGATGTTTCGGACAAAAGAGTGGGACTGAAGGCACTATGGGCGCAGTGGGACTCACTGAGTGTCAGGAACGGGCTGTTGCGGAGAGCATGGGAAAGCCCGGATGGAAAAAAGGTGGTTATGCGTCTAGTGATTCCCAGGTGTCGAGTAGCGAAGGTGCTTCAGGAAGTGCACAATGGGGCATCCGATGGACACTTCGGTGTGAACAAGACCCTGAAGAAAATACGAGAACGATTTTATTGGATAAGAAGTCGTCAGGATGTGGAGGCTTGGTGTCGCAAATGCAAGATTTGTGCAGCCAGTAAGGGACCACAGACTGGAAGTAAGGGTGAAAAGAAGCAGTTCAACACCGGAACTCCTTTCAAGAGGTTGGCTAACGATATAGCGGAACCATCATCAGCCAGTGACCGAATGAAGGCTCGATACGACCGGAAGGGTAGTTCAGAAGGATTCAAGGCAGGAGACCTGGTTTGGCTGTACAACCCACAGCGGAAGAAAGGAAGGTCACCGAAGCTTCAACCGCCTTGGGATGGACCGTATACTGTTATTACCCGAATTAATGATGTCGTCTATCGGATTCAACGAAGCAAAAAGTCCAAGATGAAGATCGTGCATTTGGACAGGCTGGCGAACTACATCGATGATTCTGAGTTGCCTGATCGGGACGATCTAGGCTTAAGGAGGGGGCAGTGTTATGAATTACACCCCCTTGGAAAAGGAGATGGCACGCCTATGCCTCTGATGGTGACTGGAAAGGCTCTAGAAAGAGCCAAGGACTTTTCTAGCTTATGGTTGGAGAAGATTCTGGATTGATCTAGAGCTAATTTCGGAGTATATAAGGCGCGATTACAAGCGCGGAAGGGGAAGTTTATTTGAGAAGTGACACGTTCGGGAAAAAGTGAGGTTAAAGTAAACAAAGTGTATTTTGAAGTATTGTATAGTCAGTAAATTGTTAAATAAAGTGTTAGTAGTGTTTAATCTCTTGTTAAAATTATTTAGAACCCACGGATTCATACAGGGTGTTTCCTAAAAGGTGGAAATCCGTAACAGTATCTTTAGTGGGTTAATCTTTTTCTCTTTCAAGCTAACGTACGTTACGTTAGCTTATTTGAGGTTAATGCACAATATAGGACCGTGCTTTAGTACGTCAGAATATTTTAAAGTTTTACTTCCTTCGCTTGCTGAAGGAATCATGAAAAAATCACTCTCTGAGATTTCAGATTATGTAGATTACGGAAATTAAGGTTTTTTAATTCCGTCAGACCGTCTGTTGCTCTGTAATATACAGGGTGTTTCACGAGGAACGGACATGCTTTAATGGCAGATAGAGGACACCTAGGGTAATCAGAATCACCCATTGAAAAAGCTAGTTGGGCTCTCGTTGCTGAAATACAGTCTACTGATTTTTTTCAATTGCACACCCTCCTCCACCCCTTCAACAAAAAATACATAAGTGTGCCAAATTTCAAGTGAATGTCTCAATTTTATTATATCAACCCCTTCAATAATGTAGTAGAGTTAGTGGGGGGTTGAAAAATAGAAGAAAATCTGAGGCCTCGGCTTCTAGTAAATACAACGAATTTCAAGTGTCTGTACTCTTACCGGATTGCTTTACTTATTTTCCCCTATTTACCCCTATTTAACCCCCAACCTTAGAGTAATATGATTGCATTACTTAATTCTCTAGAGGCGTTTAAAATTTTTAAATGTGATTTTTACCCACTAACTCGGTTTTTTTAAATGGGAATTTAATCGTTCACCAACATTTTTAAATACCTCATTTTCATATGAATCTAATGATACCAAAATTTTGAAAATCCGCTCAGAAATATTTGAGATTTCAGCCAAAATACAATGCAACCAAGCTTTTAGAAACATGCGGCTAATAGATAATAGATTAGTGGGCTTTGGAAACTAAAATGGCACATTTCTGTGTAAATCTGGTAACCTAATAACATTGGAAAAATCATAGTAGCCATTGAATGTAATAAAACAATATCAGCTGTCAGACAGATACAAAATAAAGCGTTGCGGAAATCTCTTTGAGTGAAAATTAAAGAAAATGAATAATTTTAGTAGAAATGAAAAGGTCGATATGTTACTGATATATGGAGAGCGTCTCAAAAATTCAACTGCAGCTGCAGAACTGTATCAGCAACGATATCCCAACAGACGCCATCCAAGCAGACAGAGTGGAACAAGAATTAAGAAACGAACCCAATCAACAAGATGACCATCAAACATTTATTGTGAGGACAAAGAAATTGATGTATTAGGATTTGTGATGGTACACCCAACAACATCAACAAGGGAATTGTCAATGGAATGCGACATTAGTCAGTCTTCGGTTTGCAGAATTTTAAAGAAACATAAGTTTCGGTCTTATAAATACCAAATACACCAACATCTTTATGGAGATGATAACGACAGGAGGCTAGTATATTGCAACTGGTTCTTAAATGCAGTACAACAAAACCCAGGTTTTCCTTTTCATATTTTATATTCAGATGAAAGTAGATTTACGAACCAAGGTATGTTTAACAGTAATAATAATAGGTACTGGGCTCAAGAAAATCCGAGGTTGGTAGGGCGGGGGAATATTCAGGAAAGATTTGGGTTTAACTGTTGGCTTGGAGTACTTGGAGATCGAATAATTGGACCCATATTTTTTGATGGAACACTAATTGGCGAACGATATTTATTCTTTTTACAAAACCAGACAGCAGAATTTCTTGACTTACTTCCGCTTGCCTATTTACAAAATCTGTTTTTCCAACAAGATGGTGCTCCCCCACATAATTCCAGAAGAGTTATGGAATATTTAAACAACTTGCATGGTGAACGCCTTATCGCAAATCAAGGTCATATCAGGTGGCCTCCTAGGTCACCTGACTTAACACCCCTCGACTATTATGTATGGGGCACTCTCAAAAATAAAGTTTATAAAACTTCTTCAAATACCCGTGAAGAGCTGCAAAATAAAGTTGTACGGGCTCTTAATGAAATAACGCCGGCTGAATTGCGTAGAGCCATTCAAGCAACTGTACGCAGAGCCGAATTGCGTATAGAAAAAAATGGTGGACATTTTGAACAATATCTATAAATGTCAAATTATGGTTTAATATTAATTATTTTAAAGATACCTACTGTTACCTAGTTTAAGTTTAATTGTTCAAACGGAATTGATTTTTATTTATTTATAGGCCCGATATTTATGTATTTAAATAAAACTCTGAAAACCGAACTGATGTCGCATTCTATTGCAAATGTCCTTGTGAATGTAATTGTGTTTACCTCCACATACCTATGCTAAACTTAATTGTAACGTTCTTTGCGCTCACAATTATTAAATGTTTGATAGCTCAAGATTGTCTATAACTACACGAGTCTGTCTGACAGCTGATATTGTTTTATTACATTCAATGGCTACTATGATTTTTCCAATGTTATTAGGTTACCAGATTTACACAGAAATGTGCCATTTTAGTTTCCAAAGCCCACTAATCTATTATCTATTAAAGCTTGGTTGCATTGTATTTTGGCTGAAATCTCAAATATTTCTGAGCGGATTTTCAAAATTTTGGTATCATTAGATTCGTATGAAAATGAGGTATTTAAAAATGTTGGTGAACGATTAAATTCCCATTTAAAAAAACCGAGTTAGTGGGTAAAAATCACATTTAAAAATTTTAAACGCCTCTAGAGAATTAAGTAATGCCATCATATTCCTCTTTTTATTGTTATAGTAACGTAGCACACAAACTAAAATATATTTTGGGCACCACAGCACTCTTGATTCAGAAATAGATTTTTTAATAAAATTTTTAATGTTTATCAAAAAGTGACCAAAATGGATGTATTGTATTCAAAATTTCCTCTAGATTCCAAAAATGTAAAAATATATAGGGTGTTCCGTTTAAAAATCGAAAGTTGTGGGCATTTCCGGTCAAACCGGATGTGCACCAAACTTGATTTTTTATTGAAAAGATGGCATTTTAGTCGTGTAATAAGGCCTCCAAATTTCAATTTTCTATTCCAAACATTTTAGGAAATATCGGGGCGAGCGCAATTCGTGACTCACCCGGTATACGTATACCAAATTTCAAGTGAATATCTCAATTGTATTGTATCAACCCCTTTAATAATAAAGTGTGGGGGTGGGGGTGGATTGGAAAATATTATAAAAAATTTGAGGCATTGGCATCTAGTACATACACCATATTTCAAGTTTCTGTACTCTTACCAGCTTGCTTTACTTATTTTCCCCTATTTACCTCCAACCCTTCACCGGATATGTTAAAAAAACAATCCAGTTCCAGATCTTGTTATAATATAGATGTGTATAAAATTTCAAGTCAATATCTTAAACAGTGCGGACAAAAAGTTAGAGACAGACCGACAGACAGAAACATTTTTTTCGCTCAAATTTAAAATCTCGACGTTCTATGACGTTTTAAACTTATTTCAAGAAAAAAAAAAGATTTTTTTTTAGGTTACTATACTTCCAATCCACTACGTGGATGTGGAAGTAATACGAAAAGACTGATAATACAGTTTGGTAATAAAGATGATAAACTGTAGATAAATCAATTAATACAGGATGTCCCGTATTAATTGTGCGTATCTGTGTTGTTGAAGAGAAGATTTAATTAACAACCAAAATTACTTGTTTTGGTATCCTCTAGAACCCCTTCAAAGACGACAGCATATTCTCGGGTACATCTATTATTTTGTACATTACTTGGATATTATTCTTGGAAAAGAATAAGAACACATATGTGTTAAAACCCCCTAAAAGAAAAGAGGAATAACAAATGTTACGTTACATACCAGAAATATCGCTGCTGTCATTTTTGCTACAATTTGTCATGTCAAGCATTATTTATATTTATAACTATTTACTTGCACATAAAACCAAGTTGAATGTTACAGTATATAATCCGTATAATTATTCGTCTAATAACATACAATTAATATGCCGAAATGAACCTCCGGTGATAATTAAAATGTCACAAGCGGATATAAATTTTGCATATAATCAGCTACAGTGAAGTGTATCCGTATATGTTTCGGTGGCAATAAATTATCATTTAAATTGCACTTCAGAAATTTAAGATCTGCGAGTTATTAATGATGAAGAGCCACACCTTTATGTGAATCTATTTTAGTTCAATGAAAGAATGTCGAAATAAAATATAAATGAGTCTACTTATAGGAAGTACATACCGGGTGTAACAGGATCATGGTATACCCCCCTTTTCTCCTTTAGTTTTGAAGATAATTGATTGCAATTAAGGATATACTACATACATAATAAGCGGCACTTTTTGACATACAATTGATTTTTATTTTCACTTCCGGTTTCGCCGGAAGTGACACTAACTTTCGATTTTTAAAAAGAACACCCGATATATTATTGCATTTTTTAATTCTGTATAATTTTCCGAATCCAACCATGCCAAATAAGTGACGTTTAAAACATCAATTTTTTTAATAATATAATTTTTAGTTTTCTATTTAAGTGTGCCATGACGGTTCCGATTTATTCTAAATGACCCGTGTATGTAATGCTACAAAAATCGGAATCCCGTTCAAAAAACACTAAATTACGTGATTTATGAGCAAATAAAATTCACCAAAATTGTTTTTGGAGCAAAACTCAATATTTTGAAATGGAACCATATCGGTACCGTGGTACCATTTATTAGTGCTATTAATAAGGAACATTTTCATATATCGTATTAAAATGTGCGATAAATACAAACAAAATTACAGCTAAAAGAAAATAAGAAAATAAAATTTTATTCTAATTACCTTGTTACACATAAGGTGGTTTTGGAATACAAAAAATTAATACAAAACATTACAACAGTTATTCAAAATGCTGTCCATTAACGTCAATGCACTTCTGAACTCGCATAGCTGTTTCTCGAAGAACGTTCGCCAATTGCTGGGCCGTTATGCTATTAATTGCTCGTCTTACTCGTAGCTCCAGGTCTCCACGGATTGTAACGGCGGTTGCATAGACAATATTTTTTAAATGACCCCAATCAAAGAAATCAAGGGGTGTTAAATCAGGTGACCTTGGAGGCCACCTCAGAGGACCATTCGTCGAAATTACGTTTTCTCCGAATCTCCGTTGAAGGTTGAATTACCATCCTTGAATTATGGAAAGGAGCGCCATCTTGTTGGAAATACATTCCCTGTCCTAAATCTAAAGGTAACTCATCTAAAATGTCCTCAATATCATTTTCCAGGAATCTCATGTATCTGACACTAGTCAGATGTCCTTCAAATATTATTGGACCAACGATTCTACTACCGATTATTCCAAGCCAAACATTGAAACCGAACCGCACTTGAAAGTTACCCTCCCGTAATAAATTTTGATTTTCTTGTGACAAATATTTTGTATTTTGTCGGTTAAATAATCCCAAATTTGTAAACCTTGTCTCGTCCGAAAATAAAATCAGTCCCAAAAATCACTGTTTGGCTGCACGTTATTATACAAAATCCAATTGCAATATTCCATCCTACGTTCGTAATCTCTTTCGTATAAATGCTGGTGCAATTAGTATTTAAAAGATTTATAGTGGTATTTGTGCAAAATTCGGCTTACTGTTTGGTGACTGATGTTCAATTCAAACCCAACTTGCCGTAAAGAAACATTATTATCAACCTCTGTTCGAGCCAAAACATTAATTTCTGTTCCTTCGTCAATAACTAATGAAGTTTTCTTCGGAATTGGTTTTCAACACGTTTAAAATAATTTTTCGCTGGACATTGTCTATCAGGATATCGTCGGCCATAAAGGTCCCATAGCTGCAATTGCATTTTTTTTTTTACTTTCCCATAATTAATTAACATGTACATTTTTTCATCTCTTGTATAAATTTGCGGCATTTTGAACAAATTAACAACAATTTTAAACAATTTTTAAAGACACAATAAAAACACCGTTAAACCAACAAATGTTTGACAAGCTGAATATTTCATTGTTTTCGAAGCCACCTTACTTCTTAACATTTAATTAGAACAAAATTGTATTTTCTTATTTTCTTTTAGGTGTAATTTTGTTTGTATTTATCGCACATTTTAATACTACATATGAATAATATCCTTATTAATAGTACTAATAAATGGTACCATGGTACCGATATGGTTCCATTTGAAAAATTGAGTTTTGCCCCAAAAACTATTTTGGTGAATTTTATTTGTTCATAAATCACGTAATGTAGTGTTTTTAACGGAATTTTTGCAGCATTGCACGGGTCATTTAGAAAACCGCTGCCTAAGGAATCACTACTTCCACATCCAGATTCTTCATCCAAGTCACTTTAAAGGAAATATCTTGACTATATTTGCACTCTAGTATGTGGAAATTATTGGTCATAGAATTTTAATTATATTTGGGGCAGATGTCATAGAAAAGTTTGAGGGGCTGGTTTCTACCATATTCGTTAAAAATGAAGTTTCTAGTTTACCCTACTTATTTTCCACTATTCGCAATCTACCACCTCCCACCTCTTCAATGGAGTCATCTCAATCGGATGTCACTACAATACATACGTGTACTAACTTTCAAGTGAATATCTCAATTTGATGTTATCACTCCCATTAATAATGAAGCGGAGGTGGTGGAGTTTGAAAAATATTAGAAAGAAATCTGAGGCCTTGGTTTCTAGTATATACACCGAATCCCAAATTTCTGTACTCTTACCAGCTTGATTTACTTATTTTTCCCTACTCCTATTAACTCCAACCCTTCTACGGAATCATCCCAAAATATAATCTAGTTCCAGATGTCGTTATAATACATACGTCTACCAAATTACAAGTGAATATCTCAATTTTATTTTATCAACCCCTTTAATAATGTAGTAAGGGTGGTGGAAGTGTTGAAAAATAGTATGAAAAAATCTGAGGCCTTGGCATCTAGGACATACAACTAATTTCAAGTGGCAGTACTCTTACCAGCTTGCTTTACTTATTTTTCCCTATTTACCTCTACTTACTCCCACTCCTTCAACGCAATCATGTCAAAATATAATCTAGTTTCAGATATAGCTATAATACATAAATGTACCAAATTTCAAGTGAAAATTTAAATTTAATTTTATAAACTCTTTTAATAAGGGAGTGGGGGTGGTGGGGAGATGGAAAATACTAATAAAAAAACCTGAGACCTTCGCTACTAGTATATACACCAAATTCCAAATTTCTGTATTTTTACCAGCTTGCTTTACTTATTTTCCTTTATTTACCCCTATTTAACCCCTAACCCTTCAACGGAATCATCTAAAAATTAATTTAGTTCCAGATGTCGTTGTAATACATATGCGTACTAAATTTCAAATGAATATCTCAATTTTAATTTATCAACCCTTTTCATATTGGAGTAGGGGTGGTGGGGGGCTGAAATATATTATTAAAAAATCTGAGGCCTTGGCTTCTAGTACATACACCGAATTTCAAGTTTCGGTACTCATACCAGCTTGTTTTACTTATTTACCCCTAAATAACCCCCAACCCTTCAACGGAATCATCTCAAAATACAATCTAGTTCCAGATGTCGTTTTAATTCATACGTGTACCAAATTTTAAATGAATATCTCAATTTTATTTTATCAATCCTTTTAATAATGAAGTAGGGGTGGTGGGGGTTGAAAAATATTATAAATAATCTGAGACCTTGGCTTCTAGTACATACACCGAATTTCATGTTTCTGTACGCTTACCAACTTGTTTTACATATATTCCCCTATTTACCCCAAATTAACCCCCAACCCTTCAACGGAATCATCTCAAAATATAATCTAATTCCAGACGTCGTTATAATACATACGTGTATGAAATTTCAAATGAATATCTCAACTTTATTTTATCAACCCCATTAATGGGGTAGGGGTGGTGGGGGGTTGAAAAATATTATAAAAAAATCTGAGTCCTTAACTTCTAGTACATACACCGAATTTCAAGTTTCTGTACTCTTACAAGCTTGCTTTACTTATTTTCCCATATTTACCCCTATTTAACCCCCAACCCTTCACCGGATATCCTCAAAAAACAATCCAGTTCCAGATCTCGTTATAATATATACGTGTACAAAATTTCAAGTCAATATCTTAAACCGTTCCGGAGAAAACGTGCGGACAAAAAAAGTTACAGACAGACCGACAGACAGAAAAATTTTTTTCGCTCAAATTTAAAATCTCGACGTTTCATGACATTCTAAACCTATTTCACGAATAAAAATTTTTGAAAATTTTTTTGCGATTACTATACTTCCAATCCACTACGTGGATGTGGAAGTAATAAATCGGAACCGTCATGGCACACTTAAATGGAAAACTAAAAATGAAATTATAAAAAAAACTGATGTTTGAAATGTCACTTATTTGGCATCGTTGCAGTCAGAAAATTATGCAGAATTCAAAAATGCAATAGTATATAGGGTGTTCTATTTAAAAATCGAAAGTTAGTGTCACTTCCGGCGAAACCGAAAGTGAAAGAAAAATCAATTGCATTTCAAAAAGTGCCGCTTATGATGTATGTAGTAAATCCTGAACTTCAATCAATTATCTTCAAAGTTAAAGGAGAAAAGGGGGGTATACCATGATCCTGTTACACTTGGTATAAAGTTTACTTAACCATTTTTAGTGATACATAAAAAAGTACAAAGAATATGTTGAACTTAATGTTTTCTGAATTTTATTTATTAGAACGAATAACAAAAAAATATTTGAAAATGTTATTCTGATATTTTCCGTCAATAAAAATATTATTAAACAATTTGAGAGATCATTATTATATTATTATTTTAGTAGGTAATGCTATTATAATAAATTAGGATTCTTCTGTATATGGATGTTAATATCCTATTGTAAGGCGTGCCCAATACAAGTAATAAAGACAATTCGGAAAAAGCACATCTAAATGTAGTGTTGTGTAAGACATCGTAAATTTTTTTAATTTTGTGTAAGGTTTTGAGTAGATGTTATAACGAATCAAAGATTCCTCCATTCACTTAGTAAATTAATATTGTGTCTCTTGCTTGTCCATCGTATTAAAACAAAACGAAATAAATGAAAAGAATATTGTAAATATATTTTTTAAATATCGCGTGAAATCATGTAATCATAATACCATGTGAATTAAAAGTAAATGTTATGATAGTGTCATTTCCAAAAGTTCAAAATCCGAAGCAAGCCAGCGAATATAGACAAATAAACTTAATTCCAGTAGTGGGTAAAATATTAGAAATCGTGGTGGCCGAACAGCTAAGGGAGTACTTTGAAGAGAACAAAATTTATGTGGTCAATCGGAATTTAGACAGTCATTCATGCGAGACAAGTTTACAATTAGTATGTGCAAATTGGAGAAACGAGATTACTGATGGTAATGATGTTTTAAACGTGTTTGTAGACCTAAAGGGAGCATTTGAAACGATTTATCGACGTAGGTTAGTTAAAAAGTTAAGTGAGTTTTGCGTTACAGAAACAGATTCAACATGGATTGAAAACTACTTAGAAAATAGGTACCATAAAACTAAAGTGAACAATAAGATATCTACTAAAATTCTTAGTTCGTATGGAGTGCTGCAGGGCAGTGTGTTGGGGCCTCCTTGTATATTAAATATGTGAATGATATAAATCATGTCCTAAGAATTTCATATGTAAACCTTTTTACGGATGACACATTAATATCTGTATTTGGAAAAAGTCATACTGAAATCACAGATATAATGAATAAAAGGCTTTGTATGTTATGCAGATGGTTATGTACAAATATGTTAAAACTCAATAATGAAAAAACTAAATGAATGGTTCTTGAAATTAAAGAGAATTGCTGAAAATACTTAAATGATCAACTGTTTCTATACATTAATAACATAAAAGTTGAATTTGTAAGTGAAATTGAATACATAGGAATTATTTTAGATCATCAGTTGACGTTTTCAAATATGTAGATTATTTATATAAGAAAATTGATAAAATAATCTCGTTCCAAAGAATATCTTCCAATTTAACACATGGTAAAAATTAATTATATACAATACTATAATTTACCCACATTTTAGTTAGGTATAGCTTTTCATTATTAATATCATGTAGTACAGCGGATATGAAGAGGTTATAAGTGCTACATAATGAAGGATTTTTTAAATTCTTGGCTAAAGATGGTGGTCTCGGATGATTAGGGGTCGAGCTGAAGGAATGCATGTAATATCAAATTGGGATAGATACACACCTATTATGTTTAATCAAGGGTTGGATTTTAGTGTCGCAAAGTATTGAGAAAGCAAATTTAATTTTAATATACAGTGTGTAATTAGTTTCATGTCATTAAAAAAAACTGGTGGTAGGGAACGGCAAGACAAACAAAAAAACCTTATATAACATGGAGTCTAAAGCTCATAGTTTTGGAGTATAAAAATAAACAAAAATTTCGCAAATTTTCAATAAAATCTTTTGAGAACTGCTGGAATATTGAGGTAGGTTTAGATCGTCGCGCGTGTCTTTGCCTATGATACTCAATATTTGTGTAGATAGCTATAAAATGTCGGCGGTCTTTAGCGGTGCGGTAAATAAGATGAAAGACGTCGACGTTTTCTGAGTGTTTAGTAGATCTGATCTGAAGAAAACTATACTCTGACTCTTCCTTGTGCAGTATTCTAGTTTCTGTGGGTGTTTCGTTATGTACACACGTCCAACCCGCCGTTCGTTGTTTTTGTTATTTTTGAATTTCGGGTCGCTGTGTATTTATAGTGAAGATTTATTTTATTGATTTTACCGTTCAAGTCGTTAAATTCTTGATTACGTACAGACACAACTTACTTGTTCGTTCTTTTTGTATTCCGTTTTGGATTTTGGACCAAGTTTTTCTTTTATTTTTCTTTATTGACAACGTTAGTTGATAGTTTATTGTTTAGTGTTGAACGGAGTACGTATGTCCTTAATTCGACGTACCGAACTGTGTATTGATGCAGATGCAGATTTCGAATAATTTACTTTGGTGGTAAGCTTTAGGACACTCATTTATGTTACAAACGTTAATAAATCACATTTATATATTCTAAATTATAAACATTAATCCAATATTTTGTTCCAAATTAAAAGACACACATGTACAGAAATGCTCTGTTTAAACTTCTACGGCCATTATTTGCTTGCAGTTGTGCAGGAAAAGATAACGAATTATTTACGTCTTTATAATTGCCTCAGTTCGGTTGAGGCGGTCCATCAAAGGCGGTCGATGATCCAAGGCCTTTGCACTTTTTTATGACAATTTAAAAGTTGTATAATTGGGAACTACAAGTTTATTGGCCAAGAAAAGCAGTGGTTCACAACTATTTTCTGCATTAATATTAAAAAAAAAAAAAAAGATTAAAAAGGTTGACCTAGGTCAGTTTTTTCAAAGTGCCCCTAGATGGAAAAGTCATAAAGGTTTTTTGTTTATCTAGTCAGTCCCCATTACCAGTTTTTTTTAATGGCATGAAACTGATTACACCCTGTATCAAATAGAGAAAAATCTAGCGTGTCTAGAAATTTTTGAGAACAGGGGGAGGGGGCATTTTCCTCTCTCTGGAAATTGTATTGCAAGTGAGGGGAGGGGGGGTGTTCGGGACGATTCGTCGTCCGCCCATTTGCGATTCTTAAAATACTCGTACGCCGAAAATGCGGCCCCTGCAATTGGCCCCCTGGGCGGCCGCCCACTATGCCTACCGTCTGGAGCGGCCCCTGACCCTCCTTACTTAAAAGACCGAAATTGCACAATTATTCGGTAAGATATGCGGAAAATGCAACATATAAAACAACCATATAAAAATATCATTCTTAAAAAAATCAAACGTTAGAGTACCAGATAATGAATGATTATGTATGTAAATAATCTTCATAATATCATAATAATCAGAAAAATCTGTGATTTTAATTCAAACATGTACAGGGTAAGTGCCAAATACTTATGTAACACTATATAAAATTGGCAACACTAACTCCAACCAGTGGGCAAAATCGTCAGACAGTGCCGCTTTCCATGATCGCTCCTCTTTAACGTCTATAGTGAACACGTGATTCAACGTATGTTGGAGGACTGGCAGGGTGGAGCAGTGATGAGTGGAACTAAGGTTTTTAACTTGAGCTTTGCGGACAATACCACCTAGGTTGCAGCTAGCGAGGATGAGCTCATTTACCTGATGGATAACTTCCAAACAATAAGCTCTGAGTACGATTTGAGTGTAAATTACAACAAAATGAAAACTGTGATTGTAGACGGAGCAAATAAAACCATCCACACATGTTAAGGATAGATGATTGTGAGAGAAAAAAAAACTGAATCCCTCAAAACTACTTAATTAATTGATGTTGATGGTGTGCATTTTTCATCTTGTCGCGACTTTTTTGTCGCACGTTTTTACAGCAGGCAAAGTTATCGAGATTTTAGAGATGAACTTGTACGGTGAAAGGTGCTGAACTGATATTAAGGTTCTCCAATATTGTACAGACAAATACATCTAGATTTACCATTTAGCCAAGGTAGCAAAATTGAGTTATGTGAGAGATGTGCCTGGACAACGACAATCCATTGTTGGAGGCGATACGTGTTGTTAACTGCTCAGGAGAATCCAGTAACTTCAGCCCAGCTTGTGGCAATAATGTCAATCATACTACTGCCCTGAAGGTATTTAAAAATCCTAGGATATATCCTTACATGATACAGATGCATAAGGAATTAATTGAGGATTACCTGAATAGCATAATTGAATTGTGCGAACGAAGGATGAACCTTATTATCGTTAACCAAATCTCTCTGGAAGGACATTCACTTCACATGGTGAACTACATGGGCAGGACTGTTGTTATTAGACTGCCGATAATCTTCATTGGATGCGGGAAACGCATACTCTAGAAAAAGTAAATGTGTGGACTAGGATAATTGGTGATCAAGTAATAGAACCAATATTTTTCAACAATAATTTTAGCATACCAACATATGTTACTTTTCTTTGAGAAGATCTCCTCCACGTTGGCATTTTTATTTACAAATCAATTAAATTCAAACTTACGCGACATAAGGCTCTGATACCAACAAAACGGAGCTCTATAATAGTTCCAAGATAATACCAGTTGTCAGTGTTCAGACTAAATTTTCCCAAATAGGTAGATTGCAGGAAACGGTTCAATTGTCCGGCCGGCAAGATATCTGGACCTTATTCCACTCGACTTATTTTTATGGCGATATCTCAAGAGTGAGGTACTAACCTGGCTACTACCTTAGTAGAGTAAAGAAGTGCAATTGACGTGTTTTAGGATTTAAAAAAAAATACATTATATTTACGTTACAAACTTCTTTCAATTAAACTTTCCACAATGTATAATATTTTAAAACTAAACTTTTCAACTTCCGACAAACAATTTTATTTGATATGTTACGTCAATTTTTTTATTTCACTCTTGGAAAGATATTAATAGACATTTTCATTTCAAATGATTTGTACCACATGGGAAAAATGATTTAACTTTATATCGGTAATAAACGAACATTGTTTTTATATTAAATATGTTCGTAAATCCTAATAATTCAAAGTCCTAATACAGCGGCGATGGAGACATTTCCGTCATTAATGACCCAGTAATTCGTGGGAATTAACAGAGCTGAGAGCTAATTTAAAATGTCTATCGTTGTTTTCTTATATAACGTGCCGTAGAAAAAACAAAGCTTCTCTAATTGTCATTTGAATACAAACAGGCACGAAAATGATTAATATTTCTATGAAATATTATACCTAGGATTGTACGGTTTGTATGTTTTAAGATATTACCTATTCTTCATATACTTTTGATTTAATTCAATTGTGATTAGAATTAGGTAACAGTATATCAGAAGAATAGGTAATTTCTTCTTTTCCCTTATTAAATGTTAGATGCTTACGCTATGAACGTTAATTTTTGAATACCAAAAATAACAATTTATTGGTTATAAGTCGATTAGTTTGGGTTTTAAATATAGATTGTTTGTGATGTATTTAGTACAGCCTATAATAAGAAACATCGTGGCTAAATGGAGACATCTAAAGCCAGTGAAGAAAAAAAAACAATTTATTGATTGATGTGTTAAAAATAATATGCACTTATCCCTAATAGATCATCTAAATTGACTGCATGCCAGTGGATCGTCCAAACATATTGTCAGTGTACAGTATAGATTAAGTATTTTATCAAAGAATTTACGGATGGTAATTTGAAGTATATTGGACAAACGAAACTTCGTATTATAACAAGATTCAGGGGCCATAAGGCCCATCTCAAAAATGAAAGAACGGAAAAGTCTACTGTTGCCCAGCATGCTTTTGATAATCACCATAGAATAGATACAATTAATTAGAACTGAAACAAATAATAGAGAGCTGGATGCTTTTGGAAAGGGAGGGGGGGGGGATTAATTTGGAGTTTGCTCTAGAACACTATACAATACAGCATATAGAAAAAGCTACCCAATTTCTGTTTGAGCTTAACTAAATAGCCATATATTCACTTTTCTCCACTGTATGTAAGTATATTGTCACATTGGAAAACCCTTTGGGGTTGTTTGACTTCTTTGTTAACCGCGTCGTCCAAGGGTATCCAAGGGTATCCTCCATATTACTCTGTTGCCCAGAGCAATACCGACGATATCCTTGGCTAAAGTCACTTGAACTCGCTTGGCATACGAGGGGTTTAATTTAGTTACTGAATGAATACTTTGTAAAATAAAACATAGTGATACAAAACAATGTACAAACTTATTAGGAAAGATAAGTATAAATAAAGGCATTTAATTACTTCTATGGATCCACTCCCCAGGAGGGGAGTTGGGCCACGCAGCACCCTACCAAAACTTGATATTAGTAAACTCAAAACCCTACAGACTTTTTCCCTGAATCGTGACCTTCTTGCAATTCGGCATTTTCACCCGAATTACAACGTAGCCTAGGTGAATATAGTCAGTTTCAGCTGACTAGGAAATTTCATGCTTTATTTCAACAATAAAATAATTTAAATAATCTAATGTAATCAATGATATCCTTTACTAAAAAACGTTATACCGGGTGTTTGAAATAAATGTGAATTATTAACGATATGTGTTATCTTTTCCACAGCAATCTCTAATCCACGCTATAACCAATTTAGTAGTAAATTCCATACAATCTACTTTCAGTAATACATTTGTATATCTGCCACCTACCTACAATATATTTTACTCACAGCAAATAAATCATTTGTCATATTAAATATTTAACTGTATTGCCTATTAAGCTGTAACATAAACCTACATCAGAGACAAGATCTATACCAAGAAGATCCCATACCCAACGGCAACAAAACAAGAAACAAGTGAGAGTAAATATGGTATCATCGCTTGACCTACATTATTCAAATTGTCTGCATGAAGAACCCATAAATCTAGATATTAGACTCAAGTATACAACATACGAGTAGCCTTACGTAATAGCGTGGAATACGTGAGCCTGCGGGAAATAAAAAAAAGTAAATGCTGACTAGCCGAAATAAAGCGAGAACTTAACATTTCACGAGTTTGTTTATGGTTCAATCAGCTTAATATCATTTATTTCCCTCAAGATATACCGAGCTGGTGTTAAACTGGTTAAGTGGTATTTTTAATTACCCAATGTTGCATTTATCATGTCAAATTATGATAATGACGTGTAATAAGAACGCATTTAATTGAATATTCCGGTGATTTATGAGTATGTAATAAGCTAAATTAGCTGAATAATAATAATAATAATAAACGGCTTTATTCAAAGATGTACATTTACAAGTACATTACAAATAGCAATTTACAAGGCGAAGTTTAGCCATGTGGCTATTCTTACACTTAACCTTATAAATCACTTACCTAACTAATTAAGTTAAAAATAAAACATTAAAATACAAAAATACAATACAATATTACAATAGTCCAATGTAATAGGCGGACGGTATACACTTTATAAAATATATTTATAGAAATACTAAAAAATTAATTACTCAAAATTACTAAATAAAAAATCGATCAGAAACACAGTGCAAAATGGTGCCCAAGAATACATTCTAGTTTTTGTTGGAATTAATGAACCAGGCTTTGATTTTTTACGGAAGATATTAACTGTCGATAGATTTTTGTATATTGGATCAATAGAGTTATATAAGGCTGCGGATGTGTAAGAAAAGCTACGTTGGAAGAGGGCTGTACGATGTTGTGGCACTGTTAGCACGTACCGATGTCTGATGTTTACAGTATGTACTGACGACCTGAAAATTAACTTGTCTCTTAAGTAACTTGGAATAGAATATTTTATTAAAGAAAATAAGAAAACTGCATAGTGGAATTTAACGAGTTGTTCCATTTTTAACCCACGCAACTCAACATATTTGCTTGAAACATGATCAAATTTTCTTAAGTTGTAAATAAAACGACAACAGTTTTGCAAAACTTGTAGTCGATTTTTTGTAGCTTGATCCAGGCAGTAAAAATATATAAAATTGCAATAATTGAATACAGGCATGACTAAAGTTTCACAAAGTTTTTTACGTTGTTTAAAGTTCAAGATATGCCTGTTTGCATACAGTACTTTTAGCCGGGAGTAAAATTTTTGTAAAAGAATTTTTATGTGCTGCATGAAACGTAATTTTTCGTCTATTATTATATAATGAATAATGAATGGAACTAATTTGTTGCATTAGTTCGCCATCGATATAGTCCAGTATACTTTAACTTGGCCGATCCAAGTAGTACGAGAGCCCATCGACCAAAAGTGGTTTCGGGCACCGCAGTTGCCGCCGCTTGGTGGAGATGTTGTAGGCATCATTTCCCTCCAGCGGCAGGTCACGTGACCTCGCTCTCTTCGATAGAGAGGCAGAAAGCAAAGGGCCACTTAAATGTTGCCAAAAAAATCTGAAAAAATTCAGGAACATTTTTTGGGAAAAAATAAGCATCTTTCCTCTCTTGGTATTGTATATTGTATGTTGTATGTTGTATGTTGTATATTGTATATTGTATTTTGAATAATGATAGTTTAAAAAAACTAAAAAACACGCTTTAATAGAAAGCCAAAGTAAAAAGTAAAATTTTTTTAATTATTAAGATATAATTAAAAGATTTTTAATAAATTTAAAATAAGAATAGTGATTAACAAAAAAAATTATTTCATTGTAAAAAAAGCGTGGGTGCTTATTACTATATTTTTTTTATACTAACTCAACTTTTACAAATAGCTACCAATGAAATATTCATACAAATTGATATCAAGCACCCCACGCTTTTTTCACAATGAAATAAATTTTTTTGTTAATCACTTTATTCTTATTTTAAACTTAATAAAAATCTTTTAATTGTATTCAGTGAGTGGACTCTATCGTTGTTAAACAAATTTTTAATTAAACATTATTTTTTACTTTTTACTTCGGTTTGCTATTAAAGCGTGTTTTTTAGTTTTTTTAAACTATTATTTATTTTTTGGTCTTAAAACGAACTTAAATGTAATAATAACTAGAAGACGGCATTTTTTGGTATACTTATGTGACAACAGACCTAAAATTATTTCATTCATGGCGCCGCAATTTTGAATTTTTTAGTTTTGATGGCATATTTGTTTCCTACTTGTCAAGCCCTTTCCTTTGATACCCATATCAAGTGGGTTGTAAAGAAAATGATAATCCGCCATCTTGGGGCGGCGGCCATTTTGAACATATTATAATATTCAGTATACTATATTCTATTGTCATCGGATCTACACACAATTACCAAGTTTCATGATGATACAACAACTAGAAGTGGGTGAAAATTACGTTGAAAGACTCCGTTACATTGATAGATACAGGTGAAGCTAATATAAGCGTGTTAATAAGCATCTTTCCTCTCTTGGCATTGTATATTGTATATTGCATTTTATCGGCACATTTCTAAAATCGGTAATATCGCTCGTTGGGAAAAAAAATTCATCACTGTGTTGGTGATCGAGTAAGTAAGTAAGTAATCTTTATTAGCAAGAAAGTAATGCTATCTTACAATAAAATACAATACACTACAATTAATGAAATATGAATACATATAAACATATAAATTTCAAACAATTAACATAATATACATAATCATCTTAACTTTAAACTTTAAAACTTTGAAATGGAGGATTCGTAACAACTTTTTTCATTTATTTTTTAAAGTTTTTTAGATTTAAATTTTTTGTATCATTATTTAATTGGTTATACCAATTCAGACTCTTATAGAAAATTGTATTTTGTCCTGCTGATGTCTTTTTATATTCCAATACATAGTTTTCTCCAGATCGAGTATAATGTTTATGGGTTTCTTTTACTTTGATTCTGAAGAACTTTCAAAATGTCCGTCCGTCTATCTGTCTATCCGTTTGTCTGTGCAACCGTCCGTCACGTTCCTTTGAAGCACGATAACTTAAGAAAGAGAAGTCGGATTGTAATGAAATTTGGTCAGTAAGTTAGCGTTAGCTAGAGAAAGAACCCTAGTTTTTGATCAAAGTCGATCAATAAATGCAGGCATCGATGAGCGCTGTGAGTGAGATTAAAATTATGTGAATGGTTTCTTTCAGTATTCGACTAATTGTACCATAAATGTCCGTATAATTAGAGTTCCTTAAATTTTTTACCGCCTCATCTACTTCAAATGTGGTGACTGGTTCAATAAAAAATGACGATTTAAAATTGTATAGATCTGTTGCAGAAACGTTCTTACTAGGTAATAAGTAGATTAACAATATTAGTCGAGGAAATTTAGCACAAAAATAGGCCAAACTATAGAAAACTTGTGCAGTAAGATGAATCAAAATGCGGTTTTTTCATTCGATTCCTTGATGCATTTATTCAATTTGTTACTTATTTTAATCTTTTACAAATGAGAAATTGCACTTGTGCATCGAAAAAATGTATTTTTTTCGCGTGCAGTTTCTGAGGTAATTAAAAAAATTCATTATTCGAGAATCCATAGTGGAAATTAGCTCAATTTGGTTACTCGGCGGTTTTTGGGTTATTATGTACACAAAACACAGTAGGTGACTCTGAATGAGTAGCTATACCGGAACAAAACACAGTATTAGCCAAATACCATTGGAAAACACAGTAAGTACTTTGACATTATTGTGATTTTGCATGGTCTGGGTAGTTACTTTGTTTTGAAAATGGTGGTCAGATCATCCCTTCCATGATTACCACCATTTACCGTGTCAAGTGCAATGATGGGCAGCATTCGATTCGGTTATTTAAGAGACCTTCATTTCTATTTAAATACCTACGTGTGTCTCAATTGTCAATTTCCTACACCCAAACACATTTACTGTATATCTAATGTTTACTTTTTAAGTATCTACCAGTTACAAATACAGTAGCTATAATTATGTACGTACAGGTTCCGAAGCTACTTAAAAACAAAGTATAGGCTGCTAATCAAACATTTTTAAATATATTTTTGCTCTGATAATGGAGAATGACAAATCAAGTCATTTACGAAACTTCTGTGAAAATATATGTCAATATCTCTTCAAATGTTGTGAGGCTAACATAATTCATTAAAAATCAATTTTCTCGATATTTAGCCCGACTACAATTACTGTGTTTCTACTTGGGACAGCCGAATGTTCTTCGATTGGTATGAGAACAAGAGCATTCTTACCGTCTAGGTCATCTCCGTAACTTTATTATAATGAATTTTTATATCTATTTCATTTCTATTATTTATTGTTATCACTGATGTCCAACATGATTATAATATATCATTATTTCAAATTGTGAGACAAAATGAATAAAAATTTGCCTTGTGGTTTTGACTTCTATTTAAGTCAGGCTCAAAAAATGTATACGTTCCTGAGTATCATACCCATACATCGTTCCGACGCAAGTATGCTGTTTTGTATCATAATTTTCGAAAAGAAAATCATAAAAATTAAATTCTTTTTAATTTTGTCTAAATATTTTAAATAAAGATATATTATAATCATGTTGGAAATCAATAATAATATATACAAACGTTGAAAAAACGCGTTTTTAGCCTTTTTACCTTTAATAACTTTGGAACGGAAAGAAATTTTTAGATTCTGAAAAAATATTCTGAAAGTGTAAAGCTTTAACTTCAAAGCGCCGAAGGAATTATAAAAATTACATCAATATAAAAGTTACACCGATTTCAAAATTGGAAGTTCTCGGCGCGGCGCGCCATGCTTTTGCGATTACAGACCGTGTCTCTGACAGCAGGCAATCTAAGTATAGTAATCATAGCATGCTATAATTTTGGAACCATTGATGTAATCTTTCGAAATCTTTGGGCATTTTGAAGTTGAAGTTTCCGCTTATTTTTACAGAATCTAAAAATTTCTTTCCATTCAAAAGTTATTATTAAAGGTCAAAAAGACTAAAAATCGAACTTTTTCAATGTTTAAACGTTAACAAATTTTAACCAATAAATCTTTCCGGCATAACAAACATATAGTGTGTCTCAATTAAGTGTGTATCAGCGTAACAATTTTTTTGTTTTTTGTCCGATTTGAATCCAACTGATCATAAAAGATAGAGGTCACCAAGATCTATTTAAGACCAAAAAATCACTTTCCATCTTTAAATGCCATCTGCGATACTAAATTTTATGAAAAAAATAAAACAATCATAGTAGGCATTTTTTAAGTCGCCTATCTGCGGTTTGCGAGTATTGAACTCGTTTTCCCCCGGACGTCTAGAGTTCAACTCGCCTGTTTGTGGTTTTACGAGAATTGTAAAAAGGCCTCGCTCAAAATTTTGCCAGAGGCCCTACAAAGTCTTAATCCGCCCCTGTCTAATTGTATTAAAAACCTTTGACTTAATAGGAATAATTGGCGAGGTCCATTCCAAAAGTCGGCTTATCCATTTTAAACAGAAAATGAGTTAGTGATGTTAGTAGATTTAATATGTAATCTTTCATATATAGCAGGTCCGAACGGTTAAAAACTCGACTTATCCAATTTAAAATGCATGTGTACAATTTACTATCACTCCAAAACTCGCCTTATCCTTCGGGTATATCATGTCATAATCTATGATTAATTAATTATTTCTTTTACTTCCCTCGCATACCGAAGAGAAAACATCACCCTCCGAGATTTTTTCGGATTTTGACGTTTCAAATCACGTAGATTACGAAAATATAGGTTTTTCAATTTCGTCAGTCAGTCTGTCTGTCTGTCTGTTGGTGCATTAACTAAAAAACTATTTGACGAAGAGCAGTCAAATTTGGTAGGTAGTTGACGCTACTGTCAGCGAAGAAATGGTTAAACTTTCACTGGAAAATATACAGGGTGGACCGTCTAAAGGGAACAAATAATGAAAAAATTTTTTTTTTTGCTCAAATTTAAAATTTCCGCCTTTCATGCCACTCGAAAGCTACTACAGAAAAAAAAATTTTTTCACCAACATTTTTGAAAAATTTGTTGCCACTAAAATAGATGAAATTTTTTTTCTTTGTTCAAATTTAAAATTTCCACGTTTCATTACATTCTAAACCTATTTCAAAAAAAAATTTTTTTGAATTTTTTTTAACCAACATTTTTGAAAAATTTTTTACCACTAAAATAGGTGGAATTTTTTTTCTTTGTTCAAATTTAAAATTTCCACGTTTCATAGCGTTTTAAACCTATTTAAAAAAATAAAAATAGATTTTTTTTTTTCCAATTTTGAAATACTTTTAGCACTAAAATAGATGGAATTCTTCGTTCAAATTTAAAATTTCCACGTTTCCATGGCAATCTAAACCTATTTCAACGAAAACAAATTATTTTTTTTCATTTTTAATTAATTTATTTATCACTAATATAGAATAGATAAAAAAATTTTTTTTGGTTAAATTTAAAATTTCCACGTTTCATGAAATTCCAAACCTGTTTCGGAAAAAAAAAATTTGCAACATTTTTTTACAATTTTGGAAAAATATTTTACTACTGAAATAGGTGGAACATTTTTTTGCTCAAATATAAAATTTTCACTTTTCATAACATTCTAAACCTATTTCAGAAACAAAAAAATCGGTAAAGGTATTTACACAGAACTTCCCTCGTTCATGGCAGTCTCTCTAAAAAAATAATAATTACGAAATGACATTGAGAATAATAATCGGAGTAGAGTTATTGCTATTATTACAAAGAAAACTTGATAAGTTTTGGTCAAAAAAATATACAGTTTGCTCATCCAACAGCAAAAGTTCAATACTAAATAGCAGGTGCCACATATGGCAGGCTTGCGCAAATACCTTTACAAATGTCCACCATGACTGAATTATTTCTTGGGATGACCACCCTGTACATTTTTCAATAAA
Organism: Stenurella melanura; assembly: GCA_963583905.1. Taxonomy (NCBI): domain Eukaryota; kingdom Metazoa; phylum Arthropoda; class Insecta; order Coleoptera; family Cerambycidae; genus Stenurella; species Stenurella melanura. The sequence continues at coordinate 5,216,182 of OY757309.1, forward strand.
AGTATAATAGGTGCATATGCCAGATGTTATTGCCATCTGTCACATTTTCAATCCAACATTCACGTAATGGAGTGGAAGTATAGTGGTGGTTAAAAAATTTCATTTTTTTAAAATTTTTCAAAAGATGGTAAAATAATTTTCAAATTTTTTGCTTCTGAAATAGGTTTAAAATGTCAAAGGTAGAAATTTTAAATTAGAGCAAAAAGGAAAGTTTCCTTCTGTTCTATAGTAGTGCTAAAAAAAGTTTAAAAATTAAAAATGATGTATTTTTAAAATAGGTTTAGAATGCTATGAAACGTGAAAATTTTAAATTTGAGCAAATAAAAAAAAATCGATCTATTTTAGTGGTAAAAACTTTTTGAAAAATGTTGGTGAAAAAAATTTTCAAAATTTTTTTTCTGAAATACCTAGGTTTAGAATGTCATTTAAATTTGAGCATTCTGGTGTTAAATTTTTTTCCAAACTGGTAACAAAATGTTGCAATTTTTTTTTTCCGAAATTGGTTTGGAATATCATGAAACGTGGAAATTTTAAATTTGAGCAAAAAAAATTTTTTCGTCTGTTCTATAGTAGTGATACATAAATGGATTAAAAATGTTTTCAAATTTTTTAAAAAATTCTTCAAAAACATTTTTAAATTTGTTTGAATAGTTTTAGAATGCCATGGAAACGTGGATAGTTAAAATCTGAACAAAGAAAGAAAAATTCTATCTTAGTGATAAAATTTCAAAAAACTTTTTTTTTTAATCAGGCTTAGAATGCCATGAAACGTGAAAATTTTAAATTTGAAGAAAGAAAAAAAAAATTCATTTTAGTAGTAAAAATTTTTTCAAAAATGGTGAAAAAAATTTTCAAATTTTTTTTTTTTCTGAAATAGGTTTAGCGCGTCATGAAACGTGGAAATTTTAAATTTGAGCAAAAAAAAATTTTTTTCAACTTGGTAAAAATGTTTTCAAAAATGTTTGAAAAAAATTTTCAAAAAATTTTTTTTCCTGAAACAGGTTTAGCGCGTCATGAAACGTGGAAATTTTAAATTTGAGCAAAATAAAATTTTTTTCACAATTTATTCCGTTTAGACGGTCCACCCTGTATATTTTTCAGTGAAAATTCTACCAGTTCTTCGCTGACAGTAGGGTTAACTACCTACCAAATTTGACTACTTTCCGTCAAGTAGTTTTTTAGTAAATACACCAACAGACAGACAGACAGACAGACAGACAGACAGACAGACAGACAGACTGACTGACGGAATTGAAAAACCTATATTTTCGGAATCTACGTGTTCTGAAACGTCAGAATCCGAAAAAATCTCGGAGGGTGATTTTTTCTCGAATACAATACTTCCCTTCGGTATGCGAGGGAAGTAAAAATTGAAATTTTTTTTTCACTAAAACAGATGGAACATTTTTGGAAAATTTTGTACCACTAAAATAGATAGAATTTTTTTTTATTTGTTCAAATTTAAAATTTCCACGTTTCATAGCGTTCCAAACCTACTTAAAAAAAATTTACACATTTTTTTTACCATTTTTGAAAAATCTTACCACTAAAATTTAAAATTTTCACGTTTCCATGGCATTCTAAACCTATTAAAAAAAAATCAATTTCTAGTCTTTTCTTACCACTGCTATAGATAGAAGGAAACTTTCATGACATTCTAAACCTATTTCAGAATGAAAAAAAAAATGAAAATTTTATTACCAACATTTTTGAAAAATTAAAATAAAATGAAATTTTTTAACCACCACTATACTTCCACTCCACTACGTGAATGTGGAATTGAAAATGTGACAGATGGCAATAATATTTGGCATATGCACCTATTATACTTTTATTGAAAAAGGTATTTACGCAAGCCTTATTGCCATATTTGGCACCTGTCATTTAGTATTGAACTTTTGTTCTTGGATGAGCACTCTGTATATTTTTTTACCAAAACTTACTTATCAGGTTTTCTTTGTAATAATAGTGATAACTATATTCCGAGTATTATTTTCAATGTCATTTCATAATTATTAATTTTTAGAGTGACCGCCATGCACAAATAAAGAGGGAAGTTCTGTGTAAATACCTTTACCGATTTTTTTAATTTGGTACACAGACTGCATCTAATTTAGGCATACAGACTGCACGCTTATGCTTGTATCTATTACTGGTGGCTGACATGCGGGAGTTAGAATGTGTACGGTTTTTTACAATTTTCACGAAATCAAGCCGACTTTTGGAATGGAGACAACCGCACCTCGCGTATACGCACTGTATGTACAATTTGATGAATGCACTTAACCAATATTTGGAAGTCAAGTCCGTAATTACCCGAATGACTAACTCAATCAAATTTATTAGCTGTGTATAATTATTATCGACAGGATAAAATCAACAGATTGACATCGTACATTATCATGATTTGTAAACGTCTTCGTCCATCAATCATCGGCGATAGCTGATGGTCTTTGTGCTCGTTATTTGCATATAATGTGCATCATTTAAGTCTAATATCGGCTAATGCTGTATATAATGACCGCTATTTAGCCATATTTCTAAACATTGAATAGCCAATCTGAGAAACGTATATTATTTAAAACAGGCCTAGAGCATGATTTAGTAATTTATTAATAAATTTGCTATCCATCACGTATGCCACCTATTTGGAATTATCTAAAATAATTATTCAAATCTTAATTACCCATGTTACGTAACGATAAATTCCATTGGAAGATAGCCAACAACAAATATTTGGTATCTACACAATTTGCACCTTTAAATGAGCCAATTCTTGTTTGCTGTTTTTTCTTCTGCTGTTTACTAAATTCTAAAAACATGTTTTCCACTTCTTTAATTTACACCTTTAATTGAAGTTGTCTTTAATTAAACAAATAGTGAAAATCATTGCAAAAGTCCATTGTACGTATCCGTCGGTAAAAATGAATAACATATTTTTTTTGTCAACAATCTTATAAAGCGTTCATTATATATATTGTCTACATGTTAGTTGTGATATTATTCTAATATTTTTAATTTTTCTATTTGGGATTTCCTGCCACGTGTATTCACTTCTAAAAATTACGTTTGACGGTTATACAAAATAATACTTACCCTGTATATTACTGGAAAGAAACCCGTACTGTAACTTTTACATCAAAGGAACACTTAGAGGGTGTTATTTTAACAAATGATAAGTACAAGAATATAAAATAACCACTGCCTATGGAATCACTACTTCCACATCCAGATCTTTCATCCAAGTCACTTTAAAGGAAACACCTCGACTATATTCGCATTCGAGTATGTGGAAATTATTGGTTAAAGAATTTTAGTAATGTTTGGGGATGTCATAGAAAAGTTTGGGACGTTGGTTTCTACCATATACATTAAAAATTAAGTTTCCAGCTTACTGTACTTATTTTTCCCTATTCACAACCTACCACCTCCCACCCCTTCAACGCAATCACATCAATCGGATGTCATTACAATACATACGTGTACTAACTTTCAAGCGTATATCTCAATTTTACGTTATCAATTCCATTAATAAAGAAGTGGGGAAGGGGGGGATGGATTTGAAAAATATTAGAAAGAAATCTGAGGCCTTGGTTTCTAGTATATACACCCAGGGTTGGCAAAAATTGTGTTTTTTTTATTTTAATAAAAAAATACGTTTTATTTATTTTAAAACAATTCAATGTGTTTTAAACATGGTTTTTAATTGTTGAAAAAAAACATGTTTTAAACAATAAATAACATGTTTTTAAACTTAAATTTATACGGGCGCGTCGACCCAATACATTGTTTATTCTATAAGCCATGCCCATATTACATCATAACAAGACGAGGACGATACTTGACAACGGCTCGGCCAATTCGGTGTAATAAATACGTCAAGTTGTGCAACAGTGCAATAATTGTTTGGTGATTGGTTATTGACTACACAGGCACATAAAAAAAAGTCGACTGGGAGAAGGCAGACCCAAGTATTCCCATGAAATCTGATCTGCTGAACACGAGTCCGATGTCCATTTTGGCAGATTGGCTCTTGCATTCTTCCTAATTTCAAAAAACACCGTAAGAATGCCCGAAAAAATGAAAATGTAGCTAAAAATCTGAAAAAATTCAGGAGTAGGTATATAGGATGACAATAGAAATCGAATGGCGCAAACCAGGCATCCCTGCGGTCCTTCGTTTTCGAGATAGAGCAGCTCAAAGTCACCGGAAGGAAAAAATTTGCTTTTTTCGCACTCCTCGAGGCTCTATATCAGAAACCAAAAAAGCTATAGAATTCTAATCTGCGCCATTCGATTTCTCTCGCCATTCTACGTACCTCTGAATTTTTTCAGATTTTTAGCTACACTTTCAATTTCTCGGGCATTCTTACGGTGTTTTTTTTTGAGGTTAGGAAAAATACAAGAGCCAATCGGGCAAAACGGACATCGGATTCGTGTTCAGTAGGTCAAAATGCATGGGAATACATAGGTCTACCTTCCCGTACTTGACTTTTTTTTGTGTGTATCTGTGCTATTAATCGCTTTAAAATTAACACTTAAGAAAATAAATAATAACAGGTATATCTTCTATATAATAGTAATATGTTTCGTTCGTTGTACTTATACTACTATATTATTATAACTAGTTTTATTGCATTACATAAAAGTTCATATTTTTTCATTTTATTGTATTTTTTTACCTTATCAAATACAACGATGTTCCAAAAATTATCCATCAAACACATTGAATAAACGCATTGAAAAAAATCATGTTTAAAACAATTGTTTTAAACGTGTTTAAAACAAATGTGTTTAAAACAGGTTAGTGTGTTTTAAACACTTAAAAAACATTTGTTTAAAACATTTTGTTTTAAAACTGCCAACCCTGTATACACCAAACCCAAATTTCTGTATCCTTGCTTTACTTTTCCTCTGTTTACCTCTACTTACCCCCCCACTCCTTCAACGGAATCATGTCAAAATATAATCTAGTTTCAGATGTCGTTATAATACATGCGTGTACCAAATTTCAAATGAATATCTCAATTGTATTCTATCAACCCCTTTAATAATGGGGTAGGGGTGGTGGGGGGTTGAAAAATATTATAAAAAATTTGAGGTCTTTGCTTCTAGTACATACATCGAATTATTTTCCCCTATTTAACCTCCAACCATTCAACGGAATCATCTCAAAATATAATCTAGTTCCAGATGTTATAATACATATGTGTACCAAATTTCATACGCCGAATTTCAAGTTTCTGTAGTCTTACCAGCTTGCTTTACTTATTTCCCCCTATTTACCCCTATTTAACCCCCAACCGTTCAACGGAATAATCTCAGAATATAATCTAGTTCCTTTATAATATATGCGTATATACCAAATTTCAAGTGAATATCAATTTTATTTTATCAACCCCTTTAATAATGGACTTGGGGGTGGTGGGGAGATGGAAAGTATTATAAAAACTTTTGAGGCCTTAGCTAGTACATACACCAAATTTCAAGTTTCTCTTACCAACTTGCTTTACTTAGTTCCTCCTATTTACCCCCCAATCCTTCGCCGGATATTTAAAAAAAATAATACAGTTCCAGATTTCGTTATAATATACAGTATGTTCACGGATAGAGTTGCAAAGAGGAAGAACTTTTTATTTATTTTTCATTTTACAAGAAAAATGCATTCTTGATAAAAGTTTTTGATGTTAGTAAAGAAAAGTCACGTTAACAATTATTACTATGATAACGCGAACTTATTTGTTGGGACTACTAAACCTACCTATTTTCGACATTCCTCTGAAACTAAAAGAAAATTTGAAAAGGTTAAAACTGAATTAGCCGTTTTGGAACATGTAAACACTTTTATCAAGAATACATTTTTCTTGTAAAATGAAAAATAAAAAAGTTTTTCCTCTTTGCAACTCTGTTTACATACTGCATATGTGTACAAAATTTCAATATTTTAAACCGTTCCTGAGAAAACGTGCGGACAAAAAAAAAGTTACAAACAGACCGACAGACAGAAAGAATTTTTTATTTCGCTCAAATTTAGAATTTCGACGTTTCATGACATTCTAACTTATTTCAAGGAAAAAAAAATGAATTTTTTTTACAATTACTATACTTCCAATCCACTATGTGGCTGTGGAAGTAATAGTGTATTTTGCCGACGTTTCGGTCACCTATACCTACACCTTTATCTCAGACTTATTCTGGGTATAAGAAATGTCGGCGCCTTTGAAAGTGCGGTAAAGAACAAAGAACCCGACAGTTTTTGTACCGACAATAGGTTTGGGATAAAGTATAGTCTGTTTTCTTTCGCAAAGTTTTTTTTCTCAATTCTTTGTACTATATATATTAAACAGAGAGCTCTAAGAGCATATTCATATTATATTTAATATTCATAGATACCTAAAGATACTACAGTATTTTTAGAAGTAAAGACGCTGCTGTGTATTCACAGAAAACAGTTTTTTCTTATTTTTTCCGCATCCCCTTTCATGATGAGACTCTAAATCAACAGTATAGTTAATATATATACAGATTCAGAAAGTGTTCGTTTTGGCATGGTAATATTTGGCAATAAGAGCAAGCGAGAGCGAAGCAACTAGGTTATTCTTTTCTATCGTATAGGGCAAAACGAGAACTGACGTGTGTAAGACGGAAACAAATTTAAACTCTAGGGATGTCCACACACATGTGGTGGAGATAGCAGGTGGCGCTTTGTACGATGTGTTACACATACGATAGAAAAGAATAGCCTAGTTGCTTCGCTCTCGCTTCCACTTATTGCCAATTATTGCCATACCAAAACGAATACTTTCTGAATCTGTATATGCAAGATCTGTTTTGTTTCTTTCAACAATAATTTTAATGAAACATATTCTTTATAGGATTTTGTAAACAGCAGAAAAAACTATCTATGAGAACTAAAACATTTTAGTTTCCATAGATAGTTTTTTTTCTGCTGTTTGCAAAATGCTATAAAGAATATGTTTCATTACAAGTAAAAGCAAACGAGAAATTATTAGTTATAAAAACATCTAATATTTAATTAATGACTAAATAGACAAATTATCGCTTTTTGTAAACTGATTTTAATTTCATCTTTTAGTAAATGGTTATTAATTTAGGTTAGGTTCTAAAGTAAATTATTTATCAAAAAATTTAATGTCAATAAATTCCTTGAACTCTTAGCATTCAGCCTTTCACTGAAAAATGTACAGTACGAAACAAAATTTGTAAACAAGAGTAAAACAAAATGTTAACTTGCTGTGTATTAGTATACGTTAAAGGCAGAAAAACTCTGATACAGAATAACAACATTTGTCTGATCGGCAATATTCTTGACTTTGATGACAGTCTCGGATAATAAGGGGTCGAGCTTGAGCTCTTTGCCCCAAAATTTGTCTGATAAAAATATCTTTGGTTTTACTTCCACAACCACGTAGTGGATTGGAAGTATAGTATTGTCTAAATGTTATTTGTGGCATTATCTTAATTCATTGGGACTTCCTGCCACATGCATGTTTTCTTTTTAAGCGGTGCTCGGGTAATCTACAAAATATCACAATTAACCAGTATGTTACTGGTAAATAACCTCTAGGCCTGTGACTTTTACGTCAAAGGATCAGCTAGAGGTTGTTTTTTAAATAAACAACACAAATAAGTATAAAAACTTGAAATTAAATATTTAGCTGACGTTTGGGAACTCTAAGGAAAAGGTAATCCGTCATCTTGGGGCGTCCGCCATAGTGGATTTATAATGACGTTACACAGTTTATTGGATTTTACTCCTCAAATCTTATCGTTTGATATACATATGAAGGGAGTTGATATAGTTAGACATACTATAATGTATTGTTAACGGACGTACATACGTGTGTAAAGTTCAGTTCATGTTATTTTTTGGTCTTCTAATAAGATTATATCCTTATTTTACACAATCTTTTGATTTATGTATTTATCTCAATTGTGCCTTTTATACGTGAAAATGAAGTCCTCATCAGATTTTCTGGTCAGAAGTACCACAACGTTTCGTCCAAAAAACTATGAAAAAAATTCATCATTAGATACAGGTTCTGCGGCGCCCTCTATGTCCTAACGTGATGTAATACATAAATTATTGTTTCTTAGAATAAAAAAAGTTCCTCTAGCAAATTTGGTGAGAATCAGTCAAGGGGTTGTTAAGTTATTGCAAAAATATGAAAAAATAATTTAAATTTTCTCACCCTCTATCTTTTTCCACAACAACCTCTTACTAAAGCATATTTGGTTACATTCTCATATTTTGACCCAAAAAATCTATCCCTGCACTATGGCCTATTATTAATGATCCACCCTGTATATACTTAAAAAAATAAGCGTGTTCACATTGATCTCAAACCAATGAAAATGCCTCATTCTCGATTTTTAAATAAAAAAGTTGAGATATACATGTAACCCTTTTCACTTCCCTCGCATACCGAAGGGAAGTATTGTATTCGAGAAAAAATCACCCTCATAGGTTTTTCAATTCCGTCAGTCTGTCTGTCTGTCTGTCTGTCGGTCTGTCTGTCTGTCTGTCTGTCTGTCTGTCTGTTGGTGCATTTACTAAAAAACTACTTGACGGAGAGCAGTCAAATTTGGTAGGTAGTTAACCCTACTGTCAGCGAAGAACTGGTAGAATTTTCACTGAAAAATATACAGGGTGGACCGTCTAAACGGAATAAATAGTGAAAAAAATTTTTTTTTGCTCAAATTTAAAATTTCCACGTTTCATGACGCGCTAAACCTGTTTCAGGAAAAAAAAAATTTTTGAAAATTTTTTTCAAACATTTTTGAAAAAATTTTTACCAAGATGAAAAAAAATTGTTTTTTCAAATTTAAAATTTCTACGTTTCATGACACGCTTAACCTATTTCAGGAAAAAAAAATTTTTTTCACCAATATTTTTGAAAAAATTTTTACTACTAAAATGAATTTTTTTTCTTTCTTCAAATTTAAAATTTTCACGTTTCATGGCATTCTAAGCCTGATTAAAAAAAAAAATTTTTTGAAATTTTATCACTAAGATAGAATTTTTCTTTCTTTGTTCAGATTTTAACTATCCACGTTTCCATGACATTCTAAAACTATTCAAACAAATTTAAAAATGTTTTTGAAGAATTTTTTAAAAATTTTGAAAACATTTTTAATCCATTTATGTATCACTACTATAGAACAGACGAAAAAATTTTTTTTGCTCAAATTTAAAATTTCCACGTTTCATGATATTCCAAACCAATTTCGGAAAAAAAAATTTGCAACATTTTGTTACCAGTTTGGAAAAAAATTTAACACCAGAATGCTCAAATTTAAATGACATTCTAAACCTAGGTATTTCAGAAAAAAAATTTTGAAAATTTTTTTCACCAACATTTTTCAAAAAGTTTTTACCACTAAAATAGATCGAATTTTTTTTTATTTGCTCAAATTTAAAATTTTCACGTTTCATAGCATTCTAAACCTATTTTAAAAATACATCATTTTTAATTTTTAAACTTTTTTCAGCACTACTATAGAACAGAAGGAAACTTTCCTCTTTGCTCTAATTTAAAATTTCTACCTTTGACATTTTAAACCTATTTCAGAAGAAAAAAATTTGAAAATTATTTTACCGTCATTTGAAAAATTTTAAAAAAATGAAATTTTTTAACCACCACTATACTTCCACTCCATTACGTGAATGTTGGATTGAAAATGTGACAGATGGCAATAACATCTGGCATATGCACCTATTATACTTTTATTGAAAAATGTACAGGGTGGTCATCCCAAGAAATAATTCAGTCATGGTGGACATTTGTAAAGGTATTTGCGCAAGCCTGCCATATGTGGCACCTGCTATTTAGTATTGAACTTTTGCTGTTGGATGAGCAATCTGTATATTTTTTTGACCAAAACTTATCAAGTTTTCTTTGTAATAATAGCAATAACTCTACTCCGATTATTATTCTCAATGTCATTTCGTAATTATTATTTTTTTAGAGAGACTGCCATGAACGAGGGAAGTTCTGTGTAAATACCTTTACCGATTTTTTTCAATCTAAGCGAAATACAGATTAAAAGAACAATTAAGCACACTGTACAGTATCATAATTATATAATTTTGCATAGGAGCATCCACCTGAGGCAGAAAACGCTAAAAATGAATCCATCAATATCGATTGCGTGTTTCAATTAAATAATTAAACACATTTTCCTTACGTAAGTCCGTTAAACACCTCACAAAATGCGGAAGGCCGGTGAGGGTCAGAATTTGTTAACTTCAGGAACAAACCTATTGATTCCGTCAGGTAATAAACACTGTATTTTCATATTTTCTGCGGCCATTCAATTACAGCACGTCGATTTATTACCATACCCATCCATGAATCAGGCATTATCAAAGGGAATAATTCGAATTGTTTCTTGATATGTCGGACTATGTACACATAAAATATGTTAATAAAGAAAGGAAGTTGTGCAACGTGTGGACTGTGCATTGTTACGCTAATGGATCTTGCAACCATAAAGAGATCGAAAAAAATTATAATTGATTTAATAATTGACAGGTGTTTTGTCGACGCACGTTTTTCTCGTGTCTTCGGTTATGAAGATTGTTGAAACTGTATCAACATAGTGCTTGAGACCATGCTTTAAATACAAAATCGGTTTTAGACAACCGTTATCAAATAGTTGAAGTTAAACGTGAAGAAAGTAATGGTTGCGTATTAAGTGGAGGTATTCCACAAGGTTCAATTTTAGAATCTTTGTTATCCCTGTTATTTTTGCGAATTAGCTTAGCTTTAAGTGTTCAGATAGTAACCAACACACATCGTAACCTGGGTTTTGTTGTACTGCATTTAAGAACCAGTTGCAATATACTAGCCTCCTGTCGTTATCATCTCCATAAAGATGTTGGTGTATTTGGTATTTATAAGACCGAAACTTATGTTTCTTTAAAATTCTGCAAACCGAAGACTGACTAATGTCGCATTCCATTGACAATTCCCTTGTTGATGTTTTTGGGTGTACCATCACAAATCCTAATACATCAATTTCTTTGTCCTCACTTACAATAAATGTTTGATGGTCATCTTGTTCATTGGGTTCGTTTCTTAATTCTTGTTCCACTCTGGCAAACAAGTGTCTGCTTGGATGACGTCTGTTGGGATATCGTTGCTGATACAGTTCTGCAGCTGCAGTTGAATTTTTGAGACGCTCTCCATATATCAGTAACATATCGACCTTTTCATTTCTACTAAAATTATTCATTTTCTTTAATTTTTACTCAAAGAGATTTCCGCAACGCTTTATTTTGTATCTGTCTGGCAGCTGATATTGTTTTATTACATTCAACGGCTACTATGATTTTTCCAATGTTATTAGGTTACCAGACTTACACAGAAATGTGCCATTTTAGTTTTCAAAGCCCACTAATCTATTATCTATTAGCCGCATGTTTCTAAAAGCTTGGTTGCATTGTATTTTGGCTGAAATCTCAAATATTTCTGAGCGGATTTTCAAAATTTTGGTATCATTAGATTCGTATGAAAATGAGGTATTTAAAAATGTTGGTGAACGATTAAATTCCCATTTAAAAAAACCGAGTTTGTGGGTAAAAATCACATTTAAAAATTTTAAACGCCTCTAGAGAATTAAGTAATGCAATCATATTGCTCTTTTTATTTTTATAGTAACGTAGCACACAAACTAAAATATATTTTGGGCACCACAGCACTCTGGATTCAGAAATAGATTTTTTAATAAAATTTTTAATGTTCATCAAAAAGTGACCAAAATGGATGTATTGTATTCAAAATTTCCTCTAGATTCCAAAAATGTAAAAATATATAGGGTATTCCATTTAAAAATCGAAAGTTGTGGGCATTTCCGGTCAAACCGGATGTGCATCAAACTTGATTTTTTATTGAAAAGATGGCATTTTAGTTGTGTAATAAGGCCTCCAAATTTCAATTTTCTATACCAAATATTTTAGGAAATATGGGGGCGAGCGCAATTCGCAACTCACCCGGTAGATAGTTATTTTGTCTGCTGTTTGCAAAATCCTATAAAGAATATGTTTCAACTAATTCTTGGTATCAATTTACTACAGCAGGTAGGCCGAATGACCAATATTATAAATTTTTTAAAGTGTGGCCTAATTCTACACCTCCGACCCGGCCAGGGGTGGTCTGGCGGGTATTCATCTATTTCGACTCGACGCTACTCTCAATGCCTTTTCTGGCGGGATTGTTTTGATTGGTCGTTTATAAAGTTACAAATGATCTACCGCGTAATGGATATTAGTCATTCGTATAGATTTCTAACGTACTAGCAGGGTAGGCTTAAGGGTTTTTTAGAACAAAATGTTAAATAAAAGCAGTATTTTAGGTAAATTACTTTTATTATTGAGCGGACAAATAGTGACCCTTTATATCAGTGAGTTAGATTGTTTTGAATCAACCAGCGCGTTTAATTTCTTTAAAGAAAAATCAATCTTTTACATTTTACTCAAAACGTATAAATTTCAACGTAAGTTTTGGGGCTTATTCAATTTTATTTAATTTGTTTTGCCCCTGGTTTTCTCCAATGGAAGTGAATAGTTTCTTTATTTTTTATCCAAGTTATAATCAGCCTAGAAATATGCAAGCGGCACCGTTTGATAGTTGATTTTGTCAGCTTTAAGGTGAGGCAACCCATTCTTTTCATGTTTTTTTTTTAAGTTTCTTCTTTTGTCTGAAATGTGTAAAATTTTAGACTAATTTTAAAAAGCTCTTATTTTATGTAAATTCGTTGAGAAATAACGATAAAGAAAAAAGTTTTAAAAAAATGGACTTAAAAATTATGAAATAGGCGAAGGTAAAATTTTACCTTCGCCTGATTAATTGAACCTTATTACCTAATATCGATATGCAAGACGATGAAAACCACATAAAGGTCGAGTCAATCAAATATAATAGCTGTATACTAAATAACAATACAAATTTTCAGTAAGTAATTTATTAGTTATTTATCAACATGTAACAAATTAAATTTAGCTATCTACTAGTGTAATTCTTTTACAACTGAAAGCAGAAATATGGCGCAATAATTCCAAAGCATACGGTTTAGGTCAAAATAACACTAGTAGTACACAAGTACTACTTTACGTTACTTTAAAGGCAAACAATTTACAGAATTTAAGTTTCAGCCAATAGGTACATTCTTGTAACGTTTGAATGAATCAATGGATTATTTTCAAATCTGGCATTTTATTGGCTCCCGTGTTAATAAGTGAAATACTTAATCAACGAAAGAAACCACGAATCATAACATAATATTTAAATCAATACTAGTCGTGTCAAGTCTGAAAAATCGAAGAAGTTCTGATTTCTCATAGACATTACCAATTTTCCTAATTTTTTTGCAAAACGAAAATAGCAGCATAATTAGACCAAAATCTATACTCGGGGGTTTTCGAAATCGCTGATTACGATTCTTATGTAATAGTTAAGCAATACAAATATTTAAGGAGACATATACAAATGAAAATAAACGGATACCAAATCATAAATATATTTTTAAATTATAAATATATATTCATAAATATATTTTATATTTATAATTCACGCATACTTATATTGATTTTTTTTAATAAAGCCACCTACCTAGAGATCTTGTTCATTTCTGTTATTTATTTACATTAAAAATATCACTTTGACATGAAATATCGGCTATATTGAATTCGTCATTTTGAATTTTCCAATTTCTACTTCAAATTCTTGATCAGCGATCTCGAAAACCCCCGATTATAGATTTTGGTCTAATTCTGTTGACTATTTTTCGAGATCCGTAATTTGTTTATTAATTGTTAATAAAATTTAGCCAAAAATTAAACGCATGTCAAACTTGATTAATAAGTGTTTCTGAACACTTTGCAAAAAAAACGTGCGGACAAAAAAAAGTTACAGACAGACAGAAAATTTTTTTCCGCTCAAATTTAAAATCTCGACGTTTCATGACATTCTAAACCTATTTCAAGAAGAAAAATTTTTGAAATTTTTTTTGCGATTACTATACCTACTTCCAATCCACTACGTGGATGTGGAAGTAATAGGAAAATCGGTAATGTCTATGAGAAATCTAGAATAGCATGCATCGACACAACACTGTATGTTTAAGAATATTATTCTAATGTTTAAAACAAATAGGCGTTATTTCTAAAGATATTTGCCAGTTCAATTTCTGCTTATTACCGCAGGATGAAGTTCTCAGTGTTTCGTTGTATTGTGGATAATCTGTTAAAAAAAAATCGATCACGTTTACAAAAGGTTATTTGCAAGGAATGTATAAATAATGGGGCACGCAGAGCATGTTCCACATTCTGTTTTTTCAACCTATTTATTGGGTATAGTTACTTTCGCTTCACGTAAAATTTTGTATCTGTAGGATAATATAATTTCAAGGTGCGTCTAGTTAAAAATTAATTAAGAAACAGTGTTTTCTAGTAGTACTTTGCTGACCTAAACGCCATGCGGCAGCTGAGCTCAACACTGATGCCAAGGGAGTAATTAAGGGCTGCCAGGGCCGCTTTATCGTTATCTTGTCCTCCATATACTTCTGGTGATTAGAGAATCTGGTGTTACGAATTCTATATTACCATACAGAACTCACGAGGTGACGTTAGGTTTCCAGAGATATTGAGTCTGTTGCCGAAGGGAAAATACCGAATTTCTTTAGTTATAACCACTCGTTCCTAGCCATGTGTACAAACATAACCCAGTGAGCCTGAACTAAGATGATGTCACCATTTACCGACACAAACATCACTAGCAAATCTGTCAAAATGGTCGTCGTCGTTGTAGTTGAAAGAATAGAACTTGTGCTATTTTCGAAATTAATGATCATTTTTGTTGCTCCTTGTTGTATATTTTGCCATTTCTTCAAATAAATTACATAAGTGATGAAATAGTAAATGTTTGCTTTACCGCTTCTCAAGTCACCAAGGTAACTCCTTGAAAATCCAGAATCATTTTGTGTAAGGCAAAGAGAAACGAGGCCCTACAGTTTATAGTGGAGTCCGAACCAAATAAAGAGTAACAAAACATGACTGTGCTACAAAAAAAAAAATGATATCAGCTGAGTGCTTGACATGCGAAATCTGTAAGGCAAGCAATCCTTGGTTTACTTCGTCTACTTAGCTGACTGCTGACTTGGAATGTGCGGAGTGCTTGTAGTTATTTGCCGGGGCGGTTTCCTTGTGATGTGCTGGATTGGCGGAAAACTGTAAAGAAAGTTACGATTAATATACTATACTGTATTAAAAAATGTGTTCTATTGTCACATCTTTTTGTTTGAGATAAGGTTACGTGACCTACTGCTTTATTTTTATCATAAATAAATAAGCAATAGAGAAACAGAGAACCAGCAGCCGAATTTAGATAGTCCTCAGCACGCATTGAAACCAAGTTAGATAATACGAGTTCCAGCAAGGAGAGGTATAAAGCTATAAAAAGTGGATGGAGCTGCATATATGCTTATTAATAGTAGAGTTGACATAAAAAAGTTCGCGTACAATGTTGGATTTAGGCGACACGATTTGGGGCAGTTGTCTGGGCTAAAGAAAACGTTTTTAATCATTCATACCAGTTCATTTAGTCCTCACTAACTAACC
Source organism: Stenurella melanura (assembly GCA_963583905.1). Lineage (NCBI taxonomy): Eukaryota > Metazoa > Arthropoda > Insecta > Coleoptera > Cerambycidae > Stenurella > Stenurella melanura. Next base: position 5,231,821 of record OY757309.1, read on the forward strand.
AGTCCACAGACATGCATATTCAAAACTTTTTTTTTATAAGACCCTAAGAACATAAAATTGAGTGATCCATGCATAGTAGCAACCAGCGTACCTCAGGGATACTTAAGTGCATTTACTAATTAAAATTCATGAAATTAAATGTTATAAACATGTAAATATACCTTGCGCAAACAAATGTAATATACTTAAAATTATTATATAATGTAATTCCCATTGGAACTTAATTAAACGTATGTGTTTACTAATATATTACAATTTTTCTTCCACCTCCACCAATCTTGAATTTTTTTTCCGAGTTTTTTAAATTTGGGCGAAAAAATTTTTTTTAACTGTCGCTCTCGGTCTGTCTGTCTGTAATTTTTCTAGGTTCGTACGTTTTTTCCGGAATAGTTTAAGATATTGACTTGAAATTTTGTACACATATATATTATAACGAGATCTGTAACTGCACTGTTTTTTTAACATATCCGGTGAAGGGTTGAGGAGAGGGGGGGATAAGTAAGTAAAGCAAGCTGGCAAGAGTACAGAAACTTGAAATTTGGTGTATGTACTGGATGCCACGGCCTCAAAATTTTTTATAATATTTTCGATCATCCCACTCCATTACTAAAGTGGTTCATAAAATGAAATTGTGATATTCACTTTAAATTTGGTACACATATATATTCTGTTGATAGGTTGAGAGTTAAATAGGGACAAATAAATATAGCAAGCTGGTAAGAGTACAGATATTTGAGATTTGGTGTATATGCTAGAAGCGAAGGCTTCAGGTTTTTTAATAAGATTATCCATCTCCCCCCGCACTTTATTAAAAGAGTTTCAACGGAATGATTTCAAAATATAATCTAGTTCCAGATGTCGTTATAATACATACGTGTACTAAATTTCAAATGAATATCTCAATTTTATTTTATCAACCCTTTTAATAATAAAGCAGGGGTGGTGGGGGTTGAAAAATATTATGAATAATTTGAGACCTTGGCTTCTAGTACATACACCGAATTTCAAGTTTCTGTAGTCTTACCAGCTTGCTTTACTTATTTTTCCCTATTTCCTCTATTTAACCCCCAACCCTTCAACGAAATCATTTCAAAATATAATATAGTTCCAGATGTCGTTATAATACATACGTGTACTAAATTTCAAATGAATACCTCAATTTTATTTTAACAACCCTTTTCATATTGGAGTAGGGGTGGTGGGGGTTGAAAAATATTATTGAAAAATCTGACGCTTTTAGTACATACACCGAATTTCAAGTTTCTCTACTCTTACCAACTTGTTTTACTTATATTCCCCTATTTAGCCCAAATTAACCCCCAACTCTTCAACGGAATCATCTCAAAATATAATCTAATTCCAGACGTCGTTATAATACATACGTGTACGAAATTTCAAATGAATATCTCAACTTTATTTTCTCAACCCCATTAATGGGGGGGTTGAAAAATATTATAAAAAAAGTCTGAGGCCTTAACTTCCAGTACATACACTGAATTTCATGTTTCTGTACTCTTACAAGCTTGCTTTACTTATTTTCCCCTATTTACCCCTATTTAACCCCCAACCCTTCACCGGATATCCTCAAAAAATAATGCAGTTCCAGATCTCGTTATCATATATATATGTGTACAAAATTTCAAGTCAATATCTTCAACCGTTCCGGAGAAAACGTGCGGACAAAAAAGTTACAGACAGACAGACAGAAATTTTTTTTTCGCTCAAATTTAAAATCTCGACGTTTCATGGCATTCTAAACCTATTTCACGAATAAAAATTTTTGAAATTTTTTTTGCGATTTCTATACTTCCAATCCACTACGTGGATGTGGAAGTAAAATTAAGTTTTCGACTTGGAACAAGTAGTAGAGGGTCCACACCTTCGAAAGCCGTCTAAATCGCCAAGTAACCCATTCCAGCAAGGTAAATAAATTTTGAGCTCGCATATCGAAAGAGGGTCCTAATGGGCATCCGAAATGGCTTGTTGGACTTTTTTTGGCGCTTGCACAACTTCTCCACAAGAAAAAAAGATGGCGGAACGTTATTTCAAGAATGTGTGTTTTTAAACATATACCTCTCGCTAGAAAATTAACTACGTACGATATTGATGTGATTTTTTAGATTTGTATACTACTGACATGAGCGCATATATCAGTACTGTTAGACTTTCAAAATCACTTACGATTTTTTTGTAAATAAATCCTAAATCACAGGAAGCAAATTTGTGTGTTTGAATTTTCGACGTGCGATCAACTATATTAAATGTTTAATTTTTTTATATATTATATGCGAATGAAATATGGTCTAAAGGTCAAAAAAGTTTTTGCAAAAAAAATTAGCTCCATATCTTTTACAATTTTTGAGTTACAGACTTTTCAAATTAAACCATAATTTAGGTCCGTGATACTCCTATTACCATGCGGCTATTATCTCACGTACTGCTATGTGGTTAATTGTAATGCATCAAGATAGTAAGCCAATACATTTTTGATATTGTGTTATTATTATTTATAATTTTACAAAAACATTAATATGTAAAATGAAACTCATTTGGCATAGTATTTATTAGATCTATAGGTTATGAAGGTGTTGTATATGGACATATTTATTATATATACCATCATTATACAATATAGAAATACAATATAAACACGTACACAAAACGTGTAATTTATAAGTAATAATAATAATAATAATAATAATGCATAATTATACACAGCTCAGTAAGCATCGACAAAGCACTACTAGACTAGTAAGAATTACTGTCTGTTAAACACTGCTCTGTATTATTTCTGCCCTTAAAACAATTGTAGGAAAGGCCACATGCACATGCAACAGAACATCAACATTTTTAGTCACACTCTACTTTACAATTCCACTTTTTGTTTTTTTTTAACCACTTGTGGTTTTTTGTCATCATTTGTGGGTTTATTTGGTTATTCTCCATCAGATATCCAAATTTTCTGGAAGAGTGTGATGTGTTTTCTCAACCGTTTTTCAAGTCACCGAGGTAATTTGTTTAAAATCCAGAATTTTGTGTTAGGTAAGGAAAGTATAGGAGAATCTAAACCACTTCTTGTGAATAATTTTTACAATTAAAATTATTTTGCAGTAAGCAGGGTTTGACCCTGCTTCGCTAAGTACTTCAGTTGCAAGCTAAGCTAGGCATACCAAACTACTGGACTTAATGACCGTTTCAAATGCAGTAAGTAAGCACTCTTGTAGGACTTAGCGAAAGTATGTCTAATAACTTTATGAAAAATAAATGCTACCTTGGTGAATCTAATTAAACTCACTATGGCCATACAGATTCACATAGGTCTTACGACCATCTTCAATGACACGATCACCAATTGCATCGCAGTTATCTCCAAGATTAGTCAAACTGTTTAGATGGCCTGTTTGATTTAAGGCAACTGTAACTGCTGTCTTTTTCCCCTTCGGAAAGAATAACTGACAGGTCACACAATACATAGACTGCCAATAAACAATATTTACAATATTTTCTTCTTCATGTTTTTCACCTAATTATTTATTGGTTTCGTGAATACTATAAAATACCCTTTGTTGTCGTATACCCACAAAACTTTTGTAGTTTTTCTATTTTGTAAAAATTAAACATACCTTTCGTAAATATTATTGTGTTCGTTTGTTCATGGCTGCACTTCAAATTTTATGCTAGGCGTGAGGAATCCAAGTTCACATTGTTGGGCAACATTTGTCCTTATTTACACCAATATTCAGGGCTTGTTTTCTTAAGTCATATCGTGCTTTTTTTAAATCCGAAGTTTAGGTCAATTCTTATTTTTAAACTCAATTTATTAAAACTTATTAACGATTTCGTACTCTATTTGCAAGTCTAGATATACTGTCCTAAACCAAAATGACGTAACTTAAAATTTCCTAAGCAAATTGGACGTACTTCAAAGTGTCCTTGTTAAATGACCGACTTTTTTCAATAATCAATAAACCATTATTTTTGCATCTGCCTCATAGAATTAAATTCAAAAATAGAATGAAACTATTTAAAAAAATAAGATGTTCTGAGGTTAGCGGCGTAAAATGTCAAATATCTCAAGAAGAGCGTATAATGAAGTACGTCATTTTGGCTTAGGACGGCAGTATATTACATGTAACAAATTACATCATAATTTAATACCACGTATTTATTGCACCGAATTATTTCGGTGCAATAAATACGTGGTATTATTTATGGTTTTAATAATTTTCAGACAATGAGTGATCTAATGATCAAGAATAATATAACACCTAAATCAAATTAGGTATTAGACTAATATATGATCTATCCACAATTGCACAGAACGAGCCCTGCCGTAGCTGTCACGTTGCGCGCTAATAACAAGACATTATTACGGTCGAATTTAAAAATCCGTTTCTCGAAAACTGTATAAGATATCGAGCTAATTCTTTTTGCAAAAACTTTTTTGATCTTTAGACCATATTTCGTTCGTATGTAATAGATACAAAATTCGAATATTTAATATAGTTGCCCGCACGTCGAAATTTCAAACACACAAAATTCGTTCATGTGATTTTGGATTTATTTAGAAAAAACCCGTAAGTGATTTTGAAGGTCTATTAGTACAGATAGATGCGCTCGTGTTTGTAGTATATAGACATAAAAAATCAGATTGATATCGCAAGTAGTTAATTTTTTAGGAAGAGGTAAACGTTTAAAAACACAAATTCTTGAAATAACATTCGGCCATGTTTTTTTCTTGTGGAGAAGTTGCGCAAGCGCCAACAAAAGTCCAACAAGCCATTTCTGATGCCCCTAAGGACCCTCTTCCTGAATTCGTTTCCAAAAATCATTTACCTTGTTGGAATGGGTCATTTCAATTTTTGAAGCTTTGGACCCCTTACTAAAGTGTTCTCACTTTCTTGTTTAATTCGTCAGTATTGAATAGACAGGATTGAAAGTTGCCTGACTACAAGAATAAAGTTTATTGCTTGTTTTTCAATGAACTCCAGTTTGAACAATGTCTAAATTAATATTGAGAAAAATTCAAATGTCTGTTGATAAATATTCAGTTATTGTAAACATTTCAATATTGAAATCATATCAATATACACAAGAATAGTGGTGATATCCTGTTATGAACTTTTGCCTGTTGTATAAGTATTCAAATTAAATAAACAAAATAAAATAAATAATAATAAAGTAAAATTATTGTACTGAAACACACATACATACACAACAATTTGAGATATGCGCTGCTCTATCAGTTTTAACCACTATAAGAAAGCAATAAAAATGTATCGCTGATGTATTGGTACTAACAGTGTTTAGAGAGTATGTGATCTTTTACCATTCGAACTGCTCCGAGATCGTCAAATTAGGTTAAATAACTTGGTGATATTAACGCTACATCGCACGAGAAACCTTTTGTTTCTTAGCGGACCGTGAAGTATCAGAACAAGAGATTTTAAATTAAGCGCGTTATTATAAACATATTACTTGTTCAAATTCATCTAATGTACTATGTAATCACATTTTGACATTTTGAAGGTGTATGTATTGTTTTAGTATTATTATTTAATATAAATAGTGTAATAACCATAATGACGCTTGAGTAATCTAAAGAATATGTGAGAATATAATATTACAAGGTGGTACTTAAAAATGCATCGGTTCACTTTCTCGAAAACGCTTTTGCAAGAAATATTTTACAAAAGACAAATATACTATTGACAAGTTGCTTTGGGCAATTCTTTTCATTTCATTAAAAACAAATCATTTGCAATTTTGGTTAATTATAAAATTATAAAAGTGAATAAATAATAATTATTATTTTGTTCCTATCTTATGCTTTAATAATGTTAATACTGACAAACATTATTTTTGTCAAGGTCTGTTAATAACGATGAATTATACAATGGTCAAAATAATAAAATACAACAAGACTTCTTTTACTTATGATGCTTAAGATTTATATAAATGTATTGTGATATTGACTCAATACTTGAAAGATATTCACATTAAAACAGTTGTACATAATATACAGACTAGGGTGTCCCTTAATTATGCTTGATGAAAGAAAAATTATGATTTTTTTTTCGGTCTCACTCCCCAAAAAGTTTACATTTCATATAAGAATCACACACTCAAAATGTCAGACTTCCAAACATATTCCTTTCCGTGCCGACGGGAGCTAGAAGTTTGGCGATATGAAGTTTGAAACATATTTATAAAAAAAAAATTGAGTCTTTAGCTTCTAGTGCATACACCGAATTTCAAGTTTCTGTACTCTTACCAGCTTGCTTTACATATTTCTCCAGATTTATCCCTATTTACCCCCCAACCCTTCACCGCATATCTTCAAAAAACAATCCAGTTCCAGATCTCATTATAATACAGGGTGTAATCAGTTTCGTGTCTTTAAAAAAACTGGTAATGGGGACCGACTAGACAAACAAAAAACCTTTATGACTTTTCCCTCTAGGGACACTTTGAAAAAACTGATCTAGGTTAACATATTTAATATTATGGTAGACAACTATTGAGAACCATTGCTTTTCTTGGTCGATTTTCTGGTACTTCCCAATTATACAACTTTTAAATTGTCATAAAAAAGTGCTCGCCGGCACACGCGGTGTCAAAGGATCATCGACCGCCTTTGATGGACCGCCTCAACTGAACTGAGGCAAGTATAAAAAGGTAAATAATTCGTTCTCTCTTCGTGCACAATTGCAAGCAAATAATGGCCATAGAGGTTTAAACAGAGCATTTCTTTACATATGTGTTTTTTAATTTGGAACAAAGTAATCCAATATTTTGTTTATAATTTAGAAAATTTAAATGTGGTTTATTAACATTTGTAACATAAATGAGTGTCCTGGGTTAAAAGCTTACTACCTACCTAATTGATTCAAAATCTCTGCATCTGTATCAATACACAGTTCGGTACGTCGAATTAAGTACATACGCACTTCGTTCAACACTAAACACTAAACTATCAACTAACGTTCTCAATAAAGAAAAATAAAATAAAAACTTGGTACAAAAGCCAAAAAGGAATACAAAAAGAACGAACAAGTAAGTTGTGTCTGTACGTAATCAAGAATTTGACAACTTGAACGGTAAATCAATAAAATAAATCTTAACTATAAATACACAATGACGCGAAACTCAAAAATAACAAAAACAACGAACATCGGGTTGGACGTGTGTACATAACCAAACACCGACAGTAACTAAAATATTGCACAAGGGAGAGTTACAGTATAGTTTTCTTCTTCTTCTAGATCTAAACCTACCTCAATATTCCAGCAGTTCTCAAAAAATTTTATTTTTTTTCTCCAAAACTATGAGCTTTAGACCCATGTTATATAAGGTTTTTTTGTTTGTCTTGTCGTTCCCTATCACCAGTTTTTTTTTTAATGACATGAAACTAACTACACCCTGTATATACGTATACAAAATTCAATATCTTAAACCGTTCCGAAAGCGTGCGCACAATCAATCCAGGAATTCTTGAAATCTCTTGCGACAGTTTTCTCGAAAACGGTTGGAATTGTCAAATTCTATCAAGTGTAAGAAATAGTCAAAAGTGTTACAACGTTTCATGAAAAAAGAGAAAAATATTCATCATCAGGTACGGTGCAAGAAACCCGCCACGGGCTAGCGTGATGTGACAGATAAATTATTGTTTGTATATATACATAGTATTATGCTTTTGAAAATAAAACTTATAACCTAAATAGTCAATTTTTTCCCTAAAATGTCAACAACTACTACTAATACTATTGTTCGGTTATTTTTTTTTGTGAAATTGTTACGCAGATTTTCCTAATTTACACTCTACTCTGTATTTGAGCAGCCAAAGTAATGTGTAATTTATTAATACGCATTAATAAACTGCCCGAAGATGATCGTAATTGTATATTTTAGACTCGCAAATCACTCACATTATGACTTGCAAGGTAATTATCTAATTGGTACAGGCCATCGGAGTACTATAATGTGCATGTTCAAGTTATGTAAAGTGTTAATTTTAAATGGTGATTTTGTAATGAATGATTACCCTAAATTTAGATGGTGAAATTACAGATTGAAATAAAGAGTGTAGATGAAAATATACGTATTTGGGATATTCACGTGTTTATGGAAAGAAATTTTGAGAAATTACTAGTTGTTACAAACATTTATCTGGATGCATCATTTTTGTAAATTTATCTGTTGATATTAGTATATTTCACAGTAGACAAATTAAATAAATATGTTGTCAATTTATTCTAGTTTGATACTGATTTACCACTAACATACCAATGTACTTAGTTACTTTTGAGACACAGTATTGCCCGTACCAATTTAAAGAATTCCTAATAATATCAACTTATAAATCGTGATAGTTAAAAAGTTGAAAATCACCAGTCTGTTAGTCAGAACGATGTCTGATCTTACCAAAATCTTTTAAAATGCATTGAAAATGTATTGGTTAGTTTAAAAATAATAATAATAATAATCTTTATTGTTCCCATCACATATACAGTTCTATAATAATTCAATCAATCAAGTAGGGAGTGTATCTAAAACAATAAAGCTAATAAATGGCATATGTGTAACGTGCATACGCTATATTGTATTATTAGAGATGGGAACATCTAGATATCTGGTCATTATTATTCGTTGACTACGAAAAAAACTCTGCTTTGGTGGAAGTAGGCAACAGTAACTACGAAAAATGTAAAATTGGCAAAGGCATGTAGTGAACACGTGATGTGAAGTGTGCTGGAGGACTGGCAGAGTCTAGTAGTTATGGGAGGAACCATGGTTTCAAAATTGGGGTTTGCCGATGATATCGTAGACAGATGTTCTTCGTTGCACTTCTGAAGAATGCGTCAATATTATTTACATGAAAGTGTGCCAGAAGTGCCTTTTTGTAAGTAATATTATATACAAATTATCTCAATTGTTGACTTGCCATATGTACTGCATTATACCAACAGGGTTAATAAAATTATTATTATTAATACTTGCGATTGAGAAAGTTACCTGTTCATGTAATGGTAAGTTAAACTTGTGTACAGAGCCTGAAGACCAAAATACTCTTGAATTTTATTATATATTTTTTTTATGAAAGCACGTATGAAGACGTACGAAGAGATAGATACAAATGTTTTGTTTTCTATTTTGTGTACTTTCTTCTAAGAATAAAATTAAATTGTTACATTTTACTGCAAATAACAAAACCCGAGTAATTTCAACTCAAATGGCTCCGAAGATCAAATCTGTGTGTAATACTTGAATATCGAAAATTCATTAGCTATGACGACACAGAATTCGAAAAATGACTATAGACCAATATTCGCTTTTAGTGGAGTAAATTTATTATATTTTGGTCAAAGTATAAGGAATGGAGCGAAACATGATAGGAAAATTGTTGGAAAAAATTATCCGAAACAAATTATACATAACTATTAAGGATAAAATTCCTCCACGCCAATTCCTCCAGGGAATAATGTGCTACTATACATACCCTAACGATTTTAACATCAAACATTCAGACTGCCAAACACTACAACCTCAAATCTGCTGCCTTATTCCTAGATATTAAAAAAGCGTTTGATTCTGTATGGCACAACGGCTTACTATTCAAACTTAAAGAAATTGGAAGTCCCAACTACTTGATACATTTTGTCAGAACATTTTTAGAAAATAGAAAACTGTGTGTGAGAATTAACGAAATGACGCCAAGAGAATTTTCCATGAAACAAGGAGTACCCCAAAGCTCGCCTTTATCTCCGCTTCTCTGCAATATATATATAGCCATGACATTGTATTACAACAAAACGCTAGTGCAGACCTTGCCTATATTATACAGTATGCAGATGACACAGCCATATTAGCACATAACAAAACGCTAGCAAAGGTCGCAGATAATTTACAGCAGAAATTAATGGAAATAGAAATCTGGGTTAATAAGTGGAGACTTACACCTAACCCCTCCAAAACACAATTTATAATACTCAACCACACTATATCTAACACATCTCTAGCAGTAATAATGGACAACCAGAATATAAAACCTTCACTTTAACGAACACATTAACTTAACAAAGAAAAAAATCGGTAAAAGTATTTACACAGAACTTCCCTCTTTATTTATACAGGGCGGGTGTAATGGTAAAAATATATAAAAACATTTTTTTTAGGATAAATTTTAAACTTTTTTCTTCGAAATTTTTTTTTTTTAATCTTCATAAATAATTTTTTTTAAATAAATGTCACGAAACGTGAAAATTTTAAATTTGAGCAAAAACATTTTTTTTCCATTATTTGTTTCCTTTAGACGGTCCAGTATATTTTCCAGTGAAAGTTTAACCATTTGTTCGGTGGCAGTAGCGTCAGCTACCTACCAAATTATTTGGTTGTCATTCGTCATGTAGTTTTTTAAGTTAATGGACCAACAGACAGACCGACAGACAGACAGACTGACGGAATTGAAAAAATCGGTACCTAAAGGTATTTACACAGAACTTTACTCATACAAGACAGTCACTCTAAAAAATTATTTATTAAGAGATAACATATGAGAATTATAATCGCCATGTAGTTAGCCCTATTATTACAGAGAAAACCTGATAACTTTTTTCCACCATCTACTGTATAGTAGTGGGATTTTTCAAAATTTTCAAAACATTTTTATGTTGAAATGGGTTAAGAATATGAAACACGGAAATTTTAGAATTGAAGATAAACATGTTTTCCATCATCTATTCTATTATAGTGGTAAAATAATAAAAAATAAATATACTTATTTTTTTAATTTTCAAAACAAATTTCTTTCTTGTTGTATGTTTAGAATGTCATGAAACGTGTAAGTAAATTTTAAATTTGAGCAAAAAAAATATTTTCATTATTTATTCGCTTTAGACGGAATATTTATATTTTCCAGTGAGAGATTAACCATTTTTTCGCCAACAGTAGCGTCAGACACCTACCAAATTTGACTGTTCTCCGTCAAGTAGTTTTTTTAGTTAATGCACCAACAGACAGACAGGCAGACACACGCAATTGAAAAACCTATATTTTTGTAATCTACATGACTGAAACGTGAAAATCCGAAAAAATCTCAGGGGGTGATTTTTTCTCTACAATACTTCCCTTCGGTATGCGAGTGAAGTAAAAGTAAAAAGCAGAGCAAAATATTTTCGGTCGCTCACCTTAAAAAATGAAGGAATCTCACTAAAGACAGCCTCGACAATCTACAAATCATTTTGCAGACCATTAATAGAGTACGCAAAAGGTGCCGAACACAATGGTGATAAAACATTGTTTTCAACCTTCCGCGTTCACGTTCTCTGGCTAAGAAACACCCCCTTTTGTGGGTTTTCAAGGTACAGGCGTGTGGGGAATCGTTGAAACGGGATTTTCGGGAGAAGTGTCGTGGGCTATGTTGCAAAGCAATTATTAACTGTACTTTAGATAATTCTGGACTTTATAAAGTGAATGGACATGTGTACCTAGCATCACTCAAGTGACCTACATACCATCCACTTGCTTGATTTTGATGATTTCAGTCTTTAATCCCTTGTGAATAAATATGTATGAATAATTATTTCTAAACATGAACAAATTTTGACATATCGCGGCACTCCTCATAACCATTGAACTATAATTCATCAATTACTATGCTGAAAACAGAAATACCATTATAGGTAATCTTGATTGTCGTCTCCCTATTGAAATATTGTGGTTAATCGTTATTTCACCTTCGGTAATTTAGATGGACCGATACATTTATTTTTTCTGCCTACCTTCATTGTTTACTGATGCAATTTCAAGTCGAGATTCAATAAAATGATGTACTTGAATTGTGACAGATGAGCGTGAAAATATTCATGGTGCGCTTCTTTACATTTTAATTTGTGAAAAGAAGCAGTGTTGCGCAAATAAAATCGCCCAGGCAAGCGGGCGGTTCATTTGTTCTATATTCATAGAATCCACATATTTTCCCAACTCTGTATACAGGGCTGGCGAAAACTTTGCAGTAGTATAGCTAATAACATATTCAATTAGCCATATTTTTTATAGGATTTAACAAAGACCACAAAAAGTTATCTATGAGAAAGAAAGAGAAAAACTATAAAATAACCGCTGCCTATGCAATCACTACTTCCACATCCAGATTTTTCATCCAAGTCACTTTAAAGGAAACATCTTGACTAGATTTGCACTCTAGTATGTGGAAATTGTTGGTCATAGAATTTTAATAATATTTGGGGCAGACGTCACAGAAAAGTTTGAGGCGTTGGTTTCTACCATATGCGTTAAAAATTAAGTTTCTAGTTTACCCTACTTACTTGCCCCTATTCGCAACCTACCACCCCTTCAATGAAATCATCTCAATCAGATGTCATTACAATACATACGTGTACTAACTTTCAAGTGAATATCTCAATTTTGTGTTATCGATTCCATTAATAATGGAGCCGAGGTGGCGGTGTTTGAAAAATACTAGAAATTAATCTGAAGCCTTGGTTTCTAGTATTTACGCCAAATCCCAAATTTCTGTACTATTACATTGGGTTGATTCTACGGTTGGTTCCTTGTGAAACATTCTTCAATAATTTAAATATACAGGAAAATTATGCTTTTTAATGTTTCAAAAAGTTTTATTAAAACTCTACACGTGTTTCGGCTTATTAAGCCTTTATCAAGAGTACAAGATAATACTAAATTTAAAATGTGTTCCTTACTTATTTATACCTAATGGAAGGTATAAATTATTCAAAGCTTTTAATCTATTTATTACATGCAACTAGTTATATGATTCCTATCCTATGTAAATATACTACAAATAAGTTCTTAATGTTAAATTATTTTTTCTAGAATATTATGACCCATAAATAATGTTTGATCATTGGTTACATTTTTATGCTTTTTGACAGCTTTCATGATCTCAAATTGTTCTAGTAAATCTAACTTCTTTCCTTTATTTTCTGTATGGAGTAATTCGACTTCATTAAAATTAACAAAATGATTATTTTCTATGCAGTGTGTTGACATACCGGTGCTATGTATACCATTCGTTATTGATTTTTTATGTTCAGCGAGACGATTTTTTTAATTTACGACCAGTTTGACCGATATATATAGCATCGCAGTCATTACATTTTAATTGATATACACCTGTTTTTTCTAATAAATCTCTTTTGTCTTTATTATTAACTAACATTTTCCCTAGATTATTTTTATTAACAGAAATAGTTTTACATCCTAGTTTTTTCAGTTTATGACTAATTTTATCACTAATCTTAGGCCTATAATTAATACATTTATATATGTCAGTTCTTTGTGGAGTATCAGCATAAAATTCTTTAAGTAACTTTTTCTTTTGTTTATGTTTTATTAATTTATCTATGAGGTTTTCACTATAACCGTTGTTTGTTTGTTGTGTTTAGATAAATTAATAAAACATAAACAAAAGAAAAAGTTACTTAAAGAATTTTATGCTGATACTCCACAAAGAACTGACATATATAAATGTATTAATTATAGGCCTAAGATTAGTGATAAAATTAGTCATAAACTGAAAAAACTAGGATGTAAAACTATTTCTGTTAATAAAAATAATCTAGGGAAAATGTTAGTTAATAATAAAGACAAAAGAGATTTATTAGAAAAAACAGGTGTATATCAATTAAAATGTAATGACTGCGATGCTATATATATCGGTCAAACTGGTCGTAAATTAAAAAATCGTCTTGCTGAACATAAAAAATCAATAACGAATGGTATACATAGCACCGGTATGTCAACACACTGCATAGAAAATAATCATTTTGTTAATTTTAATGAAGTCGAATTACTCCATACAGAAAATAAAGGAAAGAAGTTAGATTTACTAGAACAATTTGAGATCATGAAAGCTGTCAAAAAGCATAAAAATGTAACTAATGATCAAACATTATTTATGGGTCATAATATTCTAGAAAAAATAATTTAACATTAAGAACTTATTTGTAGTATATTTACATAGGATAGGAATCATATAACTAGTTGCATGTAATAAATAGATTAAAAGCTTTGAATAATTTATACCTTCCATTAGGTATAAATAAGTAAGGAACACATTTTAAATTTAGTATTATCTTGTACTCTTGATAAAGGCTTAATAAGCCGAAACACGTGTAGAGTTTTAATAAAACTTTTTGAAACATTAAAAAGCATAATTTTCCTGTATATTTAAATTCTGTACTATTATTGGCTTGATTTACTTATTTTCCCCTATTTACCTCTACTTAACCACCAACCCTTCAAGGGAATCGCCTCAAAACATCTAGTTCCTGATGTTATAATACATGCGTGTACCAAATTTCAAGTGAATATTTCAATTTTATTTTATCAACCCCTTTAATAATGGGGTGGTGGGTGTATGAAAAATATTATAAAAAATGTTGTGGCCTTGGCTTGTAATACATACATTAAATTTCAAGTTTCTGTACTCATACCATCTTGCTTTACTTACTTTACCCTATTTAACCCCCAACCCTTCAACGGAGACCTTGGCTTCTCGTACATATACCGAATTTCAAGTTTCTGTACTCTTAGCAACTTGTTTTACTTACATTCTCCTATTTACCCCTAAATAACCCCCAACCCTTCAATGGAATCATCTCAAAATATAATCTAGTTCCAGATGCCGTTATAATAAGTTGCCTTCATATTTCTAAGTCACAGAAAAAATTCCCGTCGAACGAGTCCGCGTGGCGGTATTATTGAATAGGTAAAGATGCCGCCTGCCCGCTTTGTAATTACCGCATTTTTTACATGCCTTATAATTATGAAGACGACTTTACATACGTGTACCAAATTTCAAATGAGTATTACAATTTTATTTTATCAACCCCTTTAATAATGGACTAGGGTTGGTGGGGGGTTGAAAAATATTAAAAAAAAAAATGAGGTCTTGGCTTGTAGTACATACACCAAATTTCAAATTTCTGTACTCTTACCAGCTTGCTTTACATATTTCCCCATATTTAACCCTATTTACCCCCCAACCCTTCATCGGATATCTTCAAAAAACAATCCAGTTCCAGATCTCGTTATAATATATACATATACAAAATTTCAACTCAATATCTTAAACCGTTCCGGAAAAAGCGTGCGGACAAAAAAAGTTACAGATAGACCGACAGACAGAAAAAAATTTTTGGCTCAAATTTAAAATCTCGACGTTTCATGACATTCTAAACCTATTTCAAGAAAATAAAAATTTTGAAAAAATTTTTACGATTACTATACTTCCAATTCACTACTTACGTGGATGTGGAAATAATATTAATTTTTAATCTTTCCATTCTATCAATAACCTGCATTCTGGGTATACTAATAACGTATACTTTACGAAAAAAAAATTAATGAGTTAATCACCCACCTCTGAGACATAGGAGATGGAAAAAATATAGGTGCAGTTTAGTAAATATCTCTTTATTTAAATATTAGTCTTTGCAAATAAGTAGTGGGCAAATGACAATTCTGTGGGATCAAGGTTAGGAGCAGCTCATTTGTGAGCCAATGACCCTGGATTTCCAGGAATTTACGTGCAGGTATGCGAGGTATCAAATTACATTTTAATGCACGTGTGTAGCAATCTTGGAGCAGGATCTTGGATCAGGATTTCCGGGAATTTACGTGCAGGTATGCGGGGTATCAAATTACATTTTAATGCACATGTGTAGAGATTATTTGAAGGTCACCGACAAGTCTTGACAAGTCTAGAATGTACGTATATATCAAATTTCATTTCCAGGAATTTTAGAATTACATAACTGAGCTAGGTAAGAAACATTTAAAGGAACACCCTGTATATGAACACATATAATCCCTGTATACGATTCAATTAATATGTAATAAGTATATATGATTAACAATTTCCATAACCCCCTGTATATAATAATACAAAATGGTTAATCCGAATCAATCAATGCATGTACTAATAATTATAGGATATACAAAATGAATATGACCACAGCAATTTCCGTAGCCCCCTGTATATAATAATACCAAATTATTAATCCGAATCAATTAATGTACTAATAAGTATAGGAAATATAAAAAATACCCTATAACACATTTTCCGTAACCCCTGTATATAATAATACAAAATGATTAATCCGAATCAATCAATGCATTATACTAATAAGTATAGGAAATATAAAAATATCCTATAAAACATTTTTCCGTAGCCCCCCTGTATATAATAATACAAAATGATTAATCCGAATCAATGCATGTACTAATAATTATAGGATATACAAAATACCCTATAAGACAATCTCCGTAACCCCCTAATAATACAAAATGATTAATCCGAATCAATCAATGCATTATACTAATAAGTATAGGAAATATAAAAATACTCTATAACACATTTTCCGTAGTCCCCTGCATGTGACAAAATGATTAATCCGAATCAATCAATACTAATAAGTATGGGAAATTAAAAAATACCCTATAAGACAATCTCCATAACCCCTGCATGTGACATAATGATTAATCCGAATCAATCAATGCATTATACTAATAAGTATAGGAAATATAAAAAATACCCTATAACACATTCTCCGTGACCCCTGTACATAATAATACAAAATGATTAATCCGAATCAATCAATGCATGTACTAATAATCATAGGAAGTACAAAATGTTTATGACCACAACAATTTCCGTAGCCCCCCTGTATATAATAATAAAAAATGATTAATCAGAATCAGTCAATGCATGTGCTAATAAGTATAGGAAATACAAAATACCCTGTATTCAACTATATGTGACATTTTTTAAAGAACCTGCATGAAAGTTTATCAGAATATATAAAAGATGAAATGACCTATTAAGAATGTGAGTATGTATTGAGAAAGTATAAAATACCATTCAAACAACTACTTTAGTTCAATAAATGCAACAAAATAATAAAATACCCCGTATACAACTGAATCGATATGTGCACATTCCTAAGTATAGGAAATATAAAAAATACCCTATAAGACATTTTTCGTGCCCCTCTGTATATACAATTCGTACAAGTCTCAAAGAACAGACCTCGAGAATGCATTAAAAACAAGCTAGATGTGTGCGATTATCGTCCGTATCATTTACCGCGTAGGTAGGTTGATAACATAAACATCTTGTAAGGTGGAAGAACACCAGACAAAGTAGAAATTTGATTTAAGTCTGTACAAATAATCTATTTTATCACATTATGGGAACGCCTAGGGCATTAGACTTCATATTTCAAAATTCTCTGAATAAAATTTATCAGAACGCATGAAATTAGATGTGCCCGGCACGTCGCCAATCGCCTATCACTGTGTGAATAAATATTTTTTTCGTAAGCAATGGTGAAACTAGAGACGAAAACCGTTAGAACATACAAATTTCCACAAATTAGCTCGTTATCGCCATGTGAATGGGTATTTTTGCATAAACATGGTACAAGACACCCGTGATAAGAAAAACGTTAAACCTGAGAACGCAAAATAGCGGTGAGAAGAATTTTTCGTAAACAACTAAGGAAATCATATTTCAAGGCCAGACTAGAGACGCAAATTCGTTAGAACTTATATATATATTCAAATTAATTTCAAACTCGATTATCAATGAAAACCTAAGTAACATATATTTAAGACTGGCCCACTAGTAATCGAATCAAAACAATTAGCGCAATCTTTTGAAACCCTGCTATTAATTACATGCAAAAGACGCGTGCCTTATGCCGGGAGACAGAAAATATGTGAGGTATACACTAGATTAATTACATCGCATTTGGGGACTATTATTTAGATATGTATGGTTTAAAGTATGAAATATGTATACAGTGGGGAACAAAAATATGTGAAATATACCAATTCAATTACATTACATTTGGAGTTATTCTTTAGATACACGCCTTAAAGTATTAAATATGTATACAGTGGGAGACAAAAATAGGTGAAATATACTAATTTAATTACTCTGCATTTGGGTACAGGAGGATTTAGATATATGGTTTAAAGTTTTAAAAAATATATACATTAGGACTATGTGAGGTATGAAATATGCATACAGGGGTGACAGAAATATGTGATATACTAATTTAATTACATCACATTTGTGTACAGGAGGATTTAGATATATGGTTTAAAGTTTTAAAAAATATATACATTAGGACTATGTGAGGTATGAAATATGCATACAGGGGGTGACAGAAATATGTGATATACTAATTTAATTACATCACATTTGGATATATGCTTTTAAGTTTGAAAAATATACAAGGGTCGTACGAGGAGTATAGTTATGTGAATCAGCGACTCAGGATATTCCCACACAGGGTGCTATTTAGAGATAGCCAAAGGTTATTTAATTTTAGAATTGAAAACTGAGCTACCGATACAGGTGGGCAAAGGATCAAGTTCATAATGCACGTGTGTAGAGGTTATATGAAGGCTATATAGATCAGCAACCCTATGGGAAAAGCATCATAGCCGCCATTCTCACGGGTTACATATTACATATATGTGCTACCTTATGCAAACAGGAAGTGGAACCAGAAGTGGGGAAAATACTTCTAGTGATGTGGCAACACTGCGTATGATATACAGATGGCAACACTGGGCGTTACACGTGGGAATCACCCCCTCCCAACAACAGATTATATAATGCTAGGAAAAAATAATATTCTCCAGTACTGTAGAGTCTATTGTATAAAAATGAAGTGTGAACACTGCAAGAAAGTTATTTCAAAGAAAAGTAATTTAGTTCGACATATCCGTCAATATTGCCCTGTTCTAAAAGAAGGGAGTGTAGCTTACGAGCTGTCAAGCAAGAAGCAAAAGTCCGATAACACACCTTCTACAAGCGACATTAACAGAAAACAAAATTATAGGACAATGGAGTGCAAACACTGCAATAAAGTTCTTTCAAACAAACGTAATTTAGTTCGACATATCCTCAGAGATTGTCCTGTTCTAAAAAGTAGAAGTATAGATTGTGAGCCACCAAACAAGAAGCAAAAGTCTGATGATGTACCTTCTACAAGTGGTCCAAAAACATGTAACTATTGTGGAAAAGACTTTTCATTATTTTCTAGCTTACGACGTCATATTAGTGATAATAGATGTCCTGTAGTGAACGACTTGGCTGTAATTGACAGAAAAAAAATAAATCACCCTATTGTGACCAGTTTAGGGGATGGTGTGGAGGAACTATATTCAGCATTTAAAAGCAGGATCGTTAGCTATCGTTTTAGCAGTCCTAGAAGCCATATTGATTATTCTGATTTTCTAAAAGAAGTCAAACAAAAAGTATTGAATAAAATTAGTGAATATTTGAAGAAACACCGGGCTCTGAAGACTAATTTTGAAGTGTTTGGGCTTTATATCATCCCCGAAAAGGAATTGAGTGATATTAAGTCTTTCAATACCAGAAATAAAATAATTACTATTTCAACGGATCTACATCAGATTTTCAATGAATTTGGTGAGGAAATGAGTGCACAAGCATCCCAATTCCAAGAGGGAAAATCGGGTTGGTCATTAAGACGTATAATGTTTCTTGACGTCAACATAAATAAGTTTACACCAATGGGAGCTTCATAATACATTCAGTTACCCAAAATGTAATCAACCACATCTTATAACATGGAGCTATACACTATACATCTAGAAAAACATTATGAATGATTGCAGTGGGCAGACTACGTTTCCATAGGAGAATCGAGGCAGCTTCAAAATATACTTAATTATATTTTAGATGTAAAATATCTTCTGAAAGATTTGAAATAAAAGAACATATAACAAAAGCAATTTGCATTATTTAAATAAAATGTTTACAGGTTTATCCATTTATTAATCCAAGAATTGCGCTTACTGGTTAACGCAGAAAAAGGAAGGAATCCTTTTTCTTCTTAAAATCACTTCAACTAGATACATGTCAAGACGTTCACCATCTGAATTTCATAATTTGAATAAATATATAGCTCATGTGTTCTTCAAAATAGCCAGCTCCAAATTATTATATTAAAAATATCGATAACATGAAGATATACTATGCGCACAAAAGTACCAACTAGTTTAATTATTCTAGATCGAACACTGAATAAATAAAAATCAATCACCTCTAAATTTTAGCATGAACAAGAATCATACAAATTTAATGTTATGTATAGGGATAATCAAAAATTATTCCGATATACGATCATTAATACGTAATATACAGGGTACTCAATAAATAACACACTTCCTAAAAGTATACAGACCTAATAGAAATGAAGACTTGAGATACCCTTCTACACTGTCTTTTCTCAATTTTCTTCCCAATAATTCAAATAAAGCTAATATACCATACATTCAATCATCTTACGAAATTAATATATATTATTGATTGAAAATTAAAGAAGAAAATATGCTGAAACTAGGGATTGAACATAAAACCTCTAGAACATCACTCTAATGTTATTAATTCAAGAATTGTGCTTACTGGTTAACATACAGCTTCCATCTTTTTTCTTCTTAAAATAATTTCAACTAGATAAATGTCAAGATGCTCAACATTCTGAATTTCATAATTTGAATAAATAATATATAGCTCATACGTTCTTAAAAATAGCCAGCCCCAAATTATAGTATTAAAAAATATCGATAACATGAAGATATACTATGCACACAAACGCCTACCAAATAGATTAAGTATTCTAGATCCAACACTGAATAAACAAAATCAATCGCCTCTAAATTTTAGCATCAACAAGAATACTAAAAAATTTAATATGTTATGTATAGGGATAATCAAAAAAATCCCCAAATCACTGTTTGAACGACTATTCCGATATACGGCCATTAATGTGCAATATACAGGGTACTCAATAAATAGCACATTTCTCTCTTTGGAACTTTAAAATCCCCTCCTACATTCTCTTTTCCAATTTTATTCTAAATTATCTCAAATAATATACCATACATCTTACGAAATTGACACATATTATTGATTGAAAATTAAAGAAGAAAGTATGCTGAAACTAGGAATTTAACATATAACCTCTAGAAGTACAGTCTAATACTCCCCACTAAGCTATTTTAACTCACACGAAAATTTATAAAAAAAATCTTTTGTGATTAGAAATAAAACAATAAATTTAAGTAATATAATATTTATTAATATTTTACATTATACAATTTTTCACTCTCCACAAAAACTCAAAATGTTTACATAATAAACAAAATCGGGTTAAACAATACGTAAAAAGAGGGCCTTCACAAGCATGATAAACCAAGGCGCTGTTTCCTAATTCCAAACCATAGTTGAGATACCTGGGAACTTTCGAAGTTTGCGTTAAAGTTCATGGACATATGAAAAAAAACAGCTCATACAAATGTTTTCGCCTCATCTCCAACTAAAGCAATAAAGTAATGCTGACTTAGACATATATATTCATGGGCTCAATTCTGGACAAATTGCAAACTATTAACTTCATATCACTTTTATATTCTGGATTCACTGTCTAGATCCTAACTCTTCAGAAAAGAATGTCAACCATATATGATTCGACCCATTCTCTATTCTCGGGAAAAACTCAGACACGAATGCCAATCCACTATTTTGCATGCTTTATATTGCATTAATCTCATTCACCCTATGCGGGGGAAAACCCTTTGTAGAACAGACATCGTGTCTAAAAACATGCCGGAACTCGAACACATGAAAATACATGTGTATGTAGGAGCTATATTATTACACTATATATTTTACACGAGACCCCATCAACCTTAAGAAAAATGATACACTGTCAGAGGAATACATTGTAAAGTTTAATTTAATATGTAACATAAAATCAATTATGCGGCAAGAGGTCTTCTAGGTTGCATGTCACAATTCACCCAAAATTAATGACATATATGTAACATAAAATCAATTATGCGGCAAGAGGTCTTCTAGGTTGCATGTCACAATTTACACAAACGATGAATATTTTCTCATTTTTGGAGACATTGTACTCCTTCAATACACTTTTACACCTGATGCACAGCCACGTACAGATAGGCATAATGAGGAAGTGTTTGGAACAACGGTAAAATATATACTACCTAAGAACTTTACTATAATATCTTTAATTTTTACATGATTCATCAATTTTCAACTTTAATTACTTTGCATTTGTGTATATTGGTTATTCTTTATACATGTTTACTGTATGATGTTGAATGAGCAAGTAGCTCCTATTCACCCCAATTTACCCAGATTTTATTCCATTTACCCCTCCCAAGCACAGTTCTGAAGACATATATGCTACCTATAACCCCCACAATCGATTTAACGTTCGGTGTTAAACGATCCAGCTATCGATTCCTACAGTAAATGATACAGAAGGCACAAGTTTTAATTCTTAATTTGATTGTGCATGAGATAAATATCTTGCCCTAAGTGCAGCCAGTATGCGTCGGTGTCGCCTTTCGCTTTCCTTTTCCTCAATTGTCTGCTTGCCGTTTTCCGAGCCCGTCTCCTGGTCATTAGATATCTCTGTGTGTATTCTCCATACATGACTCTTTAGATAGTCTTTTCTTTAAACGCCCTATTACATAAACCACAGTTAAAGAGGCGGTCTTTGTGGATAAATGAATGACGACATAAGCCACTAGGCCAAGAGAATATTTTACCGCAAACATTGCAGGTATACATGTTTCCACTGCTAGTTAATGTCACCAAATTATTAATCATATACAGCGAACTTTTATTTATCCTGTTCTCAACAATTTTCAACTTTAATGTATTCCCATTTAAAATTACTCTGTTTCCATATTAAATTACCCTGTTCCCATATTAGATTACCGTGTTCCGATATATAAGTTACCCTGTTCCCATTCCAAATTACCCTGTTCCGAAATAAAAATTACCCTGTTCCTATTAAAAATTACCCTGTTCCGGTATTAAATTACCCTGTTCCGAATTAAAAATTACCCTCTTCCGGTATTAAATTACCCTGTTCCGGTATTAAATTACCCTGTTCCGAATTAAAAATTACCCTGTTCCTATTAAAAATTACCCTGTTCCGGTATTAAATTACCCTGCTCCCATTCAAAATTACCCTGTTCCTATTAAAAATTACCCTGTTCCGGTATTAAATTACCCTGTTCCCATTCAAAATTACCCTGTTCCGGTATTAAATTACCCTGTTCCCATTCAAAATTACCCTGTTCCTATTAAAAATTGCCCTGTTCCGGTATTAAATTACCCTGTTCCCATTCAAATTACCCTGTTCCGAATTAAAAATTACCCTGTTCCTATTAAAAATTACCCTGTTCCGGTATTAAATTACCCTCCCGTAGTTCCAAAAAATATCCGTAGATAATTTGTGGGCGAAGACAAGATACAATCTACTTTGTGCATTAACAACTCGCGGACACTATATTTTCTACATACACGTGCTTTATTATAGCATCCCTTTAATTTATGCGCAAAATATTAGGATAGGTTCCGTTAGACGCGCGTCTAACCGAACCTATCCTAATATTTTGCGCATAAATTAAAGGGATGCTATAATAAAGCACGTGTATGTAGAAAATATAGTGTCCGCGAGTTGTTAATGCACAAAGTAGATTGTATCTTGTCTTCGCCCACAAATTATCTACGGATATTTTTTGGAACTACGGGAGGGTAATTTAATACCGGAACAGGGTAATTTTTAATAGGAACAGGGTAATTTTTAATTCGGAACAGGGTAATTTGAATGGGAACAGGGTAATTTAATACCGGAACAGGGCAATTTTTAATAGGAACAGGGTAATTTTGAATGGGAACAGGGTAATTTAATACCGGAACAGGGTAATTTTGAATGGGAACAGGGTAATTTAATACCGGAACAGGGTAATTTTTAATAGGAACAGGGTAATTTTGAATGGGAGCAGGGTAATTTAATACCGGAACAGGGTAATTTTTAATAGGAACAGGGTAATTTTTAATTCGGAACAGGGTAATTTAATACCGGAACAGGGTAATTTAATACCGGAAGAGGGTAATTTTTAATTCGGAACAGGGTAATTTAATACCGGAACAGGGTAATTTTTAATAGGAACAGGGTAATTTTTAATTCGGAACAGGGTAATTTGGAATGGGAACAGGGTAACTTATATATCGGAACACGGTAATCCAATATGGGAACAGGGTAATTTAATATGGAAACAGAGTAATTTTAAATGGGAATACATTAAAGTTGAAAATTGTTGAGAACAGGATAAATAAAAGTTCGCTGTATATGATTAATAATTTGGTGACATTAACTAGCAGTGGAAACATGTATACCTGCAATGTTTGCGGTAAAATATTCTCTTGGCCTAGTGGCTTATGTCGTCATTCATTTATCCACAAAGACCGCCTCTTTAACTGTGGTTTATGTAATAGGGCGTTTAAAGAAAAGACTATCTAAAGAGTCATGTATGGAGAATACACACAGAGATATCTAATGACCAGGAGACGGGCTCGGAAAACGGCAAGCAGACAATTGAGGAAAAGGAAAGCGAAAGGCGACACCGACGCATACTGGCTGCACTTAGGGCAAGATATTTATCTCATGCACAATCAAATTAAGAAGTAAAACTTGTGCCTTCTGTATCATTTACTGTAGGAATCGATAGCTGGATCGTTTAACACCGAACGTTAAATCGATTGTGGGGGTTATAGGTAGCATATATGTCTTCAGAACTGTGCTTGGGAGGGGTAAATGGAATAAAATCTGGGTAAATTGGGGTGAATAGGAGCTACTTGCTCATTCAACATCATACAGTAAACATGTATAAAGAATAACCAATATACACAAATGCAAAGTAATTAAAGTTGAAAATTGATGAATCATGTAAAAATTAAAGATATTATAGTAAAGTTCTTAGGTAGTATATATTTTACCGTTGTTCCAAACACTTCCTCATTATGCCTATCTGTACGTGGCTGTGCATCAGGTGTAAAAGTGTATTGAAGGAGTACAATGTCTCCAAAAATGAGAAAATATTCATCGTTTGTGTAAATTGTGACATGCAACCTAGAAGACCTCTTGCCGCATAATTGATTTTATGTTACATATATGTCATTAATTTTGGGTGAATTGTGACATGCAACCTAGAAGACCTCTTGCCGCATAATTGATTTTATGTTACATATTAAATTAAACTTTACAATGTATTCCTCTGACAGTGTATCATTTTTCTTAAGGTTGATGGGGTCTCGTGTAAAATATATAGTGTAATAATATAGCTCCTACATACACATGTATTTTCATGTGTTCGAGTTCCGGCATGTTTTTAGACACGATGTCTGTTCTACAAAGGGTTTTCCCCCGCATAGGGTGAATGAGATTAATGCAATATAAAGCATGCAAAATAGTGGATTGGCATTCGTGTCTGAGTTTTTCCCGAGAATAGAGAATGGGTCGAATCATATATGGTTGACATTCTTTTCTGAAGAGTTAGGATCTAGACAGTGAATCCAGAATATAAAAGTGATATGAAGTTAATAGTTTGCAATTTGTCCAGAATTGAGCCCATGAATATATATGTCTAAGTCAGCATTACTTTATTGCTTTAGTTGGAGATGAGGCGAAAACATTTGTATGAGCTGTTTTTTTTTATATGTCCATGAACTTTAACGCAAACTTCGAAAGTTCCCAGGTATCTCAACTATGGTTTGGAATTAGGAAACAGCGCCTTGGTTTATCATGCTTGTGAAGGCCCTCTTTTTACGTATTGTTTAACCCGATTTTGTTTATTATGTAAACATTTTGAGTTTTTGTGGAGAGTGAAAAATTGTATAATGTAAAATATTAATAAATATTATATTACTTAAATTTATTGTTTTATTTCTAATCACAAAAGATTTTTTTTATAAATTTTCGTGTGAGTTAAAATAGCTTAGTGGGGAGTATTAGACTGTACTTCTAGAGGTTATATGTTAAATTCCTAGTTTCAGCATACTTTCTTCTTTAATTTTCAATCAATAATATGTGTCAATTTCGTAAGATGATTGGATGTATGGTATATTATTTGAGATAATTTAGAATAAAATTGGAAAAGAGAATGTAGGAGGGGATTTTAAAGTTCCAAAGAGAGAAATGTGCTATTTATTGAGTACCCTGTATATTGCACATTAATGGCCGTATATCGGAATAGTCGTTCAAACAGTGATTTGGGGATTTTTTTGATTATCCCTATACATAACATATTAAATTTTTTAGTATTCTTGTTGATGCTAAAATTTAGAGGCGATTGATTTTGTTTATTCAGTGTTGGATCTAGAATACTTAATCTATTTGGTAGGCGTTTGTGTGCATAGTATATCTTCATGTTATCGATATTTTTTAATACTATAATTTGGGGCTGGCTATTTTTAAGAACGTATGAGCTATATATTATTTATTCAAATTATGAAATTCAGAATGTTGAGCATCTTGACATTTATCTAGTTGAAATTATTTTAAGAAGAAAAAAGATGGAAGCTGTATGTTAACCAGTAAGCACAATTCTTGAATTAATAACATTAGAGTGATGTTCTAGAGGTTTTATGTTCAATCCCTAGTTTCAGCATATTTTCTTCTTTAATTTTCAATCAATAATATATATTAATTTCGTAAGATGATTGAATGTATGGTATATTAGCTTTATTTGAATTATTGGGAAGAAAATTGAGAAAAGACAGTGTAGAAGGGTATCTCAAGTCTTCATTTCTATTAGGTCTGTATACTTTTAGGAAGTGTGTTATTTATTGAGTACCCTGTATATTACGTATTAATGATCGTATATCGGAATAATTTTTGATTATCCCTATACATAACATTAAATTTGTATGATTCTTGTTCATGCTAAAATTTAGAGGTGATTGATTTTTATTTATTCAGTGTTCGATCTAGAATAATTAAACTAGTTGGTACTTTTGTGCGCATAGTATATCTTCATGTTATCGATATTTTTAATATAATAATTTGGAGCTGGCTATTTTGAAGAACACATGAGCTATATATTTATTCAAATTATGAAATTCAGATGGTGAACGTCTTGACATGTATCTAGTTGAAGTGATTTTAAGAAGAAAAAGGATTCCTTCCTTTTTCTGCGTTAACCAGTAAGCGCAATTCTTGGATTAATAAATGGATAAACCTGTAAACATTTTATTTAAATAATGCAAATTGCTTTTGTTATATGTTCTTTTATTTCAAATCTTTCAGAAGATATTTTACATCTAAAATATAATTAAGTATATTTTGAAGCTGCCTCGATTCTCCTATGGAAACGTAGTCTGCCCACTGCAATCATTCATAATGTTTTTCTAGATGTATAGTGTATAGCTCCATGTTATAAGATGTGGTTGATTACATTTTGGGTAACTGAATGTATTATGAAGCTCCCATTGGTGTAAACTTATTTATGTTGACGTCAAGAAACATTATACGTCTTAATGACCAACCCGATTTTCCCTCTTGGAATTGGGATGCTTGTGCACTCATTTCCTCACCAAATTCATTGAAAATCTGATGTAGATCCGTTGAAATAGTAATTATTTTATTTCTGGTATTGAAAGACTTAATATCACTCAATTCCTTTTCGGGGATGATATAAAGCCCAAACACTTCAAAATTAGTCTTCAGAGCCCGGTGTTTCTTCAAATATTCACTAATTTTATTCAATACTTTTTGTTTGACTTCTTTTAGAAAATCAGAATAATCAATATGGCTTCTAGGACTGCTAAAACGATAGCTAACGATCCTGCTTTTAAATGCTGAATATAGTTCCTCCACACCATCCCCTAAACTGGTCACAATAGGGTGATTTATTTTTTTTCTGTCAATTACAGCCAAGTCGTTCACTACAGGACATCTATTATCACTAATATGACGTCGTAAGCTAGAAAATAATGAAAAGTCTTTTCCACAATAGTTACATGTTTTTGGACCACTTGTAGAAGGTACATCATCAGACTTTTGCTTCTTGTTTGGTGGCTCACAATCTATACTTCTACTTTTTAGAACAGGACAATCTCTGAGGATATGTCGAACTAAATTACGTTTGTTTGAAAGAACTTTATTGCAGTGTTTGCACTCCATTGTCCTATAATTTTGTTTTCTGTTAATGTCGCTTGTAGAAGGTGTGTTATCGGACTTTTGCTTCTTGCTTGACAGCTCGTAAGCTACACTCCCTTCTTTTAGAACAGGGCAATATTGACGGATATGTCGAACTAAATTACTTTTCTTTGAAATAACTTTCTTGCAGTGTTCACACTTCATTTTTATACAATAGACTCTACAGTACTGGAGAATATTATTTTTTCCTAGCATTATATAATCTGTTGTTGGGAGGGGGTGATTCCCACGTGTAACGCCCAGTGTTGCCATCTGTATATCATACGCAGTGTTGCCACATCACTAGAAGTATTTTCCCCACTTCTGGTTCCACTTCCTGTTTGCATAAGGTAGCACATATATGTAATATGTAACCCGTGAGAATGGCGGCTATGATGCTTTTCCCATAGGGTTGCTGATCTATATAGCCTTCATATAACCTCTACACACGTGCATTATGAACTTGATCCTTTGCCCACCTGTATCGGTAGCTCAGTTTTCAATTCTAAAATTAAATAACCTTTGGCTATCTCTAAATAGCACCCTGTGTGGGAATATCCTGAGTCGCTGATTCACATAACTATACTCCTCGTACGACCCTTGTATATTTTTCAAACTTAAAAGCATATATCCAAATGTGATGTAATTAAATTAGTATATCACATATTTCTGTCACCCCCTGTATGCATATTTCATACCTCACATAGTCCTAATGTATATATTTTTTAAAACTTTAAACCATATATCTAAATCCTCCTGTACACAAATGTGATGTAATTAAATTAGTATATCACATATTTCTGTCACCCCTGTATGCATATTTCATACCTCACATAGTCCTAATGTATATATTTTTTAAAACTTTAAACCATATATCTAAATCCTCCTGTACCCAAATGCAGAGTAATTAAATTAGTATATTTCACCTATTTTTGTCTCCCACTGTATACATATTTAATACTTTAAGGCGTGTATCTAAAGAATAACTCCAAATGTAATGTAATTGAATTGGTATATTTCACATATTTTTGTTCCCCACTGTATACATATTTCATACTTTAAACCATACATATCTAAATAATAGTCCCCAAATGCGATGTAATTAATCTAGTGTATACCTCACATATTTTCTGTCTCCCGGCATAAGGCACGCGTCTTTTGCATGTAATTAATAGCAGGGTTTCAAAAGATTGCGCTAATTGTTTTGATTCGATTACTAGTGGGCCAGTCTTAAATATATGTTACTTAGGTTTTCATTGATAATCGAGTTTGAAATTAATTTGAATATATATATAAGTTCTAACGAATTTGCGTCTCTAGTCTGGCCTTGAAATATGATTTCCTTAGTTGTTTACGAAAAATTCTTCTCACCGCTATTTTGCGTTCTCAGGTTTAACGTTTTTCTTATCACGGGTGTCTTGTACCATGTTTATGCAAAAATACCCATTCACATGGCGATAACGAGCTAATTTGTGGAAATTTGTATGTTCTAACGGTTTTCGTCTCTAGTTTCACCATTGCTTACGAAAAAAATATTTATTCACACAGTGATAGGCGATTGGCGACGTGCCGGGCACATCTAATTTCATGCGTTCTGATAAATTTTATTCAGAGAATTTTGAAATATGAAGTCTAATGCCCTAGGCGTTCCCATAATGTGATAAAATAGATTATTTGTACAGACTTAAATCAAATTTCTACTTTGTCTGGTGTTCTTCCACCTTACAAGATGTTTATGTTATCAACCTACCTACGCGGTAAATGATACGGACGATAATCGCACACATCTAGCTTGTTTTTAATGCATTCTCGAGGTCTGTTCTTTGAGACTTGTACGAATTGTATATACAGAGGGGCACGAAAAATGTCTTATAGGGTATTTTTTATATTTCCTATACTTAGGAATGTGCACATATCGATTCAGTTGTATACGGGGTATTTTATTATTTTGTTGCATTTATTGAACTAAAGTAGTTGTTTGAATGGTATTTTATACTTTCTCAATACATACTCACATTCTTAATAGGTCATTTCATCTTTTATATATTCTGATAAACTTTCATGCAGGTTCTTTAAAAAATGTCACATATAGTTGAATACAGGGTATTTTGTATTTCCTATACTTATTAGCACATGCATTGACTGATTCTGATTAATCATTTTTTATTATTATATACAGGGGGGCTACGGAAATTGTTGTGGTCATAAACATTTTGTACTTCCTATGATTATTAGTACATGCATTGCTTGATTCGGATTAATCATTTTGTATTATTATGTACAGGGGTCACGGAGAATGTGTTATAGGGTATTTTTTATATTTCCTATACTTATTAGTATAATGCATTGATTGATTCGGATTAATCATTATGTCACATGCAGGGGTTATGGAGATTGTCTTATAGGGTATTTTTTAATTTCCCATACTTATTAGTATTGATTGATTCGGATTAATCATTTTGTCACATGCAGGGGACTACGGAAAATGTGTTATAGAGTATTTTTATATTTCCTATACTTATTAGTATAATGCATTGATTGATTCGGATTAATCATTTTGTATTATTAGGGGGTTACGGAGATTGTCTTATAGGGTATTTTGTATATCCTATAATTATTAGTACATGCATTGATTCGGATTAATCATTTTGTATTATTATATACAGGGGGGCTACGGAAAAATGTTTTATAGGATATTTTTATATTTCCTATACTTATTAGTATAATGCATTGATTGATTCGGATTAATCATTTTGTATTATTATATACAGGGGTTACGGAAAATGTGTTATAGGGTATTTTTTATATTTCCTATACTTATTAGTACATTAATTGATTCGGATTAATAATTTGGTATTATTATATACAGGGGGCTACGGAAATTGCTGTGGTCATATTCATTTTGTATATCCTATAATTATTAGTACATGCATTGATTGATTCGGATTAACCATTTTGTATTATTATATACAGGGGGTTATGGAAATTGTTAATCATATATACTTATTACATATTAATTGAATCGTATACAGGGATTATATGTGTTCATATACAGGGTGTTCCTTTAAATGTTTCTTACCTAGCTCAGTTATGTAATTCTAAAATTCCTGGAAATGAAATTTGATATATACGTACATTCTAGACTTGTCAAGACTTGTCGGTGACCTTCAAATAATCTCTACACATGTGCATTAAAATGTAATTTGATACCCCGCATACCTGCACGTAAATTCCCGGAAATCCTGATCCAAGATCCTGCTCCAAGATTGCTACACACGTGCATTAAAATGTAATTTGATACCTCGCATACCTGCACGTAAATTCCTGGAAATCCAGGGTCATTGGCTCACAAATGAGCTGCTCCTAACCTTGATCCCACAGAATTGTCATTTGCCCACTACTCAAATAAATGTAGATAATGCATTTATATAGATAATAAAATTGCCATTAAGTTGTGCTTTTGTTGTTTCTTTGAAGTAAAAATTGACCAAGATTTTATTTTGTAAATTCGCATTAATAGTCCGAGAAAAAATGTCGTACTTATAGTTAAATATCTTCGAACATTTCAAAAAATTTTATATATTTTTTGTAACAATCAGGCATATTATGGCTAGTAAATATCGTGGAATATACAAATGTTTAAATAATGTACATTAAACAAGAAAATCTGTCCAAAATACTGCCGCTGTGAAACTAGCAGCCAAAGATAGCAGCTTAAATCTACGAAAATACCCGAAGACGCATAGACGTTCGTCACAATCATAACTGGGGACATTACTAAATAAAACAATTAATCGCCGTACAACCAATTAAGAGTTCCTAATTAGGTTGTACTAAGCAATGTCTGTAAAATGGCGTCAACTTTTCCTGGATCCATCGGGTAGAGACTGCCCTTTTAATATATAAAAATTAATAACTTCACAACCAGTGGGATGTACAAAATTTTCATTTAGGACAGGTTGTATAAAGTCATTTCAAATGCGTCTGTAAAGTGGCGTCAATTTGTCTTGGGTCCACGGGGTTGAAACAACCCTATAAATAAATAAAAATTAACAACTTCGCAACCACTCCGATGTACATAATTTCCATTTAGGACAGGGTGTATAAAGTCATTTCAAATGCGTCTCTAAAGTGGCGTCAATTTGTCTTGGGTCCACGGGGTTGAAACAACCCTTTAAATAAATAAAAATTAATAACTTCGCAACCACTCCGATGTACATAATTTCCGTTTGCAACAGGGTGTATAATGTCATTTCAAATACGTCTGCAAAGTGGCGTCAATTTGTCTTTGGTCCACGGGGTTGGAACAACCCTTTAAATAAATAAAAATTAATAACTTCGCAACCAGTCCGATGTACATAATTTCCGTTTAAGACAGGTTGTATAAAGTCATTTCAAATGCGTCTGTAAAGTGGCGTCAATTTGTCTTGGGTCCACGGGGTTGAAACAACCCTATAAGTAAATAAAAACTAATAACTTCGTAACCACTCCAATGTACATAATTTCCGTTTAGGACAGGGTGTATAATGTCATTTCAAATACGTCTGTAAAGTGGCGTCAATTTGTCTTTGGTCCACGGGGTTGAAACAACCCTATAAATAAATAAAAATTAACAACTTCGCAACCACTCCGATGTACATAATTTCCATTTAGGACAGGGTGTATAAAGTCATTTAAAATGCGTCTCTAAAGTGGCGTCAATTTGTCTTGGGTCCACGGGGTTGAAACAACCCTATAAATAAATAAAAATTAATAACTTCGCAACCACTCCGATGTACATAATTTCCATTTAAGACAGGTTGTATAAAGTCATTTCAAATGCATCTGTAAAGTGGCGTCAATTTGTCTTGGGTCCACGGGGTTGAAAAAACCCTATAAATAAATAAAAATTAATAACTTCGCAACCAGTCCGATGTACATAATTTCCGTTTAAGACAGGTTGTATAAAGTCATTTCAAATGCATCTGTAAAGTGGCGTCAATTTGTCTTGGGTCCACGGGGTTGAAACAACCCTTTAAATAAATAAAAATTAATAACTTCGCAACCACTCCGATGTACATAATTTCCGTTTGCAACAGGGTGTATAATGTTATTTCAAATACGTCTGTACCGTGGCGTCAATTTGTCTTGGGTCCACGGGGTTGAAACAACCCTTTAAATAAATAAAAATTAATAACTTCGCAACCACTCCGATGTACATAATTTCCGTTTGCAACAGGGTGTATAATGTCATTTCAAATGCGTCTCTAAAGTGGCGTCAATTTGTCTTGGGTCCACGGGGTTGAAACAACCCTTTAAATGAATAAAAATTAATAACTTCGCAACCACTCCGATGTACATAATTTCCGTTTGCAACAGGGTGTATAATGTCATTTCAAATGCGTCTCTAAAGTGGCGTCAATTTGTCTTGGGTCCACGGGGTTGAAACAACCCTTTAAATAAATAAAAATTAATAACTTCGCAACCACTCCGATGTACATAATTTCCATTTAGGACAGGGTGTATAAAGTCATTTCAAATGCGTCTCTAAAGTGGCGTCAATTTGTCTTGGGTCCACGGGGTTGAAACAACCCTTTAAATAAACAAAAATTAATAACTTCGCAACCACTCCGATGTACATAATTTCCGTTTGCAACAGGGTGTATAATGTTATTTCAAATACGTCTGTTCCGTGGCGTCAATTTGTCTTGGGTCCACGGGGTTGAAACAACCCTTTAAATAAATAAAAATTAATAACTTCGCAACCACTCCGATGTACATAATTTCCGTTTAGGACAGGGTATATAAAGTCATTTCAAATGCGCCTCTAAAGTGGCGTCAATTTGTCTTGGGTCCACGGGGTTGAAACAACCCTTTAAATGAATAAAAATTAATAACTTCGCAACCACTCCGATGTACATAATTTCCGTTTGCAACAGGGTGTATAATGTCATTTCAAATGCGTCTCTAAAGTGGCGTCAATTTGTCTTGGGTCCACGGGGTTGAAACAACCCTTTAAACAAATAAAAATTAATAACTTCGCAACCACTCCGATGTACATAATTTCCGTTTGCAACAGGGTGTATAATGTTATTTCAAATACGTCTGTACCGTGGCGTCAATTTGTCTTGGGTCCACGGGGTTGAAACAACCCTTTAAATAAATAAAAATTAATAACTTCACAACCACTCCGATGTACATAATTTCCGTTTAGGACAGGGTATATAAAGTCATTTCAAATGCGTCTCTAAAGTGGCGTCAATTTGTCTTGGGTCCACGGGGTTGAAACAACCCTTTAAATAAATAAAAATTAATAACTTCGCAACCACTCCGATGTACATAATTTCCGCTTGCAACAGGGTGTATAATGTCATTTCAAATACGTCTGCAAAGTGGCGTCAATTTGTCTTTGGTCCACGGGGTTGGAACAACCCTTTAAATAAATAAAAATTAATAACTTCGCAACCAGTCCGATGTACATAATTTCCGTTTAAGACAGGTTGTATAAAGTCATTTCAAATGCGTCTGTAAAGTGGCGTCAATTTGTCTTGGGTACACGGGGTTGAAACAACCCTATAAGTAAATAAAAACTAATAACTTCGTAACCACTCCGATGTACATAATTTCCGTCTAGGACAAGTTGTATAAAGTCATTTCAAATGCGTCTGTAAAGTGGCGTCAATTTGTCTTGGGTCTACGGGGTTGAAACAACCCTATAAATAAATAAAAATTAATAACTTCGCAACCACTCCGATGTACATAATTTCCGTTTAGGACAGGATATATAAAGTCATTTCAAATGCGTCTCTAAAGTAGCGTCAATTTGTCTTGGGTCCACGGGGTTGAAACAACCCTATAAATAAATAAAAAGTAATAACTTCGCAACCAGTCCGATGTACATAATTTCCGTTTAAGACAGGTTGTATAAAGTCATTTCAAATGCATCTGTAAAGTGGCGTCAATTTGTCTTGGGTCCACGGGGTTGAAACAACCCTATAAATAAATAAAAATTAATAACTTCGCAACCACTCCGATGTACATAATTTCCGTTTGCAACAGGGTGTGTAATGTCATTTCAAATACGTCTGTACCGTGGCGTCAATTTGTCTTGGGTCCACGGGGTTGAAACAACCCTTTAAATAAATAAAAATTAATAACTTCGCAACCACTCCGATGTACATAATTTGCGTTTAGGACAGGGTATATAAAGTCATTTCAAATGCGTCTCTAAAGTGGCGTCAATTTGTCTTGGGACTGGTTGCGAAGTTATTAATTTTTATTTATTTAAAGGGTTGTTTCAACCCCGTGGACCCAAGACAAATTGACGCCACTTTAGAGACGCATTTGAAATGACTTTATATATCCTGTCCTAAACGGAAATTATGTACATCGGAGTGGTTGCGAAGTTATTAATTTTTATTTATTTATAGGGTTGTTTCAACCCCGTGGACCCAAGACAAATTGACGCCACTTTAGAGACGCATTTGAAATGACTTTGTATACCCTGTCCTAAACGGAAATTATGTACATCGGAGTGGTTGCGAAGTTATTAATTTTTATTTATTTAAAGGGTTGTTTCAACCCCGTGGACCCAAGACAAATTGACGCCACTTTACAGATGCATTTGAAATGGCTTTATACAACCTGTCTTAAACGGAAATTATGTACATCGGACTGGTTGCGAAGTTATTAATTTTTATTTATTTATAGGGTTGTTTCAACCCCGTGGACCCAAGACAAATTGACGCCACTTTAGAGACGCATTTGAAATGACTTTATATGTCCTGTCCTAAACGGAAATTATGTACATCGGAGTGGTTGCGAAGTTATTAATTTTTATTTATTTAAAGGGTTGTTTCAACCCCGTGGACCCAAGACAAATTGACGCCACTTTACAGATGCATTTGAAATGACTTTATACAACCTGTCTTAAATGGAAATTATGTACATCGGACTGGTTGCGATGTTATTAATTTTTATTTATTTATAGGGTTGTTTCAACCCCGTGGACCCAAGACAAATTGACGCCACTTTAGAGACGCATTTGAAATGACTTTATATATCCTGTCCTAAACGGAAATTATGTACATCGGAGTGGTTGCGAAGTTATTAATTTTTATTTATTTATAGGGTTGTTTCAACCCCGTGGACCCAAGACAAATTGACGCCACTTTAGAGACGCATTTGAAATGACTTTATATACCCTGTCCTAAACGGAAATTATGTACATCGGAGTGGTTGCGAAGTTATTAATTTTTATTTATTTAAAGGGTTGTTTCAACCCCGTGGACCCAAGACAAATTGACGCCACTTTACAGATGCATTTGAAATGACTTTATACAACCTGTCTTAAACGGAAATTATGTACATCGGACTGGTTGCGAAGTTATTAATTTTTATTTATTTATAGGGTTGTTTCAACCCCGTGGACCCATGACAAATTGACGCCACTTTAGAGACGCATTTGAAATGACTTTATATGTCCTGTCCTAAACGGAAATTATGTACATCGGAGTGGTTGCGAAGTTATTAATTTTTATTTATTTAAAGGGTTGTTTCAACCCCGTGGACCCAAGACAAATTGACGCCACTTTACAGATGCATTTGAAATGACTTTATACAACCTGTCTTAAACGGAAATTATGTACATCGGACTGGTTGCGAAGTTATTAATTTTTATTTATTTATAGGGTTGTTTCAACCCCGTGGACTCAAGACAAATTGACGCCACTTTAGAGACGCATTTGAAATGACTTTATATGTCCTGTCCTAAACGGAAATTATGTACATCGGAGTGGTTGCGAAGTTATTAATTTTTATTTATTTAAAGGGTTGTTTCAACCCCGTGGACCCAAGACAAATTGACGCCACTTTAGCGACGCATTTGAAATGACAGTATACACCCTGTCCTAAACGGAAATTATGTACATCGGAGTGGTTACGAAGTTATTAATTTTTATTTATTTATAGGGTTGTTTCAACCCCGTGGACCCAAGACAAATTGACGCCACTTTACAGATGCATTTGAAATGACTTTATACAACCTGTCTTAAAGGGAAATTATGTACATCGGACTGGTTGCGAAGTTATTAATTTTTATTCATTTAAAGGGTTGTTTCAACCCTGTGGACCCAAGACAAATTGACGCCACTTTCGAGACGCATTTGAAATGAATTCATATACCCTGTCCTAAACGGAAATTATGTACATCGGAGTGGTTGCGAAGTGATTAATTTTTATTTATTTAAAGGGTTGTTTCAACCCCGTGGACCCAAGACAAATTGACGCCACGATACAGACGTATTTGAAATGATGTTATACACCCTGTTGCAAACGGAAATTATGTACATCGGACTGGTTGCAAAGTTATTAATTTTTATTTATTTTAAGGGTTGTTTCAACCCCGTGGACCAAAGACAAATTGACGCCACTTTACAGACGTATTTAAAATGACATTATACAACCTGTCCTAAACGGAAATTATGTACATCGGAGTGGTTGCTAAGTTATTAATTTTTATTTATTTATAGGGTTGTTTCAACCCCGTGGACCCAAGATAAATTGACGCCAATATACAGACATATTTGAAATTACATTAAACACCCTGTCCTAAACGGAAATTATGTACATCGGAGTGGTTGCGAAGTTATTAATTTTTATTTATTTAAAGGGTTGTTTGAACCCCGTGGACCCAAGACAAATTGACCCCATTTTACAGACGTATTTGAAATGTCGTTATACACCGCGTCCTAAATGAAAATTGTGTACATCGGACTGGTTGCGAAGTTATTAATTTTTATTTATTGAAAGGGTTGTTGCAACCCCGTGGACTCAGGACAAATTGACGCCACATTACAGACGCATTTGAAATGACTTTATACAGCCTGTCCTAAATGGAAATTTTGTACATCCCACAGGTTTTGAAGTTATTAAGTTTTACATGTTAAAAGGCTAGTCTCTACCCTATGGATCCAAGTGAGTTGGCGCCATTTTACAGACATTGCTTAGTACAACCTAATTATGAAGTCTTAACTGGTTGTACGGCGATTAAATGTTTTATTTAGTAACGTCCCTAGTTATGATTGTGACGAACGTCTATGCGTCTTCGGGTGTTTTCGTAGATTTAAGCTGCTATCTTTGGCTGCTAGTTTCACAGCGGCCAAAATACTCTCTATTCAATGATCGCTCAATTATTATGACAAACTTTAAACTAAATTATAAATTTCGTTCAAAAATTATTCTTAGACACGTTTAGAAAAATTGACGTATTCCCACGTACGTCATTGACATGAATGTAAATTTTTACAATTCACACTGTAGGCGGAGCGAATTGGATTTTGAATCTGAAATGCTTTTAAACATTACAATTCTTTGCTTAAAATTAGGTACAAAATTCATAAATAACAACCCTTTACAGATTCGAAGATAAGGTACATGATTTTTTATTGCATAATAGAAAGGGAAACCCTGTTTTTTCTTAGTTTTTCTTAAATATCTTGCGAAACTAGCATCTAATCGACTCGAGGTATACTAATCAAATTTGTTCCTAAAAAAATTTTCTACAAGGAAAATTCGCAAAATTTGTTTACTATTACAAAATTAGCAACAAGTGAAAAGAATGAAAGATTTTCAAATTCCAATAACTAAAGTAATTGTTATATTTTGGGATAGGATAGCCCTTGGGATGCCTAAATAGTGCTCGCAACCCCGATCCTCCAATACAAAACGGCGGCCTGTCGCAAATCTCCAAAAATGAAAATTGGAAGTGCTGCCGTTTCGACAAAAAAAAAACAACAAACGGATCGACATGAAACCAATTGGAATCGGTTGAATTTACCTGTATCTTCGAATGTATTAAAATTCAGATTTCTTTACTGACAAATAAATTTCTTATTTACAAAAAAAGAAAAAATTACCGTTGCTGGGGATCGTATCTCGATGAATTTCCAGTTTAAAGATTTAGTTGCAAATCTTTAAACTGAAAATTGTGTATACAATGAATTTCGCTTAAAAAAACATGAACTTAGAAAAAATGTTTTTTTTAGGACCAATGGAAGTCGAGGTACGTCACTTTTACGTATTTATTGATAATAACCATTCTAATCAATATTTTTACTTAAAACTTGGTATGATGCAACTAGAATGCTTTATTTATAAGTACAATTTTTCGATCCATTTACGGTGCGACAGACGACTGAGAGAGAAGGGCGTTGTGACGTCATGGCGCGCTGTCGCTGCAGCCGCGCTCGGCTTTCGTAGACTCTTAGGCCGATAACCCACTAACGCGATACGTCGCGCACGACATGCCGCGAGCGTTTTTTAAAGCGCGACTTTTTAATAGGCGGTAAGCACTAGACGTTATTTAGTTAAAAATGGAGGTTGAAGAGATAGCAGCTCTGTTATTTTATCACATTCGTCGTCGCAAAAAAGTGAACCGTAGACACTGGATTCATCCTATATTTTTAGAGCGTTCTAAGAAAGGCACATTTAGTGTGTTTTATAGTGATTTACGTAAGCACGAAGAAAAGTTTTTTGATTATTACAGAATGAGTGTAAAATCATTTGACGAACTCCTTGCGCTTTTTCGACAGCAAATAGAAGGACAAAATACACATTATGTCAATTATGTCTTTCGAAGCCATATTCAAAATTTTAATCAGAACATCACATCTTCTGCGTCTCGCGCGCGACTGGTGGTTTCAGTGGGCTATGCTCCATATGAATACATAGTAAAATTGGTCGCGCGCGATACGAGAGCCGCGTGTTGTCGCTCCTAATAATTTAGCCGCACGCGACCACGCTACAGTGCAGCGTTAAGGTCTAAGGCCGATAACCCACTAACGCGACACGTCGCGCGCGACATGCCGCGTGGAGTCATGCGCGGCAAAAATTTATTTGTAGTTAAATGGCACACAACCCACTAGCGCGGCACGCTGCAGTGCCGCGTTAGTGGGTTGTGTGCCATTTAACTACAAATAAATTTTTGCCGTGCACGACTCCACGCGGCATGTCGCGCGCGACGTGTCGCGTTAGTGGGTTATCGGCCTTTAAACCCTCTAACGCGACAGGTCGCGCGCGACATGCCGCGTGGAGTCGTGCACGGCAAAAATTTATTTGTAGTTAAATGGCACACAACCCACTAAGGCCTAAAACCCACTAAAGCGACAGGTCGCGCGCGACATGCCGCGTGGAGTCGTGCACGGAATAAATTTATTTGTAGTTAAATGGCACACAACCCTCTAACGCGGCACGAGTGCCGCGTTAGTGGGTTGTTGCTAATATGCCGTGCACGACTCCACGCGACACGTCGCGCGCGACATGCCGCGTTAGTGGGTGAAGTCCCTAACGCTGCACTGCAGCGTGGTCGCCTGCGGCCAAATTCTTAGGAGCGACAACACGCGGCTCTCGTATCGCGCGCGACCAATTTTACTATGTACTCATATGGACCATATCCCACTGAAACCACCAGTCGCGCGCGAGACGCAGAGTAGATGTTACGTTCTGTTTAAAATTTTGAATATGGCTTCGAAAGATGATGGTATTGACATAATTTGTATTTTGTCCTTCTATTTGCTGTCGAATAAGCGCAAGGAGTTCGTCAAATGATTTTACACTCATTCTGCAATAATTAAAAAACTTTTCTTCGTGCTTACGTAAATCACTATAAAACACACTAAATGTGCCTTTCTTAGAACGCTCTAAAAATATAGGATGAATCCAGCGTCTACGGTTCACTTTTTTGCGACGAAGAATGTGATAAAATAACAGCATCTTCAACCTCCATTTTTAACTAAAGAACGTCTGGTGCTTGCCGCCTCTTAAAAAGTCGCGCTTTAAAAAACGCTCGCGGCATGTCGTGCGCGACGTGTCGCGTTAGTGGGTTATCGGCCTTAGTGGGTTGTGTGCCATTTTAACTACAAATAAATTTTTGCCGTGCACGACTCCACGCGGCATGTCGCGCGCGACATTACTCGGTTTGGAGTACACCTACAAAAATGATTTTTTTTTTTAAGTAACGTGTTTTTTTCTGAACTTTTCGATGGTATAAACGAAATTTCGACCGATAGTCGCTATCGGCTTCAATAATTAGCAATTTTATGATTAATTATCACTTTTTTTGATAATGTATGCATGGTTTTGGCTTTAAAATGTAATAAAAATATTGATGTTTAAACAAAGCTTTTTAAACAGATTGTTGCAAAATTAGTAATTTTTCATAAAAGAGTGACAAACAATTTTTTTAATTAGAATTAATTTAGTAATGAACATAATTACACAAATAATTAAACTCGTTTTTTAAATAACCATAATTTCCATAATCTGATCACCGGGTAAAATTTCGTAATTTTTAGTAACCTTTCTTTTTGAAGATGATCCATTTTTTTTTTTAATTCCCGAACACGCCGCCACAATCTTGTGTCTATTGTCTGATTTTAACGGGACTTTTTTTAAAAGATAGGCCATCGAAAGTTCTACTTTATGACAAAAATTTAGAGATAATTTCAATTTTCTAGACCTACTATGATTTTTTTTTCAATGTCAAAAAGGGACAAATTTGATTAGCGATTTATTTTTAAATCTAATTATGCCATTGGATTCAGAAACATCTCAAATGAGTAAATCCAAAATTTCGTGAAAAAATATTACTTAAATAATGAGAGATTTATGACCAAATTAATGTAGGTAATATTTTATAATAATAGAAAGATAAATTAAGTGGATAGTTTTAATAAATATTGTCTCTTTATTGAGTAATGACAGATAATAATAGGATGCCATGGAAAACAAATTTTAAAGTCAGACGTCAAATCTTTAAAATACGCATGTACTCAGAGTATTTTGTTATTGAAAATATAAAATTGATCAATAATATTATCAAGTATTAGTTTATTATTTTGAAGTTAAAATTATGGATACTCTAAATGTAGCAGAAAAAATAGAAATTGTGCGCTTAGAGGAGATAATGACAGAACTTTGGGAGAGGTATGTGAGATATTTAATAATAGGCACCCGAATAGGTCCAAA
The DNA here is from genome assembly GCA_963583905.1 of Stenurella melanura. Taxonomy (NCBI): domain Eukaryota; kingdom Metazoa; phylum Arthropoda; class Insecta; order Coleoptera; family Cerambycidae; genus Stenurella; species Stenurella melanura. Next base: position 5,273,931 of record OY757309.1, read on the forward strand.
TCACTAAAAGTACCGTTTCTACAATAAACAAAATTTTTAATGAGTATGGCGCTGTGACAAGGCGTATTATAAGAACGGATGTACAAAGAAGACCCAGGTACGAGCAGATCGTTTTAAATTATTTTAACAACAATCCAAACGCCAGTGTAAGTGTAGCTAGCTTAGATTTGAATTTACCTAGAGAAAATATTCGCCGATGCCTTATAAAGAATAAGGTAAAACCATTCAAAGCCAAGTTTTTACATACGTTAGAACCTGGTGATGATGAAACACGGATGGACTTTTGCTTGTGGGTTCAAGGAGAGTATCTTATTAACAGAAATTTTACTACTTTATTCAGCGATGAGGCAACTTTTACCACAAATGGGGTGGTATCGTCACAAAATTGTAGGTTTTGGGCTACAGAAATCCCAGAGTGGGCCATTAATTAATTAAGACAATATTCCCAAAAAGTTAATGTTTGGTGTGGAATACTCAATGAAACAATCAATAGTCCTTTCTGTTTTGAAGGTAATATGAATAGCATGCAGTTTTTACAGTTCCTAAGAAACGAAATTTGGAATATGCTACATGAACTTTCAATGCTAGAAAGAGTAAATTTACACTTTCAATTAGTTGGCAGCCATCTCCATAATGCCAGTGGTTACCAGATGGCTTAACGCTAACTTTCCCAATTGATGGATAGGTCGAGGTAGCCCGTTAATTGGATGGCCACCCCGATCCCCGGACTTAACACCGATGGACTTCTTTTTATGGAGTTTAATAAAATCTAAAGTTTACAGGTCAGGCCCGAGTAATAGGGATGATTTGTGTGTAAAAATAAGACAAGATTGAGCAGAAGTTACCCGGCAATAATTACATACTGTCGTAGAGAATATTAAAAAACGAATCGACAAGTGCATCGAAATAAACGGCGGCCTTGTAGAGGCTACAAAAATTTAAGATGAATTGTATTATCGTGTTTTAGTTCTAGTGTAATGTTGTAATGTGTTATTTTGTTTATTAAGTGCCTAATTATTATTTCTTTCAATTGTCCATACATGTTTTAAGTCAAGTATGATCAAGTTTGTTTAAAAGAAATTATTTATTAAAACTATCCACTTAATTTATCTTTCTATTATTTATTTTTCATGGGCTACTCGATTTTTAGAAAAAATCATGTAAAAGTTATTATAAAATATTACCTACATTAATTTTGTCATAAATCTGTCACTATTTAATATTTTTCACGAAATTTTGAATTTACCCAATTGAGATGTTTCTCAATCCAGTGGTATAGTTAGATTTTATAAAAGAAATTCGCTAATCAAATTTGTCCATTTTTGACATTTAAAAAAAATCGTAGTAGCTCTTATCTCTAAATTTTTGTCATAAAATAGAACTATCTTTTAAAAAACCCCCGTTAAAATCAGATAATAGACACATTATTTACAGGGGTGTTTCCATTCAAAATGGATCACCTGTATCTACGTAAGGTCAACTTATACTTGCACAATTTTTAACACCATATCGCCACGTTCCCAAACAAGGAATATAACTATTATACATTAAGATTTCGTTTAGCTGACTCACCTGCTAAGGTTAAGGTTACTCAAAGTAGCTCACTTTACAATTTAAAGAAAATCAAGTACATATTTTTCTAATACAATAAAATGGTCAGTGCTATTTGAGAAATTCATTACTATACTCATAATTACAGGAACAAATCTATATTGTAACTGAAGCGATACAAAGACATTCCTCAATTTATACTTAATAGTAATTTTATTTGAAAAAATAATTGTGGCCTTTAACCATATTGCACAAATCGTAGAATACAATACCAGTTGAATCTTTAATAAGTCCAGCAGCTGAATTATAACAATAAAGATGAATTGTTAGTCTCTTCTTTGATCCGCGACCTTGCCCATCCTGCAGGTGATCTTATTTTACAATCTAAAAAATATTTCAAATTTAATAACCAATCCTTGTTGGAATTTCGGGGGAGGATGCACACTTCATATAAAAGCAAAGTGCCGAATATGCACAGACATCATTTGATCATTCCTATTAATCATTATAACTAGTTCTAGTTCAAGATGAGACAGGTAAGTGACATTTTATTAACGTTTCATTGTTGCACAATTTTTACATTAATTTAGCCACGATCTAGTCGGCACGAATGTAACATTATTAACTCACAATTAAGAAAATTTGTGTTTCTTGAAAATTCAAACTCAGAATTTTGGGTACATTTTGCTCTTTGCTTTTGATTTAACTTATATGAACTGGCGAAAGGAAAGATAATTTCATAATTTATGATGATAATTCTTTTGAAGGTAATACAATTTTTTCCAAAACATATTTTCACCCTTTTTAGTGGCTTTCTATCTAAGTAAGAAGCCACTGAAAAGGGCGAAAACATTTTTTTGGGAAAAATTGCATTGCCTTCAAAAAAATAACCATTAAAAATTATGAAATGAAACTTCCTTTCTTCTATCTTTTAAAACATTCACCGCTTAGAATGAAAAAGATTACTCTTTGAAAATGGCCACTTTTTACTTGGGGGGGTTTCCACTAACCATCTGTGTCTTTCGAAGACTTTTTGCTTGCAATAAAAAAATATGTTGCAGTCCAATGACGAGATCTCGGTGGTTATTGACAGACCTTATACTACTGAAGTGCATATTAAGAACTTCAATAATCGTTATCAGTGACATAATAAGTAGTACACATTGGTATAAATAAAACGCATGTCTTGCCGTCAACAAATTATAATTATAGCATTTTTTCCACACGCCTTATCTAAGCCGAACAAGTATTGTTATTTAGCACACTCACAAGCGTAATTCTTGTGAATTTTCTCGGAATATTCTGGTAATTTATTAGCATGCTGGAATGTTTTAATTACGCGTAATAAGCTTAATGTAATATTAATTCATTGAGTATGAAGTGTGAAATGCAAGAACTCATTGTAACATTAACAATAATGTCTCTCACAGCAATTATGTAATATGATTTAAAAAGATTATTACCTAAATTTCATCAATGCAAATACATCTTTGTAAACTAGATCATCGCTATTTTAATTAAATTAAACTAAAAGCATTACACATTGTGGGTACGTTATCTATACTTATTAAGAAAATCAGGAAGCAAAGCATTAAAATGTTTGAAAAAGCGGCATTTTTCTTTAATATCATAATAATAATCCTGAAATAGAACATGTTGATAACATTGTTGTACAGCCCATATATCTATATTAGACATCATTGTGAATTTCATTGCATAAATGATAATGTCTCTTCCAAATTAGCTAAAGGTACATTTATCATTGATATCTTAAGGTGGCCATTCCTTAGAAAGAGACATCCGATAGAGAAATATTTATAATTTTTGCTCATAACTTTTTTTCTTAGTACGTATATTTAGAAAAACTATAAGAGTACCTAAGTAGAACCATAACAAGACTATTACTATGAATTTTCAGTCAATAATTTCAGTGGTTTGCAAAATATCTAGATTTAAAATAAAACTACGAAAGAGGAAGATTAACATAATTTTTAAATTTAAATCTAGCTATTTTGCAAACCACTGAAATTATTGAGTTTAAATTCATAGTAATAGTCTTGTTATGGTTCTACTTAGGTACCCTTATAGTTTTTTAAATATACGTACTAAGAAAAAAAGTTATGACTAAAAATAATAAATATTACCCTATCGGATGTCTCTTTTTAGGCTACCTTAAGGAGTCACTCGATTGGTGAGGGGCAAGGGGAGATGCTCTCCAACCATTTTTAATCAGTGCGCCACCTTATGAAAACTAAAAAATGACACTATATTTGTAAAATAATAATACATCTTTTTTGTTTTTATTGAGAGCAATATCGAAGAAAATGGCGAATATTAAAAAATATGTTGTAATATTTCTAAAGTTTGTCTCTGCGTAATAGTGACTTGATTTATTAGGCCTCAGACATGGCAACGTTGCATGTTCAATCCTCATTTTTTTTATGGGGAAGGCGGCCATTCTGACCAGTTGATTTTGTTATGATCGGCTGTTCTAACCCCGTGTTTACTTATGCATGATTTGGCAAGAAAATGGAAACAGAAAGGGAAGAACCGAGAAATAAATCGCGATTATGAGATAAATGCCGTTTTATATCAAGGAATCAGTTGCGGAGAATCATATAATGTCATTGTCGCTGTTAGCCAAAGAAATGAAGTGAGAATTCTTTTGAAAATGACGAAAAAAAGACAAAATTTGTTTTGTCGTCAGTGTTTACAATCAGATCCAGCAAAGACCTTATGAAAAACGACGTCGAGATTAGAAAAAAATGTAAAATGACAATGCAGTATTAGGAAATAGAGCAGTATTGCCGTTGTATCATGGCGGACAACACATCTGTCTCAATTGTGGATGCAGAACGCCATGTTTTCAATAACTTTATCTATAAATACGTGGTCAGTTTTGTGTGCGTTGCGAAATTTTCATTATTATATAGTTTTTTATTTACCTGACAAATTTTAAGTATATTAATGTATCATTTCCTTCTCACTGCCTTCCGCTCGTTTATAGCGGTTCGTAAGAGCCCATGTTATTGCACTACTTATTTACTTGATTTCTTTAGAAATAACATGGTAAAACATTATGAAGAAACTGAGATAAACTTGTTTTGGCTTAATTAACGTTGCCTCAAACTTTCATTACATTCCCTCAATTTTTAAATCTCATGTGTAGGTCCTTAAAAGATCTATAAACATATTTACAACCTGTAATTTTTTCGATAAAAGTATACTAGCTTTTCTTCCTTGGTAATGTATCAACTGCAACCAAATAGTATATTCCTCTACCTTTTATTAATTAATCGCTGTTTTAGAATAGATCGTAGATTGTTTAGGGGTCGCTCAGCTCTTCATTCTTCACCTCGATCTAAAAGATCTTTTGCGAATTGCCCTCCAATTAGTTGTTGTCCAGGACTCAACTTTTCATAACGCTTGTGATTTTTCTGAGAGCGTATTTAGAGAAGATAGGTAGGTAGGTACTTCAGCATAATGCGGACTAACATCTTCAATTCCTATCATTTTCTACTTTATCCATATTGTTAAGAGAATATCTCAGGAGGCAATCACCTGTTAGAAAGCCTGTCATCAGCCTTCAAACTATTCAAGTTCTAGAAACCTTATGACATTTTTTGTCAATAAAGTTATAAGCTTTATCTCTTGTCTTTGATCTAAACTCTTCCTCTAGTAGGACTTGTTCTGTTCTCTTTCCCTTTATATGATCTTTTCCAAGATATGTTCTTAGATAAACTACAAAACGATTCGTTTCCAAACAACAAAAAGGTGTCAGGTAATTCCTTTCCTTCTTTTCCCTTGTATTCTGGCACACACATCAAGGTAACCTTGTTGTCCTTTGTCAGTTGCTTCAGATATTGTCTGCATTCCTAAGAAATTTCAGATTCAAAGATTTAAGCGCTGATTTTTACCCTTCGAATATTCTTGTTGCATTGTATGCATTCCTGGCCACATAGATTTGTGCCTGGAACATGGTCGGGGTCTTACATAGAGCTCTGGATAGCCTGTAATTACGCCAAGCTTCGCCCACACTAACTCCTTCAACCATCTTCACTACATCTGTAAACCAGATGAGTGTCTTTCTTCACCCGCAGTGCTTCGAACTTGCTTGTTCGACTGCTCTCAATTAGTACATCAAAAAGACAAACGACGTAGTGCTTAGTTGGCATTGAGTTAGTGAGTTTCCTAAAGGATTTTAATTGGATAACTTCAAGATCCTTATTGAATGAGAGTACCTTCTGCAGCATTAGGGTACGATGAGGCAACATATCGTACCCTAATGCTGCACGTAGAGATGTGGAGAAAGTAGGTGTAGCAATGCTTCCGTAGCTGCTCTGGGACAGGATCACATTGTCCCTGCACTCACCAAATAGATAAGGCATTGCAATTTCTACCACCTTCTTGAGTTATGGCAACCACCTTGTTGTGTATTATTTCACTAAAATAATCGCAGGTTTTCCCTTGGCAATTATGTTAGCAACATACTAAATATCATGCGCGCCGGAAAAAATATACTTTTCAGTTTTGCCATAGCTGCTCTACCACTCAATTAAGACACGCACACATGGAAAACAACAGCTATTACTTGCGACATTGCCATCTGCCACATCTGAGACTCGAACTCAACAGAGATAACAGCGGAGAGCCGTGTAGTCTCATTCAACACAGGTGTAGTATTTTGCTACCATCTCGGTAATACAATGAATATGCCACTAAACATCTATATCCTAATAGGGACTTGAATCCGGATCTCAAGCCTAACATCAAATATAATTAAAAACTATATTTTAAATTACATATAATATATGACAATCATTCGTTTGGGGCCGGCCAGATATCCACGGTGCGAATTGCCCTGGCAATTGAAGGACTAAATAGATTGAAGCCGGATTACATTAAAAAGAGAATGAAATGTGAACACAATATCCTTAAAAAGTATATAAGATAAAACATGAAAAAATATAATTGGTATATATAATGCAAAAGATGTTAGTGTAAATAAAATATTAGGTATATATGGTTGATCCGCACGAGGAAATTATTAACCAAAACACTTGTTCCAAACAACGCAGCAAGAGCGAGCAGCTATGTCATATACACACGCAATGTATGGTTTTCAAGCCTAAACATATAAACATTGAGCCTCTGAACCTGGCAGTGAGTCTGACTTTTAATAATTACGCTATACGCCACTTCCATACTTGCAACTCCTTTGCCTTGATGGTTGTTGGTTTTCTAACTACCGGGAACTGCTGTATACAGAATTCAACAGAGTGTGTGTAATATGAAAAGAATGTTTAAAATATAATTTCATTGATTGTATCCCGTACTAACGATTATTTTTTCAGGCAATATTCACATTGGCCCTAGTCGGTTTCGCAGCATGTGCTCGTCTTGACTACCTCCCACCCTTACCAGCAGGAGCTAGGGCTTTCCCCGGATCAGGAGCTGGAGCCGGAGCCGGCGCCGGAGCTGGAGCCGGAGCTGGTGCATATTCTGGTTCAGGATCATTCGGCGGCTCCGGGCGCCAAATTCCAATTGTTCGCTTAGACGACAAGAACGACGGAGATGGTTCCTATAGCTACGCGTACGAAACCGGCAATGGAATTTCCGCTCAAGAACAAGGGGACGCCAGAGGTGATGGCACCAAAACCCATGGAGGTTTCTCCTATACAGCTCCAGATGGCCAGCAAATCCACATACAATATACCGCCGATGAAAACGGCTTCCAAGCCCAAGGATCCCATATCCCAACGCCACCACCAATCCCAGAGGAAATTCAAAGGGCTCTACAACAGAACCTCGCCGATGAAGCTCGCGGAGTTGTGGACGATGGGCAATATAGAGGCGACGGTTCTGGACAATACAGATCTGACTCGTCTGGGCAATATAGGCCGGATTCGTCCGGGCAGTTTGGTGCTTCAAGTTACAGTCAGGGACAAGGTGGCGGATATAGATACTAAATTGTTTGTTTCAAATTAGTGAAGTGTTTTTGTCAATTTTAGTATTATGTGCAAAGTGAGATTTTTTATATTTATAGAATAAAGAAGTTATTATAAAATATATTTGTTTTCATGTGAACATCCGATTTAATGCGCATAACGTACTTTAAGCCTTATATTAATTACTATTTGGTCCTTTAGACATTCCCGTATCCCTTAATAAGTCGAATAATAATTGTATTTATAATCCTTTTCAAAATTCTTGAAATTTGAAGACTTGAACAGATTTACTGAGACTTTATTAGATTTAAATGAAACAAAACAGTAACTTCTAATGATAAAATTTTGAAAGTAATAGTATGACATTTAAGTGTGTCCTGCTTTCCTGCCTTTTTACAGTAACATAATAAGATGTTTTGTAGTAAAACACAATGGAAACACTTCTAGTAAATATTATGCTAAGTCTGGAGTGTCACAAGGATCAAATCTTGGTCCATTATTATTTGTATTATTTATTAACGATCTACCTTCAGTGGTTAAATCCTCGAAATGTTTACTTGTTGCAGATCATTTTACAATCTACAAAAAAATTAAAACAGATAGAGATTGTGTGGATCTCCAGCAAAACATTGATAGTATTCAAAAGTGAAGCTGAGATTTTAAGCTACAATTTAATATAAAGAAGTGTTTCATATTAATAATTACTCGAAGGAGAGAGCCCATTGTGTTCGACAAACATCCACGTCACAACCATTACTATTCTATACTATACATTTGTACGAAGCAAACTTGAGTTTGCATCGATAACTTGGCACTCACAACCACAAATTTATATGAATATACTTGAAAAATACAGAATAAATTTCTTAGATAGGTATCGAAGAAATTTATTTTATATTTTTTTATTACACAAAATACCATACGACACCAAACTATCATTATGTTATTTAGGAACTGAATTTAATATGTCCTCTTTGATATGACACGTAAAGTAGCAATTCTCATGTCTTTTTGCATTATTACCATTTAATGTACCTTCAGACGGACTCGCAATGCATTGATGTTTAATGTACTGATAGTAATTTATTCTACTCCCACCACTCTCTTGTCGATGCTTCAACTGGCTAATAACATCAACACTTTGGTAGATTTAGATTGGTTCCTACCTCTTAAGAAATATTATAGTGTGATCAACACACACTTCAATAATTTTTATGGATAATTTCAGTAAATTTTATGTATAGTTGTTATAATGTACATTGTATTTTTACATATTTTTTTAAATCATTTACTTACTCGTAGTTGTTATGTCGAAATATTTATTATCCTTGTAATTAGTCCGGTTAGACCTGTTTGGATATTGTGCAATAAATAAATAAATAATGCGGAAGTGAACGTTTGACAATGATCTATATATTCCGTATTGGACGTATACTGCGACAGATCGATTCGAGACAGTTTGGTACTGTGTGAATGCCCCTATGGACCTAGGTAGTCAGAATAGAGCGACCGTGGTGTAAATATCAGAGCACAAGGGAATAAAAAGGCTGAAGAACTGGGCCAGATATGGCGTGTCTAAGGCCCTAATAGGACCCGAAAACTTTTGCGATTGGCCAATTACTGCACATGAACGTCCATTAAGGAATGGGCACAAAACAAATTTCTTGAATGGTGAAGAGTGTCCAGTGAGAGACAAGCCACAAGCCAAGAAGTCCTCTAAAAATGATCAAACCAAATTTACGGAAGACTCAAGTCAAATGAAAGTAATGGTGGCTCTTTTAACCAGACACTGTCGAGACACGAGTCTAATGGGTCTGCAAAGGACACAACGAGCAGATTCCACTAAGAGAAAGAGAAAACCTCAGTCCATGTGCTGCACCACTGTAAAGGCTTAGCTAGACTGATATTCCAGCTACTTTGCGAGGAAAACCAAGGGCTTTACTATAAAGCTACGTAGTTTGATACAGAGGATAAAGCTGGATAAAGAGCTTTAAGAAGAACTTGAACAAGAGCACCACAACAGATCCACAAAGGGTCGCGGTGGCCAAAGCCAATCAGCCAGCTTCTTTTTTCTTTATCTTAATAGTCTTATGTTAACTCGTATATTCCCATTTTCATATGTAATCTAATAACTCTGTCTATTTAAATAGTAGCTTACGCTCGGAGTCAATTTCACATTTTTCCCCATTATAATCCTTCTATGATTCCCACCTTTGCACCATTTCCCCCACTTTTCCACCATTTCTCCTCACGTTTCCTCACCTTCTCAATGGCATTGAAGTACTTTAGGTACGCATCATTTTGAAAATATTCTAAATAATAATGAACAATATGAAGTGTATAGAACAGTTTTTTTATGAATCATAAATTGAAAAATATTCCATTTTTATCTGTCTAGTTGTATCTTATCTATAAATAAATAAAATTTGATACTGGCAACTTGGAGGAGTTTTCTAATTTACACTAATTAGATTTTAAGTTCTTACAGTCATCAGATGATGCCAAATCACTTGGTGAAACGAGTATATTTAAGGTTGTTTTGTCACAGTCCCAAACTATTTAAATCCGCAGCAAAGCTATCTGTCTTGTAGTGTAATATTTTTCTGATACACTGAATTAGGTTATAACCGTCTTATTATTTTATCTAAGTATATATGGTAAAATTGATGTAGGAAAGTGATAATTTTAAATAAAATAGTACTCTAAAGATTATTATGTGGTTGATAACCCGTATTAAGTCAATCACCCAATAGTATACTGCATGCAACTGTTAATCATTGGAATGGTCGTAAATACCATTTATTTGCACGAAGAAATTATATCTGCATTGTTCATTCAATGAACCATAGAAGCGATTGCCTCACATCCTTATTTAACTATATATGCATCTTTTTCATTGTAATACCACCATTATATCGATTGCATTGTCGGGAATTCCTTATAATTTAATTTAATCCCATCCTTATACGGTCTGAGATTTTAGAGATTACCTAGTTACATTTTTAGAATGTTGTAAGTTTAGGTTTAACATTTTCATCGTGATTTTATATCGGACGAGACAAGATACAACAAATCTCTCAAATGGGATCACGACACATGGCGTGATTTACTTTTCCCTATTTATAGAACACACCCTTACCTTTCCTAGCGTTCATAGTTTACATCTCGGCAATTTTTATTGTAAGTTTCAGTTCGCTTTGTTCTACATTACCCAACAGATCCAAATACATTCACATAATAGGGGCAGTACAAATTTAATATGCAAAGTTTCAATAATTGACCGTTTAAACTAAATTTAAACATGTTAAATGTCACAAATTATTAAATTACATCTATACAGGTTGTCCCGCATTCCCTTTTCGGTGCTGATTCTACAAGCAAAAATAACAATCAAATTTCTCATGAACATATCTCTAGAAAGGTTTCACAAGGGAGCTATGGTCCTCTGCGAATAGCATCTAAATATAGGTTTGATGTGCGAAGAAATAAGAAAAATTCCTATAAACATTGTGGTGAATGCTTTCTAAGGAGGCTACTTTCAATTTCAAGAATTATTAAAAAGTTCTGTTCTCTTTAATTTAATTTGGAAATAGTAATGTAACAACAACGACATGCCAGACATGCCACGTGGTATTTGAAATTCGTATTTCCCGATAGAGTGGAAGTCTTGTATCATAACACATGCTCAGAAAAGCAGTCCTGTGTTTTCTCCACCGCTGCTAATACACCTTTTTTCGTAGGTTTATTAGCCAACCCATGAACTAACCCGGGTCACAGCTTCAAGTATTTTAGATCTAATTTTGCAACCATTGCTGTATTTATCCAACCAGTCATTACAGCAAGGCCGTTTTCCGGATGTGTACAAAACCGCTTTGGCTTTACCATTTCATAAGAAAGGTGACTTAAACTCGATTGATAACTATAGACAGATTACTATCCTAAATACCTTGTCTAAATTATTTGAAAAAATTGTCAACAATTTTCTTTTTATATATTTGGAAAGTAATGCCCTACTGACTACTTATCAGCATGGAACTTGATAGGGGCAAATATGTTGTCTCATTGCTTTTGATTTGTCCAAGGCGTTTGAGTCGGTAATCCCAAATTTTTTAATAACGAAACTTAGTAGTTATAACTTACCTGGCAACATAGTTAGCTAGATTTAATCCTATATTGAGGGACAGAGTGTGGTATTAAGTCAGCGGCGCATGACGTTAAATTTGGTGTTCCACAAGGATCTGCGCTAGGACCATTATTGTTTTTATTATTTATTAATGACCTTCCGAATTATAGCACTAGTGGCTTAGTCACAATGTTTGTTGACGACACAACTATATCCTTATCAGCAGAAACACCACAACTATGGGAATATGTAATTCCAAATACTATTTGTAAATTAAGTACCTGGTGTGAACGTAATAGACTTTGTCTGTAATTGTTTATTTGTGGCATATTCAGATTTTCTTACTTTTTATTGGGTATTTTGCCACTGAAAAATATTTAAAAATTTTAATGAAAAAACCTCTGCGCCAAACGGATCAGACAGAGGTTGGTTCTTGAGTACTTGACTGTTTCAAAAAGTCTCACACTTAAAAATATATAAACTAGAACAATGTTATCAACTAAAAACTGAAAATCAAAGCTATAGGTAGTTAACGTTTCGGAAGAGAATCTACTTCCGTTCTCAAAACTTTTTTGGCCGTCAACCATGACAGTTCTTTGTTTATGTATTTCCATAGTCACGTGAGACATTAAATTATATTTATCTTATTTTTACTTACTTCGTCTCTAAGGATGGGCAACCAACTAGTACAAAAATCTATTGAATAATTAGAAACGCATCTATCTTCGTTTAATAAAATAATCGCGGATTCTTTAAGTTTTCTTTTAGTTCCGTTGCTCTCTTTTTCCAAAATCTTCGCCGAGTCCCATTTAATTCTATGATTATTATCCCACGCGTGTTCACAAATTTTGGATTTTTCAAATTCTCCCCTTCTAGCGTAATTTCTATGTTCACCAAGCCTTACGTTGAAAGGTCTAGATGATTCACCTACGTAATGTTTTCCGCACTCACACGGAACACTATAAATACAATTTTTTGAACTTTGAACAATATTTGGAGGTTTGGTTCTTGATAAAACCGATCTTAGTTTTTGTACTAGTTGGTTGCCCATCCTTAGAGACGAAGTAAGTAAAAATAAGATAAATATAATTTAATGTCTCACGTGACTATGGAAATACATAAACAAAGAACTGTCATGGTTGACGGCCAAAAAAGTTTTGAGAACGGAAGTAGATTCTCTTCCGAAACGTTAACTACCTATAGCTTTGATTTTCAGTTTTTAGTTCATAACATTGTTCTAGTTTATATATTTTTAGGTGTGAGACTTTTTGAAACAGTCAAGTACTCAAGAACCAACCTCTGTCTGATCCGTTTGGCGCAGAGGTTTTTTCATTAAAATTTTTAAATATTTTTCAGTGGCAAAATACCCAATAAAAAGTAATAGACTTGTTCTGAACAATACTAAAACCAAATGTTCCAGGGCTACTAAGTATGTACTACGCTATGGTTTACTCACATATTTCTCTGAATATAATCAGCTGGGGATGTGGAAGACATTTCCAGAGATTTTTTGTAGCTCAAAAGAAAATGTTTCATATTCCTTATCGTATAATGGTTTGGATTTGACCGGCGATACATTTTCTGTGGCTTTTCCCGCATTGTTTCGGATATTTTGTGGTATTTCCATATTAAAAAACATAAAGAAACATCAAAATATCAACAATTATCATAGACTACTTGGTAAAAAGGGTAAAAAGAAAAGGCATTGAGCTGGGTTACTAAATTTGAAAGAACACAACATACTGACAGATACAATTAATAACCGTGAAAGTATCAACAAATGTCATAGACTATTAAAAAAGATGTATTTAAAAAATGAAAAGTTAATTTTTCATTAAAAAAATATATTTTTCGTGAATAATAAAATATTGTATGCACCATGAGCGTTATTAGATTATAACGCCCATTAGACAAGATACATCCCTCGGGCTAAAGGCCCTCGGGCAGCATCATGTTACCCTCCAGGCGTTATAATCAATATAACGCACTTGGTGCATAAGTAACTATTAAAAAACATATAAAAATCATGTTGGTCAATGGATGCTTTAATTGCCGGACTTCATCCAGGACAGTTTAAGCAAAGATTAGAGAATTAACAAGATAGGACAACCGGCGGAAAACCTTTTATCTTTTAGCAATGGCGCCATTGACCTCGACATTTAAGTTGGAGGTCTCGCTCAGTTGCCACAATGTGACAATCAGACGGAGAAGCTAACATTAGAAAGAGAGGCCAATAGTGAAAATTGAACAATACTGTCCTGATAGAACGACCGAACTCAGCTGACCAGTACCCAAGGTCACTAAAAAAACAGGTTGCTTTGTAATATATGTCACATGAAGTATTTCTATGTTTATATGAAAGGTATCTATTTGGTTAGGATAGAATTTTACATTGAGAGCAAAATTTTTTAACTTTTTTCTATAAAATGAGAAAAAAACAGCCACGCACAGCTGTCATCGAGGTCTATACGTGACGTAGCACTTGTCGATTCTAATGAGCCAACCTATCTTTTAGTAAGCTTGGTCAAATTCCTCTGGATGTCGTGTCCCTTTAACATGGTAGAGAAATACCTTTAAATTGGAATTCACAACTGTCTTTGCCTATTTCGTTTTCTCCGTCTGACTCTCCTATCTTGTTAGTTCTTTAATCTTTGGTCTTTCTTAAGTCTACGCTCTTTCGCGGACTTATTATGTGATAGACTAAATATTACCACTCCACTAGCTTAAAAGACCGTAGACAACTTTGGCATACTTAATCTCTCGCAGAAAAAACTATCTGTTAGCGGGTGAAATCTTTAGATTTATCTGCATCTTTGCCAAAACTGCGGAATTCGGTTTTAACCAAAGTTTCTGGTGATGAATAGGTACTGCTTTGTTGCGTTAGTGAGAAAATAGCCAGAAAAAATATAAATGAGAAAAAAGTTGCGTTGCGTTTGGCTATGAATAACATACATAGTACAAATAACTTTTACTCTATAAATACAAGACGCCGAGGCAAATGAGTAAAAAAATGGTTATTAGAAAAGGAAACTCAGTCATATGTGCCATTATTGAAGCAATTAAGACAAAACGAGACCAACAATTTTAGAAACTATTTAAGAATGGATAATATAATAATAATATATATTTCTCAATTTTACACAATAGTGTATACAGTCGTCATAATAATAAATACATAAAGATTAAAAAACAGAAAGACAAGTAGTACATAAACAGACAAAAAAGAAAAAATAAGCAGAAAGAATATCAGGTAGATAGTGTACTGAAGTACTGAAAATATTCATCAATAGTATAGAAACTATTTTCAATTAATAATACCCTGACCTTTTTTTGATAGTACTACGTTTGAAAGATTATTGTCCATAGTACAGATTTGTTAACAGACTTTGACTGTGCCGGGTAAAATCCGTAGATAAACCCCTGTGTGTGTGTGCCCGGCTAATAGTATAGATGATTTTTTATCTGCGTTTTTTGATAATATATATTATTTTGTTTTTTCACATACTTATTTTGGTTTCGATATACCTCATGCTATATTCAATGTTTCTTTATTATATACTATATCTGATATTTTTTTAATGACTAAAGAGTAATTTTACATGTTTTGTTTTATATTCATTTATATCCTATACGTATTACGTACATTTACATTATACCATATCCGACGTTTCATGTCTGTATAATCTACAGCTATACATGAATAATTATTATTGTTATTATTAATCATTGCATCGTCTATCCCAAAAATGTTCTTATATTATACACGCATTCCGTACAACTAAGAAGGCAAACCCAAAGTAACTAAACCTCTTATTAAATTATAACAAAAATTACAAGCTTTAAGAACACTGAACTGGATTACGACGAAAACTACTCAAGAACAACTTAAAGATACATTGTAAAAAAGGGGACCTTGTGCAAGAGTTTTTCTTGAAGTCATTAATTTAATCTGCAAGGAAGCAACTCAGCAACCCATTGCATTGTAATAATGTAAGTTATGAACAATTATGAATGTATTCTTTATAAGGCATTGCAAAATGATAAGTGACCCTGTAGTGTCAAGTTGAATGAAAATGGTGTTAATATCCTTAGAGATTGTTATGCAAATATTTTCTTATACTCGGGCTGTTATCTTTGTGAAATGGGAAGTTGAGATGACTTCGAAGTTATTTAACAGATCAAAAATGCAGATGTAGCTTATAATAATAAGCTACCAGCCCCCGAAAACAATAACTAATAAGTTATTGTTTTCGGGGGCTGGTAGTTTAATCAAGATGAAAACTAAACATATTTTTTTATTATGTGCAAGTATTTAATCAAAGTAGCTTACATATAAAATGAACTTTAACTAATGGCCATGATGAATCGAGTAATACAAATTAAATAGCTTAATATAAAGTAGGTATGTTTCCGCAATTATATTAAATTGCTTAAATGTATTTTAATTTTTTCTAGAGTAACCTCCAGAGTCTAGAGATTTATATTAATCACAAATAAGTGCATTTCTTATAAAGAAACTTATAAATATTCTGTCCATGAATATCAATGTTGTTCTTTTTTTCAGTTGTTCGCCTCTTGTAAAAAAGTATTTATGTTGCAATCTGTCCAAAAATCAGTTATCAACTAGTAATATAACTGACGTTATTGATTGAGAATTCGTAACAATATCATTATTATTTTTATATTGAGCTGTTGCTGTAGGTTCTGAAGTAAAAACCTTCATTGACTGAACTAATGAAACTATGGACCCCCTGCAGGTTTGGGCCCTTGTGCATTGCACAACCGTATAATGGGACAGAATGCCTTAAATGCCAAAATATTAAAATATCAATTTCTTAGAACTACATATCTAAATGCATAGTTAGGTAATGGTTCCAAGAATAATAAACCACCCTCACTACCTTACTACCCTTTGCAGCTCGCATACAAGGTAAGTTTAATTACAGTTGTTCATTAGTGATAATGGATTTTCACCAAGTAAAGGTCGAGTCTATCAACTATTTTATCCTATTAACTGTATTCTAAATATTTTTTTTATATCACGTGGAAATCAAGAGGGCTAAGTAGAATTAATATTTTTCAAACATGGGGAGAAGAATCTGGAAAGTGATTCTTCTGAAAAGTTTCAGCACGTTGTAAATATAATCTTAAATGCCGGAGCTTCCAGAAAATATTCAAAATGATATACGACATAATATATATTGAGTTTGTAGCAAAATTGGAGAACGATGGAACAAACATGGAGGAGCAGAAAAACGACTTCTGAGCATTAATGCTGACTGGCTGAAAGATAAATATAATTTATATCATAATGTAGTAGTGGAAAATGATTTACCCAGCACTTCTGGGTTAGCAGTGATAAAGAAAATATCTTTTGATGAAAGCAGTGAAACATCGAAACGTAGAAAGGCCCAGAAATAGCGTCAGGTATATCAGCACCAATGGAAACCTCAAAATGTGGGCACAAAGTGACTATGAAAGTGACTATTGTCAAACAATAAGGATTTCATTTTCTAAAATGTCATTTAAGTTCAGATTTTGTAAATAATAATTTATTTTTTGGTTTTAATTTTAATTTTGTAATTATATTTCAAATTATTGTATTATATTCTGTTAATCTTGTACTATATTTTCATTCGTTTTTGCAAAATATATCCCGAATAAATCCATGAGTTTTTAGACAGAATTTTGTGGTTTCTGGATTTTTATTAAGTGTTCTTTAGCTCTACCCCTTGAAACTGCCCTATTTAAGGCATGTCTTCGCTATTGTTATGTTAATTTGTAGATTGAATTCTCTGCGAATTTTTTTCAGAATCTTACTCAATTATTTAGAATTCCCTCCCCTGGAATCATCCCAATTTATCGATGGCATTTTTTAAATTATTTTTTTCTGCAAGCTGATTTTGGAGGAGTTTCATAAGTTTCAGAATTTTAGCCAAAATTGGTTTATTTCGACCCACTGTGAACCGTGCTGTCATAGCTCTGCCCCTGGTACTACCGAATTATTCCACCCTAAGCTAAGCACCTTGTGATAAAACAGACTGAATTAGTATACATTTCTTAGAATAATTAAAATAAATACTTAATTGTCTCCTATATGTTCCATTTTAGTGCCTCCATTTGATTCTTTCCTTGAGTTTCAATGAAAATTCTCTCAATCTGCGAACGAATGTAAAAAAATCAACGCACCCAACTTATATATAAAGCTAGTCCTAGCTATAAAACTAATAACTTAATAAGTACGGTAAACCACGATTTTAACACAATTAATTAATGTCATTAACACCATACCATTTAAAAATACAACGGAGGTGTTGCTTCCTTGTATGCCACAATCAGTGTCAGTCTGGCATTAGCCAACTGACATAATAATCAGAGGCCGGCCATATTTTAAATTTGAGCTAATTTTTTTATTATAAATTTTCTTTAGAAGGTCCACCTTGTATATTTTCCAGCAAAAATCTACCCATTCCTTGGCTGGCAGTAGCGTCAACTACCTACAAAAGACTCCGTCTCCGTCAAAAAGTCTTTTAGTTACAGCGTCAACAGACGAAATTGGAAGACCTTTATTTTCGTAATCTACATGGTCTGAAACGTGAAAATCCGAGGGTAATTTTTTCTCGAATATAATACTCCCCTTCTGTAAGCGAGGGAAGTAAATACACATCATTTTGAAATTTGTTGCTTAATAATTATTTATGAAATAATCCTCTGAAAAAAGTATATTGTTGGGCGAAAAGACATATTTTTACCTCGCAGCCATCCAGATACCCAAACTTCTAGATTCCTTACAAAAATATTAATTTATTTAAATTATCGATCAATTAAAATATCTCAAAATTTTATTGTTAATTTTTAATAAAAAATTGTATTGTTTCGTTTTGAAACATTTTTACTTTTCTAGTTGGCGTAATATCCAATCATAATTTAATAAATATACTGATTAGCTTGTTCTTGCCAAAATATAATTATTATATATTTCGCAATTTTTTACTAAACTTATTTGTTATATAACAATGATTACAAACCGTTACTTACATCCTTTTGTGCTTAAAAGGCACGAACCTTTCTTTTAGGGTTACATGTTTGAAAACGACATTAGGTAACAGTTAATTTTTGTCTAGCTGATTAGCATAATTCAATAAATATATAATATCTAATAGAATATATTAAAAGATAATTAAAATTTGTAAACGAATGTATACATTACATACATACGTAATGAAATATGTATTATACAGGGTATTACTTGTAGTGCAGTATGTATGATTTTCGGTCATAGGCTACCTACGATTTCACAATTTTCTAAAATAAAACAATTGGTCTAGAACAAATTTCACTTTCTCGTGCAGCTTACAAGATTTTTTGCAAATCGGTTATAAAATGAAAGAATTAGGTGTTGAATTTGAAATGATTAATTTTAGTTAGATGTCATCCTTTGATGACGTTTTTATAAGTCACTAAGTATTAGTGTTCGAAATCCAGAACATTTCCTTCATTTCATGAAAGTTGAAAAGTGTACTATGAATTTTGTACTTCATAAAAAATATTCCTTTGATATTTTTAAAATTCAAAATTATAATATAAATCTAATAAATTTCTAATAAATACAAAATTGTTTCTTTGAAAACCGTTTTGTTGTAAAAACTCTTTACAAGACTTACAAATCAAGATAACGATTTTTTTAACTATATAATTGTCAATAATTTCTTAAATAAGAATTGATTTTATTAAACAATAATAGGGTTTGTCCACGACTATTACATATGTACTCATTATGTACGTGTTTCCTCAAGGATAATGCTATTCATTATTCCCCGCAGTGAATAATGAGGACAATCAGTTGTTTATAAGAAATGACATTAGTGACATTTTAATAAAAATTTAAAATGTCAAAATTGCAGCAATCAAAAGACAAGTGTTGTCTCTCTAAGTTTTCTAGGAAGCACTCAAATGGTACATGCCGAAGAGGTACTTTAATGAACACTCAAAAACTACATTATAAGTTTTTCAAAGCATCATCTATTAGCAACACGCGACAATCTTCAACATTGCTTTTGAAACCATTTACCTACGTGCCTACAAACTGTATTATTTTATTAGTAAGTCACGACAATGTGTCAAAGCGTAATTCTGTAAGTAATTGATTTGAAACGTTAAAATTTGTGCGATTTCTCGCCTGCGGCTCGTGTCTTAAACTTCACCCTCGTGAATAATAGCCATCATTATATGCTCGTTGAATAATATACTATTTTCCTCTAGCTAACAATGATTTAGTCTCCTGATTTTAAAACAATCGAACTTTTTTTTTCTTAAGCTCTCGGGCTTAACAAGAAACGTGACGTACGGACAGATAGGCGGACATTTGTCGTTCAGAATTAGGTTACTAACACAGTTATCGCTTACTTGAATATTACTTAACAAATAGCAAAAAATTTAAAGTCGTTTCTCTTCTAAAAAAATTTAAGAGGTATTTTGCCAGATCATCTGGCCTAGCAACAAACTCTTCCTTTTGTACTTGCTAAGAGTAGGTATAATAAAAATAAAAATACCTATAATCACCTTAAGGCTAGCCGCTTTGTATTGTTATAGCTCACTTATTCCTGCTATGAACGACTTTTCGGATAGCAAGAACTATATTATTATTAACTATATTATAATCAATTTCTTACCTTGTTTTTGAACTCAATAAAGAGTAATTGATATTAAGAATTGATGTCGTAGAACAAATTGGACGACGAATTCAGATTCATGGCGTCAAAATATGTCAGAATATTCTGACTGTATTCATTAGTAAATGACCAATGTTTTTCTTTGTGTGGCTGTGTTATTAATGAAACAGTGGAAAGGGGTGCCAAATTGAACAATATAACAAACTTTTAAATACAAATAACAAACAGTGTCTAACCCCTTATAATATACCGGGTGATTTTTTGAAGACGAGCCACCCTTAATAACTCGAGAATCGTTATAGATTTTTTTGCAGTAAACGGCATGTTCTTGAATGTCAAGGGGGACACAATTAAACGAGAAAAGGTGTGACCCAAACTCACCCCCTCACCCCCAGCCACCTCAAGTTTATAATTTCAAATGGAATCCCTATTTTTTCATCGATTTCTAATAGCAGAATATTTTCGGAATGCAATCGTAAATAACAGTGTGACTATGAAGAGGAGCATTTTTGACAGAAATGCAAAAAACTTAATTTTAATAAAAAAGTGATAACAGCCATAAAAATCTAGGTAATGTGATGTTACATTTAGAAGGCGCACACTGACAGTTGACGACATGTTAAAAAATCCCCATTACCCTAAGCTACCCCCACTTTAAAATTATTTAATGTGATACCAACTTACGATTGAACTTTTAGGTAATTATTATTGTACACATGAAACGCAACATAATTTTCATTCATAAGCTGTTTTACTAACCTCATAATAACTGTCCGAAATATTCGCCACTTCTGTCCATACAGTGATACAGCCGCACTTTCTGAAATATGGGACTTGGATTTGATCTACATCAAAAAAAATTTCTCTTCGAGGCCACACTATTTTTTACGATTGCAATTACAAAAAAATTCTGCTATTAGAAATCGATGAAAAAAATTAGGGGTGTTATTTGAAATTATAAACTTGGGGTGGCTGAGAGGGTGAGTTTTGCATCACACCTTTTTTCGTTAAAATGTGCCCCCCTTGACATTCACGAAAGTGCCGTTTACTGCAAAAAAAATGTTTAACGGTTCTCGAGTTATTAAGGGTGGCTCGTTGTAAAAAAATCTCCTGGCACAGTTATTATGCTCCTCGCAAATACAAAACGAAGAGTATATTGCAGTTGATCTTTATCTTGAACTTTCAAACTGTCTGCCCGTCTATCTGTCTGCCTGTTCGTCCATCTATTCGTCCGTCTGTCTGTGCGTCCGTCACGTTTCTTGTAAGCGCGATAACTTTAAGAACCAAATTTCTGATCGTGTTGAAATTCGGACAGTAAGTTAGGGGAAGAACCCTATTGTATTGAACAAAATCGGTAAAGGTATTTACACAGAACTTCCCTCGTTATTTGTGCATGGCGGTCACTCTAAAAAATTAACAATTACGAAATGACATTGAGAATAATAATCGGAATATAGTTATTGCTATTATTACAAAGAAAACTTGATAAGCTTTGTTCAAAAAAAATATACAGATTGTTCATCCAACAGCAAGTTCAATACTAAATAGCAGGTGCCACATATGGCAGGCTTGCGCAAATACCTTTACAAATGTCCACCATGACTGAATTATTTCTTGGGATGACCACGCTGTATATTTTTCAATCAAAGTATAATAGGTGGACATGCCAGATATTTTTGCCGTCTGTTATATTTTCAATCCAGCATTCACGTAATGGAGTGGAAGTATAGTGGTGGTTAAAAAATTTAATTTTTTTTTAATTTTTCAAAAATGTTGGTAAAAAAATTTTCAAATTGTTTTCTTCTAATATAGGTTTAAAATGTCAAACGTAGAAATTTTAAATTAGAGCAAAAAGGAAAGTTTCCTTCTATTCTATAGTAGTGGTAAAAAAAGTTTAAAATTTAAAAATTATATATATTTTTTTAAATAGGTTTAGAATGCTATGAAACGTGGAAATTTTAAATTTGAGCAAAAAAATATGTTACCATCTAGTGTTAAATTTTTTTCCAAATTTATATCAAAATGTTGCAAACATTTTTTTTTCCGATATCGGTTTGGAATGTCATGAAACTTGGAAATTTGAGCAAAAAAAAATTTTCGTCTATTCTATAGTAGTGATAAATAGATTAAAAACGTTTTCAATTTTTTTTTTTTTTAAACAGTTTTAAATGTATTTGAATAGTTTTAGAATGCCATGGAAACGTGGATAGTTTAAATCTGAACAAAGAAAAAAAATCTATCTTCGTGGTAAAATGTTTTAAAAATAATAAGTAAAAAAAATTCTAATTTTTCTTTTAAATAGATTTAGAACGCTATGAAACGTGGAAATTTAAAATTTGACAAAATAAAAAAAAATTCCATCTATTTTCGTGGTAAAAAAAATTTCAAAAATGTTGGTACAAAAAATTTTCAAAAATTTTTTGTTTGAAACAGGTTTAGAATGCCATGAAACGTGGAAATTTTAAATTTGAAAAAAGAAAAAAATTTTTTTCATCAATTTTAGTAGTAAAAAATTTTTCAAAAGTGGTGAAAAAAATTTTGAATTTTTTTTTTTTAATTAGGCTTAGAATGCCATGAACCGTGGAAATTTTAAATTTGAAGAAAAAAAAAATTTCAGTTATTTTAGTAGTAAAAATTTTTTCAAGTGTTGGTAAAAAAAACGTTCAAAACATTTTTTTCCCGAAATAGGATTAGCGTGTTATGAAACGTGGAAATTTTAAATTTGAGCAAAAAAAATTTTTTTCATCTTTGTAAAAATTTTTTCAAAAATTTTCAAAATTTTTTTTCCCGAAATAGGATTAGCGCGTCATGAAACGTGGAAATTTTAAATTTGAGCGAAAAAAAATTTTTTTCACTATTTATTCCGTTTAGACGGTCCACCCTGTATATTTTCCAGTGAAATTTCTACCATTTCTGCGCTGACAGTAGCGTCAACTACCCACCAAATTTGACTGCTCTCCGTCAAGTCATTTTTTAGTAAATGCACCAACAGACAGACAGACAGACGGACAGACAGACAGACCGACAGACAGACAGACAGACAGACTGACGGAATTGAAAAATCTATATTTTCGTAATCTCCGTGATCTGAAACGTCAGAATCCGAAAAAATCTCGGAGGGTGATTTTTTCTCGAATACAATACTTCCCTTCGGTATGCGAGGGAAGTAAAAATTGATCAATAATTAAAAGAATTAATAATATTAATAATACTAATAATAATAATTTAGTTTCCTTAAAAGACAATAACAATTGTATAGGAATAGTCGGTAAAACAATAGACAATAGGAATAAAAACAAATTATAAATAAATGACAATAAAATGGATTAAAGGTTAAACAGATAAAAACCTGAGAGCGAATAAAAACAACGTTCTAACAAAAACGACTTAAGCTTACTTTTAAATGTGTATATATTTTTACCAGACTATATAGTTAGGTAGTTGATTAAATATTCGGGCACCGTTATGACAAGAATTCTGAGTAATTTTATATTTAGGCTTTAGGCTTTTATGAAAGGCTCATGTATTAAACCCTTCTGTCGTTTGTTAACGTCATGAATGTCTTTATTAAGTTGAAAGTTATTTTTGTTAGAAAATACAAAGAGGGATATTTCTAAAATGTATAAATTTATAAGTGTCAAGATTTTGTATTCGTAAAATAAATTTTTGCATGTATGGGTGTTAGGAAGATTACCAATACAACGTAATATACGCTTTGTGCCACAAAGACGTCTTTGGCCATGGTGGAGCTATCCCACAAGCACAAACCGCATCGTAACCGAGATTCGACCTGGGCGTAATATACACTAAATAGTTGACCTTTACCCAATACTAATCGTATTTTTCTGTTTAAAACCAATACTATTAACAAAAAAACTGCAAAGAGTGTTCTATAGAATGTACAACAATTATATAAAAAGTGCAGTAAACCGGTGAAGAGTATACTGGTTAGCTTGTTATTATAATGAAATAACTATTTACCTAGTTAACTAAATATTTCACATTTGTTACTATTATCATAAATATTTAAAAAAGTTAAGTAAAATAGTTTGGTTGTTGACTTTTTTCTAATTTCGAACATTTGAGGACTCTTCGGCACTTTTCCAATAGTGTCATACAAAGAGTTGATAGATTTAAGGATCTAGGTGTTACTTTTGATAGCAAGATGACTTTTATTTATCACATAAATAATATCGCATCTTCAGCTTTTAAATCATTGGGATTCATAATTAGAAACTCGAAAGATTTCAAGAATGTTGAAACTATGAATCTTCTATTTAACTCGTTTGTCAGAAGTAAATTGGAGTATGCTGACGTAATCTGGAGTCCCTACTACATCGTTCATATTAATAAACTGGAGAATATTCAAAGAAAATTTTTAAAATACTTAAGCTACACCGAGGACAAGACCTATCCACTTGTTGGAATTAGTAACGATATTTTGTTAAACAGATTCTCACTTAACTCACTTCAAACTCGCCAGGAATTACACGGAATTGTAACTCTGTCTAAAATATTAAACAGTAAACTCGACTGTTCTGATCTATTAAAACTCATTGACCTACGAGTTCCTTCTAAATCAACTCGACTCCACCAAACATTTCATATCAAAGCTTCACGCACCAATCTATTAATGTATTCACTTGTTAATGTCATGTGCAGAAATTACAATCATGTACAGAATAATATTGATATTTTTCATTGTAGAATTAAGGATATAAAGAATATATATGAACATAATTTGTAATACTTCTGTTATTGTACAACTAAGGATTTTATTGTACAATTAAATTTTATTGTAGAATTAAGGATTTAAAGTGTATATATGGACATAATTTGTAATACCTACTTCTATCATAGCACAATATTTATTGTTAGTAATTCCGACTCTGTAATTGGGACTTTCGCCCTGTTGAGTCGTGTAAATAAATAAATAAATAAATAAACAAATAAGTTTACTTGATTTTGATGATTTTTCACAAACTGGAACCGCCGAAGAATTTCTTTTTGTCTCTACAAATAAGGACTATTGTATATGATGGTGATTGTTGGGTAAATCACTCGGTTGTGCTGTTGCACCACATCTGAGGGTTGATTACTTCAGGAAGCAGAAATAACCAGGATCGCAATATTTACAAGTATATTTACAACTGAATTTTACAAGGTTCGGTGTGTATCACAAATAGTAAGTGTTTCTTCTTTCGAGTCTACATTGTAACTGAGATGTGAGGGTAACAAAGTATTTGTATTATCTACCTGTAATGACCAGGACGGATCAAAAAGGTTCACATTAATAATATTGGGTATAATAAATTAAATCTAAGCAATTTGTATAACAATAACAGAGGATTAGCATAAATTTGCTTTCTACAAATTTTAGTACAAGATACCTAAATTCTAATAACTTATGAATATTAAATGTAAGTGCACAAATGAACAATAATATTTGAGAAGGATGTTTCAAACCCTAATAAAACTTAATTACAATATTAATATGCACATACATTATGAAATATATAACTGTACAGATCAATAATTAAACGAATGTGAAATATTATTTAAAAAATAAATAAATAAATAAAAACTAGAAGCGAGGGTCCAAACATGCCGCCCGCCTTGAAAGAGTTTGCTTTCAACTAGGTTATGGATAATCATGTGAATAAATGAAGTCCCAATTAGAATATCGCTTAAACTATCATTTACTTTTAGCTTCGTCATATATGGGTAAAACACAGACCCTTGACACGGACCGTTTTATGACACTGCCATTGGATGTTTTTATGGATATGACTCTTGTTATTCCATCCACTCCTGGGTAAAGCTCAATGACACGCCCAAGCTGCCATTTGAGTGGTGGTATGTTGTCTTCTCGTATAATTACTAGAACTCCAGGTTTCAGCAAGGTACTGAGATTTTTTTTCCACTTTGTCCTTACTTGTAATTCACATATATACTCTTTACACCATCGTTGCCAAAATTGTTGGGTAATTTTTTGTATATGTTGGTATTTGCTTAATCTGTTGTCTGATATTTCAAGCAAGTTATCATTAGGCATGGAATTAATTCTTCTTCCAATTAGGAAGTGTGCCGGGGTGAGAGGTTCAGGATCATTAGGGTCAAAAGACAGAGGACTGAGGGGACGTGAGTTTAAAACTGCTTCAATTTGCGTAAGCAATGTGTAGTATTCAGCAAAGGTTAAATTTGTATTACCAGCCACGCGTTTCAAATGAAATTTTACCGATTTTACGCCGGCTTCCCATAGACCACCAAAATGAGGAGATCGAGGTGGTATGAAGTGCCAGGATATATTAATTTCGGCTAATGAATTTATAATCTGCCCTTGATTATCGTTGTTGCATAAAAAATGGCTCAATTCTGAATTTGCACCTACAAAATTAGTGCCGTTATCCGAATAGACATTTAAAGGTGACCCACGTCTTGATATAAATCTGCGTAAGGCGGCTAAGAATTCTTGTGTACTAAGCTCGGTGACCAAGTCGAGGTGGACGGCCTTCGTAACAAAACATATAAAAATACAAATATATGCCTTTATTGCCTTACAACCTCGTCCCTTTTTATTCATAATCGACACCGGGCCGGCATAGTCTACACCGCAGTTATAGAAGGGAGGGGCGGGTTCTAACCGCGTACTTGGTAAATTGCCCATAATAGGGTTGCTGAATTTCGGATTAGCTCGAAAACATTTTACACATTCACGAATAATCTTTTTTATCATATTTTTGCCTGAAATCGGCCAATATTTTTCTCGTAGAGAAGCTAGTAAAAGATTTGCACCACAGTGCAATGATCGTAAATGCTCAGCCTTTATAATTAAATATGTTAGTTGGTGAGAAGCAGGTAAAATTATTGGGTGCTTTTTAGAGTAATTGAAATTTGATTGTTCTATTCTACCTCCAACTCTTAAAATCTGATTTTCATCCAGAAAAGGATTAAGAGAAAGCAAGGGACTACTAGATTCTATTGGTTTGTTTTTTAACAAATTATGTATTTCCGAGGGAAATCCCTCAGATTGAGCAATCCTAGTTATTTTTTCTAACGCAATGTTCAGTTCGAGAACTGTGAGAGGACCGGTAATTTTCTCGTTAGGAAATTTCAAATTATTTTTGAATCTAATACAGTAGGCAATTATGCGTTTTAATCTATTCAGGCATGAATACCTGGAAAATATATCTAATTTATCAGAAAGCGTAGTAATATTCGCAACGGTTCGAGCTTCAATTTGAGTGTTCTCGATGTTTGGAACTTGTAGAGACCATTTTTGTTTGCTATTTGCTAGCCATGCAGGCCCATTCCACCATAAATTCGCGGTGTTTATTTGTTCCGGATATAGACCGCGGGATATTAAATCTGCCGGGTTTTCATTTGTTTTTACATGTCTCCAGTCGGAGGCCTCGGTTAAATGTTGAATTTCTGCAACACGATTAGCTACAAAGGTTTTCCACTTATTCGGAGCTGCTTGGATCCAGCTTAAAGTAATCGTGGAATCACACCAATAAAAAATATTATTAAAGTTAATATCCATCGACTGTCTGACCTTCGTAACTAATTGTGACAATAGTACTGCCCCACATAACTCGAGGCGTGGCAAGGTGATGTTTTTTAAAGGAGCAACACGAGATTTTGCACAAAGCAAATTAATATTAACAAGACCGGATCTGTCTATACTTTTGATGTATATACAAGCCCCATATGCTCTTTCCGATGCATCGCAAAAACCATGTAATTCGATAATATGCGGGTTTATGCACAAGGCATGCCTTGGAATCTTTAAAATCTGTAAACTATTTAATTGATCATAAAACCGCAACCAAACCGTATTTAAATCAAGAGGTATAGCTTCATCCCAAGATAATTTGAGTTGCCATAATTTCTGAATAATTAATTTTGCATTTATTATCACGGGACTCAAAAGTCCTAAAGGATCAAAAATTTGAGCTACAATAGATAAAATAGATCTTTTAGTTACCCCAGATTGCTTGGAGGATTTTTTAATAGCGTATAGTAGGTTATCTGGTTTAGGATCCCATAAAATGCCAAGAGTTTTATTTTGTAAACTAGAATCAGATTGAAAATGATGCCTTTCTTGTTCATTAATGCAATTAATTCTATTTAATAAATTAAAATTGTTGGAAGACCATTTACGGAGTTCAAACCCTGCAGTTAGTAATATGTTTGTGATTTCATTTTGAATATTCATGGCTTCGTCAAATGAATTAGCGCCAGTTATTAAATCGTCCACGTAAAAGTCGTTTTCAATTATTTTGGAAGTACTTGGATATTTATCACGATTATCAATCGCTAATTGTTTTAAGCAACGCACTGCTAGAAATGAAGCAGACGCTG
Source organism: Stenurella melanura (assembly GCA_963583905.1). Classification (NCBI taxonomy): domain Eukaryota; kingdom Metazoa; phylum Arthropoda; class Insecta; order Coleoptera; family Cerambycidae; genus Stenurella; species Stenurella melanura. The sequence continues at coordinate 5,302,589 of OY757309.1, forward strand.
TACCATAAGTAATTGTGTTCAATTTATAACAATTTATTGGCTGGTCCACACTAGAACGCCATAATATTAATTGTAAATTTCTTTGGTCTTCTTCTATTAATATTTGACGGTACATTTTTGCTATATCCGCGGTTAAAACGTATGCATGTTTCCTAAAACGTAAAAGTATGGAAAATAGATCACTCTGTATGATAGGACCTACATATTGTGTATCATTTAAAGAAATTCCATTTGAGGCTTTTGCGGATCCGTCGAAAACTACGCGGAGCTTTGTTGTAGCGCTTGTCTCTTTTATTACCGCATGGTGTGGCAAATAATAATGCGGAAAACAAATTGAATTTTCATATATTTTCGTCATGTGACCTAATTCCTCATATTCTCTCAAAAAATTGGTATATTCTATTTTTAATTGAGGATTCTTATTCAATTTGCGCTCTAATGAATATAATCTTTTTAAGGCAGATTCTCTCGATTCGCCAATTTCATTGATATTTTGTTTACAAGGAATATTTACAATAAATCGCCCTGTGTCGGTGCGTTTGGTTGTTTTTGTGAAGTGCTCTTCGCAGAAACGTTCATCAGGTGAATATTTATTAAAATTGTTAGAGCACTCTTCTAGTGCCCAAAATTTTTCTAACTGCTTGTCAATAGAGTTATCGCACGTGGTACTAAAATAAGATAGTGAGTTATTTGAAATGATATCTTTGTTTTGAATTAATGTTCCCCCTAGGATCCAACCCAGTTTTGTATTTTGTAATATAGGTTTGTTTTTGCCTAAATTATGTTGTCCCACGCACAGCAATTCCCAGAATATGCCTGCCCCTAGTAAGAGATCTATTCTACTTGAGACATTACATTTCGGATCCGACAAACGAATATTTTCAGGTAAATTTAATTCTGATAAGCTAAACGAATTTATAGGCAAACAATCAGTAATTTTTTCCAATAAAAGACAAGAAATTTTTCCCTGGTAATTATTTATGCGTGATTTAAATTGCAGGTTTGTTTTGAAATTAATGTTTGAAGTTAATTGGCTGATTCCAGAGATCGTAGAATTAAAATTCATTTTTCGTAATCCTAGACGACTACATAATTCATTGGTTATAAAATTCGACTGTGAACCCGGATCTAATAATGCCCTACAAGTGTGGACATTGCCATATATATCATAAACTATAATGCTCGCTGTTGATAGTAAAATTTGTGAATTGGTTGCACAATGGTTTGCGTACGACAATTGCGTGGAAACATTTTCGGATTTGTTATTTGAATTTGCTGTGTCGTAATCGGTTAAGCTTTGGCTTGTACTGGGTTGTTCATTATTATTATTACTAATGTTTTGTTGCATATTATTAGCGAAATCAATGTGTAATAGTACATTATGCTTTTTATTGCATTTTCTACATGGTTGTAATTTACAGTCTTTAGTTATGTGATTTTTTTTTAGACAATTTAAACATAATTGCAAGCGTTTTGCCTCAGATATACGCTGATTGATGCTTAATTTTAAATACGATTCACACTGGTAAATTGGATGTGAACCCTTGCAAAAATTGCAACTAATCTTGTAAGTACTTAAATGAGCACTCGAATTTTTATTAATATTATATCGGTTTGATTTATTATGACTGTAGTTCGAATTAACTGGGTTTTTATCTGGCTTACCGGCCTCTAGAGAACCGAGGTGTTTGCAATACTCTTCAATAAAATCTAGAAATTCCTGTAATGTAGGAATATCTTTAGCAGGTTTGAATGACTCCCATTTTTCCCGTACTGAATCGCATAATTTGGATGCTAAAATATAAATAATTAACGTGTCGGAGGTGGGCTGGTCATATACTTTGAGTGATTGTAAATTTTGCAATGCATTATCTAGAAATCTTTGCAATGGGAGATAAGCATTTCTTTGAACATTTTCTAAATTAAAAAGTGATTTGATACCATTCTGAACGATAAGTTTTTTATTTTCATAGCGCTTGTACAATAGTTCCCTAGCTGCCTCATAATTCTCTGGAGAGATTTTTATAATTTGTATTGCTTTAGCTGCTTCTCCCGTTAAAGCTGTATTTAAATAATAAATTTTTTGGAAATTATTTAAATCAGGGTTTGTATGAATTAACGTATCAAAGGCATCTCGAAAACCTACCCAATCTTCAAATTCGCCATTAAACGTCGGTAATTTTATTTTTGGTAAGGAAATTGAAATATTTCCCGTATTTAATGAGCCGATGTTAGCCTTATTATCATCTAACTTAGAATTCTCATTATTTTTAATAAAAATTTTAATTTTAGCCCTGACGTTATGAAATGTGCTTTCAAAGTCTTCTAACTCTTCTTCATGATCTTTATCATTTGCTAATAGTATTATTTTTGTATGAATAAGTTCAAATTGGGTCAACAGGGTTTCACTTTTAGTTAGCCGATCTTTTAAACCAACTAAATCTTCCTCATTGATGATTTCGGTTTCTTTAATTGTATTAAAATACTTATTTAGCCTTGTTAAACTGGCCTTTAATTGACCCCTTTGGGAAATTAAACCTTTTAATTCTGCCATTGCAATAAGCAAACTGAAGTTAGTTTTTAGGAAAAAAGGTGGGTAAAATGGTAAAATGGTAAGGATACACACTTACTTGAATGTTTTTGTTCGGTGGATAATCTTGATTGTAGAAGCTTGCCCAGGTTGATGCGTTCCTAAATCGCGCTTCCTATTGATGTACTTCTATGTTACACTCGTTCTTGGTTTTCTTGATGCACTATTATGTTGCACTCGATTCTCTATTTTTATCCGGCTCGAAGGACCATGTATATGATGGTGATTGTTGGGTAAATCACTCGGTTGTGCTGTTGCACCACATCTGAGGGTTGATTACTTCAGGAAGCAGAAATAACCAGGATCGCAATATTTACAAGTATATTTACAACTGAATTTTACAAGGTTCGGTGTGTATCACAAATAGTAAGTGTTTCTTCTTTCGAGTCTACATTGTAACTGAGATGTGAGGGTAACAAAGTATTTGTATTATCTACCTGTAATGACCAGGACGGATCAAAAAGGTTCACATTAATAATATTGGGTATAATAAATTAAATCTAAGCAATTTGTATAACAATAACAGAGGATTAGCATAAATTTGCTTTCTACAAATTTTAGTACAAGATACCTAAATTCTAATAACTTATGAATATTAAATGTAAGTGCACAAATGAACAATAATATTTGAGAAGGATGTTTCAAACCCTAATAAAACTTAATTACAATATTAATATGCACATACATTATGAAATATATAACTGTACAGATCAATAATTAAACGAATGTGAAATATTATTTAAAAAATAAATAAATAAATAAAAACTAGAAGCGAGGGTCCAAACAACTATCCCAATACGCATATATCATCAAATCAAATCATCATCTGAGTTCACAACCTTAACAAAACTTAAATCATGGCCATAACAAATTAGTGTGTCATAACGCTTTGGTCAAGAAGCGTTGCCTTAAATAATAACTATAATTGTACGTTATTAAATTATTTCAGTATCTCTTTAAAAACGAAACAAGATAACCATTCAAGAAATAATATTTATTTATCATTAGTTAGTGTTATTCGTCTTGGATTTATACAAATAAGGAAAGTTTGATTTATTGAAGTTTTTAAGTAATATATTACGCGGCTGGTTTACACCAAAGTCCAAGTCAAACAATATATCTATAGTGAATAGTGAATGGTACTTCTTGCGAAGATCTTGCCTAATTTCAATTACTCGATGAAAAATTCCACACAACAAATTAATCTTGTTAATAGCATCGATAGCTTCTAAATTAGTTGTTTTATATTAAAATCGTGCTATATTTCTCGACAAAGCTCTACCAGTGAAAAGAAAAATTGTTGCAATCTGGAAATTAGAAATGTGATTAATCTTAGGCTTGTCCGTGGAGTAATTAATATAATCATTCGGATTACTGTGATGAGCAAACATTTTAAATAACTGCTATACGCGTTTATATAAACATACGTAATGTTTAAGAAATCACTTGATTTAAAAAAACTGCTTCCTAATGAATAACTACCTCCACATCCAGATTTCCCATCCAAGTCTCTTTATATGAAAACATTTTGATACTATATTTGCACTCTAGTATGTGGAAATAATAGTTCATAAAATTTTAGTATTACAATATTTGAAATTTTTTGAGAACTTCTGTTCTCACACACATACTAAAACACAATTTTATTTTGACAACTCTTTTAATAATGGAGTGAGGTTGTTGGTAGTGGTGGGGATGGCAGATGTCATAAAGGAAATTGAGAGTTTACTAGGCAAGTACGCTTTCGAAAAAAAATTACCACTAGTGATTTCTCTAAGGCGTTGGACACCCTTAACCATGCTATGTTGCTTCGAAAAATGTCCTAATTCGGTTTCTCCCCAATCTCTGCTCGTGTTTTTTCAATTCTATCTTTTAAATATAAAAGAATATGTCGCTTATAATGGGTTTCAGTATGTCGAGTACTTGGCAACATACGGTGTTCCGCAAGGAACAGTTCTGTGTCCCTTGCTTTTAAATCTCTTTATAAATGCTTTGTAAATGATATTGTGAAAGTTATTCAAGTTGACTGTTTACTCTACATAGATGATTTCAAACTTCTTACGACTATTAGTTCCATAACGGATTGCATTGCATTGTCTTACAAAACAGCCTCTCCAGCGTATCTGATTGGTGTGTTCGAAATAAGTTAAACTTAAATGTGTCCAAGTGCAACGTTATATCCTAAACAAGAAAACCCATATGCATATAATTATATATTGTATTGATAATGTGGAACTTCAAAGACCTGCGACTTTCAAGGAACTTGGAGCAATTATTGATGAAGAACTTTCCTTTGTACCTCACATAAATAAAATAAATGTTCATAAGCTTTTAAGACTTTTATTCAGGTCAAGCAGAGACTTTACCAATACTGATACTATAAAAGTACTTTACTTTGCTTTTGTCCAGTTTAAATTTGAAAACGTGTCACTCATCTGGAACCCTTATTAGGTAACTCATGTTAATAGCCTAGAAAAAGCACAAAGTCGATTTGCGAAAATATGGTGATTCAAGAGGAATATACCCATCAGTGGATTTTCCACGCCTAGAACTTTTGAATAGATTGCCTATGGATACTCATGAAAACAGGCGGGTTTGCTATTCTCAAATATTTTTACATAATCTAATATATAACAAGGTCGATTGCCTAGAATTTTTAAATAATGTCCCATTAAATACTCGGATAATGAAAACTTTTTATCTTCTCACTTCGCGCTCCAATAGACTTAAACCTCCTCTATTCTTAATGTGTTATAATTACAACAATAATTGTGACAAATTTGATATTTCCAACTGCATAAAAGACTATTATAGTCATTACCTTTTTGTTTTTCTTTGGATTCTGCTTTTATATAATTTTATTATTGTGCTTATCTTATATGTGTATTTTGTATTTCTTGTCTTTGATTTCTGCTTTTACTTAGTTATGTTATCTTATAGGTTTACTTTATACAGTTTGTAATTAGTTTCATGTCATTAAAAAAACTGGTGGGAGGGAACAAACAAAAAAATCTTATATAACATGGGGTCTAACGCTCATAGTTTTGGAGAAAAAAGAATAAACTAAAATTTCCATATTGGGGTAGGTTTTATTGCCTCGCGTCTTGTCGCACATGATACTCTGACATTCGAGCAAAAAAAGTATGGTGAGCCTAAGAGATAATTAGGCCGCGACGGGAGTCATCGTAAAGCATGCCGACAAAGCAGTCAAAAGCGACCGACAGAGGACACCGCCATGCTTTTTGCTTCTTCGCGGCCAAATTATCTTATTAAGCGTGCTATACTCTCCCTTGTAATTTTCTCAAGTAATAATTTCAGTTCAGTTACTTGGTAAACAACGTAGGTACACACGACGCGACCTACCCGTTCCTTGGTTTTGTCTGTTGCTTTTGTAGTTTTTGAGTTTTGTACCACTTATGTTAAGATTTATTTTCTTGACTTATCATTCAAGTCGTTATTAAGACACTACTTCTCGTTGGTGCTTTTTTGTTACTTTTTGGATTTGGACCCAGTTTTTCTTTTTGTTTTCTTTATTGATAACGTTAATTCACAGTTTAGTGTGGTGTTTTAAAACGCAGATTTTGGACATTATGGGAGATTACACTTATTCAGAGCTCGCAGATATGCACTTGGTGCATGGAGAAAGTGGTGGAAATGCCGCTGGTGCGGAAGAGCTTTATCGTTTAATGTTCCCTAATCGACGTCATCCTTGAGCTTGTACATTTGTTAGTATTGACCAGCGTTTTCGAGAAACAGGTCGTCTTGATGGACATAGAGGAGAACGAGGTCCACAACGCGAAGAAAGGGTAATTGACGCAGAGGTTCAAATTTTGGTACTTGTAGAAGAAGATCCAAACCGCGATATCGCGAACCGTGTGGGAGTATCCCATTTTGTGGTAGGGAGGACATTGAGAGATATGAACTTACATCTCTATCACTATCAACGTGTCCAAGCACTAGAACCTCAAGATTTTGCGGAGCGAATGCAATTTTGTAGGTGGATTTTAAGAAAACACGCGGCAAATGAGGATTTTTTAAACGTTCTGTGTTTCTCCGATGAGTCGTGTTTTACCAGAAATGGAGTGTTTAATTTAAAAAATACGCACTACTGGGCAGGCAAAAATCCACGTGTAATAAGAAGGGCGCATTTTCAACGACGGTTCAGCGTTAATCTGTGAGCAGGGAATTTGCGGTAATGAAATAATTGGACCTATACAATTACCCGCTAGATTAAATGGTGATGTATACTTAAATTTTTTGCAACAAACATTGCCAAATTGGCTGGTAGATGTACCCTTGGCTACCCGCAGAAGAATGTGGTATTTGCACAATGGCGTGCCAGTCCATTTTAGTCTGGCTGTTCGAAATTTTTTGAATAGAAAGTTTCCTTGACGATGGATTGGACGTGGCAGACATTATTTTTGGGGGCATTTTAAATCTCTGGTTTACCGTGATCCAATTGACACTTTAGAACAATTGCAACAATGTATTTTAATGTGCATAAAGACCATAAAAAATTATCTTAATTTACGAAATGTGCGTATGTCCTTGGTTCGACGTGTCGAAATGTGTATACGTGGAGATGGAGGTCATTTCGAACAATTTTTGTGAAAAATTCAAAAGAATTGTTCAGTTATTGAGTGTTACCTATTGGGCATTAAAGGTATGATTATTATTATTAGTATTCGCTGTCTTGTTTTGATCTGTGTATTATTGTTTACATTGATTTTCATAGAGACCAAAGACTCGATTTTTAGTTTTCGATACCTGATTGGGAAAAAATATGCGCTCAATTCGTTAAAAAAATCATAATTTTTCCTAACTTAAAATACACAACTATTTTCTGTTAACGTATCTCGGACGTCTAACTGTTCGTTTTCCAATTTCATAAAATAGTTACTGATTTTTTAAGCTTTTAGCACAATGTTACAAATGTTAAACCACTTTTAAATTTTATGAATTCTTATAAACGACAATAAAAGCTACAATAACTTTGTTCCAAATTAAAAAACACATGTAAACAAATCCTATTTAAACCCCTGCGACCATGCTATGCTTGCGTTGTGCCGAAAGAGAAGGAATTATTTACATTTTCATAATTAGTGGTACAAAAAGTTCGTTACAAGTAATCCCATCAAAGTGCCGCATTTCTTCCGGCGAGAACACAAGTCGGGTATTACAGTTTTTTATTATTTCGGAACTATAACATCCATTGACCCTGAAAAACAGTGATTCTCAAATGTTTCCTACCTTAACATTCAAATTTTAAACCTAGGTCAGTTTTTTTCAAAGTGCCCCTAAAGAAAAAAGTCATATAGGTTTTTTGTTTGTCTAGTCAGTTCCTATTACCAGTTTTTTTAATGACATGAGACTAATTACACCCCGTATTTCTCTAATGTAAACACTTCATTTTTTGTTTACCTATCCTTCTCTGTAAATGGGCAATACCTGTTGAGAAGTACATATTAAATAGATAAATAAACTACATACGATAATATTTCTTTAGACACTAGATTTACTACTAATAATTACGTTTGACTGGTGCGGCGATTCCAAAAAATTACATTACATTGACTTCCATGATAGTCAGTGAAATAATCAATAGAAAATTCATTATTAAGTTTGGTATTAGTTAGAATCATTCAATTCACCCTGTATATTAACAGTAAAAGTTAATAAACCTCTTTTTTTCTACACCTATTTAATTATACAACAATTTTTGTGAAAATTCATACCTATCCACTGTACTAAATAATTATCGATTCCTAATTCACTGCATTCGGCCAATCACAAATACAAATTCAAAAATTACTGTTTCACTAATCCAATGATTTTTTATATCGACTGCGATAAACTCTTGCAGCTGACCATCAACTCGCTGACAGTGACAACAAACAATATGGCATACTGTTTGTTTACGTTTTTTAACGTATGCACTTCTTACGAGTAATTCATAAAATTTCAGTCTAATTTATTTGGTTAATAGGTGTAGAAAAAGCATAGTATTACATTCATACATGACTATTATTCACTCATATGATTTGCGCCACTGGCCTACGGCTCATGAGCTCAAACATCACCTTCGTGAATAATGGTTATCATAATCGCTCATAACGCTCACACTATTAAATAGAAGCTGACAAACTTATCTCATCACACTGAACTGAACTTGTGGTAGATACCTTGTGAAACATCTTGAAAATAATTGTTAATAAGTTAAACACTGCTTTTAGATGAATCAATCAATATATTATAAATACTCTACATATGTTTCGGCTTATTAGGCCTTTATCAAGAGTATTACATAGTGAATACTAAAGTTTCCGATGTGCTTATTCAATTTATACCTAAAAGTATTTATGTCTTAATCTATTTATGACTTAAGCTATTTAAGATTTAATTTAGGTCCACTCCAAACATTCAAATAATTAAAGATGTTAAATTAAATCTTAAATAGCTTAAGTCATAAATATATTAAGACATAAATACTTTTAGGTATAAATTGAATAAGCACATCGGAAACTTTAATATTCACTATGTAATGCTCTTGATAAAGGCCTAATAAGCCGAAACATATGTAGAGTATTTATAATGCATAAATTGATTGATTCATCTAAAAGCAGTGTTTAACTTATTAACAATTACTTATCTCATCAAGCTATAATATTAGTTGATGACTTAGAAATGCACAGAAAAGAATTGAAAGGTGTCCAAATTTAACAAAGAACAATGTGTATATTTAACAAAATCCTGTTTACAAATTTTTATTTTTACTGCATAGTTCTATACAACTCCGTACATTCATCCTATGTTATAGGTAATGAATAATTAATGTGTAATAATCATATAATATACGGTTTCTTTGGATTAATTGTAAGGTATGGTGACATATACAAGTATTAATTATCAGTAAGTGGGATCATAGTAAAAGTAAAATTCGTAAAATGTTAACGAAACAACTTTTTTGTGTCTGGGATGGTTGTTTCTTTGAATCGTCCCATCTATGATATAAATAATAATGTATGTTATGTAATTTTACTCAATAGAGATTATGATTTTATGTTCATGTTAAATATAATAATTTAATCAAATTGAGGCGATTCGTGATTTGATTTCCAATAAAAGATCATCAATATTTATTTAATTTCCTTTACGGTAAATAAGTGGCTTTTAAGCTACTTCAACACAAGGCATAATTCTAATAAATGGGCGATTTATATCATTAGTATATACTCGTGAATTGTAAGGTATTACATACAGGTTGTATCCGAGATGTGCAGCAAAGCTTAATGTGTGGTCTATTTAAAACTCCCTGTACGTTTTAAAAACATAGATGAACATCGAGCAGTGCATGGTTTATTGGTGTCGTTCATGTCGCAATTAACTGTATTGTTTTTAAAACATAGACTAGAAAATATTTAGGGAAACCTTTCTCAAAGATTCTCAAGTTATAATAAAATCCATTCTGACATCGAGTAATATTTGAGGCAGGTATATATCTAAAACATTATACCTGAAAGTTAGTTTCTCACAATCTCACACTTGTTCTATTCCATAATGAAATATTTAACGTTCATCAATAAAGTTTTCAAGGATTCAACGATCGCCTGTGGAGTATACACTGGAATCTGATGTATGCATATCCTAGATAGAAAAGGTGCTTCATTCTAAATTATTATCATCCTCAACTGCTTTATTACAGCATCTGTAACACTGTATCATGCGTATATATGTGAGATGAAATACATGCTCAGAATAATAATATTAGTATAATAAAAACTGTTTCTAAATCAACGTTCAATTCAATTTAATTTGTTTCTTGTCTCTAGTTTAGCAAATGTTACTTTTGTATCGTCGTATCATGATAACATAAATTTATATTTATATGGTATACGAGGTGTATCATATGAATGAATACTTAGCCTCATTCTTAAAAGATCGAAAACAATATGTTGATTTAATACACACAGAGAAGAAGCACCTTTAAAGTTAATTCCGACACTCCGAGTACAGAAGTGTGATATCAGGTGTCCCTCATGGTTCTCTATTAGGCCCAATACTGTATAATATATTATACACAAACGACCTTAGGAATTGGACACCAAGCGCATTTTCAGTGCTATACGCCGACGATAAATCTTTGTTGATCTGTGATATATCGAACGATTTATTGAGATGGTGCCACATGAATATCACCTAGTACTTTGAATTATCAAAGAATTTTTAAGCATATTTGGGTATCATGAACTGTTTACATTATATACGTTTTAGTTCTACAACAACACTGAATATACATCACTGCAGTTCGGTATAAAATATAGAATATATTGTGGTGACTAGTACTAAGTGTAAAGCGTTTTTGGGTTTTAAAAATAAATCATACAATTAGCCATCCACACCCAACTTTCAAGTTTAATGAGTTCTCGAACACAAAAGAGATTTGTTATTGTCAAATTTATTGGTTTTGTGAGTCTCCACATGCACTCGAAGTTGCTTTCCTTGGAGATAAATCTGTTTCTGTCTGTAATAACACTAGCCGACATCCTACATGTATCGGGAGTAAAAATAGCAAATTCTTAGTAACTTCGTCGTGCTAAATAACAATATAAAAAACAAAAGCTTAAGTTGGGTCTGATTTTCCCAATACAGATAATAAAATGTATAGGCATAAACCCTAGTTTATGGAAGGTCCTATCACAAATAACAGGTAGAATTCTACGAACAATAGACATACTATACTGACCGTGCTAACTACGTACCTCTTTATTTGTCACTAAAACTAATATTCATCTGTACAAGACGAAAGCGGATCTTTCGGCATCTCCATTACAACAATGGAATTTACTACAAGAAGACACTTGGTTGCCTTCAAGGACATTGACGGTTTAATGGGTGCTTTACACGTTCCCCATGATCCTAGTGACTGGAGACTTTTTATTGACGCCTCGAAACTTAGTCTAAAGGCTGTGCTGCTCCACAAGGCAAATAAATTGCCATCAATCCCAATCGCCCATGCTATCCATGAAGGAAAATTAGACTAACATGAATGTATTGCTACAAACTATAGTATATAACAAGTATAAGTGGCAGATTTGTGGTGACTAAAGGTGCTAGCTATCTTACTTGGTATGCTGCAAGGGTATACCAAATATTGCTATTTTATTTGTGAGTGGGACAGTCGAGCGTGATTACAACATTACAAAATAAAAATTTGCCCTTCGACTGGGTTTTGAACCAGTAGCAATGAATGTTACTGACATTCCATTAGTTGATTCACAAAAGGCAATACTGCTACCACTTCACATAAAACTCGGGCTTATGAAAAACTTGGTAAAAGCTATGGACAAAGAAGGACGTGCTTTTAGTTATTAATTTAGTTAATTTCTGTGGGTCCTCAAATCAAGAACCTTTTCAAAGATGCTGAACTTTGACAACATTCTAGAAGGTAATGAAAAAGCTGCTTAGAATTCCTTGAAAATGGTAGCAACACACTTTCTCGGTAACAAGAGAGCAGATAACTATAAAGACCTTGTTGGGAATCTTCTTTCTTGCTACCAGAAATTAGGATGCAATGTCATTAAAAGTCCACTTTCTACATTCACATCTAGATTTATTCCCAGAAAACTGTGGTGCAGTAAGTTATGAGCATGGAGAGAGATTCCACCAGGATATTCAAAATATGGAAAAAAGATATCAGGGCAAATGGACTTCTGTGACGTTAGCAGACTACTGTTGGACATGTATAAGAGATGCTCCAGAAGTAACTTATAAGACTAAGAAGCGCAAGAAGAATAATTGATTTTCTGATTAAAGAGCTTATATTCTAATTAAATATATATTATATAACATGTATTTGAAATATATATCAAAATGGCAAATATTTTTTCGCATGATGTAATTAATTGCTTTTTTTATTAAAATTATACCATAATATGTGAGTTAGGTCAGTTATTAAATGTTTTAGAGCTAACAAATTTTTTTTAGGACTATGTTAGACGTAGCTGGGACCAAAACAATACAAATAAGTGGCTTTGGTTCACGATACAAAATAAAAGTTAACATTTGTCGGTTAGTGTAACCATAACTTCTTTCCCGTTAATTTTACTTCTCTTGCGATTAATATAATCGAGATTATGTTTCTTTGTTGTCTCGTCCAGACAAAACCCTTCTCAAGAAGGTAAGTCGCTTTATTTACGCCAAGTACACTCTATCCAAAAAATATTTTTCCTTTCTACAAATAACGTAAAATGAGAAAATCCGATCTCTTCAAAAATATTTGAAATCAATTAAAATCGCCAAGTCCTGTATCTATTTGTACAAAAAAATATATTAAAAATTTTTTCTAGGCGTCCGCAAGTGACGGTTAACCATCTTCCCGAACAGACAATAATAATATCACTTTTGTGCAGAATTATCACTAATTTTGTACAAGGGGATCCTGCAAACAATATCAAAATTAAATACAGGGTTATTTGTTCAGAAATATTAAATCAATTATGATACAGGAGCAATTATTAAACATACCGGGTGGCCACGAGTCAACGTACGCTCGCAATATTTTGGTTGTTTTTGTATTTAAAAATTTGATTTTTGGTACAAATAAATTAGACAATAATAGGCTACTTTTAGACTAACAGGAATGAAAATATCACTTCCGGTTGAACCGGAAGTGACATCAACTTTTTTTTCTTAAATGAAATGACTGTATTTTTTTATGGTTTCTCATTAAGCATACATTTCTAAGTGCAACAGTTTTTTCAGATGTAAAAAATTCCAAAAAATAGGTGAGATACGAACAATTTTTCAATTTTTTCAAAATGGCCGCGTCAGATGTAAGAAAATTACTAGGTAGGCTATGGAAATTATTAGTAAGGTTGTAGACCTGTCTGTAAAGCAGAAAATAGTTGTTTGAATTACTGATAGGTACCAGTATTTTTAGTTTTTTTTTTCAAAACAACGAAATTTTATTTTCATTTTCATTTCCGTAGGGGTCCTATGGAATTTTTTTAAATGGAAGTGTGCTATTTATTTTATTAATCAGAAATAATGATTCATACACTATAATTTTTTCGCCATTAATCATTTCTTAACGATATCCTTCGTAATAATAGATATATTTTTAAAAAGTAAACACAAATTAAACAAGAAATAATTTTAATAGGTATAACGTTACAACCATGAATAAATTTCCAAGAATAACAAAACTGTTTAAAATCTAAATTATGATAAACCATTATAAAAATTGTTCAAACTGTTCACCGTTACGATTAATACACAGAGTAGCGCGACTTACTGTTGCACATCTAACATTATGTAATTGTTGAGGTGCTATTTGTGCAATTTCGTGTTGAACCCTTTCTTCCAGATCTTGCCTTGTGGTTGGAGCAGTCATGTAGACTCCATTTTTCAAATGCGCCCAAATAAAAAAATCGAGTGGGGTTAAGTCAGGCGACCTTGCAGGCCATCTGAATGGACCATGGGTCCCAATCTAACGATCTGGAAATAATTGATTTAAGTAATCCCTGACGATAATATCATTGTGTGGTCCAGCCTCGCCTTGTTAAAGTCAAATTTTTAAATACAAAAACGACCAAAATATTGGGGGCGAACATTGACTCGTGGCCACCCGGTATACCACGCACAAGCAGGATCAAGACTAATATATATAGATATATATGTTTGGGGGAGTTCCACCTTATCCTCAGATGTATTTATCGTTCAACAACGAATTTTAAGGTCCATCGCAAATTTATTTATTTATTTTACCAGTAGACCATAGGACATGGTATAGGAAACGTCAGAACAGTACAGGTGAACAAAATTACATAAAAATAGACCATAAACATATAACGGCACAGTAATATAAAATTATAAAATACAAAATCATTGTAGAAAGCATAAGATAGTAAGCTTAGTAAAGTAACAATTAAAAAAGACATGTGCAATGTAAAATGAGAAAAACTAAAATCCTAAATATTCTTGGGTACTATAAAAACAATTATCAAGGAGAAAATATTTAATTCTACTTTTGAACAGATTGATATTTTCTATGAATTTTATTTCTGACAATAATTTGTTATATAATTTAATTCCTACGTACATATTGGGGCAAACCATGTGCAGGAATTGACAACATAGGACCTTTGTCTCGTTTCATAATGGTGAAAATCGCCGTTAATTGTAAATGTCTCCAAATTAGTTTTAATGTTTATTAAAATTTCATATATACAAAAAAGTCTTAACAGCTTTAAATCTCTGAAATAATTTCTACATGATACTCTTGCAGATATTCCTACAATGTCTCCCATCGCCTTTTTTTAAATTTTAAATAATCTGTTAAAATTCCATGAGGGTCCCTAAAATATTGTCCCCTAACATAAGCGAGATGCAAATTGTGCATGATAAAAAGATATCAAAGTAGTGTTGTTAAATATTTTTTAAGTTCAGTTTGGGCAACGAGAAGCAGCAGTTAGTAGGCAGCTTTCAGAGAGATCCTGATGATGGCAGATGAGATTCTGCCGAAACGTCGTTTAGACAACCAAACTTAAGAAACAACGGGATATTTTTTTGCTTTGTACAAAGCGTAACAAAATGATGCAAGCTCTTTCGACAGATAATTTATATGCATGTGTTGTCTATAAGTAAACGAAGAAATTTTGTATTCTCTACTTGAGCAATGGACTTTCCCTCAACTTTTAACAAATAACTATTGCCCATGGAGGAATTACGGGCTGAAAAATTCATAAGCACCATTTTAGTATTATTAAACACTTGTTCATATCATATCAGTCTATAAAATTTACAATAATATTTTGAATTTTTGAACTTACTTGGGTTACAGCTAGCTACGTTAGGGAGATCGTTAATAAGGGTCCTAAAATGGAGCCCTGTGGGACTCCTATGTTAACGTGTTTTATATCTGACTATACACCTTTAATATCGACAATTTGGATTCTATAGTGAAGGTTAGCCACTCCGAATTTTTTCCCCTGAGACCATATTAATTAAGTTTTTCTTTAAGTAAGTCATGATCGACTAAAACGAATGCCTCAAGTCCATAAAAAGACCAAGAGATCGTTTACCCTCATCCAATGCTGCATTTAGCCGACTAATAAACAGTATCACTGAATGCGTAGATCTCTTTTTCCTGAAACAGTGTTGGGAAGATATTATTGGATGTTAAAAAAAACATAATTCGACCGAAGATGATTTTTTCTAAAATCTTAGATATGGTACTGAGTAATGCTACCGGTCCACAGTTTATCAGAGGATTGTTCAAAGATTTTAAACTTTTAACCCTTGGAGGTGTTTTTATTTCATTCATTGTGTGTGCGTGTGTTTTAAAAAACAAATTTAATTTAACGGTGATAAACGATGTTCACAACATTGAGACTACACTAGACAAAATAATAATTTGTATATTCCTTTTTGTAAAAATAAAGTGTTTAAAGATTCACCCGTTCAAATATTTTAAATAAATTACGATCTAAAATGAATGAGATTTGAGATATTTCAAAAATTAACTTGAATAGGTAAGTAATAAGTGTTTTTATACATTAAGTGAATTTTATGAAAATTGTCAAAAGTATGGTAAGTTAACAAGTAATGTGACTATTTCTATACAAACGTATTTGTCTATAGGAAAAATAATAATAATTATTATTATTTTCATAATTTATGCAGTACGTGTCTGTATTATCTAATGTATATTATATTAATTTGATTTGCCAAATGACTATCTAATAGTAATATGCATATTTGGTATAGTGTGTTTAAGATAATTATTATTTAACACTGTTTAAACACACTTTTAAATGAGGTTTCTTCGGTTCATGTGCTTTCTTTGCTAATTAGACGATTATGCATTCATTCGTGCTAAGGTGGGTGGCAGGTTCTCTATAATAGCCAGACTTAAAATAAATAGTTGTTCTATCAAACCATGTTCCAATTAAATCATGTTTCTAATTTTTCCATCTTCCTCGAGGAGTAAAGAAATACTGAATCTCCTTATGACATAGAACTTCACCATCATAATCTTAGTGACCATTTTTTTGAAAGCAGTTCGAATTTTCTATATTTTTTAAAATATCATATTTATTAACATTATTAATGTCTTTCATAACACTAGGCAACTTAATCACAGCAAGATTGTATTTGGTACATGTTGAGTATGAATATTAAGTTTTTGAGTCAATAAATTTGACATATTTATACCTATGAATATTTATTTGAGATGGAAAACTAATAAATATCTGTTTAACGTACAAGACATTTTTTAAATGTCCAAGAAACTATCAACAAATCATCGCATCAAAGGAACACTCGTTTTGTTGGTATTGAGTCAGTAGGTTTAGTTATGAACTCCAATTGGGTTAGCTCGAAAATCCTTTAGTGAATCAACCAGATCGCCTGATTTGAAGTTGAGTACCTGCTACAACCTTAAGACACGAAACGAAAGTTGAAGTCTAGCGCTGGCGATGCGAATACCCAATAAATACGATGACCTCTGCTATACTTCTTTAATTTGGAACATTTATAAAATAGCTCGATAGAATACTTGAAATTGAGGCATATCCGTCATATTGCCCAGCAGAACCCCATAAATTCTCATTTTTATACAGGGTGTAATTAGTTTCATGTCATTAAAAAAAACTGGTGGTAGGGAACGACAAGAAACAAAAAACCTTATATAACATGGGGCCTAAAGCTCATAGTTTTGGAAAAAAAAAATCCAAAATACTTAAAAACATAGTTTGAGAACTGCTGGCATGTTGGGGTAGGATTTATTGCCTTGCGTCTTGTCGCAGATGATATTCTGACATTCCTGCAAAAGCATGCCGACAAAGCAGTTAAAAGCGACCGACAGAAGATATCGCCATGTTTCTTGCTTCTTCGCGGTAAAATTATCTTATTACGCGTGCCGTACTCTTCCTTGTAATTTTATCAAGTAATAATTTCAGTTTGTATCCTTACTTCGTAAACAACCTAGAGGTGTTCCAGAATCTTATGAGCCGTGAAATGCGCAAAAGGCAAAGTTTGTACTGGATTATATTTTGAAAACACTGACTGCTACCTTGCTGTATACATTAACAAGAGCTTGGGATAAATTGTAACAATAAGTCTAATATTTTTAAGAAGTATAACTGAGTCCATGAGAGGGATTATGTCTCTGCGCATATGAAGATGAGATGTTGAAACACCACGCGACCTACCCGTTCCTTGGTTTTGTCTATTGCTTTTGTTCTTTTTGTGCCACTTATTATTAAGATTTATTTTATTGACTTATCGTTCAAGTCGTTAGTACTTGATTACGTAAGACACTACTTCGTGCTTTTTGTGTTACTTTTTGGATTTTGGACCAAGTTTTTCTTTTCTTTATTCATAACGTTAATTCATAGTTTAGTGTGGTGTTTTAAAACGCAGATTTTGGACATTATGGGAGATTACACTTATCCAGAGCTCGCGGATATGCACTTGGTGTATGGAGAAAGTGGTGGAAATGCAGCTGTTGCGGAAGACCTTTATCGTTTAAGGTTCCCTAATCGACGTCATCTTTGTACTCGTACATATGTTAGTATTGACCAGCGTCTTCGAGCAACAGGTTGTTTCGATAGACATGGAGGAGAACGAGGTCCACAACGCGAAGAAAGGGTAATTGACGCAGAGATTCAAATTTTGGAACTTGTAGAAGAGGGTCGAACTTTAAGCACCCGCGATATCGCGAACCGTGTGGGAGTATCCCATTTTGTGTTATGGAGGACATTGAGAGATATGAACATACATCCCTATCACTATCAACGTGTCCAAGCACTAGATTTTGCAGAGCGAATGCAATTTTATAGGTGGATTTTATGAAAACACGCGGCAAGTCAGGATTTTTTTTAACGTTCTGTGCTTCTCCGATGAGTCGTGTTTGACCAGAAATGAAGTGTTTAATTTTTAAAATATGCACTATTGGGCAGACGAAGATCCACGTGTAATAGAAGGGCGGATTTTCAACGATGGTTCAACGTTAATTTGTGGGCAGGAATTTGCGGTAATGAAATTATTGGACCTATACAATTACCAGTTAGATTAAATGGTGATGTATACTTAAATATTTTGCATACAAACATTGCCAAATTTGCTGGAAGATGTACCCTTGGCTACGCGCAGAAGAATGTGGTATTTGCACACTGGCGCGCCAGTCCATTTTAGTCTGGCTGTTCGAAATGTTTTGAACAGAAAGTTTCCTCGACGATGGATTGGATGTGGCGGACCAGTCGCCTGCTAGATCGCCCGACTTAAATCCGATCAACTTTTATTTTTGGAGATATTTATTTTAATGTGCATAGAAACCATAAAAAATTATCCTAATATACCAAATGTGTTAAACGGAGTGCGTATGTCCTTAGTTCGACGTGCCGAAATGTGTATACGTGGAGATGGAGGCCATTTCGAACAATTTTTGTGAAATATTTAAAAGAATTGTTCAGTTATTGGGTGTTACCTATTGGGCATTAAAGCGTTTTAAGCTTTTAACACAATGTTACAAATATTAATAAACCACAAACGACAATAATAGCTACAATAACTTTGTTCCAAATTAAAAAACACATGTAAACAAATTGACTGATGTTTAACCTTAATTATAGAGAAAGCTGTAAGTACATTTTTACTGCAAAGAAAATTCTAATTGCACCCTGCATTTTTTTATTTAAATGTTTAATATACGTTAAAACTAACATGCAGGAGTTTAAAACACTCAATGATAATCACGCTTACAAAACGAGACACGGAGAGCTCTTATCAATTCCACACCATAGAACTGCCAAATTCAAAGAATCTCTCCATTACAGTTTTATAATATTGTATAATAGTCTCTGAGGAACTCAACAATTTTCCCCTACCGAAATATAAGATTGAAGTAAAGAAATTAAGAAATTACTTATAGAAAGGGCATTCTATAGTATCCAAGCGTTTTTGGGTTGACTAAGGACAATAGTGTTTATTTGACAATAAGTTTGTTTGTTTTTCTCGTATTCATTTTTTATATTTCTGATATTTATTTTTCTATATTTATTGTATTTTTATATTTTAGTGTAATTTTTATTATTGTTGTTATGTAATTATTTATGTATACAGTTTTTCTAAATTTATTCTATGACATGCCATATATACAGATTGTATCACTGAGGATGGTAAATAAATATTATTATTATTATTATTCTATGACCAATAATTTTCACATACTAGAGTGCAAATATAGTCAAAATGTTTTGCAAAGTGACTGGGATGAATAATCTGGATGTGGAAGTAGTGATCCCTTAGGCAGCGGTTTTGTAGGTACACGGTGTAATTAGTTTCATATCATTAAAAAAAACTGGCAATAGGGACCGACTAGACAAACCGAAAACCTATATGACCTTTTTCTCTAGGGGCACTTTAAAAAAACTGACCTGGGTTTACATTTTTAATGTTAAGGTACGAAAGATTTAAGAACCACTGTTTTTCAGGGTCAATGGATGTTATAGTTCCGAATATTAGAAATAATAAAAAACTGTAATAACCGACTTGTGTTCCCGTCGGTAGAAGTGCGGCACTTTGATGGGATTATTTGTATTGAACTTTTTATACCACTAATTATGAAAATGTAAATAATTCCTTCTCTTTCAGCACAACGCAAGCATAGATAGCATGGCCGCATGGGTTTAAATAGGATTTGTTTATATGTGTTTTTTAATTTGGAACAAAGCTATTGTAGCTTTTATCGTCGTTTATAAGAATTTATAAAATTTAAAAGTGGTTTATTAACATTTGTAACATTGTGTTAAAAGCTTAAAAAATTAGTAATTGTTTTATGAAATTGGAAAACGAACAGTTAGACGTCCGAGATACGATAACAGAAAATAGTTGTGTATTTTAAGTTAGGAAAAAATCTGATTTTTTTAACGAATTGAGCGCATAATTTTTCCCAATCAGGTATCGAAAACTAAAAATCAAGTCTTTGGTCTCTATGAAAATCAATGTAAACAATAATAAACGGATAAAAACAAGACAACGAATACTAGTAATAATAATGATACCTTTAATGCCCAATAGGTAACACCCAACTGAACAATTCTTTTGATTTTTTTAGAAAAATTGTTCGAAATGACCTCCATCTCCACGTATACACATTTCGGTACGTCAAACTAATAACATACTTACTCCGTTCAACACATTTGGTAAATTAGGATCATTTTTTATGGTTTCTATGCACATTAAAATACGTCGTTGCAATTGTTCTAAAGCTCTTCCACACCAGCTGCATTTCCACCACTTTCTCCATGTACCAAGTCCATATCCGCGAGCTCTGGATAAGTGTAATCTCCCATAATGTCCAAAATTTGCGTTTTAAAACACCGCACTAAACTGTGAATTAACGTTATCAATAAAGAAAACAAAAAGAAAAACTTGGTCCAAAATCCAAAAAGTAACACAAAAAGCACGAACGAGAAGTAGTGTCTTACGTAACGAAGTACTAACGACTTGAACGATAAGTCAATAAAATAAATCTTAACATAAGTGGCAGAAAATTTAAAAAGAAAGGCAACAGACAATACCAAGGAGCGGGTACGTCGCGTCATGAGTACGTTCTTTACCAAGTAAGGACAAAACTGAAATTATTACTTGAGAATATTACAAGGGAGAGTATAGCACGCCTAATAGGATAATTGGCCGCGAAGAAGCAAAAAACATGACGATGTCCTCTGTCGGTCGCTTTTAACTGCTTTGTCGGCATACTTATTTGCAGAAATGTCAGAGTATCTCGTACGACAGGACGCGAGGCAATAAAACCTACCCCAATATGCCAGCAGTTCTCAAACTAGGTTATTAAGTATTTTGGAAATTTTTGTTTATTTTTTTTTTCTCCAAACTATGAGCTTTAGACCCCATGTTATATAAGGTTTTTTCGTTTGTCTTGTCGTTCCCTACCACCAGTTTTTTTTAATGACATGAAACTAATTACACCCTGTATATTTAATACCTACCTAATAACTTCTTCTACATACGTATTGTCGTAAAACCTAAAGATACATTTATAAAATACGTAAGCCAAAAACTCATTTTCCGTAATTTTAGTTGTTTATTAAATATAGACGCACTAATTTACACCCCTTGGATTTTAGGTACATACTGAGGGGTAAATATTTCCGCTAAAACAACACGGTTGGCATTTTTTTTAAACAGACCTTTTCTAGAATTTTTGCCTAGGCTAAACAGGCAACGTCCTTTCTTGAAACTATTTATCAAAATTAAAGCACTACTACACAATTAGTTCACTAATATTGTAGAACACTACCGCCTTCCGACGAGTTTTTAATAATTCGCCAAGCCAGCTGGCGTTTTTTAAAAACTTTGTCAAAATTACTGTAGATAGACCACCCTTAAAGTAAATAAAGTAACTTCGTGCGTGTGGCTTCAAACTCATAATCATACGTATCACGATTTCTGCCTCTGATGACTGATGAGATACCAGGCATGGCAAAATTGTGAAATTCCTGAATCATAAACGCACAAAATTTCCCGTGAACTCTCCAGCCCGTGCAAGAGCAGGCTGAATAAAATTCCATGTGGACAATATGTAGAGTAATTAGTGTACCATACCGGCGTACCATAGCCGGGGGCAAGCAATCTAGGATTCTGCAATAAGTGCAATGGATTTAAGAGCTCATCTTCACCAGTGGGAGTGATATTATAAAAGCAAAACGCCAAATCTGTGCATCACACTTCGAGTGCATTTTACTTCCAGCATGAAGCAAGTAAGATATTTACTATTTCATTACTTGTCTTGACTGATACATTATTATTATTTACTGCGAGTGAATATTAAGTGCAAGTGGCCGTACAGGGTGATCTACGGAAGTTGACGCAGGCGGTGACTGCTTTTATTCCGTCGCCGCATGTTTCTGTATTACTTTTGGTGATGTATACTAGTTTTGTTTTCCAAGGATTGTTTCAGTTTAAATTAAAAAAAAGTTTTATACGTGCAGTATCATTTAAATTTGTTTGTGCTGCTTTTGGAAAATTCAATTAAAATTCCATATTTTAAACATTAGATATATTCCTTTTTAAAGAAAAAGTATGGTTATATATTGCATATTGTTTATATCATATAATAAGAAATAAAAATTAACATATCATGTAGAATCCATAAAACATGCATATTTTGCCAACCAAGTTTGCATCATTAGGAGAAAATTTAAATTTAAAATATAGTAGTTTCGTTTAAATTCACTTATTTCTATAAAACAGCATATAAGGAGGAATCTTGTTTATATCTTGCTTACATTTCCTTTGTTTTCAATGTAATTCAATACTTTTTATTAGAAGAGGAGTTGTGTTGAATGATTTTCCAAGTTTGCATCATTAGGAGAAAACTTAAATTTAAAATATAGTAGTTTCGTTTAAATTCACTTATTTCTATAAAACAGCATATAAGTAGGAATCTTGTTTATATCCTGTTTACATTTCCTTTGTTTTCTATGTAATTTTCAATACTTTTTATTAGAAGAGTAGTTGTGTTGAATGATTTTCCAACAATGTGTGTTTCAAAGTAGTGTTCTAGGTTGTCGAAATCTAATTCATATGCCAATATGCTCAGGCAATCATATTCGTTATTGACTAGTTGATTGTTGCTTTGATAATATAGGGAGTCTCATTATTCGTGAAACCACCCTTATATCTCACTTAAGTCCGAATGTTTTGAAATTTTGGAAATAAATGTAATATCTATACGATAGCTAATTATCAGTTTTAGTCGTTGAAAAACGGGTCCATATTCCTACAAAATATATTAACAATTTTTAATGTACAATTTAACAGTATATATCTATTTATTGAATAGAAGGAAACAGAATAGAAATGTATTCATGCTATGCATACATAAATAATGTTTGCATTCGTCAGTGATAAATAACTGCTTAATTTAAAAACAATTAAAAACTTTTAAGTTACACAATAAAACACAAGCTAACCATTATACTCTTCACATGTTTACTGCACTTTTTATATAATTGTTGCACATTCTATAGGATGCTCTTCGCAGTTTTGTTTTGTAAATAACATTAGTTTTAGACATTTTTTGTTTAATTACAAAACATAAAAAATATATTTTTTCAAATTTAAAAAATTAGTAAGTTACCCTATTCACCTCTACTTACCCCCCAACCCTTCAACGGAATCATCTCAAAGATAATCTAGTTCCAAGTATCGTTATGATATATACGTGTACCAAATTTCAAGTTTCTGTACTCTTACCAGCTTGCTTTACTTACTTTCCAATATTTACCCCTATTTAACCCCCAACCCTTCAACGGAATCATCTCAAAATATATTCTAATTCCAGATATCATTATAACATATACGTGTACCAAATTTCAAGTGAATATCTCAATTTTGTTTTATCGATCCTTTTATTGATGGCGTGGTGGTGGTGCGGGGGAGGGTATGGAAATATTACAAAAAAAATTTGAGGCCTTGATTTCTGAGCATAAAAACCAAATCCCAAAATTGTGTACTCTTACCAGCTTGCTTTACTTATTATCTCTTATTTACCCCTATTTGCCCTTCACCGGGTAAGTTCAAAAACAATCCGTTTCCAGGTCTGGTCATAGTACATACGTGTACAAAATTTCAAGTCAATATCTTAAACCGTTCCAGAGATATCGTGCGAACAAAAAAGTTACAGACTGACAGACAGAATTTTTTTCGCTCAAATTTAAAATCTCCACGTTTCGTGACATTCTAAACCTATTTCAACAACAAAAAAAGATGTTTTTTACCTATGCTATACTTCCAATCCACTACGTAGACGTGGAAGTAATTGCGTTGAATATAATAATCTATTTAGACAGACTATAATATAGCAAGGAGCCAAAATAATCAAAATATTCGTTATATGAATAAAAGGCTTTCTGCAAAAGAATATTTTTTTAATTCTAGTTTAAACGTGTAAAGTTCTTGTAAATATCTAGGTAACACATTAAAATAATTTATGGATAGAATTGATATAAGTAAGAGTTTTGAGATTTACTCAGTCTATATTTGGGCAATCTTAAAAGTCATTATAATCCGTAGTGAAGAAACATTTCACTCTTTTTTTGTTCATTATCCTATATGGACAAATTACAAATTAAATGTGCATATTGTGCCCAATGCGCTCCTGGTCTGTCTTTCTCTTTTGTCGAAAGTGTTCTATTTAATTTCTAATACAAAGATGGTTATGGAAGCAACTGTTTTTGCTAATATCAATATTACGTATACAGTTGATTCTGTCAGATAATGGCAAATTGCTGTTAATAATATGCAAATTGCTCAAATAGCTCGTCGTTTACCCATAGCTGAAAAAGTAGAGCTTACCCAATTATTTGTAAGTGACACTAGCCCTGTCAATTGTTTACAAAACCAGCGTTATTATTAGAGATTTAATAGAATCCAGTCAATAAAAGTAAAAATTTTGGAATATACAAACAACATCTTAAAGTTGAGGTTTATTCTTGAAAATGTAATAATAGTTGTACTAACAAACACAAAGTAAAAACAAGTAGACATCATAGAAAGTACTTGTTTGTGAATTTCAAAAACACGAAACTATACATACGGATACAAATCCAAGTAGTGACTTCGTCTTGTCACATGTAAGATCAATTCTTCCTATTTTATTAGTTACAAGAAAGAAAGTAATTTGTTAATCTAAATGAGGAATTATGTTAAAAAATGTAATAACGTCTAAGCCAAGTTCATGTCAGATATCAGAATTCTTTTACATTAAAAGACTAACAAGGCATATAAACATAACAGTCATATAAACATGTCTCATGGTAATTTATTTGAGGCTTTTACTTTTAGTACCTATATGTATTACAAAGAAACGTCCATAAAATGACAGTTGAAAAGAACATTGAAATATATTCAAGCTTGAAACATATTTTTTAGAGGATTTTGCAAACAGCAGAAAAAATAACTATCTGTGAGAACTAAAAGATAAACTATGTGTAAAAATATTAAAGAAATCTTTTATGAGTGACTGTGCCTTTCTGAGCTCCAGAATAAAGGCGAAAAGTGTTTCAAATGCTAAGAAGCATTTCCAAAACAGAATAATAGATTTCATGAAAATGTAATTCATTAGAATGAAAAATGTTTAAGACAAGCTAGGTAATTAAATTCATTTTAGGCCTTTGTTCTCATTTTTAACTGAATCTTCATGACCGTAGGGGACTATGTGGATGTTAGTTGTTGAATTAGAATTTCCAAATAAGATATTATACAAATTCAATTTAGGATTTTAATTTGCTAGCATAACCAGAATTCAGGTTATCGAAAGAATGCAAAGATTTCATTAATATTTTTGCATATAGTTTTTATTTTAGTTCTCATATATAGTTTAAATATCCAAGCTTATTTTCAATTAACTGATTTAAAAAATTTAAGAAAAGTTTGTTAGTATCATATAGAAATTGCGTTTTCTTTTTATGTCACAGTAGGAAATTTGAAATATTTGGCGTTATTAAACTTACACTTGGCGTAGTCTGCACGTAGTCTTTACTGGAAGCTAATTTCCCTCTAACTTCGGGCGTTAATTTGGCATTTTCTAGATACTTTTGCCTAATGCAGGTTAATATCCTACATTCGCCAAGTACCTATATGATCTGTAGTCTTTGTTGCAATATCACAGTATCTACATTTATCATTTTATACCTTACCCATGTTCTGAAGATAATATCTCAAGTGACGGCAGCCCGTTGAAAAGCCTATTGGTCAGACTTTTCGAGCTGTAGAGACATATTGTCGAATAATTTATGCGCCCTTTTCCTTGTCTTTGGCCTGGAATATTCCACCAGTAAAACTTCTTTCTTTTTTTCCCATTCTCGGACCTCTTTCCATGTTCTCTTTGCGGTTCGGACTCGAGAAATGGCGCTACAGCACCTCTTTCGCAAGATTCTGTTCTGTCGTGCCCTGGTACCCATATAAGGGTGAGAGCCTTTAACGGTACCTAGCTAATTCGTAATCCAATCTAAAAAACTGAATAATATTTTAATTGCTGAAAAACCAAAATTAACAACATTAACGAAGAAGTTAACCAGTGTTGCGAAAGAGTCATTAATATTTCTGATACAGTGTTCAACGATCGAGAAACTGAATTGCTATCAAAACGTCAAAAATTTTCCCCCCACCTAAACAACAAAAATATTATAGATACTTTAATTATTGAAAGTGAAATTGCTCTAAAAAATGTAGAAAATAAAGACATATCTTCAGCAAAAATTAAAAAACTTCTAAAAAACGCTAATAATACAAAAAGCAATAACCAAATAGACAAACAAACTATAAAATCAATCACAGACAAAATCCACGACAACAACCTAGTAGTAACAAAAGTAGATAAATCAAACGCCACGGTAATTCTCACCAAAACAGACTACCCGAATAAAGTAAATAATTTCATTCAGACAGAAGATATTACTCTTGTTAATAGAAGCCCCACCAAAAATTATCAAACCAAGTTAAAACAATCGGTAGCAAACATAGAAATGATCCTTTCGGAATACGAAAAACGAAAAAGAATTAACATGAATCCCTTAGCTCCAAAATTATACGGATTAATTAAAACGCATAAACCGGATAATCTCATTAGGCCTGTAGTATCATATATCAATAGTCCGACTAGAGAACTAGGTAAAAAAATTTAATTTAATTTTTAAACAACATGCAGATTTTAAACCTAAACATGGAATAAGGAACTCCTTAGAATTAGCAGAGAAGTTAAAAAATACACATTCCCCACATAATTCATTTCTGGTATCATTCGACGTTAAAAACATGTTTAAAACGCATTCAAAATTTACTAGACAAAAGTAAACTAAATAGCATTATATCAACAGAAATTTTACTAGCTTTCGACACATGCCTCAGTCAAAATTACTTTCAATTCAATAATCAATTTTATATTCAAAACAGCGGTCTACCAATGGGATCACCTCTAAGCCCTTTATTAGCGGATATTTTTATGTCTAATTTAGAGGAAAGTATACTAAATTCCCAACCAGGCAAGAATCACATTCATTTTTGGTATAGATATGTCGACGACGTTTTGGCATGCTCTAAGGGTACTACTAGACAATTACACACTTTTCTAGATTCTGTTAATAACATACACCCCAAAATTAAATTTACATTAGAACGCGAAACAAATCATGCAATAAATTTTCTAGACCTAACTATCACACATAAAAATAACCAATTCAAATTTGTTGATATTTTTCGAAAACCTGTATATACTGATATAACTATCCCCTTTGATTCTTGCCATCCATACGCACACAAACTAGCAGCTTATAATTCAATGCTACATAGAGCTTTTTCGTTGCCTTTGTCAGGAACACAAATAAAAACAGAGTTCTCAATGATTCAAAAAATAGCCAAGACCAATGGTTTCCCCACAGAAACTATCGCCAAAGTAATAAACAAAAGACAAAACAAGTATGCTTTTACAGCAATTTATTCCATAGTTAGAAAAGAAAAACAAACACCTTACGCTACCATCACATACTGTGATACACTAACAGAGAAAATATCAAATATTCTCAAAACACATAATATCAAGATAGCATTTAAACCCCAACAAAAATTATCAAATTTAATTTACAACGCCAAGGATAAAACAAATACAAATCTGGAGTTTATAGGTTAAATTGCTCAGAGTGCATTAGCATATATATAGGACAAACCGGACGTAATTTTAGAACCAGATATTTCGATCATGATAGGTCCTTCAGACTACAAAAAACAGATTCTGC
The DNA here is from genome assembly GCA_963583905.1 of Stenurella melanura. Lineage (NCBI taxonomy): Eukaryota > Metazoa > Arthropoda > Insecta > Coleoptera > Cerambycidae > Stenurella > Stenurella melanura. The sequence continues at coordinate 5,330,999 of OY757309.1, forward strand.
TTTTATTGCTCCATCAAATTAAAATTTCAACAAATAAATAACAAAGTTTTCAATGCAAAATTAAAGTGGCTCATTTTAAGGTATTATTGGACTGTTTCTCAAAATTCAAGTGTTTTTAGCTATAATAAAGCATTATCTTCACAGTGAAAGTGAATATAAAATTTGTGAAAACACCTAATTTTTGGATGTCGAAATATTTCTTAAAATAAGCAGGGTCACTCGATTTACTCAATTTCAATTAAATATTTATTTCTTTTTTCACGTAATTTCGATACTGGTACTGGCCAAGACTCTTCCACAGTTAAACTGTCTTCTTCTTATCTTTTAAAGCGCTTGGTTTTAACTAGTTTAGAAGTTTTTTAGTTCTACTACCAGGCGTTGATGGGACCGATTCGGCGTCATCACTACCACTTTCTATTCCATTATGCTCATAATCAACATCTTTCACCGAAACATCATCACCTTTTATTGCATTTGTATCGTTTTTCATTGAAATATTCTCAGCAGTTGGTTATATGTTTTATAATGCGATTCCGATTCATCTTAGTCACGACAACACTTATTATGCGTAGCAGAAATGTGTAACGACTGGTCTGGTACACAGAGCACGGGACATATGCTTGGCAGTTACACCGTGAGAATAGGCAACATTTAGTATGCACGTACTTAAAATTCGAAACATGAGAATATCTAATTCGAAATCGAGAATTGAATTTCGAGATGCACTGAGATCGAGAATCTTTTTTTGAAAATTTTCGAAATCGAAAATGGACAAAATCTCGTCTCGTCTCGGGGCAACACTAAACATTTGTAATTCGACAAATCTTACCTCCGCCAATAGAACTAAACAGGCAGAAGTTAATATATTTGTAGCTGAAAGTAAGAATTCAAAACCCATCAAACTTTCCTCTGGAGTGGGGAGAAATGGCGATAAAAACAGTGAATTTAAAAATAAGGGTCTTCCTTCGCTGATACTAACTTACTGTCAAAATCTCAATCCGATCAGACTTTTTCTTTTTCTTTCTCCCTTAATGCTCACAAGAAACGTAAAGGATGAATAAAGAGACGGACATATTGATGGCTGGTCAGAATGTGATCAGAACCACAATGACATAATTTTCTTTAAATATTCCATATTTTGACCAACAAAAGAGTGTCTAATTTCTGGGGCTGCTTACGAAACAAACTCTATCTACATATGATAAACTGCTGTGACAAACAAAATGATGAACAAACAGACGAATCATCCTATAGGGTTCCGTTTTTCACTTTTGGGCACGGAACTCTAAAGAGGAAATACCACAGTTACGTCGACATATAAATAAAAATGTTTTTTCTTAAGATAAAAACCGCATTTGTTTTGATGTTTATGTTATGTTTGTGTATCTATAAATAATGTTCACGTTATATTTAAATCCTGTTTTTATTACGCAAAGACGTACGTGAGATCCTAAGAAATATGATTTAAACACTTAAATGAATTCCGTTTGTTCGGCAACACACGTAAAACTACAAAACAACTTTTTGAACAACCACTCTCGGCGCTGTTAGTCACACTGGGTGAGAGAGAACAGAAAATGCTGTCACAATAGTAAACTTACGAAAAACCAATTGCGGTTTGTTTACATGTCAATTTAATTTAATTTGTGCTTTGAACAAAAACGATTGCGTGAATTTGTAAGGAAGATCTTTTCTATAGCTTCCTTGTATAGGCAGACGGTAAATGATACATAATTATTCTGATCACATGCATAATTTAAACAGTATTGACACGTAAGTTGTAATTACATCAAAGTATTGAATTTTGATGATGTTTGAATGCTGCTGTCATAAATATCTGATAATTACACAGCCACAGAGAAAAAAATGTTCTGTACCACGATTTGGTGTATTTTTTGACGTTGAATCGAAATCCGTAGTATAAAAAAGGGATCTATTATGAAATAATGTAATAACTCTTAATGAAGTGTGTAAAATGATGGATGTTTTGTAGTCTAGCGTAGAGAATATAAATTCGAGCCACAATAACCTGTTTCTCTAAATTGAATCAAAATCCGACCTTAAGGGGATTGAAAACTATGCTTAAAACTCAAGGGGAGTGTGAATAAAATAGTAGAAAGTATGATATAAATAGGAAAAGGAATAGCCTTACACAGATTAAAAGATAGATAAATTGGTAAATGTTAAGATAAAAAGTTGAATAAGCAGGTATAGTGGAGTCAGAGAAGCAAAACATAAGGAATTGTTTCCAGTCTCAAAGTTTTTTTTAGTGCTCATGTTAGTTATATCGAATACTATACGTTACAATATGAAATTATTATCTGCACACATAACCTCAAAAAAAATAAAAACTGAAAAACTGCTAAATTTTGGTTCTTTGGTTATAACTTCGGATTTGTTAAGTGAAATTTGATGAAATTTTCAAAAATTATGCTTTACAATATGAACAATAACTGGTTAAAATTTCAAGTCAAAATATGTAATACAAGTCTAAAATATTGACTTCAAATTTGAAAATTGATTTGCCAATAACTGTTGTTCATCGCTTAGTATGAGGTCCTTTTTTTTAATGTAGGCTTTTTTACGCACTTTCCTTGAAAAAAGTGAAAAGAACTGTCAATTTTTTCGAAAAATTTCACTTTTTTATAAAACTATTTTTTGTATTAGTAATTAATTTTTAACAACTTATGATCTAATTCTTAGAAGGAGCATTAAAAAATCAACTATAGATTAAAAAAAATATATTACGCATACATATGAAAAGAATCGATTTTTTGTATTTTTTCGTCAATTTTTTTTGAAAAATTTCACTTTTTTATAAAAGTAATTTTTTTTATTAATAATTAATTTTTGACATATGCTGATCTAATTTTTCGAAAACATTTTTATATTCTGTACAAATAGCATTAAAAAATTAAATTAAAAAAAAAAAATGAATATTTATATGATTAGAAATTCAAAATTGTCGGCACTGAACAGCATTTGAAAAACAATTTAAATCAAATAAACCGCCATAATTCAGATATGAGTTATAATAATTTGTCCCAGTAGGGCGCGCGACTCGAAAGAGTTTTATGTCTGTTATCTCTAGATTTGTAGCTTGAGGGGCCTCGTGGTATTGTTTATTAATACCTTGCAATAAATTAATATTGTTATTCAATTAAGCTGACAAATTAAAATTATAAATTATTATGTATTTTTCATTCAATATTTTAAAATTACGTGAAGGTAGTTTTATCAAATAAGTGAAATTTTTCGAAAAAACTGACGGAATTTTTTTTTAAAAATTGTTTTTTTTTTCACTTTCTTTCAAGTTTAAAAAAAATTCTGGTTCACCATCATGAAGCGCGTAAAAAAACCTACATTAAAAAAAGAACCTCATACAATGCAATGCACAAAAGTTATTGACCAATCAATATTCAAATTTGAAGTTAATTTTTGAGACTTGCATTAGATATTTTGACTTGTTATTGTTTACATTATAAAGTATAATTTTTGAAAATTTCATCAAATTTCACTTAAAACATCCGAAGTTATAACCAAAAACCAAGACTTAGCAGTTTTTTCAGTTCTTATTTTTTTTTTGAGGTTATGTGTGCAGATAAAAATTTCATATTGTAATCGCTGATAGCCTATATCATAACAAATAGCCCCATTTTTTTTTTGGACCTACACATACCGAGATATACTCATCTATATTTAGAATAAACGACCAAATAGGTCGAAAATGTACATTTCGTATAATATTCGATGTAACTAATATAATTTTAAAAAATGTTGAGACTGGAAATAGTTCCTTTCTCATTAAAATTTGATGGTTGTTTGACTCCACTAGTATGGTATAATAAATAAAACAACTGGTTAATGCTTAATGAATGTATTTGCTCCATATTTGTCTACCCTGCCTCAAACTACAAATGCCAAATTTTTGTTCCGGAATATTAAAACTAGTGAGATCTGTCCATCTGTGTGGGTAGTTTTTATCCCTCCCAATAGGGGTGTTATTCAACCTTATTGAGAACACTGCGTGGTTGTCGTACCAGATATATTTAGCACAATGAGCTACAAGTATTTGATCCTTTCCAGGAATGGATTCAATCAATATTTGCCCATCATGCCTTAAACTAAAAGCCTGAATTTTTTCCCCATTTTGGATTACGGATTCAGATTCAACGACGAAAAGTACACCATACTCTCAATTTAGACGAATTATATTACTATTTGACAACTTATCTAAAGAGAAAAATGTATAGATAAATTGAATCGCTCAAGTGCAATTTAGGGAGAATATTTCACGAGATAAAACACGACGAGTTTCACAGCGATAAAATTGTGTGTAGTATTTTACAGTGATAAAACTACATGTTGGTGTTTTACTAGTGCTGTCAGAAGCTAATCTAGCTGTTTTACCAGCAAGAACAATAGTATATCATTGGTACAATGGTCAAAAAAGTGTGTTTTGTTGGCTACCATGATAATAGATGAAATATTCTACGTTAATTTCTGATAGCCAAACCCCTAGAGAAAAAATCATTGCAAGAACTGGAATTAAGTGCGTGAAGTTTTGCATATAAGTACATTTTTGGCAGTAGAAAAATATAATAAAAGTTTTCATAAATACGGCGGTTGCATAAAACAAAATGGCGTTAAATTCTCAAAAATTCCTCATAAAAAATGTCCTAATATAACACTGAAAAAACCGTGGGAACTCCACTATAAGGACATTTTAAATCTTGTAAACTGTATCAATCTGTTACATGTATTTCATTAGTTTATTGACTGTTCACGAATTATTCCGTTCTCCAAAGATAAAAAACTACGATAAATAATTCTTCGGATATTTCAAACATACTTTTTATTCTAGAATATTAAATTTAATAAAGCCATTAGTTTATATATTTTCATGTGATAGATACTGTGATTGTCAATGAAGTAAGGGATTTAAAACCAGGTTCTTTCAGTTCTATTTGGCGCAAAGTAATAATCTCTGTAATAATTTGTTACAACTGATAATTTGTCTTAATCTAGCCGTATTTTGAATATCTGTCCACTTTTAGGTAGTTTTAGCAGTGGCCCTCTTTGGGTTTGCAGCATGCGCGCGCCTTGACTACCTTCCTCCAGGACGAGGCGGCGGAGGAGGTGGTGGAGGAGGCAATGGTGGCGGTGGAGGCGGTGGTAGATTCCCCGGTGGCGGCGGAGGTGGTGGAGGAGGATACCCAGGCGCAGGAGGTGGTAGGTTCTATTTTTTCTATTTATCGAAAATAAAAGATATTCGTGTTTAAAAGTGAATTATTTTTATTTATGTACAATTGTAATAAAACATTTATAGGATTTGACAAACAGCGGAGAGATTAATCCGAAATATAAAAAGATAAACTGTCAAAAATATGAATGTCTAATATTTGCATTGTATGTGGATACCAGTGTTACAATGAGAAATGTAAAATATATAAGAAATAGATAAATTCGTTTGAGGGTCTGCTGAATAAATGATAAATGTTATTAAAATAGAAATAAGGAAACAATTATTTGTTCGTTTATCTTGCTATAATTCATTAACAAGGCAATGAATTGGTCTCAAACGTTTATCGTGTCACCATTACATTTTTTTTTATTTTGCGATATAGACAAGCATATTTAAAAGAAATAAAGATAAGGGACGAAGGTAACTTTTTTGTTTTAAACTTTTTCTTCCCGTGTTAACAGTTTTCGAGAAAATCGCATGTGGAAAACCTTGACGGATAATGTTATAACTTTTATTGATGCTAATGCTAAATTTTCACGAATCGACTCAACTAGATACACAAAACTATAAAAAAATGTCAATCCTTTGTGCATGCAACGGTAATACGGAATATAAATGGCGATTTCGAAAATGATTTCAGTACCCAAGGCTGGTTCAAACATTATAATGCCTATAAAGAGATCGATTGTTGTTTTAAACAGAGCTAAAATATTTTATATGTTTCTGTACTAAACGCGGCTACGTAAAAAGAAATGGATATTTAGGTCGTTCGGGTAATTATAAATGAGCACATTTAAACTAGAATTTATTCTGGGAATAAGTAGATGGATTATACGGAATGTAATATTCATTATAATTATAAACAAAATGCAGAAATTATTAGAGTGGTTTAGAATAGTTCGTATTTATTTTAATGGTACACAATATTAAAAAAAAATTATCAATTAGATTTTTATCTACAATAATAGTAGCAACACATGGTAGAGTTAATAAAATAATGATTAAAATATAAAAAGAACAAATGAACAGTAAATGAAGTGCATTAGCTATTTTATCTGTTGGGATGTAATGATATAGTTTTCTTTCAAATGTTACTGTCGAGCATTAATTTTATAAAAATTCATATAGTTGTAGTAGCAGCGCTAGAATGTTTTCGGATACATTGCTTAAAAAATAATGTAATTCTTATTATTTGTTTTTACAACGTACTAACAGACGTCTTGTGATTCGTGCATTAACTGTATGGCATGTCTCATAGCTTCACACCATCCGCCATGGTTGGCTGTTCTGCGCACTGTGTCACCAAATCGCCTTCACATTAATTTCTTGGCGGAATCAACCCAACTTTGAAGAGCTTTTTCTTCGCCTCTTTTTCCTGAAGTATGTACCATTCTATATTGTTATCCCTCCGGTGATGTGGCCAAATAATGACAACGTCCACAGATCCACGAAAGCATCAATATGGTCTGTCTATCTTCCTAATGATCCATGTCTCAGAGGAGTGAACAAACATGGCGAAAACTACTGACTGGTTGCTTAACTGGATAGTTGCAGATCTTGACATCTGTATTATTCGTTAAGTTTCATATTCCTATTTGTCGGCATTGTCCACCAATGCTCCAAGGTATAGCATCTTGTTCATTACGTCACAATCTATCCTTAACACGCCTGGGCGGTTTTTAGTTTCTCGATTTACAATCATAATTTGCGGCTTGTTGTAATTTATACCTAAACGGTAATCAGAGCTTATAGCCTGATGCCTGTCCACCAGGTGTATGAGCCCATCGACGCTTGCTGTAAATAAAGTAGGGTCATATACTTTCAAGTTAAATCTGGCTTCCGAATTTAATCACTCAACTCTGCCGAATCTCCAGCACACGTTGCATCATGTATTCATTGTAGATGTTAAAGGGAATTGGTGACAAAACACAGCCCTACCTGACGCCTTTGCCAATGTTCTATTTGTTATATTTTTAATTAGTTATTTAATGACTTCTTAACGAAATTTTTGTAAATTAACGCCTCTCAGCGACACTTTCAATTCGCAATGGCGCGTCACTACCAGAAAGGCTTCTTCTTGTGACTACCATCCTCAAATTGGCATACATTTCTCGAAGGGGTTCGTATGCACTCGACTCTTCAAGAATCTTGCCTCAAAATAATCCAGAGGTGTCAAATAGGGACTTATGACTGGCCAGTTAATGTCACCACTCCTCGAAATCAGCATTTCTTGAAACAATTCTCTTACAACCTTTAAGATAATATGTGCCATAAACATAGGTAACTTTCTGGAACCATACTCTGGTATTAAAACCCTGAGACCAAAATAGTCTCAAGTTATGGCGAACTAATGACTGATATTTATTTTAATTACACATCCACGACTATCTTAGAAAAAGAAAGATCCGACTGTGCCCTGGGAATTTATAGAAAACTTATGCGTACGTTAAACATAATCTCTTTTCTATAAAGCTTACTTTATAAGATGTAAATTGACATAATCTTTCTTAAGAAATAAAAAAGTTCATCAAAATCATCTGTGTGCACATATATCTAGGTACTCTGAATTTTAGGCAGTTCATTAATAAAGAACATAAATGATAAAATGCAGAGCTCTGTGAAACTTCCAAGTAAACTTTTTACTTTCATATTCCTATTATCGATAGGTATATGTTTTATCCGTTCATACTTATTTTTGATAACTTTGTTGAACGAATGGTTTTACATATGCTGTCATAGTGTATCTTATACAGGGTGTTTCACCGGGAAATGTATCGATCGATATAGAGAAAAGCACGCATCAGAAATTTTTGAAAATTTAGATAGTTACTAACGTCGGTGTGGCCAATCCAACTAAAATAATTAGAAGCATGGGGTACTTCCGATTATACCTGAAGTCGATACCAACTTGCTTATTTTAAATGGAACACCCTATATATTTTCGACTTTTCGAGATGACAGTAAAATTCTGAGTTCAGGCATGTAGCACACCCTATATCTAAACCCAGTAGTTTCGAAGATATTTGACATTTTATAAAAAATTTGGAAGGTTCAACGGCTTGCAAGAACCGTTATAACTTTTTCTGTGTAGGACATCCTCATTTGCTCTTTGGCATGGAGAAAGAACACAAAGAGAACTACGTTCTGCAACTGAAATAAATTCAATAATATCATACCAAGTGTTCCGTTTTTCACGTTACATTTTGTCAACTTCAAACCGCGAAAACTTGTTTATGTCAAATGGAACATCCTGTATTTTTTTACGTCAAGTTGTGTAACATTGAATTCCCTTTTTTCTGACATTAGCATTGAGGGGTTAAAGTTTTCAACTTTTTGAAATATTTGCGATTTTATTAGAAATTCATGAATTGTTGTAATCATTTCATCAAAATAGCCATAATTAGAAACAATCAGTCATTATCTTATGTCAAAAAATGCCAGCACGTTTAAATTATAGCCACGAAGACTTTTTAAATTTGTTTATTATTTATGGAGAATGCGATAAGGTAATATCAAGAACTTGCAGCACATTTCCTACTCGATATCCACAAAAACGGAAAATAACACTAACACTGTAACATGCGTATTAATCGAATTGAAGATATGGCATGAACTAAAATAGCAGAGATAAGATCAATTTAAAACATGATTCCGTTTTAATTTAATAATTGCTCAAAATTCCGCCCTCGAACTTCGACACGTTTTTCACACCTTCGGATTAGTTCCTCTTCTAATTGAATCCTGTCATATGTTTTGAAATGCATTTCTTACTCTCTGCATACAATCTTCAACGGTTGTTAATGGGCTCTCATAAACTTTATTTTTAATAGTTCCCCAAGTAAAATAATCCAGAACTGATAAATCGGGCGAAAGGTCCATTATTGGCAATCCATTGACCATAAAAAGTTTCTTGTAAATAATTATTAATTAAATATGCGTTATGTGGGGGAGCACCGTCGTGCTGATAAAAAATGTTTCATGTTCGGCGAGAGGTAAATTTTCTAAATAGTTGTTATTCAAATTTTGTAAGATATTCAGATATCTTTCACCTAAAAAAAAAAAACAAAAATTTACCCATACATATTAGCAGAAGAGAAAATTTTATTTACCTTTTGAATTTTCCTGATAAAATTGTAATGCCATCACTCTATCGTTCCATGCTTTCATTGCTTCATCTGTCCATACAATATTTCCCAAATAAGAATCGTCACCCTCAGACCTTATTAGAATAAACTCACAAAAATTCTGTCTTCTTAGGAAATCTGTTTCTTTTAATCATTGGACCATATGGAATGAATACGAGTGAAACTTATGTTTTAATAAGATTCTCTGAATTGAATCCTTGCATAATCCCGATTCCAGAGCAGCTTGTCTTAATGACATCCTTGGAAAGGCATGAAAATATCCCAGAATGACCGTTTCAATGTTTTTGTCATCAACAATAGGCTTTCTTCTTTGCATTTTTGCCTTGACAGAGCCATAATCTTTAAAATTTTCCAGTATGCGTTTTACAGTGTTTGGTGACGGTTTCCGTTTTTCTGGATATCGAGTAGCAAATATGCTGCAAGTTCTTGATATTACCTTATCACATTTTCCATAAATAATAAACATATTTAAAATGTCTTCGTGGGTGTAATTTAAACGTGCTGGCATTTTTTGACATAAGATAATTACTGATTGTTTTCAATCATTGCTGTTTTGATGAAATGATTACAACAATTCATGAATTTCTAATAAAATCGCAAATATTTCAAAAAGTTGGAAACTTTAACCCCTCAATGCTATCATCAATATCAGAAAAAAAAGGAATTCAATTTTACACAAATTGACGTAAAAAATACAGGGTGTTCCATTTGACCTAAACAAGTTTTCGCGGTTTGAAGTTGACAAAATGCAATGCGAAAAACGGAACACTTGGTATGGCATTATTGAATTTATTTCAGTTGTAGAACGTTGTTCTCCGTGTTTTTTCTCCGTGCCAAAGAGCAATTGAGGATGTCCTACACAGCAAAAGTTATAACGGTTCTTGCAAACCGTTGCACCTGTCAAATTTCTTATAAAATGTCAAATATCTTCGAAACTACTGGATTTAGATATAGGGTGTTCTACATGCCTGAACTCAGAATTTTATTGTCATCTCGAAAAGTCGAAAATATATAGGGTGTTCTATTTAAAATAAGCAAGTTGGTATCGACTTCCGGTATAACCGGAAGTACCCCATGCTTTTAATTATTTTACTTGGATTGGCCACACCAAAATTAGTAATTATCTAAATTTTCAAAAATTTCTGATGCGTACTTCTCTCTATATTGATCGATTCAGTTCCCGGTGAGACACCCTGTATAATTATTGCCCGACAGTAACATGTAAGGAAAATATTCATCAATTTTTGAATGTTGGAGAAAAAATACTGTAATACTTTTAAATTTTGTGTTTTGTAACATCCAACTCTCCCCTAACCGTGTACTTGGTATAGCTGCAACATTTTTACGTCATAGTTATTCATTTCTAAAGGGCGATTGAAATCCTTAGTGTAACACTGACACTGAATTACCTTACACTCGACGCGTTTCTCACCAACCAATCAACTGCAGGAGAAAAATAGTCGAGAAAACATCTCCAGAAGATGCCAGCGTCATTGACGAGATACATGTCGAGTGGAGCGTTCACAACTACTGTTACCGAGAAATATTTTAGTATTGCCATAATTTACAATAAGCTGTATTCGTAGTAAATGCATCAATAGTTTTATTTTTATGTAGTTCCTTACACCGATTTACAATTTTGTCTGGTAAACAAATAATATCAAAATATTTTTAAATATGTTCCACAGCATTGCAAATTAATTTAATTATAAAATTAAACGTAAAGCGAAATCCGAAATCCCATGGAGTCGACGAGTTGTTACAACAACACAACTAATGATGGTGCTTGATGTTATATAACAGTGTCCAGACATGATAAATACATTAAACTATCTCTAGAAACGAAGACGAACAGGTCACGTCTAGATTTTGTAGTTGTGGACGAACCTATTTTAACAAACATTCATTTCATTTAAATCAATGGATGTTTCACATCATCGCATTCCTCGGAAAAATCTCTGTTGAAATGCGGCTATGGTGACGTGATATTTTTATTTTTCAGGCGGCGGCGGAACTGGAGGTGGTTATGGCGGCGGTGCCGGAGGTGGAGCCGGGGGATACAATGGAGGTGGTGGTGGAGGCGGCGGCGGCGGCGGCGGCGGTGGCGGAGGAAGACCAGGAGCCGGATCTGACATCCCAATTGTCCGATATGAGAACAACAATAATGGAGATGGCACATACGATTTCCTTTACGAAACTGGTAACGGCATTAACGCTCAAGAACAAGGTGACGCCAGAGGCGATGGAACCCAGGCTCAAGGTTCGTGTATAACAAATTATAACATTGACGCATTTTATGATTAAATACATGACTGACATACTCTATAATTTAGTTAATTTTATATTAATTAACAAATATTCTTAATTTCAAAACTTCACGGCTTGTAAATTATAATTTTCTAAATCTAAGTTTAAATTCACAAATATACTCTTGCACACATGTCTGTAAGTACTCGATTAAGCCGTACTTACCTTGCGTATATCGGATCTACTTTTTTACAGTTTTTCCCATAAGTATCATATACTTATCAAATGTCCACTTGCCCATATAACCTGGTATTCTATGATCTAACTATGCTTATCTCTTATTTAGTTATATCATATGCTACATGGAAAGTGTCTATTGTAACTTATATCTTAAAGACTAAGTGTTTATTTTTAATACACTGAACTAAACTTGTGGTAGGTACCTTGTGAAACATCTTGAAAATAATTGTTAATTACAAATTAAACACTGCCTTTAGATGAATCAAACAATATATTATAAATACTCTACATATGTTTCGGCTTATTAGGTCTTTATCAAGAGTATAACGTATAGAATACTAAAGTTTCCGACGTGCTTATTCTAATTTATACCTAAAAGTGTTTATGCCCTAATCTGTTTATGACCTAATCTATTTAAGACTTAATGTAACATCCCTAATTATGGTAATGTTTGGAGTGGACCTAAACTGATTATATAAATCAATGGATAGTTCTTAGCAATTTGTTTATTATACAATAAACAATAAAAATACAGAAATGTCAAACCACTGTATTGAAAACAACCATTTTATAGATACAGATAACATAAATTTACTTCATTCAGAAGGAAAAGGTAAACGTTTTGATCTGCTAGAACAACTAGAAATCAGGAAAATCGTTCCAGTACAACCCTTGTACCACGAATGACAACAAAATTTCTTGAATACCCCTATAATAAACAAATTGCTAAGAACTATCCATTGATTTACATGATCAGTTTAGGTCCACTCCAAACATTCCCATAATTAAGGATGTTAAATTAAGTCTTAAATAGATTAGGTCATAAATAAATTAAGGCATAAACACTTTTAGGTATAAATTAGAATAAGCTCGTCGGAAACTTTAGTATTCACTATGTAACACTCTTGATAAAGACCTAATAAGCCGAAACATATGTAGAGTATTTATAATATATTGTTTGATTCATCTAAAAGCAGTGTTTAATTTATAATTAATAATTGTTTATTTTTGGATTGAATTTGGATACAGGCCCAATGAATCAATAATATGTATCCTTTTTTTCTGAACTGTCTGTTTTGACTTGATAATTACAATTCAAATCAGTTTCGAATGCTTTTACTTCTATTCATATTTCTTAATTTCACATTGTCTTATTTAGCAAATGCGGACCAAGAACGTTTCTCTAAACTGTCTTTCATTATATCTTTCTTGTCATAATTTTGGTAATTCTATCCTTCTTTCTCTTCCTCTTTTTCTTCTCCTTATTCTCATTCTCCGCCTTCTCCTCATTCACAAGTGTTAGCAGACGTGATTCACACATTAATCTAGTTTAGTAGGTATTCACAAAAAGGTAACAAAAGTTCGATTTTGCCTATTTGTCCTCTCTCTTCGGTTGGTTTGACCAAAAACTGATAATTTGCAGGAAAATACAATTCCAAAGAGTCATTTTAGAGTTTTACTTCTTGGAGAATCGAATTGTTGGTACGATGGGCAGTCTAAAAAATTCTTAACAATATGCTGTTTATCCGCATCCGTAACAGTCCATATCTCAAAGGCATGCATTAAGGTGAAGAAAACTAGGACGTATGCAAGTCTTTGTATGTTTTGTGATATTTTTATCACACCAAATTTTGCTCGGCTGTTAAGTCACCGACCTTGCCGGTTGTATTCTGTATTCTGTAGTCATAGTTGTAGGTATCATCTACAGTAACTCCCGTTTACTACCTCATCTCTTTTATTACCTCCCAATCATTAACATGCCTGGGTGGCTTTCATCTGCTAGGTATAAAATCATAATTTTTGTTTAGTTGTAATTGACACTCAAACCGTACTCAGAGTTTATTTCTTTAAATTGTTCAGTAAATGCATGAATTCATCCTCGCTTGCTGCATCAAATGTAGCATCGGTAAATCTTTCAAACCGTACCCGTACGCCTACAACTATTCCAACCTGGTAGATCTCCAGCACACATCATATGACGTGTTCACTATGGATGTTAAACAGGATTAATGACAGAATACAACTCTGTCTGACCCTTTGCCAAACTTACATTTTTCGGTGTAGATTTTTCAGTTTTTACGGTTTCATTGACTACACTGTATAAAATCTTCAAGTTCTAACATTTTTAATATTAATGTGACACACTTTATACTCTGTTTCACTTCCAGGTTCATTCAGTTACACCGCCCCCGATGGCCAACAAATCCAAATCCAATACACCGCTGACGAAAACGGCTTCCAACCCCAAGGAGCTCACCTCCCTACCCCTCCTCCGATCCCAGAGGAAATCCAAAGAGCAATCGAACAAAATCTGGCTGACGAGGCGCGCGGCATCGTAGATGACGGCCAGTACAAACCTGGCGATGGAGAGGGAGGTTTCGGTGGTGGACGTGGAGGTGGCGGAGGAGGCGGTAACGGCGGCGGTCAGGGCGGAGGTGGTGGAGGTCCTTCTCCACAATATGGAGCTCCAGCTCCGTCTCCATTCAGGCCTGGCTTAGGGTCTGGACAGGGCGGCGGCGGCGGCGGCGGCGGCGCTGCTGGGTATAGGTACTAACGGGATTTTGTGAGCTTGCCATAAACTATAGGATGTAATATAATAATGTAAATAGATATGTATGTAACTTATGAACAAATAAAAATATATTTTTGTAATTAGTGTGTGGTTTTATTGTATGTAGGCAATATCCGGCTAGTCTAATGTCGTAACAAACATTTTGGTGGTTTAATTAGATGTCTGGACTACCTAAATTATATTATATTCAATTTAGTTGAAAATATTAAAATTAACATATTTAGGTAAAAGTGAAATGTTAACGATCCAAAATCAATAGACGGACAGTGGACACGAGTATAATACTGAACTACTATTCACGCGCATAAGAATACAAATCTCGTGAATATTAGAAAAATGTAAGCTGGGTATACTTATATCAAAATATTTTGTACTGGAATTGAAATAATAAATATAATTATTTATGTCACTAATAGTCCAGTGTTTAACGGTAAAAACAGTATAACCACTTCTGACAAAAAATTTAAAAACCATAGATTTAAGCGTTACCTACGTTTAAATCATGTTTAAATATGTAAAAGAACATTTTTTCATGTTATTGAATATAGTTTATGATTTATTGCAAAGTTTCAACCTTTAAAAACCACCCCTTTATGATGAAATTTACAAAATTTACATTTTTAACAGTTTGAAATTTTTTAATGATGCATTTATAATGAATTAAAATTCCCTCACTATTTATAATATTATTTCTGATATATTGCAATGTTCGAACCCTTAAAAAGCACTCCCTTATTACGAAATTTAGGAAAAAAATAATTGTCAACACCTTGAAATTTTTTAATGGTGCATTTATAATTAATTAATATCCCGTCACTGTTTATAGTATTATTTCTGATTTATTGCAATGTTTTATCTCTTACCAAATCGCGATGGTGATTAAAATTAACTAAGTACCATGTTTACACAGATAACTAAATAAAACACACTACTATATTTTCTACCACTATGTATTTATAAAAATTGCGACAGCAGTTTCGACTTACAAAGTCATTGTCAAGCAGTGAATCAAAAATGATTTACAATGCCACAGAAATGTTATTTATATAGACAATTTTAGATGGATTAGTATTTAGGTACTATAAGGGCTTAGGCAGGTAGATGACAATAATAAACTAATTTATCAATTGATCATTTGACAAATTATAATCCTTGATATTATTGTGCTCAATGAATTTCCAGAGATTCTAAAATGTTCAGTTTAAAGCCTTTTGTTGAGAAATGTACAATTTCAGTGTCGTCTAATTCCGGAAAACTATGGTTGTTTTCGAGGTGGTGGTTCGTGAAAGATGAATCAGTTTTTTGTAACCTATATGATCTAAGATGTTCTTGATACCGTGTTTTGAAATTTCTACCGCTTTGCCCTATATAGATACTATTACACTCTGTACATTTCAACTTATAAACTCCAGACTTGTTAAATTTATGTGCTGGGTCTTTTGCATTGTATAATATATTTGATAATTTACTCTGTGATTTAAAAGCTACTTTTAGATTGTGTTTAAAGAGAACATTAGCAATTTTTTCGGATAAATGGAAAACTTTAAAACACAACCATTTGCACCCTTTCCACTTTAAAATTGTTCAAAGACTTGAAGAAAGAGATAACATTTCCCGAAGAGCGTTTTTTCGTTGGGTGTTGAATCATAGAAGAACAATTTCAAGGGTTTCATTTACTCAGTTTACCAGATACGGTATTTATAACAGTAGAAATATGCACTTATGGGCAGAAGAAAATCCTCACGGCATATCTCAAAAGAATTCCCAACACAAATTTTCTATAAATGTTTGATGTGGACTATTGGATAATAATTTAATTGGACTCCGTTTCTTCGAGGCTACTTTGAACGGTGAAATGTATCTAAGTTTTTTGCGAGATACATTACCAGAACTACTACAAGGTATAAATATTAGAGGACTTCATTACCAACACGATGGTGCAGGTCCTCACTATTTACGAGAGATGAGGCAACATTTAGATGACCATTACTCCAATAGGTGGATCGGTCGCAATGGTCCCGTTTCCTGGCCTGAAAAGTCCCCAGACCTGACTCCAGTGCATTATTTCTTATAGGGCCATTTAGAGCAAATAGTGTATGCTACCGAAGTTACCACTAGACAGGAATTAAGAGAACGCGTAGAACGGGAATGCACTGAAATAAAAAATAACCCTCAGATGACTAGAAATGCTATAAATAATTTACAGTTACGAGCAAGAAAGTGTATTGAGGTTGTAGGCAGGCATTTTGAAAATTTGTTGCAGTCATTTTTTTATAATTTTTTTTTTGTTCGCTACATTTTAGGTGTGTTATTTTAATTTCGTGTAATTGTATTGGATCAAATTATTTTTAAATAATTGTACTAACTATTTAGGAGCTTTATTGTCTCAGTTATTTCACTTCCATATAATTTTTACTCTTTTGTATTTGTTCTAATGAACAAAAATTTTGTTTGTTCACATTTTTACATTTTTTTTTTTTTTTTTTTGCTTTTGTGACATTTACATATTTCTACATTTTTTTTTATCGTTATAGCAAATTCTAACAAACAGACAGTAAAATTAAATCTTTCTCCACAAAATTAATACACTGGATTGAGTATGTGGTAGGTTCCTTGTGAAACATCTTTAGAATAATTATTTTTAGAAAAGGGAAAAACAATGCTTTTAGATGTTTCAAATAAAAACTGTATTTTTTTTTTATACACTCTACATATGTTTCGGCTTGTTAGGCCTTTCTCAAGAGCATTACAGATGAATACTAAAGCTATGAGGGTGGTTGTTCTAAAAATAAATGCAGTAATACCCAAACATGTGGAAATTACGGGGATTTCAGGTAATAAAACTAAGGATCTACCTACTCGGAATAATTCAATGGGCTATTCTTATAACCTTGTCTATTATAGGAGTGTTTATGAAATTTAATTGGTCATTGGTGGTACAAGTATTGCTTTTAAGGGATTTTTTAATTTCTAATTGTTCAAGGAGGTTTAAGCGTTTTCCTTTTCTTTCTGAATGGATTAAATTAATATTCTCTGTATCAATAAAATGATTATTTTCAATGCAATGTGTTGACATTCCTGAGTTTTTGGTGTTATTTAAAATGGATTGTTTATGTTCTTTTACCCGATTAGCTATACTTCTACCACTTTGGCCAATATATACCGCGTTACAGTCCTTACATTTAATTTCATAAACCCCCGATTTGTTGACTTTACTTATTTTTTCTTTGTTGTTAACTAAAATACTTCCTAAGTTTGTTTTGTTTACACTTATTGTGGAGATGCCTAACTTATTTAGTTTTCTACTTATTTTATCACTAAACCTAGGAATATAATTAATAAAATTGTACTTTGTTGTTTTGTTGGTTACAGTAAAAAATTCCTTTTGAAGTAATTTTCGCTGTTTGTTTTTAACCATGTTCTCTATTAGTGACTCCTTATATCCATTATTTATTGCAATCTGTTTGATTATGTTTAATTCTTTATTAAATTCATATTCGTCTAAGGGGAAATTTGTGAGTCTATGTATTAGGCTATGAAAGGGAGAGAGTTTAATTTGCCAAGATTGTTGTGAATTATAATGTATGACTGTGTCTGTTGTAGTGGGTTTTCGATAAATACTAAATTTTAATTGATTACGATGTTTTTTAATATTCATATCTAAAAAGTTTAATTGGCCATTTTTTTTCTTTCTCTAATGTGAACTGTATTTTACTATTAAATGAATTCAAAAAATTAATTCCTTAATTTTTTGAATTCATTTAATAGTAAAATACAGTTCACATTAGAGAAAGAAAAAAAATGGCCAATTAAACTTTTTAGATATGAATATTAAAAAACATCGTAATCAATTAAAATTTAGTATTTATCGAAAACCCACTACAACAGACACAGTCATACATTATAATTCACAACAATCTTGGCAAATTAAACTCTCTCCCTTTCATAGCCTAATACATAGACTCACAAATTTCCCCTTAGACGAATATGAATTTAATAAAGAATTAAACATAATCAAACAGATTGCAATAAATAATGGATATAAGGAGTCACTAATAGAGAACATGGTTAAAAACAAACAGCGAAAATTACTTCAAAAGGAATTTTTTACTGTAACCAACAAAACAACAAAGTACAATTTTATTAATTATATTCCTAGGTTTAGTGATAAAATAAGTAGAAAACTAAATAAGTTAGGCATCTCCACAATAAGTGTAAACAAAACAAACTTAGGAAGTATTTTAGTTAACAACAAAGAAAAAATAAGTAAAGTCAACAAATCGGGGGTTTATGAAATTAAATGTAAGGACTATAACGCGGTATATATTGGCCAAAGTGGTAGAAGTATAGCTAATCGGGTAAAAGAACATAAACAATCCATTTTAAATAACACCAAAAACACAGGAATGTCAACACATTGCATTGAAAATAATCATTTTATTGATACAGAGAATATTAATTTAATCCATTCAGAAAGAAAAGGAAAACGCTTAAACCTCCTTGAACAATTAGAAATTAAAAAATCCCTTAAAAGCAATACTTGTACCACCAATGAACAATTAAATTTCATAAACACTCCTATAATAGACAAGGTTATAAGAATAGCCCATTGAATTATTCCGAGTAGGTAGATCCTTAGTTTTATTACCTGAAATCCCCGTAATTTCCACATGTTTGGGTATTACTGCATTTATTTTTAGAACAACCACCCTCATAGCTTTAGTATTCATCTGTAATGCTCTTGAGAAAGGCCTAACAAGCCGAAACATATGTAGAGTGTATAAAAATACAGTTTTTATTTGAAACATCTAAAAGCATTGTTTTTCCCTTTTCTAACAAAATTAATGTCGTCCATGTAGCAATTGATGTTTTTGTGACCGAAAATCACCCAAATATTTTTTAAATGTATTTATTGTGAAACTCAACTGTTAATTCTCGAGGCGTCAAAAACGTGTCAAAAAAACTAACTACATGGTTCAGGCACACTACTAGACTATTTTGAAAATATGTATTGTACATTGCAAAAATCCGTAAACCGGATGATGTTTTTAGGTAAGATCCGAAATTAAAAAAATTGGCTCAAACCCTGACTTCTTTTGTTTTCGATACTGAATGATGTAAACCCCTGTTAGTAAAACATATTTATTAAATTTGGTACAATTTGCTACAGCCATTAAAAAAATAAGGCCGATCTAAATTTTGGCAAAAAATAGAAAACATGCCGTATATCAAAAACGAGAGGCATTAGAGATCTAATAAATGTCACTCACGAAACATCCTGTATAACTTTTGTTCTTCGTGCTATTCCCTACTTACTGTCCAAATTTGACGTCAATCGGGTTTATCCGAAAGAATTCTGAGCGAAAAACCGTCATACATTGGACCAAATTCTTATTGAAATTAAGAATAATATTCCATATTATTTAATGTTTAAATTTATTAAATTAAATTAAATTCATCTTTTAATATATCACAAGAAACAATAAATTCGCCTGATTATTGGTAAATATACTATGAAACTTCAAGCAAACTTCCATGTATTTTCTTAAGGAGAATTCAATTTTTTTTTAAGCGACGGTGTAGTCAGTTCATGATGGGGTGTATTTCTAATGGGACAGGTTTATATGCAGTTTTTAACAGGTTTGTATAAGTCTTAGTATAGCTTTTAAAGCTCTGTACTTTCAAATGATAAACAGGAATAAATAAAGATAAAACACGGTGCCTTAAGAATAAACAAGCTAAACATTTTGTCATTTATTGAACAGTTTATATAATGGTAGTTATATGATATTAAACTAAAAAGAAAAATTTTGAGCAAAATTTTCAAGATGTTTGGGTCTTATCTTTATTTTTAGGAAGCAGTAAAAAATTGGCCAAAATTTGGCTAACTTCAACATGCTGGTAAATTTGTAAATGTGAATATTTTTATTCCTATTTCTGCATTGAAGTACTACTTTGAACTAAAAGATAATGCATTTATGACTTATATTAAAGTCAGTTATTATACTCATCGCAAATATGAAATGAAGAGTATATTGCATTCAATCGGCACATTTCTAAAACCGGTAATATTGCTCATAGAGAAAAAACATATCACTGTGTTGGTGATCGAATTCTGAACAACTTTCAAAAATGTTCGTCCGTCCGTCTGTCTGTCTGTCTGTCTGTCTGTCTGTCCGTCTGTCTGTCTGTCTGTCCATCACGTTTCTTGTAAGCACGATAACTTAAGAAAGAAAAGTCCGATTGTGTTGAAATTTGGACATGAAGTTAGTGTTAGCTAGAGGAAGAACCTTATTGTTTTTGAACAAAATCGATCGATAAGTAAAAAAGTTATAAATTTTTTTAAATAAAAAAAAATTTTTGTTTTGTAATTAAACTAAAAATGTCTAAAATTAATATTATTTACAAAAAACTGCGAAGAGTATCCTATATAATGTGCAACAATTATATAAAAAGTGCAGTAAATCGGCGAATAGGCCTGTAAATAGTTAAACGCGCAAAAAAATCAAGAGGTAACTATACTATATTGTTATTTTTACATAATAATAGATATCAATAGCTATCAAAAATAGAAACACAAGAGAGTATATTATATCTACTTTAAAACCCATTTTTATCTTTCTTCCTAGCTTGTTTGGTTTTCAAGCAATTCAACTTTTTCTACAGGTCGCGCGCAAAAAATTTCAGATAAACGAAAATTCGTACGCATTAAAAATACAAATGTTGCAATTTTTTTCGATATCGATTTTCTCGAAAATCATATGGCATATACAATAAAATTACAGGAGAACTTTTTTTCCGGAAATTAGTCCAGCTTTCTTTTTTATGAAGTGCAGTTTTTTATATCTTCAGCGGTTAACGAGTTATCAGTTTCTTTCACCGAAGGAATGGTTCTTTGGGGTGGTTGCGCGGCTCCCCCAGAACTGATTTTTGTGGTTTTGTAATGTATAATCCCTCCACTAACTCCAGTTACTGAAGGAAAATCTGAGATAACATTTTTTTTGTGGAAATCTTTATAATTATTGGACTAAAACGCTTTGTTCCGACGTTGAAAAATATTCGCCAAACCCAGTTCGTATACAACGACCCGAGTGGACGTTTTTCACTTTGTGGCGTCGATGAATTTCTCCATTTTTATTTCTCGCGTCTTCCATACATAGAAATCCCATTAGTTTATGCGCCTTTGACACAAAAATTGCGTCAATGTTTACCATGTAAATTAAAACCACGCGACAAGTTACATCTCTTACTTGTACCTTGTGACAAGCCAGCTTAGTGCAATAAACCATTCACCATTGCTTACAAAGAATCCCCATCTTAAACACGCCTGTGTGGTGCAATGGCCTATAAATATCCCTAATATACTTTTACATAAGAATTTTCTAGTGCAAAATCATTACTGTCTTATTGAATCAAATCATGAAGGAAGACCGTGATGATATCGTTTGCTTTTTTTCTTAAGTCTATCATCGTTACTATTGTTTCCTCGTTATGTAACTGTATTATGTAAAGTCCATAGCCGGCTATTACAAATTTCACCGGTAATTTTTATTTGAGACATATTCTGTACGAGATAAGACAGCAAGGCCTGGGAATTGATTATCCTAGGATAGCCGTTACCGGTACCGGATGATCTTAACATTTATTTTACATCAATTAATATAATTATGTTTTTTTTTTACTAAAAAAGTTACGAAATACAGAGATGGCAATCCTAGTGTTATGGTCAATACTACTGAATGTAAAAAACTTGAAGAACATTTTAAATTATTTTTTCTAAATGTGTTTAAATAACAAGGTAATATATTTATCCCATCTCCAGGATAATTTGGGCCGTCTTTGTCTTTGCATCCGAGAAACTTAATAACAAAGCTTTAATCTAAAAAAAAAATCATTTGCAGTGTTTGAACACATCCGTTTTCTTTATAACATATTTTTTACCTTAGTTCGTTATTATCCATCGTCTTCACAATTCTTATTACCAGCTCATTCTTATCCTATTGGTCCCTTCAAATTAGTCAAAAAACCGATATGAGATCTGAAAAAAGTTAAGCATTTGGGTTGTCTAAACCTGATTTTCATCCCCCCCCCCCCCGCAGTTTAAAAAAAGGTGGTTTTTGACAAATATAGGTATAGATACCTATACATATAAGCGCTTTTTAACCTTTTTCTCTATTTTGAGGAAAAACTATGCATTTTGGTGAAGAATGTCAGGAGAGCAAAGTTGTAGAGCATAAAATTTCCTATAAATTTCGTTTCTACATTTTGTCCGAAGTCTGCATTGTTTCGCCGATAGAAGGCGCAAAAGAAATATATAAAGATACTTTTGCGCCTTTCTTAGATTTTCAGCAAAAATTAAGCATATTGGTGAAAAATATCAGGGGAGCAAAGTTGTAGAGCATAACATTTTCTACAAATATTGTCTCTACGTTCTTGTTTGAATTCCGTATAGTTTCGCCGATATAGGGCGCGAAAGCCTATTTATATATATTTATTTCGCGCCCTCTAGCGGCGAAATGTAGAGACAAAATTTGTAGGAAATATTACACTCTACAACTTTGCTCTCCTGATATTTTTCACAAAAATTCATGATTTTGACTGTAAATCTAAAAAAGGCGCAAAAGCGCAACAGTCTATATGTCTATATGTATACAGGGTGTAATCAGTTTCATGTCATTAAAAAAAACTGGTAATGGGGACCGACTAGACAAACAAAAAACCTTTATGACTTTTCCCTCTAGGGGCACTTTGAAAAAACCTGACCTAGGTCAACTTTTTAATATATATTTTTTTTAAAATATTAATGTAGAGAATAATTGAGAACCACTGCTTTTCTTAGTCAATGAACTTGTAGTTTCCAATTATACAACTTTTACATTGTCATAAAAATCCTTGGATCATCGACCGCCTTTGATGGGCCGCCTCAACCGAACTGAGGCAATTGTAAAGAGGTAGATAATTCGTTATCTTTTCCTGCACAACTGCAAGCAAATAATGGCCGTAGAAGTTTAAACGGAGCATTTCTTTACATGTGTATCTTTTAATTTGGAACAAAATATTGGATTAATGTGTATAATTTAGAATATTTAAATGTGATTTATTAACGTTTGTAACATAAATGAGTGTCCTGGGTTAAAAGCTTACCTAAGTAAATTATTCGAAATCTGCATCTGCATCAATACACAGTTCGGTACGTCGAATTAAGGACATACGTACTCCGTTCAACACTAAACAATAAACTATCAACTAACGTTGTCAATAAAGAAAAATAAATGAAAAACTTGGTCCAAAATCCAAAACGGAATACAAAAAGAAAGAACAAGTAAGTTGTGTCTGTACGTAATCAAGAATTAAACGACTTGAACGGTAAAGTCAAAAAAATAAATCCTCACTATAAATACACAGCGACCCGAAATTCAAAAATAACAAAAACAACGAACGGCGGGTTGGACGTGTGTACATAACGAAACACCCACAAAAACTAAAATATTACACAAGGGAGAGTCAGAGTATAGTTTTCTTCAGATCAGATCTATTAGACACTCAGAAAACGTCGACCTCTTTCATCTTATTTACCGCACCGCTAAAGACCGCCGACATTTTATAGCTATCTACACAAATATTGAGTATTATAGGCAAAGACACGCGCGACGATCTAAACCTCAATATTCCAGCAGTTCTCAAAAAATTTTGTTGAAAATTTGCGATATTTTTGTTTATTTTTTTTTCTACAAAACTATAAGCTCTAGACCCCATGTTATATAAGGTTTTTCTGTTTGTCTTGTCGTTCCCTACCACCAGTTTTTTGTTAATGACATGAAACTAATTACACCCTGTATATCTCTTTCGCGCCCTCAAGCGCGAAACAATGCAGAATTCAGACAAAAATGTAGAGACAAGATTTGTAGAAAATTTCATGGTGTACAACTTTCTTTCCTCAAAACAGAAAAGAAGGCGGAAAAGCGCTATAATTCATATACAGGGTATAATTAGTTTCATGTCATTGAAAAGAATTGGTGGTAGGGAACGACAAGACAAACAAAAAAATCATGTATAACGTGGGGTCTAAAGCTCGTAGTTTTGGAGAAAAATCTTAGCAAAAATTTCCAAAATACTTAATAACATAGTTTGAGAACTGCTGGCATAATGGGGTAGGCTTTATTGCTTCACGTCTTGTCGCACATGATACTCTGACATTTCTGCAAATAAGTATGCCGACAAAGCAGTTCAAGGCGACCGACAGAGGACGACACCGCCATGTTTTTTGTTTCCTCGCGGCCAAATTATCATAATACGCATGCTATGCTCTCCCTTGTAATATTCTCAAGTAATAATTTCAGTTTGTGTCCTTACTTCGTAAACAACGTACACACGTCGCGACCTACCCATTCCTTGGTTTTGTCTATTGCTTTTGTTCTTTTCGAATTTTGTGCCACTTACGTTAAGATTTATTTTATTGACTTATCGTTCAAGTCGTTAGTACTTGGTTACATAAGGCACTACTTCTCGTTCGTGCTTTTTGTGTTACTTTTGGATTTTGGACCAAGTTTTTCTTTTTGTTTTCTTTATTGATAACGTTAATTCACAGTTTAGTGTGGTGTTTTAAAACGCAGATTTTGGACATTATGGGAGATTACACTTATCCAAAGCTCACGGATATGCACTTGGTGTATGGAGAAAGTGGTGGAAATGCAGCTGGTGTGGAAGAGCTTTAGAACAATTGCAACAACGTATTTTAATGTGCGTAGAATCCATAAAAAATGATCCTAATTTACCAAAGTTGAACGGAGTGCGTATATCCTTAGTTCGACGTGCCGAAATGTGTATACGTGGAGATGGAGGTCATTTCGAACAATTTTTGTGAAAAATTCAAAAGAATTGTTTAGTTATTGGGTGTTACGTATTGGGCATTAAAGGTATGATTATTATTATTAGTATTCGCTGTCTTGTTTTGATCTGTTTATTATTGTTTACATTGATCTTTATAGAAACCAAAGACTCGATTTTTAGTTTTCGATATCTGATTGGGAAAAATTATGCGCTCAATCCGTTAAAAAAAATCAGATTTCTTCCTAACTTAAAATACACAACTATTTTCTGTTATCGTATCTCGGAAGTCTGACTGTTCGTTTTCCAATTTCATAAAATAATTACTATTTTTTTAAGCTTTTAATACAATGTTACAAATGTTAATAAACCACTTTTAAATTTTACAAATTCTTGTAAACGACAGTAAAAGCTACAATAACTTTGTTCCAAATTATAAAACACATGTAAACAAATCCTATTTAAACCCCTGCGGCCATGCTATGCTTGCGTTATGCCGAAAGAGAAGGAATTATTTACATTTTCATAATTAGTGGTATAAAAAGTTCGGTACAAGCAATCCCATCAAAGTGCCGCAGTTCTTCCGCGGGAACACAAGTCGGGTATTACAGTTTTTTGTAATTTCTAATATTCGGAACTATAACATCCATTGACCCTGAAAAAAAGTGGTTTACAAATGTTTCCAACCTTAACATTGAAATTTTAAACCTAGGTCAGTTTTTTTCAAATTGCTCCTAGAGAAGAAACTCATATAGGTTTTTTGTTTGTCTAGTCGGTCCCTATTACCAGTTTTTGTAATGACATGAAACTAATTACACCCTGTATATGTATATATTTTTTCCTTCTTCAATTCTTTCGAACTTCCTGCCACATGCATGTTTTCTTTTTTTTAAGCGGTGCTCGGGGAATCTACAAAATATCACAATTAACCGGTATATTACTGATAAATAACATCTACGCCTGTGACTTTTACGTCAAAGGATCAGTTAAAGGTTGCTTTTTTTAAATAAACAACACAAATAAGTATAAAAACTTGAAATTAAATATTTCGCCGACGTTTCGGACATCTATTCTGTTTCCTTTTTCAAGGCTTTTTTTGAAAAATCTTTTTTCTGTGTATGATAAATACACAGCTCTAAGAATGTTTGTTATATTCAATATCCATAGATACTTACTATTTACATAGAACTGTTGATATAGTTAACAGTTTTTTTAGTTTTTATACAATGTTAAGTTTGTGAAGTTCTTCTTTTAACATCGGCAACCAAGTTGTACAGACATCTACGGAACAATTCGACACGCATCTATCTTCATTCAATAATATTATCGTGGATTCTTTAATTTTTCTTTTTTTGCTATCTGCCTCTTTTGTTAAAATTTTTGCCGAGTCCCAGTTTATTCTGTGTCCATTCTCCCAAGCATGTTCGCAGATCTTGGACCTCTGAATTTCATTTTTTCTTATATAATTTTGATGTTCGCCCAATCTTACACTAAAAGATCTGGATGACTCACCCACGTATTGTTTGTTGCACTCACACGGAATACTATAAATGCAATTTTTTGAATTTTGCTCGTTGTTCTTCGGTTTCGTCTTTGTCAGATAGATCTTAAAGTGTTGTTTGTTTGAAATACCGTCCTAATATCAAATCTATCACCCATGCGGCGCAATTTTTCGGTAATCCGCATACATAAGGAATTAACGCTGTGTAAAGAGGCAGGTAGCATAAAGAGAAAAATTAAAAAATCCGCGGTAATATTACTGAATGAAGATAAATGCGTGTCGAATTGTTCCGTAGATGTCTGTACAACTTGGTTGCCGATTTTAAAAGAAGAACTTCACAAACTTAACATTGTATAAAAACTAAAAAAAACTGTTAACTATATCAACAGTTCTATGTAAATAGTAAGTATCTATGAATATTGAATATAACAAACATTCCTAGAGCTGTGTATTTATCATACACAGCAAAAAAGATTTTTCAAAAAAAAGCCTTGAAAAAGGAAACAGAATAGATTTCCGAAACGTCGGCGAAATATTCAATTTCAAGTTTTATACTTATTTGTGTTGTTTATTTAAAAAAAGCAACCTTTAACTGATCCTTTGACGTAAAAGTCACAGGCGCAGAGGTTATTTGCCAGTAACATACTGGTTAATTGTGATATTTTGTAGATTCCCCGAGTACCGCTTTAAAAAAAATGAAAACATACATGTGGCAGGAAATCCCAAAGAATTGAAGAAGGAAAAAATTAAGATAATGCCACAAATAACATTTAGACAATATATGTATATATTTCTCAAAAACCACCCCTTTTTAGAACTGCGGGGAGTAAAAACCATATTTAGACAACCCACATGTTTCACTTTTTAAAAGTCTCATAGCTGAGGGAAAATTTCTTTAAATTCTTCCTAACTTGAAGGGACTATATAGGCGATTCCTACCTTTAATTATCCGTTAAGTGCCCTCGGATACGGAATATCCCTGCAGAAAAGCGATTTTCAAGGTTCACAATTATAAATAAGGGTTACATCAATCTAGATTGAACTTTAAAACAAAATACTCTCTAAAAGCCGTTGAAACCTTTGATCGTATGACCTTTCGCGGACTGAAAAATGTATTGCCTTAAATCAATTAACATATCGTGACAGAAAAGATCTCTAATGCGCCAATATAAAAAACTTAAATGTATCACAATTCTGCGCAAGGACAATTAAAACCGATAAAACGAGCGCAACTCAAGTGAATCCTTTACAGTCACTTTCTCACTGCGATTTTATGCGGTAGTGAGGTCCATAAGTAATGGATAAATTCATTATCTAAGTAATTTACAATTTATGAGTAATGTCCTAGAAAGACTTCAATTACTTCCACATCCACGTAGTGGATTGAAAGTATAGTATCGGAAAAAAAAATTCAATTTTTTTTTTCTTGAAATGGGTTTAGAATGTCATGAAACGTCGAGATTTTAAATTTGAGGGAACAGTTCTGCCTGTCTGTTGCTCTGTCTGTCGGTCTGTCTGTCGGTCGGTCTGTCTGTCTGTCTGTCTGTCGGTCTGTCTGTTTGTAACTTTTTTTTTGTCCGCACGTTTTCTCCGGAACGGTATAAAAACTAAAAAACTGTTAACTGTATCAACAGTTCTATGTAAATAGTAAGTATCTATGGATATTGAATATAACAAACATTCTTAGAGCTGCGTATTTGTCATACACAGCAAAAAATATTTTTCAAAAAAGCCTTGAAAAAGGAAACAGATTAGATTTCCGAAACGTCGGCGAAATATTGAATTTCAAGTTTTTATACTTATTTGTGTTGTTTATTTAAAAAGAAACAGCCTCTAACTGATCCTTTGACGTAAACGTCACAGGCGTAGAGGTTATTTACCAGTATCATACTGGTTAATTGTGATATATTTTGTAGATTCCCCTAGCACCGCTTAAAAAGAAAATATACATGTGGCAGGAAGTCCTAAAGAATTGAAGAAGGAAAAAGAATATTTAATAATTTAATCCATTAAACACCTCGAATGCACATTTCTATAAAAAAATTCTCATTTTATACTCAATAAATATGCAAAATTGTTAAAAGACTCCTATTATTTGTAAAAATGTTCGGAAATATTCCTGAAAATTACTATTTTGACAGCGTATTTGTAATTAGGGATACTTAAAAGCCGGTAGGTAATATTTTACCGGCGAAAATCACTATTAGTATAGTGCCGCTGCGATTCTTTAGGATGATATGTTGGCATTGAGGAAAGAGATTATTTGACTCAAAATAAGTAATTAATCTATTATATAAGCATTTTTATAAATATTGATATTGACCGTTAGTTCGTAAGGTCATCCATAATAATAATAATAATAATAATAATTTATTCACCATTTAAAAAGATACACTTTGGTATATATGGCAAGTCAAAATATAAACATAATAAGGACAATAATAAAAGTAATAAAATAGATACATAACAATGAAGTATTTAAATTACATGTACATATAGTCATTTTACTAAGACATAAAAACAACAAATTTAGCACTGTAACAGAGATTGAGACGGAACAACATTAAAAGTAAATATAAAAAGTTCAAATTATAATTCTTGTGTTAGATATTCATCAATACTGTAGTAACCATTTTTCAATAATATATTTTTAACAGTATTTTTGTATTTTGATATAGCCATATTTTGCACATTACTTGGTAATTTATTATATAATACAATGCAATTATAATGAAGTGACTCTTTATATGTTGATGTCCTATGTAAGGGGATGGCTAAAATATTTTTGTTCCGCGTATTATATACATGATGATCCGATAAACATTTAAAAGATTCTAAATTGTTCTTGACATACAGTAAACATTTGTATATATAGATACTCGGCACTGTAAGAAGTTTCTTATTTATAAATATGGTCTTACAGCTCTCTCTGAAACCCAAATTAAACAATAATCTCATTATTCTTTTCTGCAAGATAAAAACTCTGTTAGCACAGGAAGATCTACCCCAAATAAATATGTTAAGGGATAAGTGTGAATACGCCAGTGCGTAGTAAACATCCACAAGTCCTACTTCATTTAAATTTTCTTTAAGCTGTAGTAAGGCAAAATAAGCCTGATTTAACTTACTACATACATAATTAATATGTTCTTCCCACGATAAGGCACTATCCACTAAAGTACCTAGGAACTTAGAACAGTCACTTAATGTAATTTCAGGCAAAATAACAGGGCGCCTTAAATTAAAATTTATAAATACTGTCTTACTTTCATTCAGTATTAGCTTGTTCCGATCACACCAGGTACTCATTTCGGCCATGACAGTTTGGACCTTATTATAAAGTTCATCTGGATTTTTAGCTGTTACCGTCACCGTAGTGTCATCCGCATACATGATGGTATATCCGTTTTTAATAAATATTGGAAGTTCATTAATATATATCAAGAACAATAACGGGCCTAATACCGATCCCTGGGGAACACCTAAAACAACATCAACTTTATCAGACTGCACCTCATTGCATTTTACCCTCAAACTCCTGTTTTGCATATAGGAAATCAAGCATCCTAGCACGTTACCTCTAATGCCGATAGCCTCTAACTTACTAATTAAAATTGCTTTATTAACAGAGTCAAAGGCTTTAGAAAGATCAAAAAGGATTGTTACAACATACTTCCCATCATCTAATTCCCTGTAGACAAAATCAAACATTTTTGCTGATGCACTCTCAGTTGATCTGCCCTTTCTAAACCCATGCTGAGAATTTGTTAATAGGTTATATTTTTCTAAAAATGATATTATCCGATTACTTATTATATGTTCTATAATTTTTGACACTACACTCAATAAAGATATTTGTCGGTAATTATCTATGTCTTTTTCACAGCCTTTTTTAAACACTGGGATGACTGATGAGATTTTAAGTGCATCCGGAAAGTAACCATTTAAGATTGATTTATTAATAAGATATAATAAAGGGTCAACTATATTTAATATTATATTTTTTACTACTTGCGCTGTTAACCCGTCTAGACCAGATGATCTCTTGTTTTTCAGGTTGCTGACGATTTCAATCAATTCTGATTTTGTAACTTCGAAAAAAAATAATGAATTAGAGTTGTTTTCAGATATTGTGGGCGGTAATGATAAATTATAGCCGAAATGATTTTTTACATTATTTGAGGCAGCAGTAACAAAATGGGCCGCGAAATAGTTGGCAATTTCACTATCATTAGAAATTAATTTATTACCAATAGTTAATTGTATGGGTTTACTTAAATAATTTGTTTTGCCAAGCCTCTGATTTACTATTTTCCAAGTTTCTCTAGATCTATTATGTGCATTGTTTATTTTATTATTATAAAATGTTTGTTTCGCAATTTTAATATTTCTCTTGTGCTGTCTTTTCAAGTTCTTATAAGTATCTGCATTATATTCATTAAAGTTGTTTTTTAAATTATTATAAAGATTTCTGAGTATTTGACCATCTTTAATTATTTTATCGGTTAACCACCCATTTTCATTTTTATTATCGCTCTTGTAATCAACATGTATAAGAGGACAGGCTGCATCAAAACACCACTGTATATCACTCAAGAAAGTGTTAAATGCATCTCTTGTATCTAATGTTAAGATATACTCCCAATTGTTTTTTGATAACCGTACAATAAATTCATGTATATTTTCTTCCCTCAGAGTTCTTTTTAACCTGTAAACTTTTTCACATTTATTTTCTATATTAACACTGAATGAAAATAAGTGAGCCAAGTGATCTGCTAGCAGTGCATCGTACACTTGTACTTTATAATTTGGAGGAGGCAAATTTGTTACTAGGTAGTCTAGTGCAGAAGAACTAATATGACCATTTACATTTTGAAATATTCTTGTTGGTTCATTTGTGGTGATATTTAGTTGAAAAGATTCAAATGTGTCACATAACAATTTGGTGGGTAGGCCCCTGTCTAACAGATTTATATTGAGATCACCACAAAGAACAGTGTAGTTATAATTGTTTTTGGTAACAAAATTTAAAGCCGATGTCAATTTATTAAGGAAAATATTTAAATCACCGTTTGGAGGTCTGTATACACAACATATTACAACTTTGACATTTTGCTTTAAATTTATAGAGATGCCACACATTTCAATGTGACATTCAACTGATAATTTCCTAAATATACACATTTCATTATAGTCTAACTTAGATTTAGTCCTAACACATATTAAAGAGCCACCATGGATATGATTGCTACGTGCAAAATGAGAAGCAAATGTAAAATTCGGTACTACAATATGATTAATGTTAGAGTTTAAAATCCAGTGTTCCGATATACATAGGACATCTAGATTATTGACAATAGTAAAGATTTCAACACTATTTAGTTTATTCACTAAACTCTGAATATTTACGTGGCCAACTTTGATTATTTCTACATTGTGAGTGTCATTTGGGATAATCGTGGGTATAAAAAATTGTCTGAAGCTAAATTAATTGGCTTGTTTAACTGGTCATTATTGTTGCACCTTATGTCATCTAACACGCATACTGACTTATCACCATCGGCATTTACTGTAACACAGAGGTCTCCGTTATTCTCTTGGTAGGGTGTTGATAAGTCAATAACTGCACCTTGGGCCCTTACCTCATTGGCTTCCTTAACACTACCAGGGTAATGCACTACCTTAGACAATGCAGTCACATTATGTTGAATAATCGGAATATAGGTTAAGTTATTGTTTGTATAATTTAAATTTTCGATAAGTTCGATAAGCTTGATACTAATATTATATTTATTGTTTACTCGAGATCTAGCTTTATTAATGTCCAGGAAACAGACATTATTATCACTGTATCTATTTAGCCGTTTTGAAAATTCATTCAGCTTCACATTTATTTTAAACATGATTGTCTTAATTTATAATTATTGTTTATATTTATTTTATTACTGTTTATTACATATTATTATTGTAAAGAATGACTAACACCGAAAGCAAATACGTATTTTTTAAATAGGATTTCGTTGCTTATTGTGTCATGTAATTGTGTTCGTATGACATCTATTCTGCTATCTTGAGCTTCAACTTTGCTTGAGCTAAACAGGGCACCTCAAACACTAAATTTAGAAACAATTGAGCAATGCGGTCTTGTTCTTCGCAACATTGCAATTGGCTTTCGCGCTAAACCTAAATGTCTTTAAAAGCTTACCCATGTAATTGTCTAAAAAGTCTTATTTAACAGGTGTATGATATAATCACACATACATTATTTCTGTTAAATATTAAGTAAGCAACTGTTGTTGTATTTCTGATTAAGTTTTGTTTGGCACCTTATTATGCTATATTTACAGGATGATATTGACGTGGTTTCTAAATATTTCGTGATAGAGTTCTCCAAATTAGCCGCAACGAATTCACTTCTCAAATGTGTTAGTCCACCTTAATAAAGATATAAAATAGAATAAATTATTAGAAGATTATATATAGATTACTAATCAGTCGGTACCCTCTCGCATAGTAAAATCTTTTAATTATATGTACAATTAAAAAAAAAGAGTAAAAGTTGTAACCAGGCGTCGCCGATTGCAAATACCCATTTGGTTAATATTTCGTATAACCTTCTTCATTTCCACCTTCCATAATCCCCCTTGGGAGTGGTTTGTCTCGTGTCCCTCAGACGCGCAGTACCAGGTTTATCTATAATTTCAGCACCAAAGTAGGTTGGAAGATCACTACTTGGGGGAGGAAGGAATGGAGAGACTAATTCAATTCTGTCCTGGCAACGCCGCATGATAGTAAATACTGTATTCCAGCAATAAATATGGAACCTTTACAAATGGCTGTCACCTGGCGAGAGATTTCGAAATCAGATTGACTGTATTATGATACTCACCACTGATGGTGATCATTAATTAAGCTCTGTAAAACTCTACCTCTCGCTGACCATCAGCTACTCATATGCACCTTCTCGCTGAAATTGAAAATATGTCGAAGGAAAGTACAAACACGTCTAGCTCACCATAACTGATGATCATACTTTCCAAAACAAATTCAGAGAATACATAAATGAAGTATCCATTTCGTGGCGAAGATCCAAATAGCTTGTGGGACTCCCTAAAGGAGAACATCACACGAGCGGTAACAAGGCACAAAACGAGACACGTAGAAATGTAAAAGAATCGTGGAAAACAACCGAAACTCTGACTGAACTAAAAGCCAGGAAAAATGTGAAGGTTCAAGGTGTCAACAATGCTTTGGAATTGGAAGAATATAACAGACTAACGCGGAGAATTCAGAAGTCAAATGCAAATCACAATAATAGCAAGGACCTTTTCCTAACAGTAAGGGTGATCACACACAAATTTAAACCCAAAACCTGGCCAATTAAGGACTCCACCGGTACTCACAGGAATCAGATAATTGAAGTCTAGAGCCAATATTGTGAAAAACTTTTCGAGGTTGACCATCCTTAACAGTACTAGGTCTGTTGCTAACTAATGAACAAATATGAATCATGAACGATACTAAAATCTACAGATGTGCTATGGTAAAATGTCACGCCCACTATTCTGTTATAGGAAAAATTACCGCCCTCTAGGAGTGGGGTTGAAATTGAACATACAGGGTGGTTCGTAAATAATGGTCCATAGAGCAACAGTGAATTTCTTGGCCAACACGCAGTTCAGATTCTAACCCATTGGAATTCTGCATATGGAGCGCAATTAAAGATATTGTTTACAAAAATACCAAAAATATCCACACCCAACTTTGGCAAACAATCAATGCAGCAGCAGCCTGTTTTGATCCAATGGTAATATTTAATATGAGGCGATATTTCATGAATGGTATGGATAAGTGTATCGACATTTATTCTGAAATAATGTTTATTTTGTCTCCTTTCTTCCATTTGTTTTTTATTCGTTGAATCCTTGTTTAAACCATAGTTTTGTTTCATTAAATTTTGTCTTCATTGTTTTTCAAATAAAATGTATTAACTTGATAATTCGTGCTTTAAATCTGTCATAGTGTCAACATTGCATTGTTTAAATGTTAAAAGTATTGTTGGTATCAGCCTACTACGTTAAGAATATTTCTTATAATGACAAGTATACTTTTTCTTCGCCAAAACGAGATAGGTTTGGGATGGTTTAATTAAAAAAGCAATAACGTTACGGGTAAAAAAGTTAAAAGTACATTTACACCTTAAACAATGCTTATGAGGCACCCTCTAGGCTCTACACAAAAGTGGGAGCAGATTTTAATTTTTCTTCTCAAAAAACCCCTATTCACCAATTTTCATAACAATATTTGAAAAACTTCAAAAGTTACATTGTGAGACAATTAAAAATATAATATAATATAAAAAACCGCTGCCTAAGGAATCACTACTTCCACATCCAGATTATTCGTCCAAGTCACTTTAAAGGAAACATCTTGACTATATTTGCACTCTAGTATGTGGAAATTATTGGTCATAGAATTATAATAATATTTGGGGTAGATGTCATAGAAAAGTTTGAGGAGTTGGTTTCTACCATATACGTTAAAAATGAAGTTTCTAGTTTACCGTACCTATTTTCCACTATTTACAACCTACCACCTCAATGGAGTCATCTCAATCAGATGTCACTACAATACATACGTGTACTAACTTTCAAGTGAATATCTCAATTTGATGTTATCAATCCCATTGATAATGAAGCGGAGGTGGTAGAGTTTGAAAAATATTAGAAAGAAATCTGAGGCCTTGGTTTCTAGTATATACACCGAATCCCAAATTTCTGTAGTCTTACCAGCTTGCTTTACTTATTTTCCCCTATTTGTCCCTATTTAACCCCCAACCCTTCAACGGCATCATCTCAAATTATAATCTAGTTTCAGACGTCGTTATAATACATACGTGTACCAAATTTCAAATGAATATCTCAATTTTATTTTATCAACCCTTTTCATATTGGAGTAGGGGTGGTTGGGTTGAAAAATATTATAAGAAAATCTGACGCTGTGGCTTCTAGTACATACACCGAATTTCAAGTTTCTGTAGCCTTACCAACGGTTTAGTTATATTCCTCTATTTACCCCAAATTAACCCCCAACCCTTCAACGGAATCATCTTAAAATATAAACTAATTCCAGACGTCGTTATAATACATACGTGTACGAAATTTCAAATGAATATCTCAACTTTATTTTGTCAACCCCATTAATGGGGTAGGAGTGGTGGGGGGGGGGGGGTTGAAAAATATTATAAAAAAATCTGAGGCCTTAACTTCTTGTACATACACCGAATTTCAAATTTCTGTACTCATACCAGCTTGCCTTACTTATTTCCCCCTATTGACCCCTAAATAACCCCCAACCCTTCAACGGAATCATCTCAAAGTATAATCTAGTTCCAGATGTCGTTATAATTCATACGTGTACCAAATTTCAAATGAATATCTCGATTTTATTTTATCAACCCTTTTAATAATGAAGTAGGGGTGGTGGGGGTTGAAAAATATTATAAATAATCTGAGACCTTGGCTTCTAGTACATACACCGAATTTCAAGTTTCTGTAGTCTTACCAGCTTGCTTTATTTATTTTCCCCTATTTACCCCTATTTAACCCCCAACCCTTCAACGGAATTATCTCAAAATATAATCTAGTTCGTTATAATTAATACATACGTGTAGAAAATTTCAAATGAATATCTCAATTTTATTTTATCACCCTTTTCAAATTGGAGTAGGGGTGGTGGGGGTTGAAAAATATTATTAAAAAATCTGACGCTTTGGCTTCTAGTACATACACCGAATTTCAAGTTTCTGTACTCTTACCAACTTGTTTTACTTATATTCCTCTATTTACCCCAAATTAACCCCTAACCCTTCAACGGAATCATCCCAAAATATAATCTAATTCTAGACATCGTTATAATACATACGTGTACGAAATTTCAAATGAATATCTCAACTTTATTTTATCAACCCCTTTAATGGGGTAGGGGTGGTGGGGGGTTGAAAAATATTATAAAAAAATCTGAGGCCTTAACTTCTAGTACATACACCGAATTTCAAGTTTCTGTACTCTTACAAGCTTGCTTTACTTATTTCCCCCTATTTACCCCTATTTAACCCCCAACCCTTCACCGGATTTCCTCAAAAAACAATCCAGTTCCAGATCTCGTTATAATATATACGTGTACAAAATTTCAGGTCAATATCTTAAACCGTTCCGGAGAAAGCGTGCGGACAAAAAAAAGTTACAGACAGACCGACAGACAGACCGACAGACAGAAAATTTTTTTTCGCTCAAATTTAAAATCTCGACGTTTCATGACATTCTAAACCTATTTCACGAATAAAAATTTTTGAAAATATTTTTGCGATTACTATACTTCCAATCCACTACGTGGATGTGGAAGTAATTGAACACCCTGTTAACATCATCTTTTATACTAAAGTAAGCTTAGCTACATCGCAATGTTTTAATATTACAAATTCGCGATTGCTCTATGGACCATTACCTACGGACTACCCGATATATCGAATTTAGTGAATTCTAAACAAAATGTGAGAATTTTCAAGGATAAATATAGCAACCGGAAAATTAATTTTAGTTTTTGAAACAAAAACAAGTATATTATAGTCTATTTGAAAATTACTCAAATAGTGGCTGAATGGGCTTAGCCCAAAGCCGAAGAATTGTAAAAAAAGAAAATTGAAAATGAAAAAGACTAATAAAAGTTGTGACA
This sequence comes from Stenurella melanura, assembly GCA_963583905.1. Lineage (NCBI taxonomy): Eukaryota > Metazoa > Arthropoda > Insecta > Coleoptera > Cerambycidae > Stenurella > Stenurella melanura. Next base: position 5,368,510 of record OY757309.1, read on the forward strand.
GACTTAATTTTTTTATAAAGCATTTTTTTTATGACATCTCTTTGATTTTTGTTTTAAAATGTATCTATTACAACTGGCCTTTCTGACAATTTTTGTTAATTAATTTGTTAGGCAGAAGTGTTTATGAAGCATTTTTTTAAATGAAAGTGCAATTCATAACACCTTGATTTTTGTTTTAAAATGAAATTTAACATCTCTCCTATCTATTACAACTGGTCTATTTGACAATTTTTGCTCATTAATGTGACAGACTAAATTTTTTATAAAGCATTTTTTTTTTAAATGAAAGTACACTTGAAGTGTACCTTGATTTTGTTTTAAAATGAAGCTTGACATCTCTCCTATGTATTACAACTGGTTTGTCTGAAAATTTTTGTAAATTAATGTGGCAGACTTAATTTTTTAATTATAAAATGTGGTCGCGGCAGTTTAAAATTTCAGTATGTCGTAGTTAAAAGCATTTTTTCACTGATAGACCAATTCATATGCATAAAAGGATCTCAAAGTTAATTAGAGAAAAATATGAAGGTTGTGTTTTGATGCGGCCATTGTAAAAGCTTACTTAAAAAAAACCGTTGTCTCGGCGCTTAAAAATTAAGTCTGACATAGAAAAAAGTATTTTTTCGATAAAGAAGATATTTGAATATATAAAAAGAATCTGCAATATTAATTCAGAATTGAAAAATATCAATTTTTCTTAGTTAGCAACGGTTATAACACATTTTTTAAATAAAAAACTGTGGTCGCGACACTTTAAAGATTTAGTTTGTCGTAGTGAAAGGCATTTTCCCCTGACAGATCAATTCTTATGCAACCTCAAACTTAATTAGAGAAAAATATGAAGGTAGTGTTTTGACGCGGCCATTGTAAAAGCTTATTTAAAAAAAAAAAACGTATCGGCGCTTAAAAATTAAGTCTACCATAGTAAAATACATTTTTTCGATAAACAGCGTATTTGTATATATCAAAGGAATCTACAATATTAATTTAGAAATGAAAAAAAAAGTCTTTCTTAGTTAGCAACGGTCACAGCACATTTTCTAATTAAAGAATGTGGTCGCGGCACTTTAAAAATTAAGTCCGTCATAGTGCAAAACATTTTTTCGCTGGCAGATCAATTCTTATGCATAAAAAAGACCTCAAACTTAATAAGAGAAAAATATTAAAGTGGTGTTTTGACGCGGCCATTGTAAAAGCTCATTTAAAAAAAAACGTCGTCACAGCGCTTCATAATTAAGTCTGACATGGTGAAACAAATTTTTTTCAGTGACAAACTAATTTTTATGCATAAGGGAGATCTTATACTTCACTTGTTTTTTTTAAGGACGTGTTATTAATCCTGATACATTGATGCTGCGCATTCAAAATTAAGTCTGTCACATTAATTAACAAAAATTGTCAGAGAGACCAGTTGTAATAGATAGGAGAGATGTTAAGCTTCATTTTAAAGCAAAAATCAAGGAGATATTATGATGTGTACTTTCATAAAAAAATGCTTTATAAAAAGTTAGGTCGGTCACATTAATTAACAAAAATTGTCAGACAGACCGTTTTTTTTAAATGATTCATTATTTTACACAAACTGAGAAAATTTTTTTTTTTTTAGTCAAATTTTATATTGATAAAAACATTCTGAAATATTTCATCCCTTAATATGTATATAGCTATATGTACATTGTACAGTGCTGATTATATATCTACATTTTACAAGAATTCGTCAATAATAAAAAAAAACCGCTGCCTAAGGAATCACTACTTCCACATCCAGATTTTTCATCAAAGACACGTTAAAGGAAACATCTTGACTAGATTTGCACTCTAGTATGTGAAAATTATTGATCATAGAATTTTAATAATATTTGGAGCAGATGTCAGAAAAGTTTGAGGCGTTGGTTTCTATCAAATACGTTAAAAATAAAGTTTTTAGTTTACCCCACTTATTTTCCACTATTCACAACCTACCACGATCCACCCCTTCAATGGAATCATCTCAATCAGATGTCATTACAATACATCCGTGTACTAACTTTCAAGTAAATATCTCAATTTTATGTTATCAAACCCATTAACAATGGAGCGGAGATGGTGGTGTTTGAAAAATATTATAAAGAAATCTGGGGCCTTGGTTTCTAGTATATACACCAAATCCCATATTTATGTACTCTTACCAGCATGATATACTTATTTTTCCCTATTTACTCCTATTCAACCCTCAACCCTTCAACGGAATCATCTTAAAATATAATCTAGTTCCAGATATCGTTATAATACATACGTGTCCCAAATGTCAAGTGAATATCTTGATTTCATTTTATCAACCCCTTTAATAATGGATTAAGGGTGGTGGGGGTTGAAAAATATTACTAAAAAATATGAGGCCTTGGCTTCTAGGACATACGCCGAATTTCAAGTTTCTGTACCTTTACCAGCTTGCTTTACTTATTTTTCCCTATTTACCACCAATTACCCCCGCTCGTTCAACGCAATCATGTCAAAATATAATTCAGTTTAAGATATCGTGTAACAAATTCCAAGTGAAAATCTAAATTTAATTTTATCAACTATTATAAGAAGGGAGTGGGGGTGATGGAGGGATGGAAAATATCATGGAAAATTCTGAGGCCATCGCCTCTAGTATATACACCAAATCACAAATTTCTATACTCTTACCAGCTTGCTTTACTTAGTTTCCCCTATCTACTACTATTTAACCCCCAACCCTTAAACGGAATCATCTCAAAATATAATCTAGTTCCAGATGTCGTTATATACATACGCGTACCAAATTTCAAGTGAATATTTCAATTTTGTTTTATCAACTCCTTTAATAATGGTGGGGCTTGAAACATAATATGAATAATCCGAGACCTTGGCTTCTAGTACATACACCAAATTTCAAGTTTCTGTACTCTCACCAGCTTGCTTTACTTATTTCCCCTATTTATCCCTATTTAACCCCCAACCCTTCAACGGAATAATCTCAAAATATAATCTAGTTCCAGATGTCGTTCTAATACATACGTGTACCAAATTTCAAATGAATATCTCAATTTTATTTTATCAACCCTTTTAATAATGGAGCAGGGGTGGTGGGGAGGTTGAAAAATATTTTTAAAAAATTGAGTGTTTAACTTCTAGTACATACACTGTATTTCAAGTTTCTGTACTCATACCATCTTGCTTTACTTATTTTCCCCTATTTTACCATATTTAACCCCCAACCCTTCAACGGTAGCTTCTCAAAATATAATCTAGTTCCAGATGTCGTTATAATACATACGTGTACCAAATTTCAAGTGAATATTTCAATTTTATTTTATCAACCCCTTTAATAATGGAGAAGGGGTGGTGGGGGTTGAAAAATAATATAACTAATCTGAGACCTTGGCTTCTAGCACATACAGCGAATTTCAAGTTTCTGTACCCTTACCAGCTTGCTTTATTTATTTTCCCCTATTTACCCCTATTTAACCCCCAACCCTTCAACGGAATCATTTCAAAATATAAACTAGTTCCAGATGTCGTTACAATACATACACGTACCAAATTTCAAATGAATATCTCATTTTTATTTTATCAACCCCTTTAATAATGAATAAGGGGTGGTGGGGGGGTTGAAAAATATTGTAAAAAAATCTGAGGCGTTGGCTTGTAGTACATGCATCAAATTTCAAGTCAATATCTTAAACCGTTCTGGAGAAAGCGTGCGGACAAAAAAAAAGTTACAGACAGACAGACCGACAGACAGACAGAAATTTTTTTTTTTCGCTCAAATTTAGAATCTCGACGTTTCATGACATTCTAAACCTATTTCACGAATAAAAATTTTTGAAAATTTTTTTGCGATTACTATACTTCCAATCCACTACGTGGTTGTGGAAGTAATAGAGAGAGGCGAATATAGGGAATGCTAATATCAATCGATGCAGAATTCAATACTCTATGAAATTCTGTGAAAATTTGAAAAAATTGACTATTGGACGTTTGAACTAAAACAATTTTCAACTGCGAACATAAAGTACCCTGTGTGACATTGTGAAAATATAAGACAATTTTTAATTAGGTCATAGGGTACTTGTATGAGTTAGAAAATAAAATCTCTAAATCGGCCTCACGATAAAGGATATCGATTTTTTTTTTATGTTGGAAAGGTAGGAACCATCAAAAATCCCCAAAAACATTAATTATCTCGGAAACTAGTACGTTTAAGAGTATATTATGGTACATAAACCCAAGCTAAAATTTTACGAGGAATCCAAGCATGAAATAAAATATAGGGTGTTCCATTTAAAATAACAAAGTTAGGTGCTACATTCGGTGTAAGCGGAAGTAACACATGCTTGGAAATATTTTCGTTAGATCCGCCATATACAAAAACCCCCTTAGATCAATTTTCAAATTTATAAACTCAACAGATTCCAAGAAACGTCTAACACCCGCTTCCCATAAATAACCCTGTATTTCAAAATTTGATATTGATTTTACGAAAAAGTGCTCAAAGATTGCAATGCTTTTTGAAGAGACTGTAATGTCACGTTTGTCATATTGTCAAAAAACGTAATCACGATTGCTAACTTAGATAAAACAAAAATTAAATAACAATAGAACCAAATGTAAGGAAATATACCAGTAGCATTTTAATTAGTCAATTATGCACAAAAAATACCACGCTAATTAATGATTGTACTTGGATGAGTTAATTACAGCAAATAATTTAGTATGTTATCCGTTTAATGAAGGAATATGTGATTTATCTCTCTTATTGAGATCACATAGCCCGGGGAGCCAAATTGTGATTCTGCAATACATTTTTAAATCATCTCTAGTGGGGATCTTATTATAAAAAGTGTATGCCGAAATTTGTAAGGCATCACAATATTTAGTAGTGTTCAATTACAGTCATCATGAAACAAGTAAGAATTTCGTAGTTATTACATAATGTGTAAAAAATCAGATGCGCAATAATAGTCGACGAAGTTACATTCATAATTGCTAGTGAAGTGTTTTTCGACAGTGACTACCCACACGAGTTTCAAGCAATTATTTTTAAGAGGCTCCGTGGCTGGCTGTGTCTTTGGAATACAGCGAATGTGCTCAAACAGAAAAATAGTTTCAGCTAATTTTGCTTCATTTTTATTTTGAAGCTGTTTTCTAGAGACGATTTTATCTAAATTGGTTTATGTCTAGGCTTTTAACCTGAAACTATTTTTCTGTTTCAGCGCGTAAGATAAAATCAAATAAAGCTTCATTGTGGATATCCTTTAACGCATCGGATGTAATATTTTCACAAAGCTATTATTTTGCTTCGCTTTTTGTTTCATTAAGAAGCGATTATTATATTTAGTTTTACAAATATTTAAAACATTCATTCACAAAGTAAGTTTGAAAATTTTCGGCCGTATTCATCTCGTTTGGACTTTGGCTTTATCTTCACTGATTTAGTCTCATTGAGCGGTAAGAAACTCGTCAATATGTTTATATTTACATATAATTTTCGGTAAATTACACTTTGTTTTCAAAGTTTTTCAGTTTTTTTGCATATCCTATTTTCGAAATAGTTTATGTATGTGTCTTCTTCGATAGCATCTACAATAAGGCTCTTATTGATTTTGGCCTATGTTGATTTTTTAAAATTTAAATATGTTAACATATTTTCAATATTATTAACTGAGCATGTATTCAAGAATTGGAAATTCTTAAACTTCTATAACGTTCTTGCCTCATAATAGATTTTATTGATACCACATGCAACTGATAGATGAAACTGCTAACTTTTACGGTATGCCGACAATACGTCTTACTCGTTATTATGAAGATGGTGGGCGGTGCTGAGATTTATCGATGTAATCTTTACTGGGAGATGACCAAAATTACAAATATTGCAATTATATTTTAAAAGGTCAAACTAATAGAATGGTTCGGCCATATTGTCGTCAACATAATTTATCAAATATACGTAAAGTTTATTCGAATCTAAATTATATATTAATATCTTAGGCATATTCGTATTTTTATGTACTTAATCAAAAATATTAGCAACGTTTTTCACACAAATTTTCAACCATAAATTATACAATATAGCCACGGCAAAGCGATATTGTAGGTGTAAAGAACAATATTTTTTTTTACTATGAGCACAATTTTCTGTATTCAGCTCTTGCTTGACCCAAAATCTATTTTCAGTACGCTGGTGGCAGCTTAAAAATAAAATTCGCTTTTTTTACAATGAACACAATTCTGTAAGTGAGGGAAGTAAAGATATACAAATATACATATAACAAAACAAAATATACAATAGAAAGATACAAGATGTTTTTAAAATGCATCACATCTATTTTTTTAAATATTTCAAAATTGGAGATAACTAGATCAAATTCAAAACACCATCGAATTAAAATGTTGCATAAATATTGCACTATCGATGTCGACTATAAATTAGTAGTCTAAAAATTCTATAATCTAAATTAGTTCTATATTAAACTGTACACATTAATTCAACTTCCAACATGCTGAAAAATAAAATTCGCTTCATAATCCCTTCAAATTAGAAGAAAAATTACTGATTTTGGGAAATTCCTACAGCTAAGCCACCCGTATAGAAAGTTGTCTTGGGGTTGTGTTAACATATTTTTCACCAAGCACTATTAGCCGCATGTTTCTAAATGCTTGGTTGCATTGTATTTTGGCTGAAATCTCAAATATTTCTGAGGGGATTTTCAAAATTTTGGTATCATTAGATTCGTATCAAAATGAGGTATTTAAAAATGTTGGTGAACGATTAAATTCCCATTTAAAAAAACCGAGTTAGTGGGTAAAAATCACATTTAAAAATTTTAAACGCCTTTAGAGAATTAAGTAATGCAATCATATTGCTCTTTTTATTTTTATAGTAACGTAACACACAAACTAAAATATATTTTGGGCACCACAGCACTCTGGATTCAGAAATAGATTTTTTAATAAAATTTTTAATGTTTATCAAAAGTGACCAAAATGAATGTATTGTATTCAAAATTTCCTCTAGATTCCAAAAATGTAAAAATATATAGGGTGTTCCATTTAAAAATCGAAAGTTGTGAGCATTTTCGGTCAAACCGGATGTGCACCAAACTTGATTTTTTATTGAAAATATGGCATTTTAGTCGTGTAATAAGGCCTCCAAATTTCAATTTTATATTCCAAATATTTTAGGAAATATCGGGGCGAGCGCAATTCGTGACTCACCCGGTATATATTATTTGCACCTATAATATCACTTTGCCGTGGACACATTGTATAAAACATGACTCTCTACACAACGCTGGCGATCGCCCAGTATGGTGGATTTGATCCAATTTCAAGAGGAAAAATTTTAACAGAAGTTATCTTGTTGAAAAGAAATGATCTATACATACATACACCGACAACTTTCTTTACTATTCGATATTTGAGTTCAGTATGTTATGATAGAAGCATATTTCTGTAGACAGTTTCTTTCAGGATGATTATTAAGAAATTGTGTCCGTTTATAATAAATCAATTTGCTTAAATTAAAAAGGTGTAAGTAATTAGTTGAATTAAAAAAGACCGCTGCCTAAAGAATCACTACTTCCACATCCAGATCCCCGATCCAAAAGTCTCTTTAAATGAGAGCGTCCTGATATTATATTTGCACTATAGTATGTGGAAATTATTGCTCAGAATTTTAATAATATAATATTTAAAATCGTCAGTCCAAAAACCCATAAAACGATGAGTATAACAAAATGTTAGACCTTAGTTTCTGATATGTTACCAAATTCTCTCTCTCTTCCTTTTTAAACCTATTTCACCTCCAACCCTTCAACGGATCCAGCTCAAAATGTAATCTAGTTCCAAATCTTGTTATAAATCATACGTGTACCAATTTTCAAGTCAATAATACTGGAGCCCATCTGCAAAAGTGGTTTCAGGTACCGCAGTTACCGCCGCTTGATTGAAATGTTGTAGATATCTGTAGCTACCATTTCCCCACCAACGACATGTCACGTGACCTCGCTCTCTTCGAGAGAGAGAGAGGCGAAAACGAAGGGCCGCTTAACTGTTGCCAAAAAAATCGTAAAAAATTTAGGCACATTTTTTAGAAAAATAAGCCTCTTGGTGTTTTTTTTCCAAAGTGCTTCCTTCTCCGAATAAATAATAAGGAATGTAATTCCAATTTCTTTAGTTTTTATTGCGGGAGAATGGGGCACTTTGAGGAAAAAGTTTAACAGGCAATAGTTGTTTATTTTTTACTAAAGAATATGCCTGAGGTTCTTGAGACTTTTCTGAAGAAAACAAAAAAGAATCTGAGGAAATTCTTGGCCGAAATTATTTTTGTCTAAATAATTATGAAAACCGGCAGACGTGTTCTTTGGACAAGAATAAGCAACTTTTGGCTGTTAGAGTTTTTCTCTGACAGGCTTCCTTCACCTTAAAAGAAATAATAAAGTTCTATTAATTCTTTTTTTTTTCATTATTTTTTTCCGGGAGAAGGAAGCACTTTGGAAAAAAACACCAAGAGACAAAATATGCTTATTTTTGACCAAAAAATGTGCCCGCATTTTCTTCAGAATTTCTTGGCAGCTTTTAAGAGGCCTTTCGTGTTTAGCCTTTCTCTAGATGAGAACGAGGTCACGTGACTTGCCGTTAGGGGGGAAATGGTAGCTACAGATTCTTGCAATATCTCCACCAAGAGGCGGCAACTGCAGTGCACGAAGCCACTTTTGTCGATGGGCTCCCGTACTATAAGAAGAAGAACAAAGTCAAACGTATTTATAAACAACCTCAATTTCAACGGTGATATTTTTTTCATAATTTTTAGTGTGTTTCTTTAAAACGGGTTAATTTTTTTCAAAAATTTTTTGCACTCTGTTATCAGCAACAATAAATCTAAAAGTACGATAATATACAGAAATTGGGATTATCTTAGAAAAGGCATTTTGAAAACTATTAAACAGATTTTTCTTTCACAGTTTTGCACAGAATTTGTCGTCTTGCTTTAACTTATAAAACACCTGCGACCAAAAACTCATCATATAAATTCCGTATACAGGGTGTCCCAGAATTGAGTTCCCGGACTGCAACTTGTGATTCCTGAGTTCATATTGGGCCTGTATAACCCAACTTACCTAAGTCCAAAAATGCATCCCTGGGAAAGTACATGCTCTTAAAATGAGACAGAAAGAAACATTTTTTTTTCAATAATTTCCGTTATGTTGAAGACAACATTTTCAAATTTTGGTGGGAACTATATCTCTATAAGTCTATGTAAACTTGACAACAACCAAATATCTTTTGTTTCTCAATTTCGTTTTCATAATAATTAATATTTCATTGGCTATACCGGGTTAGTCACGAATTGCGCTCGCCCCGATATTTCCTAAAATATTTGGAATAGAAAATTGAAATTTGGAGGCCTTATTACACGACTAAAATGCCATTTTGAATAATATCTATAAATGTCAATTTATGGTTTAATTATATTAATTATTTTAAAGATACCTACTGTTACCTAGTTTAAGTTTAATTGTTCAAACGGAATTGATTTTTATTTATTTATAGGCCCGATATTTATGTTCATTTAAATAAAACTCTGAAAACCGAACTGATGTCGCATTCTATTGCAAATGTCCTTGTGGATGTAATTGTGTTTACCTCCACATACCTATGCTAAACTTAATTGTAACGTTCTTTGCGCTCACAATTATTAAATGTTTGATAGCTCAAGATTGCCTATAACTACACGAGTCTGTCTGACAGCTGATATTGTTTTATTACATTCAATGGCTACTACGAATTTTCCAATGTTATTAGGTTACCAGATTTACACATAAATGTGCCATTTTAGTTTCCAAAGCCCACTAATCTATTATCTATTAGCCGCATGGTTCTAAAAGCTTGGTTGCATTGTATTTTGGCTGAAATCTCAAATATTTCTGAGCGGATTTTCAAAATTTTGGTATCATTAGATTCGTATGAAAATGAGGTATTTAAAAATGTTGGTGAACGATTAAATTCCCACTTAAAAAAACCGAGTTAGTGGGTAAAAATCACATTTAAAAATTTTAAACGCCTCTAGAGAATTAAGCAATGCAATCATATTGCTCTTTTCATTTTTATAGTAACGTAGCACACAAACTAAAATATATTTTGGGCACCACAGCACTCTGGATTCAGAAATAGATTTTTTAATGTTTATCAAAAAGTGACCAAAATGGATATATTGTATTCAAAATTTCCTCTAAATTCCAAAAACGTAAAAATATATAGGGTGTTCCATTTAAAAATCGAAAGTTGTGGGCATTTCCGGTCAAACCGGATGTTCACCAAACTTGATTTTTTATTGAATAGATGGAATTTTAGTCGTGTAATAGGGCCTCCAAATTTCAATTTTCTATTCCAAATATTTTAGGAAATATCGGGGCGAGCGCAATTCGTGACTCACCCGGTATTTTTTTAATAGCCCTGTAAAATTGCTGAATACTTGAATATTTTTTCAGAGCATTGAAAGGGCTGCAAAAAGGTACGCCTAATTTTTTTTTGTAATGTTAATCAAAATACAAGGAATTATCATTTTTTTCCTCCATTTGTATTTAACAATTATTTACAATTCTAGTATAAAATGTTGTAATATCAGAAAATTACAGTTTATTCTAAAAAATACATTAATAACAAATGCATTACATGACGTCCACCTGTTTCAGTACACAAATTAATACTTTAAAAAATTTTTGTAATATCAACGAAAAATCAAGAATTATCGTCTTTTTCTCTGTAGGTCATAGGTGCTTGTGAAACAGAAAACCTGTAGCGTTTGAGAAACAAAAGATATTCAGTTATTATCAAGCTTACATAGAGTACTAAAGATTCCATGAAAACTTGAACATTGTATCTACAATATACTTAATGGAAATTATTGGAAAAAAAAATTCTGTCTCACTTTAAAAGAATGTACTTCCTCGGGGATGCATTTTTGGACTAAGGTAAGCTGGGTTATACGGACCCAATATGACCTCAGGAAGCACAGGTTCCCGTCCGGGAACTCAATTCTGAGACACTCTGTATAGCAAAACAGCTTAAAAATATAACTCGGAAGAGTTTAATAATTAAGTATTACAATACGGGACATTTATAATGAAAGTCCAAATCTTTTATTAATTTAAATTGCATACGTACCTTACATTCTACTATAACAGGTTCTTAATGTAATAATATGGTAAGTATATTCTCTCGGTGAACATCGAACATCAACTCATAAACAATTTGCAACAAATAAAATTATTTAACCCGATGACATACTAACGATAACTCCAGTAGGTTTGCAGATCTGCATTTGCAATTCTAATAGAGCAATGAAATAACATTTTATAAGCTCGTAAAATTCAATCTAGACAGTTTGTTAATAAAAATGATTGAGAAACATCCAGGGATGCGTTGAGTTCCTCGCAAAGTTTTGCTTTAATTTTCGTTGGAGCCATAAATCGTTCGTTACAAAAGAGAATAGATCAAAGTGATTGTTAGTACTGGTAACGTCTGCAGTGTGTGTAAATTCATTAGAACAGTTTCATCAGAATAAGATAAAATGAAAACTGAAAATACCTTCTAATTTTTACCATGAAAATATTTACTGTGAAGAAATTATGCATCGAACATTTTTTATTAGATTAGCGCCAACAGAAATCAGACAGACAAAACTGAACAGAACAGAACTGAAAGGCTTTAATTATCTTTTTTACATTTTTGATATTCATATTTTTCTAAGTACCCTTAAAAATGTGGACCATAAAATTTTAATCGATTTTAACTACTCTGAACTGACAAAGTTTATTTTCTCGCTGTCAAGATGGCAGGTATACCTGTATAAAATAATGAAAAATCCACGGGGTTCGATAGAAAAACTAAAAATAAGGATGACTACTTTACTCTACGCTCAGGATAAGCAATAACTCCGAAACGCGTGTCTGTAGCTGCATTCTTGTTTACTTAATGTAGACTTTTTTTCAAATTTGGAACATTTGGAAAATAGCTTGATAAAATATTCTCTATTAAAATTATGTTATATTCGTTATAACGAGAGATCGCCATAGGCGTAGAAACTGCCATTCTTATATAAAATATATTTTGTTTTATTATAATTTTATCCCAAACTATTACTAAGGCTTTTGATTAAGCTCACAAAAATATGAAGATGTACAATATATCGACACTGAAATATACAGTGCGTCACTCAGAATTTCTTACATTAAGATATACTGTAATCACCAAATAGGAAGCTGCACGACTTCTAGCCATACCCCTCCTAAACACATAGAAACACCAATGGTAACAAACATGGACAGTTACGCAGATACTTCTCCTTCCAATTACACCAATGATGTATGAGTGTCGTACTCTATTAAAAGAACTGGTGGGACTATTAGGCGTCAGGCAGCTTCTTCCTATTTGGCGATTACAGTAAATCAGTTTAATTTTAAAATATTATTGAAATATTACTCCAGGAAAATAATGATTCAACCTCGGCAAGGGAGGGAATAAGCTGAAAATATGTATGAAACTTTGTTTTGGCATTCTGAAGGCTGGTAGAAAAGTCTCATATAATCTTGTGTCGCGAGATATTTAAGATAAAAAGTCTCGGAAATCTGTATTTCGCGATTATCTCGTTTTCTATGCGAAACGTGTCATTTAATGTTATTATAAAACTTGTACATCATAAAATGATCTACAATTTTCATTTCAAACATTTTTTCTTATCATCAACCGTTCTCGAGATACAGTGCGGATACTTACCCAACAAACATTTTTTGTTTTATAAGAGTAACCGTCCTATTACCGACACCGAGTTATATACATTCAAGTGATATAATGCAAGACTGGGAATAGTTCTGTTACTCCTATAAACCGCTTATAACGCTTAAATGGAGAATCATATAAAGGTAACAGACACCAATATTTAGTCACGCTATACACCTCAAGATTGCAGAACAGTAAGTAACAGAAACAGATCAGTAACTGCTATATCACTTTTTTATATAACCATTTTCCATAAATATTGGTGATAGAAATATATCCGTTATCACTAAAAAACTTGTTATTACCACCTCTCTCTCTCATTTATAATGTCTCATCTCTTTCCTAGAGATCCTATACCAACTGACACAAGAATAATGTGGTAATGAAATTAAATGATCTAGGTACCTACATGGGTATAATGGAAATTTTGCACTGATAAAGGTGCGTGTTACTAAATTTACTTTTTAAATTGGCTTCTGACATCCACAGAGAACAAATGTTGGTGCGAATAAATTATTATTGTAAAATATGACCCTTATACTTCGGAAAAAACTGTGGGCCTCTAAAACGTTAGGCAATTAAAAAAAAAATTAAATAAAAAAAATATATGACAATTTTAATGACACATTTTTTTAGAAAATAGTACAGAAATATGTTTTGTACATGCAGTTATGACTAATTGCACTTCATTTGTTACGAAATTTTGAGTTTTTAATACACACTTTTTAATTTTAAATAATGATTACTCATTGCCGTAAGATGGCTGCCAAACTTATGACCGATATTTTATTATCAACAGTTAATGTATTTTAAGAAATGTAATATAACTTTAAGCTTTGTTATAAATATTGGTTACTTTAATATAACTGTTTGAAATATTACATACCTATCTTTAAATTTTATTAGGCAACTCTTGTTAATCTTATAACACCATCAGTAGACAATTTTTTGCGATTAATTCGTGTAAATAATGGTGATTTGGCCTGCCAACCAATCACAGGCGTTTGCAGCAATGTCCTGGGATCTCTCGGAAAAACATTTGACAAACGTTTATTAAAAATATTACATAGTGCTTTTAAAGCGTTCTGCTTTATATTAAACATGTTTGCCCACATCCTTAATTCGTTACGCATCTTTTCATTTTTTTCATCGTCTGTTTCCAAATCATGCAACTGAGAAAACTTATCATCATCTTCTAGTTCAGTAAACCACTTATTTCTGTTTTCATAATGTTCAACAGTATTAACCTCTTCTTGTTCAGTAGTAAGCCGCTTTTTCTTACTTGTGACCTCAGTATCATTATCAACCGTGATATTATTCTGTTTTCCATTGCCAAAAGGAACGTTTTCTGTACATTGTCTACCAGAACGTTTGACTTCCAGTCCTGCAGTTCTTTCATTCTTTTCAGTTTCTTAAATTTCAAAGGTGTAATTTTTTGGAAGTGAATTCAAGAGGATTGAAAAGTTTTTTTAAACTTTCCGGTGAAATGTGCTGCTGTATTTTATTTTCTTCCAATTTTGTAATGCCAAATTCATTATTAAATATTTTGTTTGCTCTTGCCAATTACTTTACAAAACATAACCTATAATCAACTAATAAGTTTTTAAGTCTTATAGTATCTACTGGCGCTCTTGAGTTATATAAAGGTTGCACCTTGTTACTATCTGCAACTGATGTATATAATTGTAACAACTAACACCACTATAAACCTAAACAATTAATAGTTATATAATGCAGTAATTGTTACCCTTATATAACTTTATTATATACCATTTGGTAGCAACCACTTTAAGTGTTATAATGTAGTAACGGCAATATATCTGTTACCATCTTATAAACCTGTAAGTAATAGTCATGCTATAAAACACTTACATAACTCCGCAACTACTTTAGTAACAGTATAAAACTTCATAACATGATTATACAAATCTGTTACACTTATAGACCCTTTATAAAACTAATGGTCACCGCATGTTACTAGAAATGTTTGTTGGGTACTTATTTTAAATGAAACATCCTATATATTTTCAACTTCTCGAAATGACCATGAAATTCCGAGTCAAAACATGTAGCATACCCTATACCTAAACTCAGCAGTTACTTGTTACTTGGCACGTAGAAAGAACACGAGATGAGCTAGTCTCTACAATAAAAATAAATTTCATAATGGTATACTTCAAACACTTTTTTATTTTAAAGTTACAAATTTTTGAAATATTGGCGATTTTCTGATATGTGCTTCGCTCGCTTATCTCGGAATGGTTGACTATACGAAAAACTGTTTGAAACAGAAATTGTAGATAATTTTACGATCTACAAGTTTTATAATAGCCTTGAATGACGTATGTCACATAGGAAACGAGGATAATTGCGAAAAACAGATTTTCACAACCTTTGACCTTGTATATTTTGCGACGCAGACACGAGATTCTATGAGACTTTTCTACCAGTCTTCAGAATGCCAAAACAAAGGTTTATACAAACATACAGTCTGTTCCCTCCCATTCCGAGGTTTGCCCTTTATTTTGCCTTATTTTCCTGGACTATGTATTTAGTATGGCTCTTACGGAACGAATCAATGTTGCAGTAAGGCGTCGCCGAATGAAAATATCTAATAAACACAATAACTTTTGTTAAATCTAAAACTTTTATTTCTTTGTACATGTAAAATAGCATGGTAGAAAATTCACTAATGAAATGAGATTTCTCCGGATTTTCATGTTTCAGACTATGTAGATTAGGAAAATTGAAGAATTTCAATTTCATCACTATGTCTGTCTGTCGGTATGATATCTGATGATCTGTTGTTGCTATAACCAGAAAGCTATTTGATGAAGAAATAGAATACTTGGTGGGAAGTGAACTCCAACGAAGAAATGGGATATATAACAGAGTAGAAAATGGACAGTGATGTGCATAGTTTTGTAACAGCAACTTTATGATTTTTTACCTTCTGGGGTATATCTGAGTTTTGAACATCCAAGGCCTATTGCGTTTTTTTTTATAAACAATTTTGTTTTTGAACGCCGTTTTTTTAGGTACAAAAGTGAATATCTCGGTTCTAGAGGTTCGATCGGAACATACAGAAAACCAAAAAAATTCGCAATTAAAATTCGAACAAATCAGCGTTGGTTTTGGGTCATTTGAGTATGTACATAACGTACAAAATGGAATCAACTGTCTGAAAAGCGTTTTTGTTTTTTTTTTCATTTTAACGCCCAGGAACATCAAGAGTTCCGATCGGCTTCAAACTTTCAGAAAATATACCTTGTATTGAAAACAAAATACGCTGTAATTTTGGTGCCCATATATTGAACCTTGTGGACACAAATGAATTTGTTATGTGAAATTTGAATTGCCCGCCATTTTGTGCCATTAAGTCCAAAATGGATCATTTTTATTTCAAAATATAGATCAGGACACCAACTTTCCGATGAGATTAAAAAAATATCTTTGAAAATAATTTTGGCCATTTTTTGCCATTTATTTATTTATTAACCAAATGACAAAAAAAGGATTTTTTCGGCCATTTTGAAAACATTTTTGAAAATTTTTTATGAAAAAAAAGGAAATTGCAAGAACTTTAATTTCAAAAAAAGAAAGTTAATTTTCGTTTACCTGTAATGGCCGATAATATCCATTTGTCGTTATTTGGTTTATAAATAAATGCCAAAAAGGTGGCCAAAATGACTTTAAATTTTTTTTAATGTCCATATCTACATTTTAAAGTGAAAATGATCGATTTTGGACTTAATGGCACAAAATGGCAGGCAATTCAAATTTCAGATAACAGATTTATTTGTGTCCACGGTGTTCAATATTTGGGCACCAAAATTTCAGGGGGTTTTGTTTTTAAAAAAAGGTATATTTTCTGAAAGTTTGAAACCGATAGGAACTCTTGACGTCCCTGGGCGTTAAACTGAAAAAAATATGCTTTTTAACCAGTTTATTCTAATTTGTACGTTATGTACTTACTCAAATGACCCAAAACTAACGCAGATTTGTTGGAATTTCAGTTGCGGAAGTTTTTGGTTTTTAGTTTGTCCCGATAGGACCTCTAGAGCCGGAGATATTCACTGTTTTACCTAAAAAAACACTGTTCAAAAAATAAAATTGTTTATAAAAAAAAACGCAATAGGCTTTGGAAGTTCAAAACTCAGATATACACTCCTGGTGATCCCCCAGAAGGTATAAAATCATAAAATTGCTGTTACAAAAGTATGCATATCTCATAGTATTTTTGGTCTTTTTTACCGTACTAGTACTTTTAGTGAAAAATTTACTATGCACGTTTTAAAAAATATATAGAAAAAATGCGAGCAGGGAGAAAATATTTGACTCGTAGCCATGGAAAACATCTGCTCTACTTTTAGTGAAAATATACAGACTATACGCCCTAAAAAGATAGATAATTAAGAAAACAACTAAGGAAAATAATATTTAGAATGTAGTTGACAATATCGCCAAGAAACGAAATCTGATATATTTTCAGTACAAAGAAAAATATATAGCGGAGTCACCCAAAGAGAATACGAGGATGTAGGTCATGACCTACTCACAAAACTTAATGAATTATTTTTTAACAATATGGTTTTTAAATAATAATAACTCAAAAACGGTTAAAAATAACACATATAAGTGATATATTTTTTAAATCAGAAAAAAATACTCTATCAGAATATTTAAAAATATATAGGGTGTCCCACTTAAGAAAATATAAATTTGATCCATAACTTTTTTATTTTACATGCAATTTTTTTTTCTATAAAATTTTTGGATTTCTGAGAAAAAATAATTTTGAAATGATTAAATAGTTATCGAAATAAGAATCACGGTATCGAAACTACACACTATAGTTACACTGAATTTCTCAGATTTGAAGGAACTTTACCTAGATTAGTTCATATATCAATGTTTCTTTAAAATGTTGTTAAGTAGAAGGTATTTTTAATAAGATGGCACCACGTAAAAGTGAATTCAGTTGTATTTAAGAAAAATATTAATCAAATAGTTATTCGCAGTCAACAACCCTCGACTGCATCTTCAACTCATTCGTAAATCATGCTGCTTAATTTCTTGAATAATTACCTAATAAAACATTAATTTATATATACTGAGCTAGTCATCGATAAAAATAATAAATGAAGAAAAAGAATTTCTAGAAAATAATAACATTACTTATACCATTATAAATGAGAACCTTGTTAACCTTAACAATTGCGAAAATGAACAATAGAAAATAAAAGTAAATTAACAAAGTCAATAAATAACAATGCCTTATTCACCTAATGTGCACCAATGCTGGCACATTCTTCCATATTATTTCAAGATATATCCGTTACAAAAAGTTAATTCATTCAGTAACTGATACATGATTCACGCGAGACTGATTTTTGAATACATACATTCGTAGGTAATATTATCAACATTTTTACCCACAAATTATGACACAAGAGCTAATAAGAAAGCTATCGGCCTCAAATTCTCAAAATAATGTTGACCAACGCGTAGTTTTCAGGTAAAACTCGTATTAAAAAAATAGTAACCTGGCCCTTTTCGGACCAATTTTAATCGAAAGATGGTCTCTTTCACTTTCATTTAAAAAAAAATAAGTCTCTAGTACATCTAACATAAAAAGTTAACCGCGAAATAGATGATCCACCCTTCGATTAAAAGTGATCTGAAAAGGGCCAGACTATTCAATTTTTTTATTTGCATTTCTATATTAGATATAGTAGACTTGATTTTTTAAGAAATTGATTGAGGAAGCCGTTACTCTGTGGTAATCCATAATTATAACGAAATCGAGTAAAACACTACTATGTTTTTTACCACTATATTTGCACAAAACGTGAGTGCTAAAGGGTTGAATCTGCAGTCACGTTTTGTGCAAATATAGTGGTAAAAAACATAGTAGTGTTTTACTCGATTTCGCTATACTCAATTTTTTATAAACTAAAGCTAAATAGGTCGCCCACCTTTCCATTAAAATGGGTCCGAAAAGGGCCAGGTTACTGTTTTTTTAATACTAGTTTTACCTGAAAAATACGCGTTGGTCGTCAAAATTATTTTGAGAATTGGGTCATAATTTGTAGGTAAAAATGTTGATATTATCATTACCTACGAATATATGTATTCAAAGATGCAAACAAACAAAAATTTTTTTCGCTGCTAAACTCAGTCTAGTATGAGCAATTAGGAAATTTGTACTTAAATAAAACTGTGTTGAAGATTCCGCTAAATTCGCATATCCACTTGTCAAACAGTTAATAAATTATTTAAAAAAATTGTATGTCCTTATAGGTGTTGTTGGTTGCCGCCCTCTTTGGCTTCGCCGCCTGTGGTCGTCTAGACAGTCAGTACCTCCCACCAAACCAAGGTGGCTCTTCAGCTGGACAATACTCCGGTTCATCCTCTAATGGGCAGTATTCAGGTTCCTCTTCCTCTAATGGACAATACTCCGGTTCCTCCTCTTCCGGACAATACTCCGGTTCCTCCTCGTCTGGCCAGTATTCCGGCTCCGGTTCTGCTGGACAGCATTCTGGTGCCTCTGCCGCTGGACAGTACTCAGGTGCTGCTGGACATGCTGCCTCCGAAGCAAACCAAATCCCAATTCTTCGACTGGAAAACAACAATCACGGGGACGGCACCTACAACTTTGCCTTAGAAACTGGTAACGGTATATCCGCCCAAGAAGAAGGAGATGCCAGAGGTGACGGAACAATCGCCCATGGTGGTTTCTCCTACACAGCCCCCGATGGCCAACAGATCCAAGTTCAATACGCCGCCGATGAAAATGGTTTCCAACCACAAGGAGCTCACCTTCCAACTCCCCCACCAGTCCCAGAAGAGATCCAAAGAGCCGTTGAACAGAATTTGGCCGATGAGGCTAATGGTGTTTTCGATGACGGTCAGTACAAAGAGGAAGCCAGTCCCAGCCAGAAATACGGAGCTCCAGGAGCTCCTCAGAATCAATACGGCGCCCCCGCCGGTGCCGCTTCTCAGAATCAATTCGGCGCCCCAGCCGGCGGCGCTCCGCAAGGAGGCCAAGCACAAGGGGGATATAAATACTAGCAAATGCCATAACTTATAAATACTAGTTTTAAGTTGTAAATAAAGATTTATTTATATATGTTCTTGGTCACTTGTTAGAGCTTCACCACATGTTTTACTTTCAGAACAATCAGAACAGATATGGTTCTAAAGTGGGACGAACTCAGACATGTTTATAATAATGTTTCTACTTTGTAGTTACGTATTTCATGTACAAAAATGACAATCATATATTCAATAGGGCGGGCCGAAAAAATCGAAATTTTTCAAATCGAAAATTAATAGTGCGGAAAACTTGCATTTGATGCTTAGTAGTATTACTGCAAAATTTCATTAAAATTAATTTAGGTCTTGAGGTTCCACAGGGCACTTAGAAATTTAAAAATTTTCATTATTATTATTATTTTCAAAATTGATATTTAATAGGATTCGAAAGTTATATTGGGTCCTTAACAATGTGTTTCCAAAAATTCGCTAAATTTAAATGATGTTTACTGGTTCCACAAACCAAATAAACGATTTTATGCAAGTTTTAACATGCAGAAACTGTAAACTGATTAGTATTTTATTTCCAGTCTGTGCTTACTCGTTGTGCAGTACGGTTATCATTGTGTGAGTAATGTTTTAAATAAACATAGGTACTGTGCATATTGCATATAATGTGAAAAATAGGCGTTTACTGTTTATACTGTGTGATAAATAAACGAGTGACAAACTATAAACATTTTGATAAAATGGCAAAGTCCATAAGCGTTTCAACGCTATAGCCTGTATTCGCTGTCCAGTGTTTGGTGATCCAAAAGAATTAAGTTGCCTCGTACTACCTACATATAAAGATGTGATGCTGCAATACTTTTGCATTAGAAATGATGTTAAAAACGAGAACCAATTTGATCCTTCAGTGGAGGTAATAGGTCAAAGGCTGACACTAATAATAATTCAGATATGGGAGAAGGCATCCATTCCAACAGTAACCAAAACTAGAATTGAGCAAAAAATTCGAAGTTACCATGACAAGTATCAAAAATTAATAAAACCCTATAAGCAGAGGAAAAATGTACCCAGCTACAGTTGTTTGCCCATCCCGAAAGGCTTCTTCTACCCATGATTGCCGATGATCGTAAACATATAAAAGAGCTGGGACTGAGACGTGTTAATAAACCAAGAAAGGAAAGAACCGATGAAGTGAGACAGTTTACAATTCCGAAGCTTAACTTTGATGCATTGGATTATACGGAAATGATTCAATGGGATGAATGCAAAGTAACTGAGCTGCCCATCCTACGTAGTATTTCAGATGAGGTTTTATACTTGTGTATTTTAGGCAATGCAGAAACTGATATACCGGAATTTGCTTTCCACACACAGGGTGTAGAAAGATTGTGTCAGTTTTTGGAGCCGAAAATCGAGATGGTTTCATTAGAACCAGATTGCATTCTAGAGCAATAATGCCCAAGTTTGAGCACAAAGCAAACTATAACGTATGCAATATTCTCTAAAGGTGCACCAAAGGTAAGGGAGGTTGGGAAGGCAGGGGCGGGGCTCGAGGAGCTGCCACGTCCTCGTGGTAGGCCCTGGATTGCTTTGAAAAACTTCAATGTGAACTAAGAGCTGCGCAGTTACTCATTCAATAGTTAAACATATTTAGACAACTTTTTTTAATTTCAGCAGCCAATTTTTTAAAATGATTTGATCTTTTTGATACTTAAGTAATTTTTGTAACTTGTAAACATCATTTAAATTTAGTGAATATTTGGAAATACATTGTTAAGGACGCAATATAACTTTTGAATCCTATTAAATATCAATTTTGAAAAAAAAAATAATAATAATATTTAAGTGCCCTGTGGAACCTCAAAACCTAAATTAATTTTTGTGAAATTTTGCAGTAATACTACTGAGCACCAAATGCAAGTTTTCCGCACTATTAATTTTCGATTTGAACAATTTCGATTTTTTCGGCCCGCCCTAATATTCAATGCGATGATGCTAAAACTTCATGGAATAGCCTAAGCATAAGAGCCAGAAAAGGTCTGATCGATTTGCTATAAATGAGAGTTCGAAAGTATAACTCTTTTGGAAGAAAATAAGCCCGTGTTACCCTACGACATCCATAAGCTGTAGAAATTAATTTTCAAGAAGGCCCTTTTCAATAAACAAATGCTATTTGCAAAAAGTATACAAGTACACATTTCCAAAAAGAAAAAGAAAAACACTCATTCTGCATAGCAAAGCCTATAATCTATTAAAGATTGTTAGGTCTACGTTCATTATTATTTTTAAAGTTAAAAATGAATTAAGAAACTGGGTTTTTTAGCAGTAGTTTGCATTTTGTTAAATTATTGAATTAACCGATTTTAATGCAGTTATGCTCATTTTGCAGATATTTTCAAAACCTACAACCTCTACGGACGTACGTTCTTAAAACCTGAAGATAAATCTATACAAGCCAAAAGCTTTTTACAAGCCACTTCACTTGTTAATTTATTTCAACTACTTTGATTAATTTATGTATTTTATAAGAGCGTGTAAAAATTAGTAATACCAGTTGAATGCAAGAAGAACGGTTTCGTAACAGTGCCGAAAGATCTTTTTCTCTAATTTGATTAATATATTCAGTGGTTACTACTAGATATTTTCTAATAGACAACAAGTAAGCACACAAGCACGATTATGTTATAATTTATTAATTAATTATAGTTGTTATGCCATCGAAACGGGTGGAAAATGTACTATGATTTCCTCGAAAGTATCTTGTCTAACAATACAATCTCGACTTTCATTTGGTACCTATACACAACACAATGATTTAAAATTATGGATGATTTATTATTATTCGCTAACATTGGTAGGTAAATGACAAGTGGAATAATTTTACAATGATTACGTGATGTAAGACTTTTATTTTTTGTACACTAAATAACTATAAGAAATTAGTTGTTTTTGCCAACACTTTTTCCAGCATTAAATTAAAATTTAAAAACAAGTTAATTATTGCCTGTATCGTATTTAGTTCCAAGAATACGCTAAATATAATAATAAAAAGGAGAAAAATAAACATGGATGATGAAAGCAAATATTGAGTGTCAAAATGGAAAGAACATACGATACATGGAACATTCAATACTGCTTAGTACATATAATTCAATTCTTGGGTTTTTCGGAAATTCACTTAGAAATCATTAATTTCTTTCTTTTAACATATTGGTTTATTATACCATCATCAGAGATACTGCAGTCTTGTAGAATGCACCTTCTACTTCATTTGTAACTTTATCATATCATTGAAAATTAAATTTCCTTTAAGTTAAATCCTTATTGATAATTAGTCAGGGCAAAATAGGCGGAAAAACGCCTTTACTCGGAACCAGAGTGATTGTGCATGAAACTACATGTATGATGGCTCATTTTATTCGTTAGAGTCTCTAGATCAAAGTTGGAAACAGTTTTTTGAGGGGTCAGCTGACAATTTGTTTATTGTGGAAATATAAACAATAAAAGTGATGTTCGATAAAACAATATATGAAATAAGGCACTGGCTCCATAAATTGACGTCATTTTTTGATTTCAGTGTCATTTCTTATATTTTTGGGGTCACTCGTTCCGATTCTAATGTCAAAAAAGTACCAATACTAGAGGGCGCCACAGAAAAAGTTAAGTGAAGATGAAAATAATGACAAATGAATATTACATGAAATAAGTTTTTTTTTTCGAAATTTTTACATTTCCTTGTCATGTTTTACGTTCTCTGGTTCAGTCATTCTGATGCTGAAGGCAAAAAATCCGAATCGTAGAGGGCGCCACAGAAGTAACTAACATCAGATGGAAACAATTACCAACATGAAAAAAGCTGCTATCTCCCTAACTCTTGAGGCATTTTTCATGTTATTGTGGAGCGTTCATTTTTTGTTCCAATGGCAAAATAGTGCGAATTATAGAGGAAGCCACAGAAAAGACGGACATCGGGTGAAAATAACGATGATTTGAGATAATTATATGCTGTAAACTTCATATCCTGTATTTTATTTATTTTACCAAAGGAAAACACAATGCTCGGTACGCTATATAATCAGGGATCATCGTTATTTTTACCCGATGTCCGTCTTTTCTGTGGCGCCCTCTATGACTGACACTATTTTGCCATTAGAACAAAAAATGAACGCTCCACAATAACATGAAAAATGCCTTAAGAGTTAGGGAGATAGCAGCTTTTTTCATGTTGGTAATTGTTTCCATCTGATGTTAGTTTCTTCTGTGGCGCCCTCTACGATTCGCATTTTTTGCCTTCAGCATCAGAATGACTGAACCAGAGAACGTAAAACATGACAAGGAAATATAAAAATTACAAAGAATTTCGAAAAAAAAAACCTTATTTCATGTAATATTCATTTGTCATTATTTTCATCTTCACTTAACTTTTTCTGTGGCGCTCTCTAGTATTGGTACTTTTTTGACCTTAGAATCGGAACGAGTGACCCCGAAAATATAAGAAATGACACTGAAATCAAAAAATGACGTCAATTTATGGAGCCAGTGCCTTATTTCATATAATGCTTCATCGAACATCACTTTTATTGTTTATATTTCCACAATAAACAAATTATCAACTGACCCCTCAAAAAACTGTTTCCAACTTTGATCTAGAGACTCTAACGAATAAAATGAGCCATCATACATGTAGTTTCATGCACAATCACTCTGGTTCCGAGTAAACCGCCTATTTTGCCCTGACTAAATTATTAATATCATAATTACAACAACTTCACAATAACTTAGTAGCACATAATACGTTAGTTACTAGTTATTTATGTAGTGCGTTATATAGATTATAACGCCCGGAAAGTAACATGCAGCTCGATGGTCCTTGGCCCGAGGGATGCATTATGCCTGATGGGCGTTATAATCTAATAATGCTCGTGGTGCATACAATATTTTGTTTTTCACGAAAAATGTATTTTCTAATGAAAAATTTTCATTTTTTAAATACATGTTTTTAGTAGTCTATGACATTTATTGATACTTTGACGTTTATTAACTGTATTTGACAGTTGTTGATATTTTGACGTTTGAATGAAATGTTGATAAAATAACAGATATTCCATTATGTAGGAAAAGTCACACTCAACGATCAATATCGTTTTTTGCTCCAAAACTTTTTAATATACTTACCAAACAATTTAAGATATTGTCAAAAACACATACTAAAAAGGGAACTAAAAAAATATGTGAGAGAAAATTTTACTAATATAAAATTTATTTTTGATATATAGCAAATGTAATAATAATAATAATAATAATAATAATGGATCTTAAATATATGTAAAAATCAATTAAACTTACCTAACATAGCTTCTTATTTTTTGCTTTTAAATTATATAGTTTACGATTTTGTACATTTGTCTCTTTCTCCCTGTTCATAATTATGTTTATAAGTATATTAAGTATATGTTGTATTGATATAATTAATTAAAATGGTCCTTAGTATCTTCTGTTATTTTATGTTAAGTACATGACTTTTACTTTACTAATAATTATTAATAATAATAGTTCTATTTAAATAGTATATAACAAATAACCTTATAAGATGAGGATGAGTCCCACAACACAAGCTTTGCTTAGGTAACTCACCCTCACTTAAAGTAAATATAATCAATACCATTATCAACTATTCATTGTAACTGTAATCATTGTCACAAAGTTATATGAATAAATTACTTACTTACTTAAAAAGTGATAGAAGGTGCAAGGAGGGGTTATGTTTACATTAGTCCGCCTACAGAGGCGTATCCTTTGAAGAAGGTTAATTATGAGCTAAGGATTCTTATTAATTTTTTATGTTTTGGTACTTATGAAACAGTTATATTACACTAGGTATATTACATAAATGTTTCTGAGTCATTCAAGATATTAAAATATAAAAATGAGAAAGATGGAAATACATATTTTGATTTAAATAATATTTTTTTTTAATTAAAATAAACATGGCTACCTGACACCCCCCCCTCCTCTACGCCTATGCGTCTGTTGACTTACTTATAAAAATATGGCATATTTTCTTTCACTTAATAAGCACAAAGCACTTTTTAGGCATTGTTAAAATAGTATATATGTATCAATACACAATGGTGAAACACTTTATAAAGCACATCAGACAAAACACAAACTTAAAAACAAACCACAGAACGGATTGCTTTTGTTGATATGTCAACTGTCATCAAGTACGTTGACCAGGTGGTTCAAATTGCCCAATCATAAGCCGAAAAAACGTAAACAAAGTAATAAACACAACAAATAAGATTTTGGCTTCAAACATTCCTTGTTGTTTTCAATACCTATGTTTACTTCTTGATCTGCGAGTGCACCCAATGCTTGAATACTTGATGTACCTAGCGTTGAAACTAAAACCTCAGACGTGACACATACGTTTGATTTGAAAAACAATAAACATTACATAATGAGCAGAATGAACAGATAATAATTATTAACACTGTCAATGATAAAAATAGAACAATAATAAATAGTGTTTATTTCCTGTCTCTGACCACTTAAACGCAGCTATTGATGATTAGTTAATTAAGTGATTGATTGATTGACGTTATTCGCTGGTTCTCATAAAATACAAAAATTGGACATGTGACACGTCGTTATTGTGTATAAATAGAGAGTACAAAATATATAATATTTAAGAAATAGTATAGAAATAAATAAAAACCGATGCCTAAGGAATCACTACTTCCACATCCTGATTTTCCATCCAATTCTTAAAAGAAAACATCTTGACTATATTTGCACTCTAGTAAGTGGAAATAATTGGGTAGAATTATTTAAATAATATTTGAGGCTGATGTCATAAAAAAAAACTGAGGGGTTGGTTTCTAAAATATACTCCAAAAATGACGTTTCTGGACTCTTATTAGCTTGCTCTACTTAGGCCCGGTACTTTCACTTAAGTATAAATATACTTTATCCGGCGAATAATAATTCGAAGGATAAGATAACCAGAATTTGCTATCTACTGGATATCTTGTATCTGTACTTTCATTCAAATTACACCTTCGGTTAACAATTCGATGGATAAGATTTTAGATACTTCCCAAAGTAAGTGTTGCCAACTTAAGATGTGGTAAAATAAGAGAAATGTATGCAGAAGCTATGTACTTCAAATAAAGATAGAAATAATCCCCTACTATTACTGCTTACCTGTTTATGACATTTGAGTCATTTTTATTCTTCATAGTTGTTTGTCATTGTCATTATAGTGTTTACAATAGCTTTCATTGTGCGATTTTGTGTCTGCATATTTTTAAATGGTATACATAAAATAAAACTGTGTTTCATGTGATGTTTTTGGATAAATTGAGGAAATACATAAATAGCAGTTATTACAATTTTTTTATTATTCTTTCCGCCGTGGCTTGTGAAAGTCCGTAATATGACCCAATTATATAAAAGTCACCACTGGCCAAACCTTATCTAAAGTATTGTTAAACACAAAACAACCAACAACTTTTCAAAACTTAGGTTAGAAAATAGAATAGCACTGCCAATCAGAGTGCAAGCGCGTAGGCGTGGCTTCATTTATCTGGTAGATAAAAACCTTATTCATCGGTTTGGGCGCCGAATAGTTTATCCTAGGAATAAGCACATTTATCTGACTGATATCACTATTTGTAGGTGAAAATACCTATTTTTTGCTTATCTTCTAGATAAGACTTATTCTGCAGAATAAATGTCGTTAACTATAGATGAAAGTACCGGCCCTTAGTTTCCCAATTTATACCCCTACACCCCTTCAACGGAATCATCTCAATCAGATGTCATTACAATATATATACGTGTACCAAATTTTAAGTGATTATCTCAATTTTATTTTATCAGCCCCTTTAATAATGAAATGGAAATATATTCTAGTTCCAGATGTCGTTATAATACATACAAATTTCAAGTGAATAATGGTTGAAAAATGCGATAAAAAATCTGAGACCTTTGCTTCTAGTGTATACAACAAATCCCAGGTTTCTGTACTCTTACCAGCTTGCTTTACTTATTTTCCCCTATGTATCCATATCGCTTCACCGGATGTGTTAAAATAACAATCCAGTTCGAGATCTCGTTATAATATACACGTTTACAAAATTTCAAGTCAATATCTTAAACCGCTCCGGAGAAATCGTGTGCACAAAAAAAGTTACAGATCGACAGACAGATAGACAGAACATTTTCTTCCCTCAATTTTAAAATCTCGATATTTCATGACATTCTAAACCTATTTCACAAAAAAAAAAATTGAAATTTCTTTCTTATTACCATACTTCCAATCCACTACGTGGATGTGAAAGTAAAATAAAGTGTAAGTATTTAAATATATAAGATATATTAATTCTCATCCAACACACAAGTATATCCAGTCACTTAAATTGTTTTTTAGGTATATTTTTATTCCTAGGTTCTTGCGAGTTATTTTAGTTAGGCAACTATAATATAATATTTTCCAGGAGATCTCTAAAATGTCTATGCCATATATTCTATTTATAGAATTGTTTTTTTTTTATTTGTAACTTTTTCACAACACCTTTTATTTTATTAAAAAATAAACAGTGTGGTCATCCTAAGAAGAAATTATGGAATTATGATGGAAATATGTAAAAGTATTTATGCAAAACTTTCCTATTGGTACTTTTTCTTTATTTATTCTTGTATCGGATGCCCACCCTGTGTATATTTAAAAAAAAAGTATATACTGACCACTACATTTCGATTGTTATTTTCTTCTGTAGTTTTTTAGTCAATTTTTAGAGTATATATTTCCATTAAAAGTATTTCCCTCTCGGTAATATTATTTTCTACCCTTGTTTCCTAATTTATTCTCTTAACTGGCAACACTATGTTTTTCACCAAAGGTATACCATATCAGGTTTCCTCCTTAGTAGTTATGGGTCAACTATATGGCAAATATTGTATTTTATATGACGCCAACAGAAAGACAAGACAACAGACTGACTGACAGAAAACAATTTAGAATGCATTTGTCACTATTGTCATAAAGAAAGCCTGATATACTTTTAGTTAAAAATCATACATGTTGGTTACTCTAAAAAACAATTCATTGAAAAGCGTTGGTGGAAAATACGATTTGAAATAATAATAATAATATTACATTTATTTAACTCAGAAGTAAAAATGGTACAAA
This sequence comes from Stenurella melanura, assembly GCA_963583905.1. Taxonomy (NCBI): domain Eukaryota; kingdom Metazoa; phylum Arthropoda; class Insecta; order Coleoptera; family Cerambycidae; genus Stenurella; species Stenurella melanura. The sequence goes on from OY757309.1 coordinate 5,397,542, forward strand.
TTGAACTGTAGAGCTCTTCTTTCATTTACCCAATACAGAAAATTTAATTCTAAGATTTAAAAAAGTGGATGTATCCCGACAGTACAGAAAAACGTATTAAGTTGTGTTTTTACTTCCCTCGCATACCGAAGGGAAGTATTGTATTCGAGAAAAAATCACCCTCTGAGATTTTTTCGGATTCTGACGTTTCAGATCACGTAGATTACGAAAATATAGATTTTTCAATTCCGTCAGTCTGTCTGTCTGTCTGTCTGTCTGTCTGTCTGTCTGTCTGTTGGTGCATTAACTAAAAAACTACTTGACGGAGAGCAGTCAAATTTGGTAGGTAGTTGACCCTACTGTCAGCGAAGAAATTGTTAAATTTTCACTGGATAATATAGAGGGTGGACCGTCTAATAGGATAAATAGTGCAAACATTTTTTTCTTGCTCAAATTTAAAATTTCCACGTTTCGTGGCATTCTAAATCTATTGCATAAATAAAAAAAAAATTCAATTTTTTTTTTACCAACATTAAAGACAAATTTTGTACCACTAAAATAGATGAAAAAAATATATTTTTTCTCCAAATTTAAAATTTCCACGTTTCATAGCGTTCTATCTATTTTTTTTTAAATTAGATTTTTTTTTACCATTTTTGAAAAAAATTTACCTCTAAAATAGATGGAATTTTTTTTCCTTTTTTCAGATTTAAAATTTCCATGTTTCCATGGCATTCTAAAACTATTCAAACAAATGTTTTTGAAAATTTTTTTAAAAAATTTGAAAACATTTTTAATCTATTTATCACTACTCTAGAATAGACGAACTTTGTTTGCCCAAATTTAAAATTTCCACGTTTCATGACATTCCAAACCTATTTCGGAAAAAAAAATTGCAACATTTTTTTTACCATTTTGGAAAAAAAATTAACACTGGAATAGATGGAAAAAAATGTTTTTTTGCTCAAATTTAAAATTTTCACGTTTCATGACATTCTAAACCTATTTCAGAAAAAAAAAATTGAAATTTTTTTTCACCAACATTTTTGAAAATTTTTTTACCACTAAAATAGATGGAATTTTTTTTTTATTTGCTCAAATTTAAAATATCTATGTTTCATGGCATTCTAAACCTATTTAAAAAAATATATATAAATTTTAAATTTGTAAACTTTTTTTACCACTACTATAGAATAGAAGGAAACTTTCCTTTTCGCTCAAATTTAAAATTTCTACGTTTCATGACATTCTAAACCTATTTCAGAAGAAAAAAATTTTGAAAATTTTTGTACCAACATTTTTTTTAAATTTCAAAAAAAATGAAATTTTTTAACCACCACTATCTTCCACTCCATTACGTGAATGTGGAATTGAAAATGTGACAGATGGCAATAATATTTGGCGTATGCACCTATTATACTTTTATTGAAATATGTACAGGGTGGTCATACCAAGAAATAATTCAGTCATGGTGGACATTTGTAAAGCTGTTTGCGCAAGCCTTCCATATTTGGCACCTGTTATATAGTATTGAACTTTTGCTGTTGGATGAGCACTCTGTATATTTTTTTCACCAAAAGGTATCAGGTTTTCTTTTTTAATAGTAGCAATAACTACACTCCGATTATTATTCTCAATGTCATTTCGTAATTAATAATTTTTTAGAGCGACCGACATGCACAAATAACGAGGGAAGTTCTGTGTATATACCTTTACCGATTTTTTGAATGAATTTTATAGATAACTTATACATTTTATAATAAGAACAGAACCACACAGCAATACGGACAGATACAGAGAAAAATTCCAAAAAATGAGTACGATTAATGGCTAATGAAATATGTACACCTACAACACGACATCAAGTTGCCAACCTCTGACCGATTAGAATAAAGTCTTTTACTACCTTGTAGGTATGTATTTCTTTTTAAGCTTATAATGTTTAGGTTCATTTGGAAGTTAATTACAAAGACGCAAAATAGCTAAATGATCTTTGAAATATCCCAGTTTTATGCTGAAGGACTAAGAAATTTTGTATCTATCTTGTATTATGTAAGTGGTCCCGTGAAGTTAATTTGCGTCTTAAGTATTGAGGTTCATCATTAAAAATTATTCTCCATATAAGTGCAAACGTCTACGATTTTCCAAACTCAAGATAATATGTTCGTTTAGATATGATGATATATGTTGTCTATAAGAAATGCAGTAAATAAAACGCATGCATGAATTTTGAAGTTTTTGAATTTTCTTTTTTGCTGCCACTGACAATAATTTCCCATATACAACATCACCATAATCAAATAAAGATAATATGAGAGACTCACAAAATTTTTACTTATACTCGCTGGACGTCTCTTTCACAAAAGTATATAATTTTTTCAGTCGACTGTATGCTATTTTCAGTTTGGATAAAATATGTTTTTCAAAATTTAATGTTGAATCTAGCCAAAGCCCTAAATTGTTTGTCTCATTGACAATAGGAAGGACATTATTTACAGTAATATCAAAAAATTCGACAGATTTTTCAATGAGATGGACGTATCTATCAGCATTACTTGCGACTTTTCAGGGTTTAGTTTTAAATGATGGTTGGATAAATGCTTAATTTTTGTAAGTCGTGGTATATTAAATTTAAAGCATCCTGCCGCCCCAGAAAATCAAATGAGTTGTATATCTGCGATACATTTGTATATTGATGTAGTTGACAACTAGTGGTTACATATCTGAAATATCTGAAACGTAGAAGGTAAACAACAGTGGCCCCAAGATGGAACCTATGGGCATACCTCCATTTAAATTTCGTAAGTGCGATGTAATTCTAGTGCCATGATCACCAATAACCACAGCTTGCTTTCTTCCACATAAGTAATGACCCATAAGATCTGTCGCAAATTTCGAAAAACCAAGATAATGGAGTTTTGCTAGTAGCATATAATGGTCTAAGTTATTATAAGCCCTTGAAATACGAAAAGAAATCTAATATAATTTTAGGTTAAAAAGTACATAAATAGTGGTTATCTAGCAGAAAAAATAATAAATAAATAACAGCTGCCAAATAAAGAGGAAAAGACTTTGTAAATATCATTACAGATTTTTTTTTGGCGCAGCGTTTCTACTGTTGTGTTTGTGTTCTGGTATTCTTGTTGTTAAATATTTCCCCGTTTGTCCGATTAACCTTTTATTACAATTGGCATATAACCGTTAATGTTTGATAACTTAGAAGGATTGACAATAATACTATGCGAAATATGTAAATTAGTAAATGTGATGAAGTGTGATACACCTAGTGTGAGACATTAATATTGTGATGTAGATATTGTTGTACTCTTCGCAATTACAAAACAAAGAGCATATTGCATTCGATCGACACATTCCTAAAACCGGTAATATTGCTCGTAGGGAAAAAATGTTCATATTACTTTGTTGGTGATCGAATTCTGAACAACAACAAACAAAACGTCCGTCCGTCCGTCCGTCCGTCTTTCCGTCTATCTGTCTGTCTGTCTGTCCGTCCGTCCGTCATGTTTCTTGTAAGCACGATAACGTAATAACGAAAAGTCCGAATGTATTGAAATTTGAATAGTGAGTTAATGGTAGGTAGAGGAAGAACCCTATTAACAAAACTGATCAATAAATAAAAAAGTTATACATTTTTTAAATAAGAAAAAACGTTTTTTTAATGTTTTGCAATTAGATTGAAGATGTCTAAAACTAACATTATTTTCAAAAAAACTGCGAAGGGTATCCTATAGAATGTGCAACAATTATATAAAAAGTGTAGTAAATCCGCGAAGGGTATAATGGTTAGCTTGCTGTTTGTATACATCTTAATTATGTAGAGTTTGTATTTTTGCATGGCGGCAGGTATAAATAAACAAATAATGATTCGTATCTCTACATTTGTTTTATTCCTAAAATCGAAGAAACTTACATTTCATAAAATCACAACGTACTTAAATTAACAATGAGGAAACCATTTGCTAATATTATTATGTGTATTTTAACAGTTTCGGTAAAATCACTAAATTCAAAGATCACCAGCATCCCTCACAAAAACTTTGTCTAATCCAATTTTTAGAATTGAACTTGATAGAAAAACGTACATTTTTTGAGTTATCAGAGAAAGTAAGTTTTGTGTTTTGAAATAATAACGAAAAACGATCGACCCTTTCAATGCAATTTGACAGTTACATAATGTAGCCTTTAATATTTAGACAAAGCCTATTGGAGCATAACTATAAATAATTACGAGTTATTTTTATGGTCGAGATTTAAAGTCCAATTAAATAAATATAACTACCCGATAATAGCTTTAACCTCTATAAGGCGGGAGATACTGATTTTGAGGTGTTTTGAATTGTTGAGGAGCAGCATTCTGCGGTAGCCGGGGGACGTTGTACTGAGGACGACCAGTAGATTGTTGAGGGGCACCGTATTGCACACTGGGTCCGGCTCTGTACTGTCCATCATCTACAACACCACGAGCTTCCTCTGCTAAATTAAATTCGATAGACTTTCTGATAGCTTCAGGAATTTGTGGGACGTGAGATCCTTGGGGTTGGAACCCATTCTCATCGGCGGTGTATTGGATTTGGACCAGTTGACCATCAGGAGCTGTATAAAGGAAAACGCCTTGCGCTCTAGTTCCATCTCCTCTAGCGTCGCCGTGCTCCTCAGCAAGAATACCATTAGCGGTTTCGTAGGCAAAGTTATAAGTACCATCTCCATTATTGTTCTCATCTAAACGAAGGATTGGGACTTGTGTGGTGGCTGGCCCTGAATATTGGTTGGCGGGGCTGTAATACTGACTAGCTGGCTTAGAATACTGACTGCTTGGGTTAGAATACTGACCGCTTGGACTGGAATACTGAGTAGATGGACGAGAAAATTGTCCCGCGGTGCCACTGTAATGTCCGGATGGACGGAAATATTGACCGGTTGAGCCAGAATATTGTCCTGATGTGGCACCACTTGAGTAACCTCTTTGGTGGGGTGGAAGGTATTGGTTGTCAAGGCGGCCACAGGCGGCGAAGCCGAAAACAGCAAAGAACACAATCTGAAAAGATTAGTAAAGTGGTATGAGTATTAATTGCAGAACTTTAAAAGTGAGACATACTGTATACATGTAAAAAATTTAGTTATATTTGTAAAATTATGAAAATGTGTTTAGTTAAAAAATATAAATAAATAAATAACAAAAAAATATGTTAAGAGAATTCACAATTTAGTGTAATTCTTATCCATATATTTGTAAAAATAAGAATATAAGAAATAATTTGTGTAAAATTCGTTTACTCAGGTATATTTTACATATGTTTATTATACTCTTCGCAAATACAAAACGAAGAGTATATTGCATTCGATCGGCTCATTTCTAAAACCAGTAATATTACTAGCACTGTGTTGGTGTCCTTCTGTCCGTCTGTCCGTCCATCTGTCTGTCCATCTCTCTGTCCGTCCCTGTAAGCACGATAACTTAAGAACGAAAAATCTGATTGTATTGAAAATTGGGCAGTAAGTTAGTGTTAGCTAGAGGAGGAACCCTATGGTTTTTGAACAACATCGGCCAATAAATAAAAATTGTATATTGTCTAAATGTTATTTGTGGCATTATCTTAATTTTTTTCCTTCTTCAATTCTTTGGGAATTTCACTGCCACATGTATGTTTTCTTTCTAAGCGGTGCTAGGGGAATCTACAGATCTGCGAACACGCGTGGGAGAACGGACATAGAATAAACTGGGACTCGGCAAAAATTTTAACAAAAGAGGCAGATAACAAAAAAAGAAAAATAAAAGAATCCGCGATAATATTATTGAATGAGGATAATTGCGTGTCGAATTGTTCCGTAGATGTCTGTACAACTTGGCTGCCAATGTTAAAAGAAGAACTTCACAAACTTAACATTGTATAGAAACTAAAAAACTGTTAACTATATCAACAGTTCTATGTAAATAGTAAGTATCTATGGATATTGAATATAACAAACATTCTTAGAGCTGTGTATTTGTCATACACAGCAAAAAAGATTTTTCAAAAAAAGCCTTGAGAAAGGAAACAGATTAGATTTCCGAAACGTCGGCGAAATATTTAATTTCAAGCTTTTATACTTGTGTTGTTTAGTTATCAAAACCAACCTTTAACTGATCCTTTGACGTAAACGTCACGGGCGTAGAGGTTTTTTTACCAGTAATACTGGTTAATTGTGATATATTTTGTAGATTCCCCTAGCACCGCTTAGAAAGAAAACATACATGTGGCAGTGAAATTCCCAAAGAATTGAAGAAGGAAAAAAAAAAATTGTATGTTTTGTAATTAAACTAAAAATGTCAAAAATGATATCATTTGCGAAGAGTATAATGGTAAGCTTGTTTTATTTTTACGAAATCAAATCGTTAGTTTTTTTAACATTAAATAATTTAAATTCTTTGTTTAAAATTAATGAAAAAAAGCAAAATGCGTTTAAAAAAAATTCTGCAATAGGTGATTTTAATTTTCGTGGAAATGGGCTCTACACACATTTAAAACATGAGAAAATACAAAAATCCTGAGTGACAGACACTTTGAGTAAAATATACTTCGAGCCCACCGTTATGATTGTTAAACTAATTGTAACACAATTTCTATACAATTCACGGCACTTTGTTAGCATTCTGTGATTTATGTTTTGCAATATTAAAGGATTCTTATTATACCTATTAAATTTAATCGAAACTACAACCGGACCAAATTTGTCGTTATTTATCTGAGAGAAAAATGTTTGGAATTGCGGCAGTTTTCTCAAAAACGTTTGGAATTATCAAGTTCTATCAAGTACTTATATCTTTTTTACGTAGAAATGACTTCTACATGAGATTTTCCAATCAAAAGTGCCACAACGTTACGTAAAAAAGATAAAAGATGTTCATCATCAGGTATAGCTTGTGAAGCGCCCTCCACAGGCTAGCGTGATGTGATATATCAAATTAGATTTTCTTCAAATCGAAGAAGTTTATTTTTTGGTCAATGTTCAGAAATTTGTGGAGCAAATCATAGATTTATGCCTATTGTAGTAGAGAGAATTTCCCCAAAATATTTTCTAAAATGAATTTCTAAAATAACTGAAATTTCATTAGATGGCTGAAAGTAAGCATTGGAATTTTAAACCATTTTATAATAATTTAACATTTATTTCTAATGAAAAATTTAGTTAAATTTACATAACATTAGTTTGTCAAACTAAAATCATTTTAAAAATAATTTTTAATCCCACAAATAGCTCCATTAAATTGATTATTACTATTTATATTGTTTCCTAACTTAAGAAATTTCTTCTTACCAAATTTGGAGAAGATCGGTCAAGAGTTAGTTGAGATATTGCAAGAAAGGAGAGAAGATACAATTTCGATACCCTGTATCTTTTTCCACAGCAACAATTTTCTAAAGCATGTTTGGTTATATCCTCATATTTTGGTGCAAAGAATTATGGTCTTGAATTATAACCTATTATTAATGGTTCGCCATGTATATTAAATAGGTTTTCGTGTTTATTATAAAGTATTGTGAAGTTTTTATACGTAAAATTTTAATACAATTTCACTGATGATGCACCCATTAAATGATATGTTTTAAAGAATAAATAACATTTTACAAGGCTTAGTAATATGTTGGCATGTCGCAAAACCTTGACCTCCGTTCTTCTTAGACAAGTATCACACCGGTCAAGGACAAAAAGTAGCTTGTGGTTTTTGTTGGTAATATGTAAATTTTTATATTTCTAATAATATGAATATATTATGAACATATGTGATGCAGCAGAGTATACTGGAGTAATCGCAGAGAAAAATGTGAGCTAAAAAGATACAGAAGTTTATTTATTTGAATCTATATTAACATTAACTTTATTTTCGGAATATAATTTAATACCATTATTCCGACGATTATCTAACATAATTTGTTATATTGAAACATATTCTTTATAGGATTTTGCAAACAGCAGAAAAAATAACTATCTATAACTAAAAGAAAAACTTGGTGTAAAGATATTAAGTAATGAAATCTTAGCATTCTTTCGATAACCTGAATTCTGGTTATGCTAGCAAATTAAAATCCTAAAATGAATTTGTCTAATTTCTTATTTGACAATTCTCATTCTAACACTAGCATCCACACAGTCCCCTACGGCCATGCAGATTAAACTAGTATCTACATAACCCCTACGATTATGAAGATTCAGTTAAAAATGAGAACAAAGGCCTAAAATGAATTTATTTTTCTACCTTGAATTTTCCGTCCCAAAGTGAGATTTTCTGAATAAAAAATTATTGTAAGACTTTACTACATTTGAGCAATACTTGATATTCTAATTATTCTAAACCTATTATTCAAAATTAATGGATCTGAAAGGTAAAATGATTTTCGGAAAATTTTACGCTATATTATGTCTAAACAGTGCATAAATAAATTATACTTTAAAAAAATAAATATTTATCGATGTTTTTTATTACTTAAATAAAAGATGAAATAGAAAAGCTGCTTGGCCAAAACAACGAGTCTGTAAGGCCAAATATCTAGAGAGTAAAAAAAGGAAAGCTGCTGAAAAATATTTTTTTATGTACTTGCAACAAAGGCGATTCAGTAAAAATGAAAGCATCTTGTTTACTTTCACATCCCCATGTGTTATCCACATGCATTTATTTCTAGAATATAATGCTGGGTACTGACATACACAACGACAAAATCACAATACACACAATAATATCACAGTGAAACTGTAAATCTCCTCCTGGTGTTATAAACTCGTTATAAAAAAAATATCGGCAAAGTATTAGTTGCCCGTGACTTCCCTCGCTGGTCCTTGCCACACTATTAAAAAAAAAATAAAAATATTGTTTTGGGTGGATTTTTTGTGGAGGGGGGGGGGGGCGACAACCCTTATCGCTATCTTTGGTGCCACCTTAACATGAACGTATTACGTGTGTCAAATTTTATTGGAATCTATTCATCCGATGAGAAGATTTTTTTAAAACCTGAAAATAATAAAAACAATTTTTAGGGATTGCATCCCTTATTTGAGTACATTGTAATAAAGATGCCTGAATTAACCACTTGATCGTGCATCTGACTGAGAAACAAAAACTGGAAAAAAGTTGTTTTTGGTGGATTTTCTTGTAGGGTCTAGTGTCTAAAATCCCAACAATGAAAATGTACGGCATGTACACATTTGTATTCTTTTATAGTCAAGGAAAGCAAAAACGATGTAAAATTGAAAATATATCCATGGTATTAAAAAATAGAGAATTTCCCATTTGCATAATTTTTAAAAAATTTCGCTTCTTTTGCAATGTTCTAATTTTATTATTGTCCATTATTTTTGTACGGCTACTAAATAAAATACAAATTCTAACCTATATTAATCCAAAAAAATAAATGGCCGTACGGTATCAAATAAACTTACCCCAGAAAACTGAGTTTTTCCCTTTCTCGGTGGTGATTTTTTTATTTACATTGATAATACCCATTCCTTTTAGACGGGTTATGTTTTTTTAAAGATTTGAAATGTCGTATAATCTTTTGGAATTGATGCCATACAGGTTCAAATCACCACTTTTGATAGAGGTCTAGGACGGGGGTTGATCTCGCGCTTGTCACCCCATGTTCCAACCGATTTGTACGGCATAGCAAAAAAATTCATTCTTGTTAATATAAAAATCGAATTTCATAAAAGCCGTGCGGTGTCATATTCAAATTATTTTTTTTCTTGAAATAGGTTTAGAGTGTTATGAAACGTCGAGATTTTAAATTTGAGTGAAAAAAAAATTTCTGTCTGTCTGTCGGTCTGTCTGTAACTTTTTTTTTTGTCCGCACACGTATATACTATAACGAGATCTGGAACTGGATTGTTTTTTTAAGATATCCGGTGAAGGGTTGGGGGTTAAATAAGAGTAAACAGGGACAAATATGTGTAATTTGACTACGTTCTGACGTTTTTGCAACATCTAACGCGCTACAGCGGCGGTGGAATGTGATTTGTAATTGAAATAGTACAGATTAATATTCAGCGGCGTAAAATGCAAAACTTCTCCGAGAAATGCAATAGAACGGAGCGAATAGCAATTATAGAATAAAAAATATCTGCAAAAAAGTTAAAAATGAAAAAGTATCCCCGGGCGAGATTCGAACTTGGGAAACCACTTAAAAATAGTCACCGCGCGCCGATTAGCACCATCGCAAGTCAATTTTTCAAACATAAGAACTGAATAAATGCGGCGCGGCGGTCGGAGACCCGTTCTACGTCTCGATGGCAAGGAGAAGGTCAGAAATGACCATACAACGTGAATTGCGTGGTGAAAATCGAAAATTGGATTCGGCAAGAGCGAAAGCAATTCGTGACAATTCGAAAAATGAAATTTTCGTCCATCTGTGTTTTTGCAACATGTTGTTTAATTTCTTACTAATTTATGCACCACTAAGAGTTTGGTAGATTTGCACCTTCATTATAGATACTATCTAAACTCTCTTTGGAAAAAAATCTAGCTTTATGGATATTAACGCGAAAAATCTGTCGCTGCCTCCCAGGCTATTATACTTATAGACCACAAGCCCATGCTAAATTTTTAGGGGGTCATATGACACCGCTTGAAAAGGTATAATTTTTGTAGTCCTACAAAAATAAATCACTTTGAGCCCCATGCCGTACATTTTAGGTGGGACATGAGAAAGCCGCGAAAAAGTGAAAATCGTAACCCGCGGAGGTGCATTTTTTTCAAATGACACTGTACGGCTTACGTTTATTTGGATTGTATTTATACCTGTGACTCTTAAAAAGAAAATGCCGTACAAAAATAATGGGACAGAAGTACAGGAAAAATTTTCGTTTCCCGAAAAGTGACCTCTATGTACTAAGGTGATATGACACCGCACGGCTTTTATGAAATTCGATTTTTATATTAACAACAATGAATTTTTTTGCTATGCCGTACAAATCGGTTGGAACATGGGGTGACAAGCGCGAGATCAACCCCCGTCCTAGACCTCTATCAAAAGTGGTGATTTGAACCTGTATGGCATCAATTCCAAAAGATTATACGACATTTCAAATCTTTAAAAAAACATAACCCGTCTAAAAGGAATGGGTATTATCAATGTAAATAAAAAAATCACCACCGAGAAAGGGAAAAACTCAGTTTCTGGGGTAAGTTTATTTGATACCGTACGGCCATTTATTTTTTTGGATTAATATAGGTTAGAATTTGTATTTTATTTAGTAGCCGTACAAAAATAATGGACAATAATAAAATTAGAACATTGCAAAAGAAGCGAAATTTTTTAAAAATTATGCAAATGGGAAATTCTCTATTTTTTAATACCATGGATATATTTTCAATTTTACATCGTTTTTGCTTTCCTTGACTATAAAAGAATACAAATGTGTACATGCCGTACATTTTCATTGTTGGGATTTTAGACACTAGACCCTACAAGAAAATCCACCAAAAACAACTTTTTTCCAGTTTTTGTTTCTCAGTCAGATGCACGATCAAGTGGTTAATTCAGGCATCTTTATTACAATGTACTCAAATAAGGGATGCAATCCCTAAAAATTGTTTTTATTATTTTCAGGTTTTAAAAAAATCTTCTCATCGGATGAATAGATTCCAATAAAATTTGACACACGTAATACGTTCATGTTAAGGTGGCACCAAAGATAGCGATAAGGGTTGTCGCCCCCCCCCCCTCCACAAAAAATCCACCCAAAACAATTTTTTTATTTTTTTTTTAATAGTGTGGCAAGGACCAGCGAGGGAAGTCACGGGCAACTAATACTTTGCCGATATTTTTTTTATAACGAGTTTATAGCACCAGGAGGAGATTTACAGTTTCACTGTGATATTATTGTGTGTATTGTGATTTTGTCGTTGTGTATGTCAGTACCCAGCATTATATTCTAGAAATAAATGCATGTGGATAACACATGGGGATGTGAAAGTAAACAAGATGCTTTCATTTTTACTGAATCGCCTTTGTTGCAAGTACATAAAAAAATATTTTTCAGCAGCTTTCCTTTTTTTACTCTCTAGATATTTGGCCTTACAGACTCGTTGTTTTGGCCAAGCAGCTTTTCTATTTCATCTTTTATTTAAGTAATAAAAAACATCGATAAATATTTATTTTTTTAAAGTACCTATAATTTATTTATGCACTGTTTAGACATAATATAGCGTAAAATTTTCCGAAAATCATTTTACATTTCAGATCCATTAATTTTGAATAATAGGTTTAGAATAATTAGAATATCAAGTATTGCTCAAATGTAGTAAAGTCTTACAATAATTTTTTATTCAGAAAATCTCACTTTGGGACGGAAAATTCAAGGTAGAAAAATAAATTCATTTTAGGCCTTTGTTCTCATTTTTAACTGAATCTTCATAATCGTAGGGGTTATGTAGATACTAGTTTAATCTGCATGGCCGTAGGGTACTGTGTGGATGCTAGTGTTAGAATGAGAATTGTCAAATAAGAAATTAGACAAATTCATTTTAGGATTTTAATTTGCTAGCATAACCAGAATTCAGGTTATCGAAAGAATGCTAAGATTTCATTACTTAATATTTTTACACCAAGTTTTTCTTTTAGTTATAGATAGTTATTTTTTCTGCTGTTTGCAAAATCCTATAAAGAATATGTTTCAATATAACAAATTATGTTAGATAATCGTCGGAATAATGGTATTAAATTATATTCCGAAAATAAAGTTAATGTTAATATAGATTCAAATAAATAAACTTCTGTATCTTTTTAGCTCACATTTTTCTCTGCGATTACTCCAGTATACTCTGCTGCATCACATATGTTCATAAAACCTATATTATTAGAAATATAAAAATTTACATATTACCAACAAAAACCACAAGCTACTTTTTGTCCTTGACCGGTGTGATACTTGTCTAAGAAGAACGGAGGTCAAGGTTTTGCGACATGCCAACATATTACTAAGCCTTGTAAAATGTTATTTATTCTTTAAAACATATCATTTAATGGGTGCATCATCAGTGAAATTGTATTAAAATTTTACGTATAAAAACTTCACAATACTTTATAATAAACACGAAAACCTATTTAATATACATGGCGAACCATTAATAATAGGTTATAATTCAAGACCATAATTCTTTGCACCAAAATATGAGGATATAACCAAACATGCTTTAGAAAATTGTTGCTGTGGAAAAAGATACAGGGTATCGAAATTGTATCTTCTCTCCTTTCTTGCAATATCTCAACTAACTCTTGACCGATCTTCTCCAAATTTGGTAAGAAGAAATTTCTTAAGTTGGAAGTAATTAAGTGCTCTAAGTAGAGAGATGTAAAAGTAGAGAATTGTAATTTTCTGAATATCTACAAATTCTTGCAGCTGTATAATTTTATTTATCTTGATTTTAAGTTTTAAGTTAGTTTCTAGTTAGTTAAGTCGTTTTATGAACTATGATTATCTATTATTACTGTATCACTTTATGAAGAAAAGCTGCTACCATTTGCTACTTTAATCGTGATTTTACTTTTTAATTACTTATGCTGTACCGCTGAGTCTCTTTTGGGGTATGGCCAATGGAATCTGATAAAGAGGAAGAAATAACAAAATGTACTTGCACGTCCTAAATCTCAGCGCCTTTTAGCTCTTTTACTAAGCTTGTCAAACAATTTCCTTGGTCGACCAGGTGTTTTGGAAGTTGATAGTTGATTAGGTGAACTTTTTCAGTTCACTAAAATTAATTTTTCCATCCAGCCAGGAATATTAATTTTGAAAAACTTGACCTTATTTAATCCTACAACTTTTTCAGAAATGTAATAACCAGTTTTTTAAATTTTGTCCATTATTGCCTGTTCTAAAGTTCCTCTACAATGTTGTACGTTAAGGACTTGTAAGTACATCCTATTATTTTTTGCCTCTTTGTCAAACGCCATTAACCTTACCCCAAAGGGACTCCTCCATGGTATAGCATAAGTAACTAAATAATAAAATCATGATTAAAGTAGCAAATGGTAACAGCTTTTTCATAAAATAAGGTAATAATAGGTAATTTTAGTTCTTAAAACGACAAAACTTAAATCAAAATGAATACCACTATACAGCTGTAAGAATTTGTAGATATTCAGAAAATTACAATTCTCTACTTTTACATCTCTCTATTTTAAACACAAGTTAAATTACAACATATCTTAATATTATTTCAAGAACAGCCTAAAATTATAAACCATGTTACAACAAAAATAGAAAAAGGATATTTGAAATAATTTCGTCCTCCTACAAATATAAAATTGTCCTCTGCATCCCTTCAAAAACCATCTTTTAAGAGCTTACGTTTATTTCACTGCATTTACTTTACATTTTTTCCGTACATTCACAAATCTTATCCAGAAAATAACGTAATTTTAAAATAATATTTCTTTTCAACCCCCTTAAAAACCATTCCCTTGCTCCTTACTGTTTTTTGGTGTATTCACGGGTACGATATTATCGTATATACAAAGTTTCAAAATTTTAAAACTAAATAATTTCTTAAAACCCCCTCAAAAATCAAAATTTTCCGCTTTTCTAACGAATATTTTTTATTCATTTGCCAATTTGTAGAATTTTTTGTCTGCCTAAAATTCGTAAATTTTCCACTGTGATACGGGTCGAATAAAGACGTCCATTCCCTAGAAAGGGACATCCGATAGGGAAATATTTATTATTTTTGCAAATAACTTTTTTTTTAGTAGTACGTATATTTAAAAAAACTATAAGAGTACCTAAGTAGACCCATAACAAGACTATTAGTATGAATTTTCAGTCAATAATTTAAGTGGTTTGCAAAATAGCCAGATTTAAAACTACGAAATAGGAAGATTAACATAACATTTAAATTTAAATCTAACTATTTTGCAAACCACTGAAATTATTGAGTGAAAATTCATAGTAATAGTCTTGTTATGGTTCTACTTAGATCCCCTGTAAATTTTTTTAAATGTGTACTAAGAAAAAAAGTTATGGCCAAAAATAATAAATATTTCCATATCCATATCTCTTTCTACGGAATGTCCACTATAAGACTTCCTCGTTTTTAAGAATTTTTATAGCCCGCCCGTTAAAAAAGTAACACAGCTTTATATAATTGGTTTTGACAGCTTCTATGTCAATTGAAATAGCTACTTCGTCGTTATTCATCATTCCATAGAACCTCCCCTTAGCCCTGCGTGCATGTTTTTTTAATAAATTGAAAATTTGAAAATGAATCGCAAATGTTCACAATTTCAAGATTAGCAAATAATCCCACTTAGTCGCATGCAGTCAAATCGATGTAATGCACTTGTTTTTAAAACTCGGTATTTATGTAAACACACCACTTATACAGCAATAATAAAAATATTATTCTCTTACTTGTTTCATGTTGAAAGGACCGAACACCATTGAATTAGTGATGCCTCAAAAATTTGGCAATTATCTTTTATAGCGAGTGCCCCACTACCGCCGTTGAAAAGAATTTCAAAGTGTAATACCAATTCAGAACTGATATGTGTACCCTCAGGCCGATGATCCTATTAAATCTTATAAATCATATCATATACTCGGCTCCCAAAAGATTATTTGGTTATTGCATTAAGTCAATGGTAGTACCTATCCACACATTACGTTCAAAGATATAAGTTAGAAGAATATTTTTACTTTGGATTTTTTGCACCCAGCGCAATAGTGACTGTTAAAAATCAAAGACTATTGTGTCGATAGGTTCAACTCCTGAAATTACATTTTTATTCTAGAAACCACATCATAACCCAATAATTAAGGAGATATTAATGATCATTAAACGTCTGTCGGTTAAAAAATATTATTCTGTAGAATGGGGCGTTCACCCGCTGGTTTTTTTATTGGCCGAGGGCAGAAAAACAAATTGTTTAAAATTATACGTTATAATTAATTATCAGGTAATAGTGTTGGATTTTTTATTAAATAATGATGTTACCTTGAACTTGTATCGCGATTTGCAACTTAGACAATTAGTTCCTTAAAAGAATATAATTATTTATACGACTTGATGTAAGATGTCTATAAAAGTTGAAATTTATAAAAACTAGTTATAGTAATATCCACATCTGGTTTCGCCGGCAACAAGTTGTGTCACATAAATCACATTTTATATTTTCACTGATTCATACAATTTCTTTTTAACAGAAATCGGCGATTTGCTCAACACAATTTAGTATTTAAAATATTTAAATATTATCTATGAAGCTATTGAACCGGATCGGATTCTGTTGAGGACAAGATACCACAGAATGATTAATATTGAAATTATAGGAAATTATCGAGTAGGAGAGGAAATATTAGATACCTATGTACTTTTACTTTTGACAATGTAGAATAAGACAAATTATAGACTGTATAGAGTTAGGTTAGGTTAGGTTAATGTATGAGTGGGCTTAGTAGCGGCTCCACTGTTACCGTCAGGGCCTACTGTGGCTCACTCCTAGATATAGTTCACCCAACAGATTCAGCTTCTTAATAAAGCCGATAATCTTGTTGAATGAAAAACCGTCCAGGTCCTCTGGCTTCAGTCGTCCTTTGCCAAATAGTGAACCTGGTTCTTTCTGCAGCAGGACAGGTACACAGAACGTGCCCTGCCGTTTCATCATCCTCCAAACACAGACGGCAGCGGCAATCCAATTCTGTGTAGGTGATGATTTAATCTGCAGTGCCCAGTGTATAGGTCAATTAGAGTTCTTAGGTGTAGCCTATTTAAATCTAAGAGACATGCCAAGTGCCGATTTTGGTCCTATAAATTTGGTCGCCGCACCTTCTCTGGCCAAAGAATGGCAACTTCATTGCCTTTTATGCCAGAGTGGCCAGGTGTCCAGATCAGAGTCAGTTTGTTGTGTCTGCCCAGTCGGGAGCTTCCTGGCAATTCCAGTCTATTTTAGAGTTACAGCGGTAGGATCCAAGAGCTTTAAGAGCCGCTTGACTGTCTGAAATAATTTTATTGATCTGTGTCTAGGCTGCGTCTGTTCTAGCTTTCGTGCCCACAGCTTAATTGCATCGATTTCTGTCTGAAATATGGTCACATTATTACCCAGAAATTACCCTAGAAATTATTCTTATCTTTGGTTTGCGAATATATACACCAGCTCCAGTTCCCTCGGGAGTTTTTTAGCCGTCTGTGAACCAACAACTGTCTCTTCTTTGTAGGTCAGTTTTGTTCCGATCCTATTCGTCTCTTTCAGGAAACAGAACTTTAAAGGGCAGTACTGTATAGAGTTAATCGAATCGTTTATTAATATTATTATTATTATTATTATTATTTATTAAATTCTTAGATTGCAGAAACAAGCATACAGAATACTGCTGGAATCACTGGTGGCAAATATTTCATCTATTATCAGTTAAATTCGTCAAAAACTACTTTAAATTCATATTTCTATTTTCATAACCATAATACTAGATTTAAAGATGGCATTAGGCCAACTAGATATATACTTCCAAAAATTCTCGAAAAATACTCTGAATTTTCATGTTGACAATTATTTACAAACAAACAAAAACGCTGCGTAAGGAATCACTACTTCCATATCCAGATTTGAAAAATATTAGAAAGACATCTGATTAATTTCTAGTATATACACCAAATCCTAAATTTCTATATTCTTACCAGCTTGCTTTACTTATTTTCCTCTATCTACCACTATTTAACCCTCAACCCTTCAACGAAATCATCTCAAAATATAATCTAGTTCCAGATGTCGTTATAATACGTGCGTGTACCAAATTTCAAGTGAATATTTCAATTGTATTTTATCAACCCCTTTAATAATGGCGAAGGGGTGGTGGGAGTTGAGAAATATTATAAAAAAATCTGAGGCCTTGGCTTCTAGTGCATGCACCAAATTTCAAGTTTCTGTACTCATACCAGCTTGCTTTACTTATTTTCCCCTATTTAACCCCCAACCCTTCAACGGAAGCTTCTCAAAATATAGTCTAGTTCCAGATTTTGTCATAATACGTATGTGTACCAAATTTCAAGCGAATATTTCAATTTTATTTTTTAATCCCTTTAATAATGGAGTAGGGGTGGTGGGGGGTTGAAAAATATTGTAAATAATTTGAGACCTTGTCTTCTAGTACATACACCGAACTTCAAGTTTCTGTACTCTTACCAACTTGCTTTACTTATGTTCGTCTATTTACCCCTATTTAACCCTCAACCTTCAACGGAATCATCTCAAAATATAATCTAATTCCAGATTTCGTTATAGTACATACGTGTACCAAATTTTAAGTGAACATCTCAATTTTATTTTATCAACCTCTTTAATAATGGAGTAGGGGTGGTGGGGGGTTGAAAAATATTATTAAAAAATCTGAGGAATTGGTTGTAATACATACAACAAATTTCAAGCATCTGTACTCTTACCAGCTTGCTTTACATATTTCCCCATATTTACCCCTACTTACCCCCCAACTCTTCACCGGATATCTTCAAAAAAACAATCCAGTTCCAGATCTCGTTATAATATATACGTATACAAAATTTCAAGTCAATGTCTTAAACCGTTCCGGAGAAAGCGTGCGGACAAAAAAAAGTTACCGACAATACGATTACTATACTTCCATATAGGGAGAGGGGTGAACCACCCCTAAGAAAAATAAACTAAACTCGAGAATATTTATATGTATTAAAATAAGCTATTTATAACGTCAAGTTAAATTAACTATGCGACACGTATCGATGTTCGGCAATGAATGAATCAGTTCACAGGGTTATTTCCTCTCTCGTCGCCCAGCTGAGTTGCCCAAAATCTGCATGTCTCAGCATCCAGCATCTCAAAGATGACCTTGGCACTGGCGACGCCAACATCCAATCCACTACGTAGATATGGAGGTGAAAATCATAGCATTTTGAACCATTAATTAGTTTAACCATACAATATACATTGAGCGACTGGGCATCCTCTTTTAAGGGTCAAGTACCTACAACGAATAGATCTGTTGGCTTACCTATCCGTATGACAAGATCAAAATTAAGCAGCGCATTTCCAAAATGTTATATATGCTCATTGTTTTAAATTATTCTTTTTTTCGATCTTTTGAACCCATTGCCGGAGAGTAATTCCTATATAGGAAGGGAGCCCCCGCAATTTTGTTTTATTGTTTTAAATTGATCCAGTCCCTTCCCACCCGGTTTCTCAACTGCCGTCGACTGGCGCCGTGGATGTTTGACTGGGTCCGGGATGGTGGCTGGGAATGTTTTTCATACAACACTATTAATTTAATAATGTTTGTATTGATTGATTGAGCGATTTATGTCCCATCAGAAAAACATTTGCCAATGAATTTGAACAAAAAAGAGTAATTTATAAGCAGATGCTGGATAGCAACAATGAGGACCTAAAATAAGAAGCGATATTTTGACAGACAAATCATTCTTCTAAATTGCACGTATTTATTTGTGGAAAATGCCATTTAACTACAGGAATTAAAAAATTCTAATAAATGTTTGGTGTGGCATTCATCACATTGACACTGCTGAAGTCCTTGATAAGTGCCAAGTTTAAATATTTTTCACCCAGCTGAGTTATTGACCTGGACACCTGAAATATCTATTATATTCTATTATTTAGAAAAAATTAAATGTACTTAAACAAATAGCAATAAATAGAGGGTTTAACGCATCTATGACAAAAACTATCTTTGTTGTACAAGAGCGGTGAAGTTAATTTATACAAATTTTATGATAAATTATTCATAACGAAATGATTCATTATTTAAATGGATTTAGTTACATTGGAAATAAATCATCATACATAAGAAGTACGTATTTTCGAAAAGTTGTAAATTAATACTTTTGTAGGAAAATGTTTAGAACTAGTAACGGTGAAAACAAGAAAAGTTGATCTCAAACCATAAGTTAATGTTTGATTTCATTCAATGTCTGAAGTTTACCTAGCAGAATTATAATTGCTGAAAGAATCTAGAAATATTCATGCCATAGAAAGCGTTTTCCACTAACAATTTTTTTTTTTTTTGATAACAGACATTTTTGTCACACATAGTCCGGTAATAATAAATATAAAGGAAAAAACCGCTGCCTAAGGAATCACTACTTCCACATCCAGATTTTTCATCAAAGTCACTTTAAAGGAAACATCTTGACTAGATTTGCACTCTAGTGTGTGGAAATTATTGGTCATAGAATTTTAATAATATTTGGAGCACATCATAGAAAAGTTTGAGGCGTTGGTTTCTACCAAATACGTTAGAAATTAATTTTTTAGTTTATCCTACCTATTTTCCCCTATTCACAACCTACCACGGCCCACCCCCTCAATGGAATCATCTCAATCAGATGTCATTACAATACATCCGTGTACTAACTTTCTCAATTTTATGTTATCAAACCCATTAATAATGGAGCGGAGATGGTGGTGTTTGAAAAATATTAGAAAGAAATCTGGGGCCTTGGTTTCTAGTATATACACCAAATCCCATATTTATGTACTCTTACCAGCATGATTTATTTATTTTCTCCTATTTACTCGTATTCGACCCTCAACCCTTCAACGGAACCATCTTAAAATATAATCTAGTTCCAGATGTCGTTATAATACATACGTGTCCCGAATTTCAAGTGAATATCTTTTATCAGCCCCTTTAATATTGGCTTAAGGGTGGTGGGGGTTGAAAAATATTGCTAAATAATATGAGGCCTTGGTTTCTTGGACATACGCCGAATTTCAAGTTTCTGTACCTTTACCAGTTTGCTTTACTTATTTTTCTCTATATATCACCAATTACCCCCACTTGTTCAACGCAGTCATGTCAAAATATAATCCAGTTTAAGATATCGTTACACGTCTAACAAATTTCAAGTGAAAATCTAAATTTAATTTTATCAACTCTTTTAATAAGGGAGTGTTGGTGATGGGGGGATGGAAAATATTATGGAAAAATCTGAGGCCATCGCCTTGAGTATCTACACCAAATCACAAATTTCTATACACTTACCAGCTTGCTTTACTTAGTTTCCCTGTCTACCATGGAGTAGGGGTGGTCGGGGTTGAAAAATAATAGAAATAATCTGAGACCTTGGCTTCTGGTACATACACCGAATTTCAAGTTTTTGTGCTCTTATCAGCTTGCTTTACTTATTTTCCTCTATTTAACCCTATTTAATACCCAACCCTTCAACGGAATCATCTCAAAATATAATCTAGTTCCAGATGTCGTTATAATACATACGTGTACAAAATTTCAAATCAATATCTCAATTTTATTTTAGTAGGGGTGATGGGGGGTGGAAAAATATTTTTAAAAAATTTGAGTCTTTAACTTCTAGTACATATACTGAATTTCAAGTTACTGTACTCATACCAGCTTACTTTACTTATTTTCCCCTATTTTACCGTATTTAACCCCCAACCCTTCAACGGTAGCTTCTCAAAATATAATCTAGTTCCAGATGTAGTTATAATACATACGTGTACCAAACTTCAAGTGAATATTTCAATTTTATTTTATCAACTCCTTTAATAATGGAGTAGTGGTGGTGGGGGTTGAAAAATAATATAACTGATCTGAGACCTTGGCTTCTAGTACATACACCGAATTTCAAGTTACTGTACTCATACCAGCTTGCTTTACTTATTTTCCCCTATTTTACCGTATTTAACCCCCAACCCTTCAACGGTAGCTTCTCAAAATATAATCTAGTTCCAGATGTAGTTATAATACATACGTGTACCAAACTTCAAGTGAATATTTCAATTTTATTTTATCAACCCCTTTAATAATGGAGTAGTGGTGGTGGGGGTTGAAAAATAATATAACTGATCTGAGACCTTGGCTTCTAGTACATACATCAAATTTCAAGTTTCTGTACTCTTACCAGCTTGCTTTACATATTTCCCCATATTTACCCCTATTTGCCCCACAACCCTTCACCGGATATCTTCAAAAAACAATCCAATTCCAGATCTCATTATAATATATACGTGTACAAAATTTCAAGTCAATATCTTAAACCGTTCCGGAGAAAGCGTACGGACAAAAAAGTTACAGACAGACCGACAGACAGAATTTTTTGCTCAAATTTAAAATCTCGACGTTTCATGACATTCTAAACCGATTTCAAGAAAAAAAAATTTTGAATTTTTTTTTACGATTACTATACTTCCAATCCACTACGTGGATGTGCTTTCAGGAAAGTTTTCGTATTATATTTGTATGTATATATTCGTTTATGTCGGTATTATTTGATTTGGCCAATATATGTACTCCCAGTATTATTACAATATATTTTGTGAACGCTGTCAGTTTCGTCTTTTGGTTCCAGTTTAAGTTTGAGTTTTGTAAACAAATTTTTTGTCAAGCCATAACGTTTGTGTGCTTTTGTTATATTATGTATATTTTTAAGACGTTCGAAATATTTTAGTATGTAGAGCCTAGATATATATTTATTATTGTTATGATTTGTTTGATTCCCAGGTTATTATTATACAGGGTGGGGCGGCGTTGGACCACAATATCTCGAGTTCTACGATAGCTAGACGCTGATTGCAACCATTTATAAATAAATAAGTGTCAAATTCAAGAGTAAACTTAAAAAAAGGGGTTCCTCAAATAATTCATTAGAAAAATTTGTAATAGGTGTTCGACGTGTTGCCCATTTTGATTGACACACGTCTTTATGCAATTTTGAAATGAGGCCATTTAGTGGGACCATTTCTTCCAATCCATTGAAATGAGTAAATAGTTAGTATTTAACAGGTCCTTTACTGCAATGTTGTTTTACCCATTCTTTTTTTTTGCGGTTTTCGTTATTCGACAAGCAATAAAACCTCAGATTGGTATAAATTGTCGTGTACAACGGAGCATTTATCACACTTATCGGTCGTTAGTTACAATTTGTATTGAATTTAAAATAATTGGAATTTTACAATATGAATTTAAGTAAAGCAGAACTTGTAGACACGACTTTTGTTTTGGGCGAGTCAGACAGAAATTGTTTACTTGCCAATAGAATTTATCACCAACGTTATCCTGAAAGAAGGATTCCTGATGATAGCATCTTCCAAAACCTTCTCGATAGATTTCTGGAAACTGGAAATGTCGAATATAAAAAAAAGTGAAAGAATAAAACGAGTTGTGAACGAAGAAAATGAGTTTTCTGTGGTGCTGGTAACGGTTCAGAATCCCTATATTAGTCAAAGAGAAGTTGAGGTCATTAGTAGGAATAAGTAGACGGTCTGTGGGTCGAATCTTAAAAACAAATAAGTTGCATGCATATCACATTCAAATGCACCAGTAATTATCTAATGGCGATTTTCAAAAGCGCCTACAATTTTGTAATTGTGCCAGCGGTAACATGCAAGATGATGTCAACTTCTACAATAATGTTTTATTCACTGATGAGGCAACTTTTCACAAAAATGAATTTGTTAATATGACAATTTCCATTATTATGCTTCGGAAAATCCTCGCTTTTTTATGCAAGTTGATAACCAACACATATGGTCTATAAACGTTTGGGAAGGAATTATTGGAGAACATGTAATAGGGCCACATTTCTAAGACCAACCGACAGACACAATTACTTCCACATCCACGTAGTGGATTGGAAGTATAGTAATCGCAAAAAAATTTTCAAAAATTTTTATTCGTGAAATAGGTTTAGAATGTCATGAAACGTCGAGATTTTAAATTTGAGCAAAAAAAAAATTTCTGTCTGTCGGTCTGTCTGTCGGTCTGTCTGTAACTTTTTTTTTGTCCGCACGCTTTCTCCGGAACGGTTTAAGATATTGACCTGAAATTTTGTACACGTATATATTATAACGA
Source organism: Stenurella melanura (assembly GCA_963583905.1). NCBI lineage: Eukaryota > Metazoa > Arthropoda > Insecta > Coleoptera > Cerambycidae > Stenurella > Stenurella melanura. The sequence goes on from OY757309.1 coordinate 5,421,365, forward strand.
GATCTGGAACTGGATTGTTTTTTGAGGAAATCCGGTGAAGGGTTGGGGGTTAAATAGGGGCAAATAGGGGAAAATAAGTAAAGCAAGCTGGTAAGACTACAGAAATTTGGGATTCGGTGTATATACTAGAAACCAAGGCCTCAGATTTCTTTCTAATATTTTTCAAACTCTACCACCTCCGCTTCATTATTAATGGGATTGATAACATCAAATTGAGATATTCACTTGAAAGTTAGTACACGTATGTATTGTAGTGACATCTGATTGAGATGACTTCATTGAGGTGGTAGGTTGTAAATAGTGGAAAATAAGTACGGTAAACTAGAAACTTCATTTTTAACGTATATGGTAGAAACCAACTCCTCAAACTTTTCTATGACATCTACCCCAAATATTATTAAAATTCTATGACCAATAATTTCCACATACTAGAGTGCAAATATAGTCAAGATGTTTCCTTTAAAGTGACTTGGACGAATAATCTGGATGTGGAAGTAGTGATTCCTTAGGCAGCGGTTTTTTTATTTCGTTCAAAATCTCGATGTTTCATGACATTCTCAGCCTATTTCAAGAAGAAAAAAATTTGAATTTTTCTTTTGCGATACTTCCACTCTACTATGTGGATGTGGAAGTAAAAATTAATTATAATGCTTCAAGAAGTTTCTAACCGTTTAATTATCCTTTGTCTGATTCACCTGTTGTGTATCTTGTTTTCATTTATAATTTCTGCTCGTCTACAGTAAAGAAACCGTATATCTGTCGGAAAGAATAAAAATAATAATGACATGATAATAAGCGTTCTTTTAGGCTAGGTAACAAATGAATCCGCAATGATTTATCGATGATGACGATTCACAGATCAAGTTTATAATTATTTTAGTTGGTAGCATCATAAATATTATTCGGATGTGAATTCTGCTGTACAAATAAATCTTGTTTACATCATAACAGTCTGCGGTTTAGAATTGTACTTTGAGGAAAATAACAATCTTCAACAATCTTCAGTGGCATTTCACAAACAAATGAGTAGAAGTTTCGTTCGGGCTAGGCCGATTGCGATATCTATTTGACTACTAATTTTTTTTTTCACGTTTTGGAGGGCGGTAACAACCTGTAAAAAAGCGCTGATTTTTCGTCCAAAACAACTAACTGACAGGGTGGCCCGATCAAATTTCAAAAGTTCTATTTTGAATATCATTGTAGTCTTCAGTAATAAATACATCTAGACTCCATGCTTTCCTAGGAAACATATGCAGACCACTACTGTCAACAAAACTTCTAAAAATACTTGTTTTGAGAAACTTATACCCTTGTTAACTTCAAGGTAGTGTTAGAGTTATCCTATTAGAGGCCTATTTATTTATTTTATGTATTTATTTATTTGATACACTATTCAACAGGTTAAAAAACCCAATTAGAGAATAGGAGATAAAAACTAAAATTAAAAATATTAACTTGTGAAAAATACAAAAAAATATACATATGTACATGAATACATGTGAATTAATTCAAAAGACAACTTACTAAACTAAACTTATGTAGTACATTTTAGTATAAATATTCATATACAATATGCATACATAAAAAATATACAGCTTATGCAAGAAGTATAGTATACGGTGAGGTTACTTGTGTCAACAAAAAGGAACAAAATACAAAATTTAATTTAGAGACAGATTCTTTATGTCTGTAAAACTACAGGTGAATATATCTAATCGATTATTCAAATTATTGTACATACTGCACATCTGCTAGACACAAGAAATTTTTTTTACGTTTGTTCCTGAAAAAGGCAAGTGAAATAAATTGTTGTGTCTAGATGCCGCACTAGGAATTTGAAAATAAAGCATACTTAAAATATCTCCACGGACGATGTTATCGTGTAAAGTATTATATAAAAAAGTTAATTGTAGAGTAGCTTTAATGAGCGTACATTTTCAAAATATGCGGAGTTTCTAATAATAAAACCCAGCATTCTATAACTTTTAGTGACAGCAAGTTCGATGTGGTTTACAAACGTTTGTTTTTTATCAAATGTCACACCCAAGTCACGAAAAGTGTCTGGCCGGAAAAGTATATGATTGTCTAATTTGTAATCGTACAGGATAATATTTTGCTTTGTTGTAAATGTCATAACGTTACATTTTGTTTCATTCAAGGGTAATTTGTTTATTACACATCATGTATTAATACGATCAATATTGTTTTGAAGTTCATAGCAATCCTTTTCACTTGCAATATTACAAAAGCGTTTTAAATTATCCGCATATAGAAGGCAGTTAACAGTTAAATTATCTACTATATCATTTACAAACAAGCTAAAGAAAAGTGGACCTAAGTTTGGACCTTGGGGGACTCATGACGTGGCCAAAACCTCAATAGATCCAACACCATGGTATACAACATATTGCTTTCTATCAGTTAGATAAGACTTAAAAAGTTCAATAAGGTTGTCCGAGAAACCATAACATTCAAATTTTTGTAAGAGGATACCGTGATTCAGTCTATCGAAAGCTTTGCAAAAATCAGTATATATAACTTCTGTTTGTCCACTCCTGTCAATAGAATCAGAAATAAATTCTGTAATATTAATTAAATTGGTAACTGTTGAACGGCCCTTGAAGAACCCATGTTGAGCTATAGATATTTGATGATTTACGTAGTTAAAAATATAATGGTGTAGGAGAATTTCATATGCGTTGGCGAAATTATTTATTATTACTATCGGCCGGTAATTAGAAATTTCGGATCTGTCACCCTTCTTAAATACTGTAATTATTTTTGATAATTTCCGCCGCGACGGAAATTTGGAGGACCTTAGTGATAAACTAAATAACATAGTAAGGGGTTTAGCAAAAACAGCAGCACAGTCGAGTAATATGAATGCGGGGATACCATCTGGCCCAGAGGTTAATTTAGGTTTGATTGTCTTTAATACATTCAATACTTCATCTTCTGTAAAACAAAGTATATTAAAAGGTGAACTACTCTTAACAAATGTAAAATTTTGGGTGATAATTTCAGATTCAGAATAAGATTGCTGAAAAAAAATTAGCAAAAGAATTAGTAATTAGTTGAGAATCAGACATGTATTCATTATTATAATTCATGAAGTTTGGCAAATCTGAGTAACTTCTTTTATAATTAACAAATTGCCAAAACTATGTTGATATAAGATAAAAACAGTAGTATAATCCATGTAAATTGGCTGTTTATTATCATGGTAATAATGAATCGCTAACTGAATTTCGTAGACTTAGATCACAAATCAAGTCGGATATTAAAATTGCATTTCAAATTTATACAAATCGAATCGAAAATAATATCACATCTGAACCCAATAAATTCTGGGCTTACATCAATGGAAAAAAGGGAAAACTAGCATACCTAAAGACATGACTTATAACAATGAGCATCTAGAGACCCCTAATGATATCGTTGATGCATTTGCTAACTTTTTCGAGCAATCTTACTTCCCTAACATCTCGGACGCCCCTGTAACCGAGTCTAATAATCTTTCGTTTGACTGTTTGGACATTAAACGCTTTTCCGAGGCTGAAGTTTGCATGGCGTTAAAAAGAATTAAACCTAAACTTACTGCGGACCCAGATGGAATTCCAGCATTTCTACTGAAAGACTGTGCCAGCATTTTTGCATATCCTCTCTGCATAATTTGTAATTTATGTCTTAGGAAATGCTATTTTCCTGATATTTGAAAATACTCCAAAGTGTGCCCTGTGTATAAAAAAGGTGAAAGAAATGATGTTACCAATTATAGACCGATAACAATCATATGTAACTTTGGTAAAGCTTTCGAAATCCTACTACATGATAACATTTATGCACATGTTCAACTGAAAATATCTACGCAACAACACGGTTTTATGAAAGGTCGCTCCACCGTAACGAACTTAATCTGCGCTACTCAGTAGTGACTTTTCTAAGGCGTTTGACAGACTGAACCATAGGAAACTTCTCTCTAAACTTGACAAATTCGGGTTATCTGGCGGTTTACTTCAATTTCTTGAGAGTTACTTGACTGATAGAGTTCAATTCGTATCTTATAATGGATATAAATCTGTTGAATACCGAGCCACGTCAGGAGTACCCCAGGGATCAATACTTGGACCCCTTTTCTTTAATATTTTTATTAACGACATCAGTGATCACTTAGACGTATATTTCTTAATATATGCCGATGGCGTCAAGATGCATAGGATTAATGATTTTAATGACTGCAAAAAACTTCAAAACAACTTAACTAAGTTATCGGCTTGGTGCGATGAAAATGATCTACACCTAAATGTTGGCAAGTGCAATGTTATGAGTTATACAACCAAGGAATCCCCAATTATGTATAATTATAATGTTAATGGCGACATGCTGAACAGATCATCTACGTTCAAGCATCTAGGGGTAACTGATAAAAACTGATAAAAAATTAACCTTCACTAACCACACTGATGCTGTAATTTCGCATGCATAATAATAATAATAATAATAATTTATTAATTCGTTTACCATTTAAACAATGGATAGAACAAGTCATAAAACCTTAGTTAATTAATGTAAAATAATTACACAAAGTTAATAAAAACACTGTCAATTACTTTCTTCAAAACAATAGACATATATAAAACGTAATATAAATATGTGATGATATACATTCATACACTTGACACTTAACATAGTCAATAAATTAAATTTATAAATAGGTATCGTTATGACATTAATGAATCGCACAAATATTCGCCCACACTATAGTAGCACTTTTTAAGCAACATTTTTTTCACACTGGTTTTAAATGTTTGTATTGTTTTTTTCTCCCGAATTGATTGAGGAAGCTTGTTGTATAATTTGGGACCGATGTGATCAGGTGACTTTTCAAATAAAGTTGTTTTGTGCTGGGGGAGCTTTATTAAAGAGCCACTACGAGTGGGGTATTTGTGGAAGTCATTATTTTTCACAAAATTCTCATCGTTTTGTTTCACATATGTTAATGATTTTAAAATAAAAATACAGGGCACAGTTAAAATTGAATATTTTATAAAATAAGGCTTACATGAGTCTTGAAATTTTAGATTAAATATCAATCTAATGATTCTCTTTTGACTGACAAATATTCGGTGTGCGTTAGCGGAGTAGCCCCACAGTTGAATATTATAACTAATGTGACTGTATCCTAAAGCATAGTAGATATTGATAAGGAATTTCATTTCAAAACATCTTTTCAAATTGAGAAGGGCGAAATAACAGCTGTTTAATTTTTTAGCTAAACTATTAATGTGTTCTGACCAGCTTAATTGTTCATCAAGGTAAATCCCTAAGTACTTTAACGTTTTGGAAAATATGACTGGTATACCGTCCATTGTTAAATTTATATCTGATATAGGTTGCTTTTTGTTGAAAAAATGGATATACTGTTTTCTCAGTATTTAGAATAAGACGATTTTTTGTTGCCCATTGATTAAATTCCTTGAGTATAGTTTTCAGTTGAATTTTAATAATATCTGGATCTAAGGAAGACACAATTAAGCTGGTATCATCAGCATACATTACAATTTTACAATATTGTGGCATATGATTCGGTAGATCATTTGCAAATAAAAGGAAGAGCAAAGGTCCAAGAACGGATCCTTGGACGACTCCTAAGTCTATGTTATAGTTTTCCGACCTAGTTCTGTTCAGTTGCACAATAATTTTACGGTTGGATAAAAAGGACATTAGTAAATTAGATAAGCTTCCCCGTATGCCTAGATTATTTAGTTTGTGTATCAATATATCCGTTTCTATCGAGTCAAAAGCTACACTAAAATCAAAATAAATGCCAGCCACAATTTTACCCCGGTCTAATTCTGAATATATATAACTTAAACCGTCAATACAGGTGGATCTTTTAGGGAGAAATCCATGCTGTGCTCCGGTAATTATTTTGAACCTAGTTAAAAACTTGAGGATTCGATTATACAATATCTTTTCTAGGATTTTAGATATAACACTCAGCATAGAGATCGGTCGATAGTTTGTAATGTAATTTTTATCTCCTCGTTTGTAAATGGGGGCAATGATGGCATACAGAATGTTAGGCTTCATTTTGCGTAATAGCCATGATTTTATTGATGTGAAAACCTTAAAGATGCTTTATTTTGCTTGTTCTCTCGGTCTAAACTGGAGTATGCTTCACTTGTCTGGCAATCTGTGTATAATACTCATAATGATAAATTGGAAAACATTCAGCGCCGCTTCCTGAAATTTTTAAACTGGAAAACTGAAGGTACATATCCACCAATTGAAGCTTCTCAAAATCAATTGCTTGAAAAATTTGATATTACTAGTCTTTCCGAAAGGCGTGAGTCCTTTGCTTTGCGTTTTCTAGATAAAATTATGCATAATAAAATAGATTGTAGTGAAATATTGAGCTAACTGGACTTCAATGTCCCACGGATTAATTCTCGTCATTCTCATACTTTTTATTTATCCACTCCTAGATCTAACGTAGTGTTATGAATTACACCCCCTTGGAACTGGAGATAATACGCCTATGCCTACTAATAGTGACTGGAAAAACTCTAGAAAGAGCCATGGACCTTTCTAGAGTATGGTTGTAGAAGATTCTTGATGGTTTCTGGATGAATCTAGAAGCAATTTAAGAGTATATAAGGCGCGATTACCGGCGCAGAGGAAGAAGTTTATTTTAGAAGTGACACGTTCGGTAAAAAGTGAGGTTAAATAAGAGTGTAAAGGTTATTTTGAATGTTTGAAGTATTGTATAGTCAGTAAATTATTGAATAAAGTGTTAGTGGTGTTTATCTCTTGTTGAAATTATTTAGAACCCACGGATTCATACAGGGTGTTTCCCAAAAGGTGAATAAACGCAACAGTATTAAAGTGTTCTCCTCTGTTTAATATTTGTACTAGTTATGATACTCATTGCAGTGAATTGGACATATTTGCCTAGCAGTCAGAAATTTCATCTACTGTCGTGCAGTCTAATCGCCTTCATAATTTCTATTTGTATTTTTTAGTTAGGTTAGATTAAGTTAGTTTAGATTTCCATCCTATAAATGGTTTTGTACTGCTGGATGATGTATGATTAAATAAAATAAATAAAAATAAAATAAAATATTAAATTTTACGGATAAAGTTATAAGCATAAGCGATATTACGTACGATTATTTTATTACTAACGATATCAATCTCAATTTTAATATTTTTACCATAATTGGGTAACTAAATAAATGAGAGAGTATCAAATGTGACAAAATCTGTATTAATACAAGTTGTAATATAGTAATGATAAAAGTAAAATTGTCTGCATAAATTACAGTCATTAAGCGCTTCGATTTTACCTTGTAAATAATTAGACTGCAATACAAAAAATGATCATTTATTTGGAGCATCCTCACAAGTGGGAGTAAATCATCTCAATATAAAAGCAGGTTGCCGAAATTTGGTACAGTGCATCTCAACAGTTCAAGTTCAACGTTCACTTTCAATATGAAACAAGTAAGAATCTTGCATTACATAACTTAATACGTTCTTTAATTAATTGCTTTTCATTCAGTGAAGTAGGTCATGCACAGAACAAGTGATGCAAAACATAATATTTATATGGATTAACTTTAATTTCAAGTCATGTGAGAAACAGAAATAGATAGTGGAAAATTAGGATTAGAATGTGTAAAAAAATATTATTGCCAAAAAATAGTTTACAAATTTTATTAATTTTGTTTGGCATTTTTCATGAGAATATTATTACCTATAATATGAATGCTTTTTACACTGTGTGCTAACATAATATATCAATAATTGTGAATGAAAATCTATATCAGCACGAATTTTGTGAGGTTATTACTTTACAATATTTTTTTTATTTCAGATATTTCTAGTAGTAGCATTCTTTGGTCTCGCTGCTTGCGGCCGACTTGACAGCCAGTACCTGCCGCCTAACCAAGGAGGAAGCTTTAGAGGAGCATCTGGTCAATACTCTGGCAATGCTGGTCAGTACTCCGGAGCAGGTCAATATTCCGGAGCCACCGGATCAGGACAATATTCTGGACCTTCTGGTCGCTACGCCGGTCCCTCAGCTAACCAGGTACCCATCCTCCGCTTGGACAACAATCCAAACGCTGGCGATGGTTCCTACAATTACGCCTATGAAACCGCTGACGGCATTTCCGCCCAAGAAGAAGGATCATTGAATTACGACGCTCAACAAGCTCAGGGTGGTTACAGCTACACTTCTCCCGAAGGAGAACAGATCTCTGTTCAGTATACCGCCAACGAAAATGGCTTCCAACCTCAAGGATCTCATCTCCCAACACCTCCACCAATTGCAGATGCCATTCTTAAATCGATTGAATTGAACAGAGCTGCCGAAGCTCGCGGTGATTACCAGGAAGGTCAGTACAATGAACCTCAGCAAGGTTATGGCGCACCCCAACGACAGTATGGAGCCCCAACTGGTCCACAATTCAGGGCGCCCGCTACTCCCCAACAACAGTATGGAGCACCTCAATTCAGAGCATCATCTGCTCCCCAACAACAGTATGGAGCACCAACTGCACCTCAATTCAGAGGATCAGCCACTCCCCAACAACAGTACGGAGCCCCAGCTGCTCCTCAATTCAGGGCATCGGCTGCCCCTCGACAACAGTACGGAGCCCCAGCTGCTCCTCAATTCAGGGCACCAGTTGCCCCTCAACAACAGTACGGAGCACCAGCCGGATCTCAATTTAGAGCACCTACAGCTGCCCAACGGTCATTCGGTGCCCCATCTTCTTCGCAAGGAGGACAAGGAGGTTATAGATATTAATTGGGTGTGAATTTTTGTACAAGTACTTATTTATAAATATACGTTAATTGAAAATCTATCAGTTCTTGTTTTTATGTTCTTAATTATACTCAACAGATTAATTAAGTCATACATTGGTTAGAATAGTACATAATACTTATGATAATAATACACAGTTTGCGGTTAATTAACGCAGAAAATTGCACACATTATAATTTTGACGGAAAAATTCATATAAAAAGGGTGACAGTAAAATATTTTAATTTCAGACAATTTGAAATATCAATCGAGAAAAATTCTATTCTTAAAAATTATAGACAGTTGAAGTAGAAATGTGAAATGGGAGTTTGTTAAAAAATGGGGGAGTGAAGTAGTTAACCCCAGTTCTAAATTTTTCTAATCATAATCTCAAGAACATTCATTGAACCGTGTGTCATCGATATGTTTATCATCACTTATATTTTCTTTGTTTTAAAAATAATGTTCTGTTATTTGTTCATTTTTACACACATCTCAATATCGATATTAAATGGTAAGGTGAATTAATCCAACGACATCATCTGGACTTGGTTGCAGTTTTAGGCATATCTAAATGATATATGATTAACTAAATGCGGATCGAATGATTGTATTCGAGTATAGTGTTACAGTGTTTTGATGTTTGCACCAATTTCGTCCTCAGTTTCACATCAAATATTTTATCTCTCTGTAGAATGTATCTGTCACTCACGCACTTATATAATCATACAATTATCCTCAGTATGATTTCTTTCATTTATTCTACATTTTAGAGATAGGCTTAAGAAACGTTAAGTCAAACATATTCTTTATAGGATTCTGCAAACAGCGGAAAAAACTATCTATGAGAACTAAAAGAAAAACTATGTAAAAATATTAATGAGATCTTTGCATTTTTTCGATAACCTGACTTCTGGTTATGCTAGCAAGTTAAAATCCTAAAATAAATTTGTCCAGTTTCTTATTTGATATTCTCATTATAACACTAGCATCCAACATACGGCTATGCAAATTAAACTAATATCATAGTATCAGTAGTAACATGACCCCCTACTGTATGAAAAATTCAGTTAAAAATTAGAACAAAGGCCTGAAATGAATTTATTTACCTACCTTGTCTTAATTTTTTTTTCATTCTAATGAATTACATTTTCATAAAATCTCTCATTGAGTCTGTTGGAAATGCTTAGCCTTTGAAACATTTTTCGCCCTTATTCTGAGTTCATCAGAAAAGTACAAAGCTACTCATAACGATGTTTCGTGCAAAACCAAGGTAATATCCATGAATAAGTATGAAATATTTATATTTGACATTGACTGATAAAAAACAACATCTCTTCACCTATCTATTAGCTAACTAGTATTGGAGCCTATATACTGTTACGGATTTCCACCTTTTTGGGAAACACCCTGTATGAATCCGTCCCGATCAGGCATCTCAGAATCATCGATGTATTTCGCCAGCCTGTCCAAATGCACGATCTTCATCTTGGACTTTTTGCTTCGTTGAATTCGATAGACGACGTCATTAATTCAGGTAATAACAGTATACGGTCCATCCCAAGGCGGTTGAAGTTTCGGTGACCTTCCTTTCTTCCGCTGTGGGTTGTACAGCCAAACCAGGTCTCCTGCCTTGAACCCTTCTGAGCTATCCTTCCGGTCGTATCGAGCCTTCATTCTGCCACTGGCTGGTGATGGCTCCGCTATATTGTTAGCCAACCTCTTGAAAGGAGCCCCGGCGCTGAACTGCTTCTTTTCACCCTTACTTCCAGTCTGTGGTCCCTTACTGGCTGCACAAATCTTGCATTTGCGACACCAAGCCTCCACGTCCTGACGACTTCTTATCCAATAAAATCGTTCTCGTATTTTCTTCAGGGTCTTGTTCACACCGAAGTGTCCATCGGATGTCCCATTGTGCACTTCCTGAAGCACCTTCGCTACACGACACCTGGGAATCACTAGACGCATAACCACCTTTTTTCCATCCGGGCTTTCCCATGCTCTCCGCAACAGCCCGTTCCTGACACTCAATGAGTCCCACTGCGCCCATAGTGCCTTCAGTCCCACTCTTTTGCCTGAAACATCCTGCCATTTTGGACGAGTTCCCCTTTCTTTGGCTCTCAATATAGGCCCAATTTCCACATCTTTTAGTTGCTCTTGTCTGAGCGCTTCATCTGTCCTGTCATCCGGCACCTCCACCTTGACAGTGTTGACTGCTCCCGTGACCTGCAGTTTGTCCTGGTGGTAGTACTTGCAATATTTCTTGTACCTTCTTCCGGATGAAATATCAGCATCCTTCTTCTGGGGTTTCGATTTATTTTCACATCCTGGTAGCAGTGGACTTCTCGGAACGCTTCGAAGCTGGGAAATCTTTACTTCTCTCGGGGTACCACGTTCCCTATCTGTCACAGTCTCTCTGGTACCAGTTTCCTCTGATTTTCCCCTCAACTTCACAGCATCTCCGGCTTTCACTCTCTCTAATCTCCTTCGTGGACATTCAAGCTGGATATGTCCTAGTTCTCCGCACCTGTAACATTTCATACGCCGTCGTCCACTTGGCCTTCCACTACTTTGTTTACTCTGTGTCTCTTCCACGTTTCCAGCCTTAACATTCCTCGAGATCCGATATCGACAGTCTCGTTTGATATCCCCTGCTATGCCACAGTTGTAACATGTAGTACTCCTGCTTGGCTTTCCTTGTCTTCCCGCAGTAGATAACCTGAGGACTCGCCTGATCTCATCATCCTGTATACCGTCTAGGAATGCCCCCACTGCCAATTGCTCTTTAAATTCTTTTGGCGCATTAGGATATGCTAAGTGTGCCAGTCTTTCCACCGCAGCTTCAAATTCTTGCAGACTCTCTCCAGCTTTCTGAACGCGCACTTTCAGCTGGGTCTGGTATACTTGAGCAAGGTGGTGATCGCCATATCGTAGATCTAAGGCGGCTTCTAAAACTCTAAAATTCCGTTGTTGGTCTACCGGAATTGTCTGGAGCAATTCCAATGCTTGGCCTCTTAAAGCCTCTGATTAATGCTTTAGCCTTCTCTTCGTCGTTCCAGTTGTTTGCACTTGCTGCTGCCTTAAACTGTGTCTTGTAAGTCATCCAGGAACTTTGACCATCAAAGGAGGGAATTTTTAATCGCTGGCCTGATGACACCACTTGCTGGTTTCCTCTATCCCTCAACTGTCGTTTAAGCTGGTCTATTTCCCCTTTGACTTCTTCTTCGAACTTGTTTACTTTCACTTTGACTTCACCAACTTCTTCTTCGACCTTGCCTACTTTTACTTCGACCTCATTAACTTTCGTCTTTACGCTACCCATATCTCCCTTAATCTCATTTTTTTATTTCTTCCACGACTGTAAACAAGGCATTCTGTTGCGTCTCTATAGCTTTCCTTAATTCATCATTTTCCTCTTGACGGCGTTTCTCCTCTTCTTGGTGCCTTCGTTCTTTTTCTTGTCGTCTTCTTTCCCGTTCCTCCTTCTCTTCCTGGCGTTTCCTTTCCTGTTCTTCTTTCTCTTCCTGGCGCTTTCTTTCCTGTTCTTCTTTCTCTTCCTGGCGCTTCCTTTCCTGATCCATCATCATCTCTTGCATTTGGGCCATAAAGTCCTGCATTTGTTGTTCGGATGCCATGCTTCTGGTTGTTACCGGCATATAATTATCAACAAAATTTAATAATCACGTCAATATCGGTAATAAACTGTCCAAAAATCTCTAAACAGCACGAAAAAGTCTTATCTAGAGTCTTCGTCACTTAACCTCTAATGTCCAAATGAAATGTTCCAAAAATGTCTCAAAAAATGCACTTGACACTATTTTCCTGTTCGAAAATAACCATCGAACAACGTCCAGTAAATTAGTCCTCCGTGTTAGCACCAACTTCGAGAATACACTGCCAAACCTTCTCGAACACTTCCGAAAAATCCTCTTGTCAAAATTCCGCTTCCGACACCAAAATGTTACGGATTTCCACCTTTTTGGGAAACACCCTGTATGAATCCGTGGGTTCTAAATAATTTCAACAAGAGATAAACACTACTAACACTTTATTTAATAATTTACTAACTGTACAATACTTGTTTACTTAATAGTTAACCTCACTTTTCACTTTTTAACTTGTTCACTTTTATAAACTGCCTTCTTAATAAACTTCCTCTTCCGCGCTTGTAATCGCGCCTTATCGAAATTAGCTCTAGATTAATCCAGAATCTTCTCCAACCATAATCTAGAAAAGTCCTTGGCTCTTTCTAGAGCCTTTCCAGTCACTATCAGTAGGCATAGGCGTATCATCTCCGATTCCAAGGGGGTGTAATTCATAACAATACTATATGCATATTTAAAAGTGAATTATTTATTATTTGTTTGTTTATAGTAATGAAACATATTCTTTATAGGACTTTGCAAACAGCGGAAAAAAACTATCTATGAGAACTAAAAGGAAAACTATACGTAAAAATATTAACGAGATCTTTGCATTCTGTCGATAACCTGACTTCTGGTTATACTAGCAAGTTAAAATCCTAAAATAAATTTGTCCAGTTTCTTATTTGACATTCTCATTATAACACTAGCATCCAACATACTCCCCTACGGCTATGCAAATTAAACTAATATCTACATGACCCCCTACGGAAGATTCAGTTGAGAATGAGAAGAAAGGCCCGAAATGAATTTATTTACCTACCTTGTCTTAAAAATTGTTTTCATTTTAATGGTCCAACTAGCATTTTGATGTTTCGTAGAAGCTGAAAGAATGTTTACACAACATTTCTTATAAAACAAGATTGTTGATATAAACATTTTCAAACGTTTATACAGCGCTTATAAACGCAAAATGGGCACAGTCTACAAAATAATATAGTTCTTTAATTTATTTTATTATAGCTCTCACAGGTGTTACAAAATAATTGTATAAACGTTTACATAGGATTTAAAAAATTAGTACACAATAATTATAAAATAATTTGAGATACGACAAAACATTTTTATAAGCATTGTGCTATTCTTTCCACTGATACTGTTTCGTTATGTACAGCAACAACATAAGTTATTTATTATTTAAGTGTATTTACAGACAATAATAATGCTCAAAATAGTTTTGAAAAATTACAAAGGTATATAGATTCTCTGTGACATGGCAGCATATCTAACTACATGTTTAGTGAATATGAGATAAATGTTAACTGATTAAGACTTCGTAAATAAGTAAGATAATATATCCACCAACGAATTTAATACACATTTTGCTAATATTGCTAAGCATATAATAAGTGAATTACCTGTTACAAATAACACTTACAACGATTTCTTAGGCACAGAGACGAGAAATATCGAAAACCTTTTCTTTTAGAGAAGTAACCTATGTTGAGATAAATGATATCATTTCTAACTTGAAAAAGACTAAGTCTAAGGATGCTTACTTCATAGATATAAAAACCTTAAACGCAATTAGATACATTATATTAATCCCACTGAGTGACTTAATAAACATTTGTATCCGTACAAGCACGTTTCCTAATATTCTTAAGCTTGCTAAAGTCATAGCATTACATAAAAAAGATAACATAAACGATGTAGGAAACTACAAACCTATTTCTATCCTACCGTTAATTTCAAAAATCTTAGAAAGCATTTTAAAAATTCAAATTTGTTATTTTGAATCCAAAAATCTGCTTAGCTCTAGTCAATTTGGTTTTAGAGCTAATTTATCTACCACTTTAGCCATACGTAAATTTACAAACTTAATAAGTAGAAGTTTTGAAGACGGTGAATATGTATTTACCCAATTCCTAGATTTGTCCAAGGCTTTTAACTGTGTATCACATAACATATTACTTGATAAATTACGCTTTTATAACTTTGATGTGAACAGTAGTAATAGAGTCATATCTTAGTAATAGATATCAGTACGTCTCTTATCAAAATCAAAATTCAAGTGTACTACATATGGAATATGGAATACCGCAGGGCTCCATATTGGGACCGATCTTGTTTTTGATTTATATTAACGACTTAACTAACATCCCTTCATCAACATTTTTTCTGTTTGCAGATGACACCGCATTCATTCATTCAGTCACATAAAGATGTAGACATCCTTAGGGGTATAATGAAAAATACACAGTCGAAAGCCCAGGATTGGTTTACAGCAAACCAACTTAGCCTAAATAAATCTGAAACGGAATCAATGGTTTTTAGTTTAAGAAATTCAGGCGCATATATTAGCAATAACTGCGTAAAATTTCTTGTGGTGTATCTTGACAGCAAGCTAGCTTGGACTCATATAAATTTTGTTTGTAAAAAAATCATCACACATGTATATTTACTAAGAAATTTTGTAGGTAATGTCTCCCAGAATACTCTTATCACAGATTATCATGGTCTCATACATTCATCCTTATCTTATGCTAACTTGGTTTGGGGACATTAAAGTCACAGTATCCAGGTCTTTGCGTTACAAAGAAAAGCTGTACGAATTGTATACGATTTAAAATATCGAGATGACTGCAAACATGCATTTAAAAATTTAAATATATTAACTCTGCCTAATGTGTACCTACTACAATGTCTACTGTATATCAAAGAACATAAATCGAACTACAATTATCATAGTGAAATTCATGGGTATTTAATGAGAAACAGAAACAATATATATTCAGATTCTTTACGTATGTCACGTGCTGGAACAAATTATTACGCCATCAAATTTTTTAACCATCTACCCCTGAGAATAAGAAAACTTGACCAGGTTGTCTTCAAGAAGGCAATTAAATCATTTTTAATAGTCAATGCTTTTTTTTCTTTGAAGAATATTTATCCTCAAATGGTAATATTATTATCTGATCAAAATATAAATGTGTATCTGACGCTGTAGCAAATGTCGAGACCTCATCAACTTCACTGCAAGAACTTGCAATTCAAGCAGCACAAGCTCTTGAACTCCACAAGGCATTAATATTAGCAATTGTTCTAGTTGTAGTATTGGAATTAATGTTCATACACAATCGTCTCTTATGAAGATGTATTATTATCACTTTAACTGTTTTTAACATTACCGTTAAAGATATCTTTAACACTCTTTCTTATGAAAGTTCATTTTTAAAATCGACTCGACTGCTGAAACTAAAAACATCATTCTTAGTGGCAATTACAAAAAATTATTTATAGATTTCATAAATAAAATTTATTTACAACTTAGCGCTAGTATAAAAAATTGTACATGTTTAGTATCTATAACCTCCTTGTCCGCCATGTGGAGAAGCTGGTGCTCCATATTGCTGATGAGGAGCAACCGGTGCACCGTGATGTTGTGGGGCAGCAGCTGGGGCACCGTGATGTGGAGCAGTAGCTGGTGCTCTGAATTGAGGAGCAGCCGGGGCACCATGATGTTGTGGAGCAGCAACTGGGGCCCTGAATTGTGGTACAGCTGGTGCGCCGTACTGTTGTTGAGGAGCAGCTGGGGCACCATGATGTGGAGCGGCAGCTGGTGCCCTAAATTGAGGAGCAGCTGGTGCACCGTGATGTTGTAGACCAGCAGCTGGCGCCCTGAATTGTGGTGCAACTGGTGCGCCGTACTGTTGTTGAGGAGCAGCTGGGGCACCGTGATGTGGGGCGGCAGCTGGTGCCCTAAATTGAGGAGCACTTGACGCACCGTGATGTTGTAGAGCAGCAGCTGGCGCCCTGAATTGTGGTGCAGCTGGCGCGCCGTATTGTTGTTGAGGAGCTGCAGGTGTCCTAAAGTGAGGAGAGTTTGGTGCACCGTGATGTTGTGGAGCAGCCGCTGGCGCGCCGTAAAGTTGTTGAGGAGCTGCGGGTGCTCTGAACTGAGGACCAGCTGGTGCAATATGATGTGGAGCAGCGGCTGGGCCACCGTGATGTGGAGCAGCACCTGGTGCTCTGAATTGAGGTGCAGCTGGCGCACCGTACTGTTGATGAGGAGCAGCTGGTGCACCGTGATGTGATGCTGCAGCTGGTGCCCTGATATGAGGAGCGGCAGCTGGAGGACCGTACTGCTGTTGAGGTGGGCCATAGGCTTGCTGAGGTTGTTGACGGAACTGAGCTTCATGGTCTTCAGCGGCTCTGTTCAATTCAATCGACTTAAGGATGGCATCTGGAATTGGTGGAGGTGTTGGGATATGAGATCCTTGAGGTTGGAAACCGTTTTCGTCGGCGGTGTAATGAACAGAAACTTGTTCGCCTTCGGGAGAAGTGTAACTGTAACTACCCTGAGCGTTTTGAGCGTCGTTCCTCAAGGATCCTTCTTCTTGGGCGGCGATGCCGTCGGCGGTCTCATAGGTATAGCTGTAGGAACCATCTCCAATGTTGGGATTGTTGTCCAAACGAAGGATTGGTACTTGATTAGCTGAATGTCCGGAATACCCGGCAGATCCAGAATATTGGCCTCCCGCCGCTGCGTGTCCGGAATATTGACCTGCATCTCCAGAATATTGACCATTATCAGCAGAGTGTTGAGCAGATGCTCTGTTAGAGATTACCCCTTGGTTTGGTGGAAGATAGCTGTCAAGGCGGCCGCAGGCGGCGAAGCCGACCAATGCCACGACCAAAAGTATCTGAAATAACACAAATTTATATAATTTTTATAAAATATTTCATAATTCTAGCCCTTTTCATTTATAAATAGCTAGATATTATTAGGATATATTTATCTGAAATACAGTGTGTATTAGGCGAGTACTTTTAAGAAAATTAAACAGTATCTTTATACATAAGTTGGCTTGCCCTGCCCTTATTTTTATGGATGGATATCGCGGACATTTAACTCATCGAGTGGAGTTAATGATTCATAAACATTACATACTACAATCACATCACTTCTTCTATGCATGGCCTACTTCACTGAATAAAACGTATGTAATGTAAAAACGCGAACGTGAATGTATTAAGTTATGTAACAGAAGCTTCTTACTTGTTTCATGCTGAAAGTGAACGTTGAACTTGAACTGGTGATGAGATGCACTGTATGAAAATTCGGCAACCTGCTTTTATATGAAGATACTTTTACTCCCACTTATAAAGATGATCCAAATAAATGATAGTTTTTTCTTATTGCAGAGTCTAATTACCAGCAAGGTAACACCAGGCCCGTCATAATTAAATTAGATAAGCGGAAATATAGAAAATGTACTGTAAATATATTTGAAGTTTTGTATTGTATTGAACCATGAGTGTTAAAGCTGAGAAGTCTCTATCAGTTTAGTTATAAATGAATTAAAATGCATGTATATTAGATAATGAAACTCGATCAGTATTACCATTATTATGATATTGCGTTAAGATTTGCCTAAGACATTATTAGCCCAGCCGTCAGGGGTTTTAAAGTGTTACTAAATGTTATACGGCTGAATTTTTCAGAATAAGTAGTTTTGTTGGTGTAGATTACGATAAGAAAAAGTTTACAGCTGTAAGGTGCCGGCGACCCCTAAGAGAATCGAATATATTGGCCGAAATTCGGTTCTTGGCCAATAACTCGAAAAATTAAAAAAATATATCAAAAAACTAATAGCACTAGGCGATAGAGGGGGAAACTTCACATCAAAAATGTAGGCTCCAGATTTTTTTTAACGCACGAGAATGGAACATAGCGACTCATAAGTACGGCTCACGAAGCGTGCGCGGTCATGGACGCGCTCCCCTAAATTTGTTGTAACTTTTGAACTAATTAATAAAATTGAGCTCAACAAAGCTTAAATGAGACGAGAAACATGTGGCTATTGGATTATCATATTGTCAAATATAAAAATGAGTGTATGTAGAAATAGTACATATTTGAAGTCGGAACATATAGAGATTTTCGATGAAATCGGTAAAAGCTCTACCATTTCTAGAATTTTTAAGATAGAAATCTGAAACTTTCACATATTACTCTTGAAATATTGTACAACAAGATCCGATGAGTGAAAAAATCTCAAAAATTTATTTTTGAAGATGTACACTTCCATAATTTCAAAATCTTGAGAAAGTGATAAAATTTGATACGTATAACTAACTTTAACCACCTATTACTTTGAATTATATCGCGTTATTAGATTTCTATAGGTGCGATTTTTAAAGCTTGAAATGTGTACTTTAACATGTTTTAAGAGGATTTACCTTAAAAATTGAAGTAACCTTCTTTATTTTACGAAAATAAAAGAGAAAAATTTCTTGGCTCCAAAATTCATGAAACTAGGAGTAAAATAAACATTAATAAATTTTATCACAAAAATTATGTGGCATACCTATGAATGAGATCTTCTTATACATTACTTCCAGAGCCGTATGTGAAAGTTTCAGATTTTTGTCTTAAAAATTGTAGAAATGGTAGAGCTTTTATCGATTTCATCGGTTATCTCTTTATGTTCCAACTTCATGTACGTACCATTCCTACATCATTTTACTTCCACATCCACGTAGTGGATTGGAAGTATAGTAATCGTAAAAAAATTTCAATTTTTTTTTTATGAATGGGTTTAAAATATCATGAAACGTCGAGATTTTAAATTTGAGCGAAAAAAATTTTCTGTCTGTCTGTCTGTCTGTCTGTCGTCTGTAACTTCTTTTTTTTTTTTTTGTCCGCTCGTTTTCTCCGGAACGGTTTAAGATATTGACTTAAAATTTTGTACACGTATATATTATAACGAGATCTAGAACTGGATTGTTTTTTGAAGATATCCGGTTAAGGGTTGGGGGGTAAATATGGGGAAATATGTAAAGAAAGCTGGTAAGAAGAAACTTGAAATTCGGTGTATGTACTAGAAGCCAAGGCCTCAGATTTTTCATAATATTTTTCATCCCCCCACCAAAATAAAAAATAAAAAAATAAAATTGAGATATTCACTTGAAATTTGGTAATGTATGTATGTATGGTATGTATTATAACGATATCTGGAACTAGATTATATTTTGAGACGATTTCGTTGAAGGGTGGGGGTTAAATATGGGCAAATGGGTGAAAATAAGTAAAGCAAGTTGGTAAGAGTTCAGTAATTTGAAATTCGGTGTATGTACTAGAAGCCAAGGCCTCAGATTTTTTTAAATATTTTTTAACTCCCCACCATCCCTACTCCATTATTAAAATGGTTGATAAAATAAAATTGATATATTCACTTGAAACTTGGTACACGTATGTATTAGAACGACATCTGGAACTAGACTATATTTTGAGATGATTCCGTTGAAGGGTTGGGGGTTAAATAGGCGTAAATAGGAGAAACTAAGTAAGGCAAGCTAGTAAGAGTACAGAAAATTCAAATTTGGTGTATGTACTAGAAACGAAGGCCTCAGATTCTTTCATAATATTTTTCAACCCCCCAATACACCTACCCCATTATTAAAGGGGTTGATAAAATAAAATTGAGATATTCAATTGAAATTTGGTAGACGTATATATTATAAAGACATCTGGAACTAGATTATATTTTGAGATGATTCCGTTGAAGGGTTGGGGGTTAAATAGAAGTAAATAGGGGAAAATAAGTAAAGCAAGCTGGTAAGAGTACAGAAATTTGGTTTTTGGTGTATATACTAGAAAGCAAGGCCTCAGGTCTCTTTCTAATATTTTTCAAACCCCGCCACCTCCGCTCCATTTTTAATGGGATTGATAACGTAAAACTGAGATATTCACTTGAAAGTTAATACACGTATGTATTGTCATGACATCTGATTGAGATGATTCCATTGAGGGGGTGGTAGTTTGTGAATAGGGAAACAAGTAGGGTAAACTAGAAACTTCATTTTTAACGTATATGGTAGAAACCAACGCCTAAAACTTTTCTATGACATCTGCCCCAAATATTAGCATAATTGTATGACCAATAATTTCCACATACCAGAGGGCAAATCTAATCAAGATGTATCCTTTACAGTGTCTTGGATGAAAAATCTGGATGTGGAAGTAGTGATTTCTTAGGCAGCGGTTTTTATATTTGAAAATATGATAATCCAATAGCCACATGTTTCTCTCTTCATTTAAGCTTTGTTGAGCTCAATTTCATTTTTAGTGGAAACAGACATTTTTGTTTACTCTTTTTGGTGGCATATTCCTTTAGCTTTCTGGTGATAAGAAAAAAATTGATATTACCTAAGCCATTCTTTTGGAAAAAATATTTTTATTGGTTGATACCTTACATAAGTAATTGTGAGAAAAAAATCGTCTCCATTGCTCAAATTGCGACCCTCCAACGATTTGGCATTGACCAAGACGGGTGTGGACACTTTGCACGCTGTTCTGAATTATCTCATGGGCAATTTGTCTCATCTCGAAGCCAATTCTGTCCTTCAATTCTTCTAAATACGGTGAACGTGGAGGGCACTCAATCCCACCTCGACGACCTATCCACCTTCCAGTAAAAGTGTTATCTAACAACTGACGCACTGCTATCCCAAAATGAGGTGGGGCCCCGTCTTGCTGAAACCAGACGTTTTCAGCAGGAATATCTTCATCTTCATTGTTCGGAAACATAGCTGCTAAGGCTGGCACTAACTTAACTCGCAAAAATTGTAAATATCTTGCGGCCGTAAGATTTTCTTTAAAAAAAAGGTGTCAATAAACGATAACCAATCATACCTGCCCACATGTTTACTTTGCCTCGTCGCTGTGTTTGGGCTTCTTGAATCCAATGAGGATTTTCACGTGACCAATACATACATTTATGCCGATGTGCAGTCCCCTTTAAAGAAAATGTAGCTTCATCAGAAAAAACGATGTCCTTTAAAAAATTTGGGTTTTCATCGCACAGGATCATCAGCTGTTCACAGAACTGTAAGCGCCGATCTGGATCGTCCTCGTTCAATTCGTGGATTAATTGCACTTTGTATGGATGGTATTTTTCTTTTTTCAATAGACAACAGGAGTTTGACTCACGCTATGATTTAAAGTCAGCTGCCTTGTCGAAAGATGGTGATTTTCCTCACTTTCTAGAAGAATATTTAATTTGGTTTCGTTGCTTATGCTGGGGCGACCAGATCGAGGGAGGTCGGCTACACTGCCAGATTCATCATATCTAGCCACCAATCTACTTACAGTGGATCTAGAAATTTGCTTTTCGGAATACTTGGCATTGAAAACATCACATGCTTCCTTATGAGTTCCCAGCCTATCACCATATTCAACCATCATCAAAAGTTCTACGCGTTCTCTTTCAGTTAAATGTGGCATTGCATTCACTAGTTTTACACTGTCTCAGAAGTGTCAGAAAACTAAGGTTCCACACGTGCCAGGAATAAAAAAGTTATCGACGCTTTACACAAAAAGGCCTGTATCTCTGTGTAGTTAAAGGATTGTTTTTTTATTATTTTCTTTCTTTTGTTTTTATGTCAAATGTTTTCATGTTGTTAAAACAAAATTGTAGGTAACAAGATTTATCAGTCCATAAGAAAGTGGAACATTACTCGTGAATTTGCGAAAGGTAAGCTATCTTTTTGAAGCTATCTTTTGAAGCTATCTTTTTGAAATTTTTCTCAGTATATTTGAACAAACTGTTAGTAGCAATAGTAAACCTAGTGTTAGGTGATTTCAATATTACAAATTTTAGTAACAATATCGCCGATTCAAAACGACAACTTATGCAATCGTTCATAGAATTTAGCGATATGGCACAGTTTAACAATGTAGAAAATATAAATGAGAGACTTTTAGACCAGTCCCAGTAGTATCTAATTTACCGAACTGTACTGTCTCTCACGATAATGCACCTTTTGTGGGAGAGGATGCTCACCATCCAGCCCTAAGAATTACTTTTGTTCCGCGAATAATTAAATCTGTTAGATTTCCAATAAACCCGAACGAGCAAAATTATAACTTTCGAAAAGCAAACTATCCTGCACTGTACGAATCATTACTCCAGGTTGACTGGACGTTTTTGGAAAATTTTCATGATATCAATAATGCATGCGAAGAATTCTACCAAAAACTATATTCAATTTTTGACGTACACGTTCCGAAATTCAAAGATAAGAAAAGAAAATTTCCTGTATGGTACCCACCTGAAATAATAAAGAATGTGAAACTGAGAGATAAGCACCGCAAAAAATACAAGAAATTCAACGATGCAAATACATTAGAAGAATATAAACGCCTTAGATCACTAATTAAATTACAAACCAAAGATGCGTACAAAAATTACATAGAAAATATTGAGAGCACATTAACTATTGACCCTAAACAATTCTGGTCCTACATCAATAATAAAAAAGGCACTACTACTACTACTAGAATACCCGGTAAAGTGTATTACAATGAAAAAGAAGTTGATAATCCGCAAGACATTGTAGATAATTTTAGCCAATTTTTTAATAGCGTTTACTTACCACCGTCTGACACAATGCCAACTTCTAATATTATAAGTAACCAACCAACCATAAATATCGATCAGTTGTCAGAAACAGACATCAGACAAAGTATCAAAAAGCTAAAAAACAAATTGACATCGGGACATGATCAAGTCCCCAGTTTTTTAGTTAAAGACTGCGCAAATGTGTTTATCACCCCACTCCGAACTTTATTTAATATTCCATTGAGAACGTCTACCTTTCCCGAATGTTGGAAGCTGGCAAAAGTATGCCCTATTTATAAAAGCGGAAATGTGGCAGATGTAAAAAACTATAGAGGGATCTCAATTCTACCTAATTTTGCAAAGGTCTTTGAGGCCTCAGTGTATACTATAATCTATTCCGGGGTAAAGAATATAATTTCCACTCACCAACACGGTTTTATGGAGAAACGTTCTACAGTAACAAACTTAGCTTGTTTAACTCAGTTCGTGTCCGAGTCACTGGAGAACAGAGGTCAAGTAGATGTAGTGTACACTGATTTTTCAAAAGCCTTTGACCGTATAGACCACAATTTATTAATTGAAAAATAAAATTATATAGGTTTTAGTAATTTAATGTTACAGTTTTTTATATCATATTTAGATAACCGGTTACAATATGTTCAGTATAATGGTTTTAAGTCAAATACTTACCTAGCAACATCGGGGGTACCCCAAGGTTCAAACTTGAGGCCACTTTTGTTTATTATATTTATAAATGATTTATGTGATATGTTAGATTGCGAAAAACTTTTATTTGCGGATGATTTAAAAATATTTAGTGAAATTGACAACATCGAGGACTGCCTAACTTTACAACAGCAAATACGCAAAATTGAATTATGGTGTACTTCCAACAAATTAGATATGAACGTATCAAAATGCAAGGTAGTAACGTACACGCGTAAAATCAGTTTTATAGAGTTCTTGTATACCTTCAATGACACGGAATTATCAAGAGCTCAATCAACTAAGGACTTGGGTGTACTATTCGACTCTAAACTAAACTCTAATTACATTAGTATTTTTATATAAACTACTTAACCATTTAATCGACTATCCAACACTATTATCAAAAATTAATTTCATAATTCCGAGATTAGGAGCACGTCAAGACATTCTATTTTACTGTCCCAATAGCCGTACAAACATGCTCAAAAAGTCTCCCATTTACTCTATGATGGAACTATATCACAAGCTTAGCAGTCAATGTGATATATTTAGCACATGTTTAAGTCAGTACATCAAGACCATTACAACAGTTTATTGAAATCATCAGCATTAGTTTGAATATATTGTTATGTCTTTAATAATAATTTAATTGTTGTTTATAAGTTAAGCTATAATGATGTTATTGTTATTCTTTAGTATGTATTAGTTACTGCATAGGCAGTATCAGCTCCTAGTATAGTTCTCAATATTATTATTATTATTATTATTATAAAATGTCATTTTTCCAAAAGAATTTCTCAGGTAATATAATTTTTTTTATATCACCAGAGAGCTAAAGGAATATACCACCAAAAACAGTAAACAAAAATGTCTGTTTCCATTAAAAAAGATTTATTCTGGCGTCATAACTCAACGACCGATGACGTCATAAATTTTGGTATAGTGACAAAATGTAGCATTTACAAAACTAAAATCGACTTGTTCGAGGATTTTTTTGAAAAATGACACATATCAAAGATATGAATTTTGTGCGTTTCATTTTGTGCGTTTCTTTAGGTTCACACTGTATACATATTATATTTCATAAATGTATCAAGCGCGCGTGCAGGCCCTAAAGCAGTTAGAGCTTCGTGGTACAACAGTTCTGGGGCTAAAACCATAAGATAGGATACATTTTATAGATGATGTTAGTGCACAGTCCCAATAGTTGAATTTTTTAAGTTATATTTTTGTCATTATTATCCGTTTCGTAAATATATGAAACAGCAGCGATGTAATGTTGGCAGGTGTTATTTTAAATAGTTGTTTTAAGTCGCTTAATTAGGCTTAATGATTTAATTTATGGTATTTACCATTTGTTTATTTTGTTATACTTACATTACGTTAACAAACAATATATTTTATGACCATTTAACAAGAAACCATTTTATGTATTTTTAAACGGCCTTACATAATTTTTCGACAAGGATATATAAGTTTATATTTTTGCCGACTAATTTCATAAAAATAAAAAGTTCTCCCTAAAATCATTAAAACGTTATTTGTTTATACTTGAACACATGATCTTTAGTTTTTACTCATTTTACATATAAAAAATAGTAAGTCGTGATAATAGCATTTCAAAGTAAGCATGTTTGCAGTTTTTTGTAATTTTTGACAATTTTCCGTACTATTATAGTTATCCCCCCCCCCGCAACTTTTTCTTCAAAGTGCTTCCCTCTCCCGTAAAAAAATACAAAAAATATTTTTTTTTGTTTGTTATTTTTTTCCGGGAGAAGGAAGCACTTTGAAAAAAAAAACACCGAGAGACAAGAGATGCTTATTTCTCTCCAAAAAATGAGCCTGAATATTTTCATAATTTTTATGGAACATTTAAGCAGACCTTCGGAGATGTTCACAGTTTCAATCGCCTCTAGATCAAAAAATCGAATTCGGTCGGTGGTCAAAGCGAATTATAATCAGGGAGCCCAAGAAAACATTTTCCCCAAGTTTCAGAACAATTGAATGAAATCAATTTTTACTATAAAAAACTTCGGGGTCCTTTGCAATACTTAATTCGTTTTTCAGTTAATAGCTGAACACAATATTAAAGTAGTGTCAATCTCCACCAGATGATGACGGCTTTATTAGCAAGTTGAATTGCAATGTTCAGTAATTTGGTATTTGTAAAACTAAATCAGCACCAAAGTCACACCAAAAGTTCTTACAAAAATGTGTAATTTCAAGAATTGGTTGCATGTTGCTTGTTCACCACACCAATTTTAATATGATTCTAAAAAAGCATACTTTGCAAGAAATTTTGCAAAACATTTAAAAGCTGTGAAGCTATTTCATTAAAGTGCAATATGTCTAGAAGTTCTGCGAGTAATTATAAAATATCGCTGTCACTATCTGACACATTTATAGTATTAACATTCAAGGATTCTCGAATTTTTTTTGTCTTAAACAGTTACCTATGTATAAAGATTTAATGTAATCTGGCAGCTTGGAGTATTATTAGGGAGATCTCTCTTCACTTGATGCGTTACCCTTTGTTCCCCACTGATCTATTCGCATTGTTGCCTCTTAAGCGCAATTTTGCTGAAAGGACACTGCACACTTCTATAGGTGAAATTGGCTTTCGGTCAAATTGTATTAATTTTTGTTATGTTGTAGCCCGAGTCATTCTAATTCAAAATCATTAAAAATTTACTATCCTCTACAGGCTAATTTCGGCGCTAGAGGGCGCCGAAGAAAATATTTATTTTTGAGAAAAAATGCAACTTTTTCATATTATGCTAGTAAATATGTTTAGGTTTAGATTAAGGTTCAATATGTAATCTACATGAAAGTTATATAGGGTCAGCCAACGAAATGATGTCACAATTATACCACTTAGTATACCTAATATAATTAATACAACATGGAAACGACACTATACAGATTCAGAAAATGCAGTTTAGGGTATAGGAATAACGATGTAATTGACCACGCCCCGCTGGTTCCATAAATCGTGAAAGCAGAGGCACACAATGAATTGAATTTAGTACGGCATGAACTAAGGATGGGTGCGGACGTAGGTAATAATTTCTAATACGAAACGAGACAATATCTCTTCGTCAAAAGCGAAGAAGTTATTTGTCACATTTTTGACAAATAATTTCTTCTATTGCAAGCATTTCTGCAGTTTCCTTTTTAGCCGTAAATGCTATGGGAATAAAATAATAATTCTTAATAAAACCGAAATGAAAATAGAACATTAAAATAAAATTAAATAACTTGGAAAATAAAATCAACTAATAATTATCAAAAAATAAATTATTCTTATTAAATTACAAAAATAGAACATTAAACTGATAATACAATGAACCTCTCATGTCATTGAGTTGATTTGGAGTAATGCTTGCACAAAGTTGGATAAGTTTTTCCCGTAATTCAACTAAATTATTGGTTCAAATAAAAACTGTATTTTTATACACTCTACATATGTTTCGGCTTGCTAGGCCTTTCTCAAGAGCATTACAGATGAATACTAAAGCTATGAGGGTGGTTGTTCTAAAAATAAATGCAGTAATACCCAAACATGTGGAATTACGGGGATTTCAAGTAATAAAACTAAGGATCTACCTACTCGGAATAATTCAATGGGCTATTCTTAGAACCTTGTCTATTATAGGAGTGTTTATGAAATTTAATTGGTCATTGGTGGTACAAGTATTGCTTTTAAGGGATTTTTTTATTTCTAATTGTTCAAGGAGGTTTAAGCGTTTTCCTTTACTTTCTGAATGGATTAAATTAATATTCTCTGTATCAATAAAATGATTTTTTCAATGCAATGTGTTGACATTCCTGTGTTTTTGGTGTTATTTAAAATGGATTGTTTATGTTCTTTTACCCGATTAGCTATACTTCTACCACTTTGGCCAATATATACCGCGTTACAGTCCTTACATTTAATTTCATAAACCCCCGATTTGTTGATTTTACTTATTTTTTCTTTATTGTTAACTAAAATACTTCCTAAATTTGTTTTGTTTACACTTATTGTGGAGATGCCTAACTTATTTAGTTTTCTACTTATTTTATCACTAAACCTAGGAATATAATTAATAAAATTGTACTTTGTTGTTCTGTTGGTTACAGTAAAAAATTCCTTTTGAAGTAATTTTCGCTGTTTGTTTTTAACCATGTTCTCTATTAGTGACTCCTTATATCCATTATTTATTGCAATCTGTTTGATTATGTTTAATTCTTTATTAAACTCATATTCGTCTAAGGGGAAATTTGTGAGTCTATGTATTAGGCTATGAAAGGGAGAGAGATTAATTTGCCAAGATTGTTGTGAATTATAATGTATGACTGTGTCTGTTGTAGTGGGTTTTCGATAAATACTAAATTTTAATTGATTACGATGTTTTTTAATATTCATATCTAAAAAATTTAATTGACCATTTTTTTCTTTCTCTAATGTGAACTGTATTTTACTATTAAATGAATTCAATAAATTAAGGAAACTACTTAAATTCCGTTAAATAATGGATATAAGGAGTCACTAATAGAGAACATGGTTAAAAACAAACAGCGAAAATTACTTCAAAAGGAATTTTTTACTGTAACCAACAGAACAACAAAGTACAATTTTATTAATTATATTCCTAGGTTTAGTGATAAAATAAGTAGAAAACTAAATAAGTTAGGCATCTCCACAATAAGTGTAAACAAAACAAATTTAGGAAGTATTTTAGTTAACAATAAAGAAAAAATAAGTAAAATCAACAAATCGGGGGTTTATGAAATTAAATGTAAGGACTGTAACGCGGTATATATTGGCCAAAGTGGTAGAAGTATAGCTAATCGGGTAAAAGAACATAAACAATCCATTTTAAATAACACCAAAAACACAGGAATGTCAACACATTGCATTGAAAATAATCATTTTATTGATACAGAGAATATTAATTTAATCCATTCAGAAAGTAAAGGAAAACGCTTAAACCTCCTTGAACAATTAGAAATAAAAAAATCCCTTAAAAGCAATACTTGTACCACCAATGACCAATTAAATTTCATAAACACTCCTATAATAGACAAGGTTCTAAGAATAGCCCATTGAATTATTCCGAGTAGGTAGATCCTTAGTTTTATTACTTGAAATCCCCGTAATTCCACATGTTTGGGTATTACTGCATTTATTTTTAGAACAACCACCCTCATAGCTTTAGTATTCATCTGTAATGCTCTTGAGAAAGGCCTAGCAAGCCGAAACATATGTAGAGTGTATAAAAATACAGTTTTTATTTGAAACATTTAAAAGCATTGTTTTTCCCTTTTCTAAAAATAATTATTCTAAAGATGTTTCACAAGGAACCTACCACATACTCAATCCAGTGTATTAAAAATGCTAGCAAAGCAAAATTAGTGGTGTTTTATCAAAGGTGTTTATTAAAGCTAAAGAAGTGCTCGAATCACATCTGGTTTATCAAACAGTGTCTAGTGAATGAAGTGATACCCAACCATATGAAAATTAAGTGCAACCATAAGTCTTACATATCACAACAGGCTGTTAATACAGCATACAAAACTTGGCTACAGTTGGAACAAAAATATTGGCATACGAGGAGAGACAACATAGGTCTTCATTTGAAACTAATACACACCGAGTTAATCCAGAAGACAGGTAACTAAACTCAACAGTTTAATAAGAGCTAAGAACATTACAATAACCAGGACCACTCCACGAATGGATCAACATTTTACATTTTATGCGAGAGTAAACAATTTAACGGATGTTAATTTCTCTGACCAAGAATTAAGCCTCCTACAAAAAGGTTTGAAGTATTCACCACAAAATGTAAACAAAAAAGAATTTGAACTTCTCGCTGTCAACACAGAGTTAGCTATTAGCTCAAAAGAGAACATTTCGGGGTTTGATATATACAGTTTAGCCAACGTATTCAACCAAATAAAATGTGACTCTAACAGGGGAGAAAGGAACTTATTGAAGAGCATAAAACAAAAATTGGAGGACAATAATTTGATACTCTGTAAAGCGGATAAAGGTAACACAATAACAATTTTAAATAAATTAGAATATCATGAAAAGTTAAAAGCAATTTTAAATTGCGATGACTTTGAAAAAATTAACAAAAATCCTACCAATAAATATCAATCAGAAATTGTCTCTAGTTTAAAAAAATGCACTACAATTTTCCAAAACAATGAATTGTATAGATTAAAAGTTATGAACCCCTTACCACCTTTACTCTACGGCCTCCCAAAAATTCACAAGGAGAATATACCTATACGACCAGTAGTATCGTATATTAATGCACCTTCTTATAAAGTTTGCAAAGAAATAAATTACATCCTACCGAAGTTAACCAATTTCAAATCTATATATTCAATCAAAAACTCCTTCGAATTTATTAAAAACACAGAAAATCTTATCTTACCGGACAACGCTAAATTAATCTCATTTGATGTTAAAAGTTTATTTACCTCTCTCCCGCTTACGGAACTCAAATTAATTCTATGTAATTTAATAGATAATTCACAGATTGATATAACAGAAAAAATAGAATTAAAAAATATATTAAGAATTTGCATTGAACAAAATTATTTTCAATTTGACGGTGAATTTTATAAACAAAGAGACGGCTTACCAATGGGTTCCCCTATTTCTCCGTTGTTAGCAGAGATATTTATGGCAAACTTTGAAAATGTAATTTTTAGTAGTAATAGCAACCTAAATGTACATGTTTTCTATTGGACTCGTTATGTTGATGATATTTTTTGCATATGGACCGGTACAGAACGGAATTTAAGTAGTTTCCTTAATTTATTGAATTCATTTAATAGTAAAATACAGTTCACATTAGAGAAAGAAAAAAATGGTCAATTAAACTTTTTAGATATGAATATTAAAAAACATCGTAATCAATTAAAATTTAGTATTTATCGAAAACCCACTACAACAGACACAGTCATACATTATAATTCACAACAATCTTGGCAAATTAAACTCTCTCCCTTTCATAGCCTAATACATAGACTCACAAATTTCCCCTTAGACGAATATGAGTTTGATAAAGAATTAAACATAATCAAACAGATTGCAATAAATAATGGATATAAGGAGTCACTAATAGAGAACATGGTTAAAAACAAACAGCGAAAATTACTTCAAAAGGAATTTTTTACTGTAACCAACAGAACAACAAAGTACAATTTTATTAATTATATTCCTAGGTTTAGTGATAAAATAAGTAGAAAACTAAATAAGTTAGGCATCTCCACAATAAGTGTAAACAAAACAAATTTAGGAAGTATTTCAGTTAACAATAAAGAAAAAATAAGTAAAATCAACAAATCGGGGGTTTATGAAATTAAATGTAAGGACTGTAACGCGGTATATATTGGCCAAAGTGGTAGAAGTATAGCTAATCGGGTAAAAGAACATAAACAATCCATTTTAAATAACACCAAAAACACAGGAATGTCAACACATTGCATTGAAAATAATCATTTTATTGATACAGAGAATATTAATTTAATCCATTCAGAAAGTCTTAAAGGAAAACGCTTAAACCTCCTTGAACAATTCGAAATAAAAAAATCCCTTAAAAGCAATACTTGTACCACCAATGACCAATTAATATTCATAAACACTCCTATAATAGACAAGGTTCTAAGAATAGCCCATTGAATTATTCCGAGTACGTAGATCCTTAGTTTTATTACTTGAAATCCCCGTAATTCCACATGTTTGGGTATTACTGCATTTATTTTTAGAACAACCACCCTCATAGTTTTAGTATTCATCTGTAATGCTCTTGAGAAAGGCCTAGCAAGCCGAAACATATGTAGAGTGTATAAAAATACAGTTTTTATTTGAAACATTTAAAAGCATTGTTTTTCCCTTTTCTAAAAATAATTATTCTAAAGATGTTTCACAAGGAACCTACCACATACTCAATCCAGTGTATTAAATTATTGGCTCGTTCAAACGCATGTTTGTACGCGGTTTCCTTTAAAAGCCCAACAGAAAGAAATGATGGGGTGCTAGATCAGGTGACCTGGTGGGCCATTTTATCATTCCCCTGGTAGCTTTTAAACGATTGGGAAATGTTCTCTCCAGAAAATTAATAACAGTTAAGGTATTGTGACTTGAGCAGCCGTCTTGTTGAAACCAAATGCCGTCAAAGTTGACAGGAAGATTTTGAACTGGAGGAATTATTTGGTTTTGTAAAAGCTCTAAATATTTATTGCCATTTAAATTGCCATCGATTAGCAGTGGGCCTATAATATGATTGTCTAAAATTCCCGTCCAAACGTTCAACTTTTGAGGATACTGAGTTCGCACAGCAACACTCAAATGTTTATTTTTCCGAGACCAATATCGTACTACGATGGATTATGTTTTCTATGTAATGAAAAGGATGATTCATCTGTAAACAATATATTTTTTAATAAGTTTTCATTCTCATTCACTTTATTTATCATGATTTCATAAAATTCCATCCGTTTGAAATTGTCCTCGGGAAATAATTCTTGCGTTGTTTGAACTTTGAAACAACTGTACCTATTTCTTTTCAAAATATTTCTTACAGTTCTTTCCTTCATGTCAACTTCATCAACAATTTGCCTGCCAGAATAAGGTTCACTAGTTTCAACAAGTGCACAGATATTGGTTTCGCGAATTTCACGTTCTTAGCTCATTTGTTGATGACGGGGTTCGGGCTAACAGCATTTTTTACAATAATTCACGACACACCCGAAATTCTCAAATTTTTTAATAATGTATGAAATTATGCTAGCTGAGAGGATTGGTCTGTCTTGATATGCCACAGTAAATAAATTTATTGTGTCTCCAGTGGAATGGCCCCCGAAGTACCACTTCACAATTTGCACTTTTTCTGCAGTTCTATAAACACACGGCCTTTTAATAACGAAATTGAGATTAATCTATTTTATTCCCACACGTCTAAACAGCTACGCTATTAAAAGCAGAATGGGTGCGCTGTTCTCAATTCGACGCGGTCAAGCGATGGAGCTATTTTTTGATACCAATGCCCTGCATTGTTCTACGACAAGGCGTGGTTTATCTGCGCAGAAACAAGTTTACGTACCTTAAACTAAATTTGCTGAATCTGTATAATGGGTAATATATAAGTAGGTACGCATATACAATGTATTTAACCATAATATTATTATACAATAACAGGCTCTTGGTTCTCTTGGTTCGGATTGTCTATTTGCAGCATCAGTAATGTCGAACAGCAGGTGTGTCGAAGGATATTTTACATTTTCTTCATGGCGACCATATCCAAGGTACCAAAGTACACTAGCTATACGCGAACATGTACCCAATGTACGACTTCCAGATTTGCAAGCACAGTAGTAAGAGATTATTGGTTCGTCTTCACCATTGACATTGTAGTGAATCCAAAGCTGATATTTAACAGCGTTGCGATGCCTTGATTTTATTCTGATTCTTAAGAGTCCTGGTTCATTTATGCGATCGTCAAATTGAAATAAAATGTTCCCTTGCCTGTTATTTTGTACATAAGATGGGGCAAGTTTTATCTGGAAAATCCCGAATGTTAGATCTGTCAGATGTTCCAATGTAAGACGTGGAAAATCGAGCACCTGATTTTCCTCTATAGGGAGCCATCACCCCGTTTTTGGAGGAGTCTCTCTTCTTCCACTCTAACTCAAAGAGTATGAATTTCATTTGCCCGGTCTAACATTCTACGAATCAGCACAGCATTTGCTCCCTCCATATTAACTAGCTCATGATATCTATTAATTATCGCACATGTTATTCTGATGTAATCTCTAATATGAGGGACTTGTGGCATTGATACTGCATCTCTGAAGAATTTTAAAATACTCTTAATATGGCCGTTTCTTGCTTCCACGATCCATCTAGTCTTTGTGACCAACCGGGATGAATTCGCCCCTTCAGTGGTAAGCTGGTGCTGCCAGCGAGCAAGGACTACAGGCATTTTGACTTCTATGCCTAGATTACCCAAAATGTCTTGGGCGGTGTCCCCTATCCAGCACAAAAATATCACCGAACCAGTTTCTTAAGCCAATCAGATCCTCTGTCCTCTGTCTCAACATTGCCGCGTCATTATTTCTAGAGTCCGAAAAATAAGGACCATGAACATCAAGTATATGTCCATTGGGAGCAACAAGTAATGCTGGTTTTAGAAGATGATATCCCTTATGTGTACAATACGACTGACGTAACACTTGGAAAGCTCTGTTTTTGGGGATTGTTATGTATGTCCTATCAATATACGCTATTGCTTTTCGATTTCCTGGTTCAGGATTGTACAGAGCGTTTGCGAAATCTGTTACATGTTAATAAATATCCAAAATATTCCAAATCAAATTGTAGCTTCACTTCACAATTGTCAACATATAACATAACCTCAACCTAAAAACGTTAACAAGCCGTTAAACTAGTTGCTTACCCGATATTCGTCAGTCAAGTTAGAGGGCGCGTTAAACGCTAACTAAAGTCGATGAATACATAGAGATTGATTTAGCAATCCGCTAGCAGTTTAACGAACCGTTATCTACTTAACTAGCATTGGTGAATACGGCTGTTAATGTAATAATACATGTATGTGCAACTTTAGTGAAGTTTGATCGATATTCAATTTTTTATGTTTTCCAAAAACATACTGATAATAGCAAAGCACATTTTCACTGGAATCAAATTTCTATAACACTACCTTTTAAAGATAAGTTGGCCATGACAATTATTGAGCAAATTGTGATTTAGTTACCTATGTAAGTTTTATTATTTTTTGAATTGTTCATGAATGAAATTTGTTTAAAATTGAACTTTTTTTCGTTTCCAAGGTCATCATTGTTTGATTTAGACAGTTAAGTTAACTGACTAACGTCATGTGATTCATTCTAAATGGAAAGCCTGTCGTCCTCCAGCTTAATTAACTCTTCATTACGTCCGAAAATAAAGTTATGACAAAATTGGTATTTTAAAAAGGGAAATTATATTTTCTTAATACGTGAACACCAAGTATATCTTACTGAAATTCGATAGTGATATTTTGATAATAACGAATAAGATTATAATATTTTTTGCAGTTAAAATTTTGCCTAATATATTTTTTTGTAAAATTAGGTTCTTTTTTCTTCATAAGAACGAACTCCACTGTTGGATTTTTAAATATTTTACCCTGAAACAATCTTTGATAAATAAGTACCTACCACCCAAATTTTATAAAATCGTATTGTTGACAAGGGCTCTGTGATACAGGAATCATGAAAAGTGAGACATACTGTATAGCACAAAAAAAAATTAAAATTGTGCTAAACTTCTCAATATAACAAAATTCTAATTACCTACTTTAAGTTCGTAATAAATAAAATAAAATGTTATAATTTTTAGTGATCTCTTTCATATTTGGAAACCGGTCCTGAAACTACTTAAGAGGTAATTACCATACAGTGCCTTAAATGTGATACAATATTGGTCTGCAATTACAAATGTTGGCTAGAAATTAATTAACCGTCCATCATAATTTATAAAAACTGTCTTAATACATCGACCTTAGCTAATAGGTAACATCTTAAAGAAGATTATCCTTATTGCATAGTAAAATAATGAAAATAGAGCTGTCTAGCACTATGTGTAATAGTCGTAACATTTGAATAGTAATTAATACCGTTCAATGCTAAAAATTAATTAAATCCGTATTGTGTCTGAAAATCCGGTTCAATATGCCATCATTTAAGAATATATATAATATTTAAGAATAAGTATCCTTCAGATAAATCTATAGAAATGTGTACAGTTCGGGGACCTTCCGAGCATATGATATATTATTGTAAACCCTGAAATTGTGTTTATCGCCATAACATCATTACAAAAGCTTAAGTATGCTATGAATTTTTCATTTTATTTTTTGTACTTTTGGTTCAAGCATTTCAAGTTTGACAGAATTAATTCATAATAGTGTGTGTTATAACGCAATTAAACAAATGCCACTTCTGCAGGTACGTGCAGATGGTATTTCTCCACAGTTCATCTTTGATAGACCCTATGAAATACACACCAACAGTAGCAATGAGGCCGTCAGTGAAGGAACAGTTAACATCTTCACAGACGGATCGAAAAAGAAAGAAGGAACAGGTTGTGGGGTATACTCCAGAAATCTGCAAATTCAAATTAAATGGGCTATGGACAAACAAGCCAGTATAATACAAACAGAACTGGCGGGAATAACCATAGCCGCAAAAGAAATTTCCCGTAGACAAATAACGGGAAAAACAATAAGAATCTACACTGATAGTAGACAATCACTACTGGCCCTACAGAGACACAAAATAACAACAGGGTCAGTATGGGAATGCCATCAGGCACTCGTGGGCGCCTCCAGCATGAACAGTGTCATTCTATGCTGGGTCAAAGGGCATGCACAGTGCAGAGGCAACAGGGAAGCTGACAGTCTGGCTAAGAAGGCAGCCAGTCTAAGTATACTTGGACCTGGCCCTTCCAACATACTGCCGACCTCAGCAATAATGCTAATGATTAAAGAAGACACCCACAGAAAATTTAAAAAACTGTGGGATGAAACTCATAGTTGTCAGTTGGCCAGGGATCTGCTTAGATACCCTGACAAGGATACAACGATGATCTACCTGGGAATGTCCAGGAAGAACCTGCGCTTCGCGACAGGAATTCTTACTGGTCATTGCCAGCTGAGGAAGCACCTTTATAACATGAAGTTAAATGACACACCCCTATGCAGAGGTTGTGAACAAGAAGACGAGACTGTCCAACACGTACTCTGTGAGTGCCCGGCAGTCTCCTCTAGCAGATAATCCATTTTGGGAGAACGTTGGCCTACACTGGCCGACTTGAGGGATATTCCCCTAGGCAGCATCACCACCTTCTTCACAAGATTAGGATGGTTGGAGGCCTAGGTGGAATCCTGTATCCCTCGGGAGGACGTACAAGGGGCCCAATGGGGCCTAGGTGCTGCGATCACCTAAATGTGACTGCCCTCCACAAACTCCAACTCCAACGTGACAGTATAAAATCCTAAAATACAGGTGGGTAACAGAAAATGTACAAGACAATACGAACATTGATCTAAATACACTAAAAAACGAAACGAAACG
This sequence comes from Stenurella melanura, assembly GCA_963583905.1. Classification (NCBI taxonomy): domain Eukaryota; kingdom Metazoa; phylum Arthropoda; class Insecta; order Coleoptera; family Cerambycidae; genus Stenurella; species Stenurella melanura. The sequence continues at coordinate 5,458,300 of OY757309.1, forward strand.
AAATGTAAAGATTCACAAATAGCTATCGATAAATTTATAGACATTTCAAATATTATAAAACAATAAAAAAAACATAAGGCAAAAGAAACCAAATAATAATAAGAATAAGAAAACACGGATTACTGATTACATGGATTAACAAATCGTGGGAAAGAAAAAGTTATTAGAACATCGTTAAGAGAGTTTTTAACTTAAATATAAAACTATAGAAATTAGTTAATGGCGATTTTAAGACAATCAAAAAATGACTACTACTAAAAATAACCATAGAAAATTAAAACACATAAAAAATATCTACAAAATTATTTGTAGTCGGTAAAGTAAAAAATACACCGGAAGCTCGCAAAAAATGTTACCTGAGATTTTCCTTCAGTAACTGTTGGTGAGAGGATTAAACATCACAGAACAACAAAAGTCAGTTCTGGGGGTACCGCGCAACCCCCCCCCCCCAAAAACCACCCCTTCGGTGAAAAAGCCTTGTTTTACTGATAACTCGTTAACCGTTGAAGATGTAAAAAAAATGTTCATCATAAGAAAGAAAGCTTGACTAACTGCCTAAAAAGAAGTCCTCTTGTAATTTTCTTGTATTTTTAATTCATGCGAATTTTCGTCTATTTGAAAATTTTTGTGCGCGGCCTATAGATAAAATTGAATTGCTCGAAAACCAAACAAGCTAGGAAGAAAAATCAAAATGGGTTTTAAAGGGGATGTAAAATACTCTCTTGTGTTGTCATTTTTTATGGCTACTGATATTTATTAGTATATAGAAATAACAATATATTATAGTTATCTCTTGATTTTTTGTGCATCTAACTATTCATAGGCCCCAGTGTCGGACTGGGGCGCCGGGTAACCGGCCAAATGCCCGGTAGGCCCCTCCAAAGACCCAAAATATGGCCCCTCTATAAATCCAAAATGCGACTCCCTTGCCCCATGTAACATTTGGATATTTGCAAATCTCAATATCAAAGCGTCCAGTAAATCACTTTAATTTCGAAAATCGAGAAACGTGACAACAGTGGAAAAAGACCATTTTCGTATTATAGTAATTTGAACAAGCAAAGCGAAGGAAGTGACGTGGCTTTTGATTGATATTTTTTGTCTTTACCCCGAGCCCCGGCTCGCGGAATAAACATGAAATACCTGTGCTCTAGTGCTTAATAAGCCAGGTAAATGAAGGGAAAACAGACAGAATCTTTAGGTAAATTAATAGAGCCGCAATGTTTCTGCAGAACGGCTTTGGGAGAGGCAATGGGAGAGGCTTCTCATTTCATGAGTCAAAAAATTTCGTTTGCATCATCATTTTTATAAACAATTAGAGTAGAGAATCAGCTTTCTTAAAATACTGGAAAATATATCGGTCGTAGAGAAAAGTGAAGAATGGATGATTTGTGCGCAATTAAAATCCTTACCTTGTGAGACTTTCCAAATTACCGCTCCAGCGGTAAAAAGATTATTGCAAAAAACCTGCAATATAGTCATTTTTTAATTATCATAACTTTTTAATTTGTTATTAAAATTTGATAAAATTTTATTAAATGCGTGTGTTCTATAGTACTTCAAAGTGTGCAAAAGATGGGTACTGTCGGTGCAATAGTTTTTCCACAATCCTAATTTGTTTATGCCACCGAGGGAAAAAATGGACAACTTTGGCCTCTCCGGGAGTTCGCAATTTTCATCCAAAATCGATTCACAAAAGATTCTTGTAATATTCAAGATCTAATTAATCTTTTTGCAAAAAAGAGGAAACCAATTTTTGCAAAGCATGGCTATGAATTATTATCTTAAAAACGGCTTGATTTTCGCTAATAAACAAAAGGTATATACATATACTTTTTAAAAATGAATTATTATTTGTTTGCTTATAATTGTATTGAAACATTCTTTATAGGATTTTGCAAACAGCAGAAAAATTAACTATCTATAAAAGAAAAACCTTGTGTAGAAATATTAATGAAATCATTGCTTTCTTTCGATAACCTGAATTCTGGTTATGCTAGCAAGTTAAAATCCTAAAATGAATTTGTCTAATTTCTTATTTGACAATTCTCATTCTAACACTAGCATCCACACAGTCCCCTACGGCCATGCAGATTAAACTAGTATCCACATAACCCCCTACGATTATGAAGATTCAGTTAAAAATGAGAACAAAGACCTAAAATGAATTTATTTATCTACCTTGTCTTAAAAAATTTTTCATAGAAATTGTCTTGGTTTTGCATGAAACATCTTTATGAATGGCTTTATGTCTTTCTGATGAGCTCCAGAATAAGGGCGAAAAACGTTTCAAAGGCTAAGCATTTCCAGGAAACAGAATGATAGATTTCATGAAAATGTAATCCATTGGAATGAAAAATTTTTTAAGACAAGGTAGATAAATAAATTCATTTTAGGTCTTTGTTCTCATTTTTAACTGAATCTTCATAATCGTAGAGGGTTATGTGGATACTAGTTTAATCTGCATGGCCGTAGGGGACTGTGTGGATGCTAGTGTTAGAATGAGAATTGTCAAATAAGAAATTAGACAAATTCATTTTAGGATTTTAACTTGCTAGCATAACCAGAATTCAGGTTATCGAAAGAAAGCAATGATTTCATTAATATTTCTACACAAGGTTTTTCTTTTATAGATAGTTAATTTTTCTGCTGTTTGCAAAATCCTATAAAGAATGTTTCAATACATATACTTTTTGTTTATTAACAACTTAAAAAACTAAACCGTTATAACGTTTTTATTTTTTAAGCTGCTTTCTTGCAAATTATAATGTAGATTTAGGTACGTCTTTTTACTAACTTTATATTAATAATTCATCTTTTATTTTGTTATTTACTATTAGATATATTTTATTTTGATCATGTCACGTAGCTAACAGAAAATGTATTCATTTTCAAAGAAATAAAAAAAGCTATCTGTTTTATCTCCAAGGGGATACCTACTTTGAGTTATGTAAGAAAATATATTAAATAATTTGATATGTGGCCCTCAATGCAATTTGCCCGGTAGGCCCTCTTGGTCCCAATCCGACGCTGATAGGCCCATAAAAAATAACTGACTTTAATATAGGTTATATATCTTTTAGTTCAAGGTAGTACTTCAATGCAGAAAAAATATTCACATATACAAATTTACCAACATGTTGAAGTTAGCCAAAAGAAAATCCAAAAAAGGTTGTTGCAAATATAAACTGAAAAAAATGTTTGGGTCTTTTTTTATTGTTAGGGAACCATAAAGAATTGGCCAAAATTTGGCTAGCTTCAACATGCTGGTAAATTTGTAAATGTGAATATCTTTATTCCTAACTTTTTCCGCATCGAAGTACTACCTTGAACTAAAGGATAAAGCATTTATAACATATATTAAAGTCACTTGTATTGTTATTTTCGTATACTAATAGATATCAATAGCCATTAAAAATGGAAACACAAGAGAATATTGTTATGAATTACACCCCCTTGGAATTGGAGATGATACGCCTATGCCTACTGATAGTGACTGGAAAGGCTCTAGAAAGAGCCAAGGACTTTTATAGATTATGGTTGGAGAAGATTCTGGATTAATCTAGAGCTAATTTCGGAGTATATAAGGTGCGATTACAAGCGCGGAAGAAGTTTATTTGAGAAGTGACACGTTCGGGAAAAAGTGAGGTTAAAGTAAACAAAGTTTATTTTGAAGTACTGTATAGTCAGTAAATTGTTATATAAAGTGTTAGTAGTGCTTATCTCTTGTTGAAATTATTTAGAACCCACGGATTCATACAGGGTGTTTCCCAAAAAGGTGGAAATCCGTAACATTTTGGTGTCGGAAGCGGAATTTTGACAAGAGGATTTTTCGGAAGTGTTCGAGAAGGTTTGGCAGTGTATTCTCGAAGTTGGTGCTAACACGGAGGACTAATTTACTGGACATTGTTCGAGGACTATTTTCGAACAGAAAAATAGTGTTAAGTGCATTTTTGAGACATTTTTGGAACATTTTGTTGGACATTAGTGGTTAAGTGACAGACTCTAGATAAGACTCTTTTTTTGTGCCGTTTTGAGGTTTTTCTGGACAGTCCCATTACCGATAGTGACGTAATTATTAAATTTATTTGATTTCATCATAATTATATGCCGGTAACAACCAGAAGTATGGCAACCGAAAGGCAAATACAGGACAATGAGATCAGGCGAGTCCTCAGGTTATCTCGATACCAGAACAGCAGCGAAGCATTGGTGCGTGCACTCGAGGTGGAAGCTGTCCTTCAGAATACCCCGAGTCCAAGAGTACAAGCTGTGAGTATCGAAGAATCGCAACCAGAAAAGAAGAAAGAGAACCCTATCTTGATCCAGATACAGGAGGTAAATAAAATGATTAGTCAGTTACTAGCTAAATGGAATCCTTCGAAAAGACAGGAATCACAACTAAATAGAGAGAAGCCAAGCGGGGGTATTAAATGCTACAACTGCGGCAAGATAGGACATATCAAACGAGACTGTCGACAGCGAAACTCGAGGAAAGTGAATGTTGGAAACGGGGAAGAGACACAGAATAAACAAAGTAGTGGAAGGCGTATGAAATGCTACAGGTGCGGGGAACTAGGACATATCCAGCTTGAATGTCCACAGAGGAGCTTGGAGAGAGTGAAGGCCGGAGATGCTGTGAAGCCAAGGGGAAAACCAGAGGAAGCCGGTACCAGAGAGGCTGTGACAGATAAGGAACGTGGTGCCCCTAGAGAAGTGAAGATTTCCCAGCTTCGGAGCATTACAGAAAGGCCACCACTACAAGGATATGACGATAAAACGAAACCTGAGAGAAATGCAAACATTTCATCCGGAAGAAGGTACAAGGAAGGTTGCAAGCACAACCACTGGGAGAAACTGCAAGTCACGGGAGCAGTCAACCCTGTCAAGGTGGAGGTGCCGGATGGTAAGGCAGATGAAGCGCTCAGACAGGAACAATTGAACGATGTGGAAATTGGGCCTATATTGATAGCCAAAGAAAGGGGAACTCGTCCAAAATGGAAGGATGTTTCGGGCAAAAGAGTGGGGCTGAAGGCACTATGGGCGCAGTGGGACTCACTGAAAGTCATGAACGGGCTGTTGCGGAGAGCATGGGAAAGCCCGGATGGAAAACAGGTGGTTATGCGTCTAGTGATTCCCAGGTGTCGAGTTGCGAAGGTGCTTCAGGAAGTGCACGAAGGAACATCCGATGGACACTTCGGTGTTAACAAGACCCTGAAGAAAATGCGAGAACGATTTTATTGGATAAGAAGTCGTCAGGATGTGGAGGCTTGGTGTCGCAAATGCGAGATTTGTGCAGCCAGCAAGACACCACAGACTGGAAGCAAGGGTGAAAAGAAGCAGTTCAACGCCGGAGCTCCTTTCAAGAGGTTGGCTAACGATATAGCGGAACCATCACCAGCCAGTGACAGAATGAAGGCTCGATATGATCGTAAGGGTAGTTCAGAAGGGTTCAAGGCAGGAGACCTGGTTTGGCTGTGCAACCCACAGCGGAAGAAAGGAAGGTCACCGAAACTTCAACCACCTTGGGATGGACCGTATACTGTTATAACCCGAATTAATGACGTCGTCTAACGGATTCAGCAAAGCAAAAAGTCCAAGATGAAGATCGTGCATTTGGACAGACTGGCGAAGTACATCAATGATTCTGAGTTGCCTGATCGGGACGATCAGGCTTAAGGAGGGAGCAGTGTTATGAATTACACCCCCTTGGAATTGGAGATGATACGCCTATGCCTACTGATAGTGACTGGAAAGGCTCTAGAAAGAGCCAAGGACTTTTCTAGATTATGGTTGGAGAAGATTCTGGATTAATCTAGAGCTAATTTCGGAGTATATAAGGTGCGATTACAAGCGCGGAAGAAGAAGTTTATTTGAGAAGTGACACGTTCGGGAAAAAGTGAGGTTAAAGTAAACAAAGTTTATTTTGAAGTATTGTATAGTCAGTAAATTGTTAAATAAAGTGTTAGTAGTGCTTATCTCTTGTTGAAATTATTTAGAACCCACGGATTCATACAGGGTGTTTCCCAAAAAGGTGGAAATCCGTAACAATATTTTATATCCCCTTTAAAACCCATTTTGATTTTTCTTCCTAGCTTGTTTGGTTTTCGAGCAATTCAACTGTTTCTATAGGCCGCGCAAAAAATGTCAAATAAACGAAAATTCGTACGCATTAGAAGTACAAATTCTGCAAACTTTTTCAATATCAATTTTCTCGAAAATCATGGCATATACAAGCGAATTAAAAGAGGACTTTTTTTATGAAATTAGTCCAACTTTTTTTTTTATGATGAGCAATTTTTTTATATCTTCAACGGTTAATGAGTTATCATTAAAATAGGGCTTTTTTTCACTCAAGGGGTGGTTTTTTGGGGGGATTGCGCGGCACCCCCAGAACTGATTTTTGTGGTTTTATGATATATAATCCATCCACTAACAGTTACTGAAGGAAACTCTGAGATAACATTTTTTGTTATGGAAATCTTTATAATTAAAACCTCTTTGGAAGTGACAAATGAATGTATAGTTAAATGTACAGAAATTCAACTCTTTGATAATACGAGCGTAGGCTTTTTGCGATTTAAATCAAATGAATAATCAGAGTAATTACTATTTTTCTAATGTACGAAAAATATGCTTAAACAGATCACGCAACCAAACCAAAGAAAAAAATATAATTTTTCGTTAGACATTAAAATCAATGCACTTTCCTCCAGTTAGTGAAACTGAGTTAGCCGTGTAATGAAGAACTGCTGTCTTAGCTTATATATCCATTTGTAATTATTATGTCAATTAATTTTTGATTGTCAAAATATAACAAGCAACTCTGTAGAAGTTTTCTTTCATTTCTTATCTTAAAATCAGTTTTTGAATCATGTAAAGCTTCCTAACGTGTTTCCATATTATGTCCGCGGTATCGTGTTAAATCACCTTGAGCATTACCTATACAACATGTTGAAATTATAAGTACCCTAAGCATCCCAAAAATTATCAAAATGGGAATACCACAAGCAGCGGTACCAGGACCGATCTTATTTATCGATTACATCAATTCCTTGTTAGGACTAAATATAAATGCCAAAATTGTTTCATGCCCAATTAACAGGGTACCTTATTTAAAGAAATACTTGGGAACATACAAAAGAAAATGTAACTGAGGGCATAGAATTTGTAAAATAATTTCTTGATAGACATCAACGGTGCTAAGTTATGCTGCAGTGCTAAAAAAACAAGGACATATCCTTGTTTTTTTAGCATGTCATAATTCTCAGTGATTCCCGAACTCAGTATTTGTAATAATCCAAAGTACAATACAACAAAGGTAAATAATCTTCAATATAGAACAGAACACAGAACGGCAAAAGTTTGCTTGACTATAATATGAAATGTTTCGAGCGGAGATTCGTCTCGACTATAGTGGTATCTCGGTTAGTACTTGAAAAGGTGACTCCAGCGAAATACAATGATCCCGCCGCACCTTCTAGTGGTTTGTACATCAGCGTTTATGCAGAAACTGTGTAACGTTAGGCGAGAATTGGCCGGTGGATGCATAATGCAATCGGTCTATTGTCTATTAAATGTTATATTATAAGTTAAAAATCTTTATCTTCTTACGAGAAGAGGTTCCGCAAGATTTCCAGGTTGGGGTAGCTCTTGGTGTCGGTAAATGGCCGTACTTGTAAAAATGGGCCGACATTTAATTAGCGATTTAAAAAAATTATTTGGAAAAATCAATTTATTTTAGTGGTTTTACTTTCTATTTTAATCATTTTTCACTATTTAAACTAGTAAGGGATACCCCCTTACTACAAGAAAGCGATTTTGTTCCTGAGAGAATCCTTCGGGAAGCTGAAGAAGCAACTCTCCAATTATTGCCTGCGAAGTCCAGGGAACATTATGAAAAAGTATTTTACGAATTTAATGAATGGAAAGAAAATGGGGGGAAATGACAATAAATGAGGAAGTTCTACTATAGAACTTCTTAAATTTGAGGAAGAAGTATGCAATTTCATCCATGCCAGGCCGCTATAAAGGTCCATAAAAACATAGACATTGGAAAATATAGTAAGCTCACTGCATATCTGAAGAGTGAGTCGGGTACAAAGCGAAGAAAGCTGCGGTATTAGAAAAAGCACACGTGGAAGAATTTTTGACAAGGGCTTACGATAAAGAATATTTGATGATTAAGGTAATATCTCTTAACGTTTTAGACATTGTAGATAATAAGCTTTGAAATATTTTAGGTTGCGCTAATAATGGGGGTGTCTGGTGTCTGTCGTTGCTGTGAATTGACGAATTTGAAGATCAATGATGTAGAAGACAGTGGCGCATATCTACTTGTTTCTATACCAGATACCAAGACCGGCGTCTCACGAGAGTTCACAATTATAGAAGAAGGATTCTCTATCAATGTGGAGACGTATAGAAAATACATATCCTTACGTCGGAAGAAGTTATCCAACGACAGATTCTTTTACGATACACTAATCAAAGATGTACTTCACAACCTGTTGGAATCAACACTTTGTCGAAAGTTTCTTCAAGAGTTGCTTCATTTTTGAATCTGGAAAACGCAGAAACTTATAGCGGAGATTGCATCAGGCGCACTTCAACAACTTTACTGGCTAATAAAGGTGCTGACCTCACAACAATTAAACGAGATGGTGGGTGGAGAGGTTCCGTTATAGCAGAAAGTTATATCGAGGATTCTGTATCTATATTCAACAACCTTGATATCGCAAGGAGAATTCAAGGTAGTCCTGATACCAGTCGTTCCTTACAAGAGGAAACATCCATTCTTCCTACAGATTTGTCAAAAACTTCGACAAGCACTATGCGTTCTGAAACCGATGACAAATACAAGTTTGTTATTAATGTAAACGAAGTGAAATGTGATACAATAAATAAGGAACTGTCTATTAATATAAATGTTAATATTAATATTAATAAAAATTAAATAAAATGTAATTGATTTAAGATTATATTTTTCATTATTCCATTAGTGGATAAAGTGGTACTTTACATGCTTCATAAGTGTGGATAAAACTTCATAAACGTATTTTTTTCACTCAAAACTTATAAAAATTCTATGAAAAAGATCTGTATACATTCCTCAACCATTTATACATTGCACGTAGTGAGCAGAAACATATAATTAGATTTATTTTTTTGCGAAGAATTAATGAATTTTATGACTATTTTTGTTTCCTTTTCCTTTGAAAGAGAGAAAAATTTAGATTTACAGTGTTGTTAGTCAGAGTAAGATAAAATCTCGTAAAAATGAAAGAAACGCTCATTTTCGCCAGAAAATGGTTAAAATGGTTAAAATTTTAACCATTACCATCTTCCGTGGGGGCCGATTCATATTCTATCTTTAATATATTATTTACAAAAGGTGTTAAGAAAGTTATGCAGCCATTTTCCGCTTGGAGACATAACACACAAACTCTTAAATTTTATTAAACGATTTGACACTAATTTGGTAAGCAAATCGTTGCTAAAAAGTTACCAAATTATAAACAGGGATTATATAATATAGGTGGACCAAATAAGGTCCACTTAAGGAGCGATAATGATTTTTAATTTGTTTTATCCACGTAAGAGAACGGAAGGACAAGCTACCTCCATATATTAGATAAAATGTGTTGAAACTTAGTATTTGAAAGGAATACTGTGTAAGAGTAAAGATTTTTTCGGAAGACTAGCCTCCAGGGTTTTAATAGGGTCCCACGGTTCCTATTAAGGTTGATATATTTATTATTTTTGGCAATAATCGATTATCTCACCATTTACATTGCAAGAAATTACAGATTTACCAACGTAAAACTGCAATGAAATAAACTGCTTGCAAACTAACCGCACAACAAGCATTTATATTTTTTTATAGGCCGCGCGCAAAAAATTTCAAATAAACGAGAATTCGCCCGCATTAAAAATACAAATTTTGCAATTTTTTTCAATATCGATTTTCTCGAAAACCATGGCATATACAAAAAAACTACAAGAGGACTTCTTTTTTGACAGTTAGTCAAGGTTTATTTTTTATAATGAGCAATTTTTTTATATCTTCAACGGTTAACGAGTTATCAGTAAACGAACGGACTGTTAGAACGGACTTCTGTGCAGATACTATTTCCTACGATTTTCTGATTTGGTTAAATGAAACATAAAAAGGACGACGAAACCTTCGCTTGATTGCGGGTGACCTCTCACCCACTAGGGGGCCAATAAACGTACATAATTGTGACGTATGAAACTAAACAATAATTAATGAAAACACGATGTAATCAATAATAATGAGTCCATTTAAAGTAAGCGATTTTATGCCCATCATATCATCTTCATATAAATTGAAAGTAGGCCTCAGTTTTGGTAATATTTATTCCCATTAATAATCTTATAATCACTATGTTTACTTGTGATTTCTTCATTTGGCCTTGCAGACCTGAAACTATGTTATTAAAAAAAGTATGAGCAATGTTTTAAAGATATCCTTTTACACAAAGCAATGTTGCTTTAATTTGTGGACGCTTTTTATTTACAGGAGATTCCTTAAAGAAATGTTGATAGGTACTGGCAGTTGGCCGTGCCATGTGCAACTTCCACTTGTCTGTGATTAGCATTTTTCGTAAACTATTTTTGTGTTAATTAGTCGCAAACTTTTTTTTAAATTCTGGGGCGAGGTACAGCAAGGGTAGTCCTGTTATAGTCCAGCAACTCAGGGATTTTACCTACAAAAATTATTAACAGCAAACCGGGGTATGTAAAAAATTGGAACATTTTTCGTAGAATTCAATGAACTATTTTTAAAACAAATGACGAACTTGCGTCCTCTTCAAAATTGCGGCCGGCCCGATCCGGTCTCAGAGAATTGCAAAATTAATAAATTATTGCAAAGAAGCCGTTGAAAATTGCAATTTTTTTAAATATCTGTACTTATCAACCGTGAAAAAAACGCGTTTTTTTAAATGTACAATAGCTCATGCAGACCATCATATTTTTATATCGGACCGGTCCGAAAAGTTTCGCTAACCTGTGCAATTATTGCGCATATCACGAAACGATCTCTAATATGCGAATAATCGGTCAGAAAAATCGATATTTTTTTTTACCCCAATAAACCTTGAACATTTTTGAGATTTTAAATTATATTGGAATGTCATTGTTGCCAATAGATAGCTGGCAATTTTCTACAAATTTACAAAAAAAAAATTGCTGTCCGACCTTCTGGAGCCTAGATAATTTTTTTTTAAGAAATTCTTGTGGCGCCTTTTTTTAAGATAAAGGCTGAAATTTGCAGTGGTTATTGTAGAATACTTATATTTTCAATAAAGAATTTTCTGCACTTGATCGGCCGTTGCTGAGCATTGCAAAATCAATTAAACTTGGAGCATCTGCAGCTTTTTGACAAAAAAGGCAAAAACATATAAAATTTAAAAATGCAGCTGCCTCTTTCTTTTTCTTTTGCAGTTGTAAAAGCCGCTACGGCTGCTTTTATACCGCGCTCACTATTGTACAATACCAGACAGTTTCTGTGTACCTGCAATGATGTGTGTCTCCGAAATTTATAATCCTTCTTGTCTTTTCTTTGTTTACTAGATTCAATCAGCGTACTGAGCGCTTTAGCTTCGATTGTCAATCCTGCTATTTCTTCAATTGATTCATCGCATATAATGCAGATATTTTTCGAGTCATCGTCCATTTTATCCAGATAAAATCTGTAAAGTAATAAAAAATATATATTTGCGAATGTGGACAGGAGCGACTGTTGCCAATTTAATCTATAATATATTGAACATACACTGAATATTGCAAATGTCTAAAATATCTTTTCATAATACGAGAAATAAACAAAAAAGTAAAAATAACATTTCATGCCAAAATGATAAGTTTGCAGGTTATACACGGGCCCACGCGTAATGATTTCAAAAATAAAGTTACCATTAATGTATCATACAAAAAGTAATTGACGACGATGACAATATAATAGACCAAGAGCTAGCGTCAAAAAATCTGTACTAGCTACTTATGAATAGAAAGCCCAACAAACATTTTTTGTTTTATAAGAGTAACCGTCCTATTACCGACACCCAGTTATATACATTCAAGTGATATAATGCAAGACTGGGAATAGTTCTGTTACTCCTATAAACCGCTTATAACGCTTAAATGGAGAATCATATAAAGGTAACAGACACCAATAATTTAGTCACGCTATACACCTCAAGGTTGCAGAACAGTAAGTAACAGAAAAAGATCAGTAACTGCTATATCACTTTTTTATATAACCATTTTCCATAAATATTGGCGATAGAAATATATCCGTTACCACTAAAAAACTTGTTATTAACACCTCTCTCTCTCTCATTTATAATGTCTCATCTCTTTCCTAGAGATCCTATACCAACTGACACAAGAATAATGTGGTAATGAAATTAAATGATGTAGGTACCTACATGGGTATAGTGAAAATTTTGCACTGTTACTAAATTTACTTTTTAAATTGGCTTCTGACATCCACAAAGATCAAATGTTGGTGCGAATAAATTATTATTGTAAAATATGACCCTTATACTTCGGAAAAAACTGTGGGCCTCTAAAATGTTAAGCAATTAAAAAAAAATTAAATAAAAAAAATATATGACAATTTTAATGACACATTTTTTTAGAAAATAGTACAGAAATATGTTTTGTACAGGCAATTATGACTAATTGCACTTCATTTGCTATGAAATTTTGAGTTTTTAATACACATTTTTTAATTTTAAATAATGATTACTCATTGCCGTAAGATGGCTGCCAAACTTATGGCCGATGTTTTATTATCAACAGTTAATGTATTTTAAGAAATGTAATATAACTTTAAGCTTTGTTATAAAAATTGGTTACTTTAATATAACTGTTTGAAATATTACATATCTTTAAATTTTATTAGGCAACTCTTGGTAATCTTATAACACCATCACTAGACAATTTTTTGCGATTAATTCTTGTAAATAATGGTGGTTTGGCCTGCCATTGGCTGGAACAATTGTTATTTAATTTTCAACCAATCACAGGCGTTTCCAGCAATGTCCTCGGAAAAACATTTGACAAACGTTTATTAAAAATGTTACATAGTGCTTTTAAAGCGTTCTGCTTTATATTAAACATGTTTGCCCACATCCTTAATTCGTTACGTATCTTTTCATTTTTCTCATCGTCTGTTTCCAAATCATACAACTGAGAAAACTTATCATCATCTTCTAGTTCAGTAAACCACTTATTTCTGTTTTCATAATGTTCAACAGTATTAACCTCTTCTTGTTCAGTAGTAAGCCGCTATCTTACTTGTGACCTCCTCAGTACCATTACCAACATTATCAACCGTGATATTATTCTGTTTTTCATTGCCAAAAGGAACGTTTTCTGTATATTGTCCACCAGAACGTTTGACTTCCAGTCCTGCAGTTCTTTGATTCTTTTCAGTTTCTTAAATTTCAAAAGTATAATTTTTTGGAACTGAGTTCAAGAGGATTGAAAAGTTTTTTAAACTTTCCGGTGAAATGTGCTGCTTTATTTAATTTTCTTCCAATTTTGAAATACCAAATTCATTATTAAACATTTTGTTTGTTCTTGCCAATTAATTTACAAAACATAACCTATAATCAACTAATACATTTTTAAGTCTTATAGTATCTACTGGCGCTCTTGAGTTATATAAAGGTTGCACCTTGTTACTATCTGCAACTGATGTATATAATTGTAACAACTAACACCACTATAAACCTAAACAATTAATAGTTATATAATGTAGTAATTGTTACCCTTATATAACTTTATTATATACCATTTGGTAGCAACCACTTTAAGTTTTATAATGTAGTAACGGAAATATATCTGTTACCATCTTATAGACCTGTAAATAATAGTCATGCTATAAAACACTTATATAACTCCGCAACTACTTTAGTAACAGTATAAAACTTCGTAAGATGATTATACAAATATGTTACACTTATAGACCCTTTATAAAACTAATGGTCACCGCATGTTACTAGAAATGTTTGTTGGGAAATGAACTAGAAATATTATTTCCTTATGTATTGCCAAAAGACAGCAAAATGATAAAAGATTATAATCTTAACACGTTAGTTGCATAGAAATAAGCTAAGAGCAATTATAGAATCAAAAATATCTGCCAAAAAGCAAAAAAAAAATAACTAAAGAAGTAGCCCTGTATGGAATTCGTAGTTGGGAATCCATTTAAAAGTAGTCGCCGCTTAGCACGATGGCCTACGGCAGATCCCAAGCATAAAATTTACTGTTATCTCATCGGAGAAGGCTAAACTTCAAAAACATCAAGTTTTCAAACGTCAATAACGAAATAAATACTACGAGTGGAGGATTGTGTGATGTCAGCAACGGCCGATCAAGTTCTGAAAATCTTTTATTGAAAATATAAGTATTCTACAAAAACCACTGAAAATTTTAGCCCTTTATCTTAAGAAATGGCGCCACAAGAATTTCTTAAAAAAATATATCAGCTCTAGAAGGTCGGAGAGCAAATTTGTTTTTTTTTGTAAATTTCTAGAAAAATGCCAGCTATCTATTGTCAATGATGGTATTCCAATATAATTTAAAATCTCAAAAATATTCAAGATTTTTTGGGGTAAAAACGAATATCGATTTTTTGACCGATTTTTCGCATATTATTAGAGATCGTTTCGTGATGTGCGCAATAACTGCACAGGTTAGCGCAACTACTAAAGACATTTTTCGGACTGGTCCGGTATAAAAATATGAAGACCTGTATGAGCTATTGAACATTGAAAAAAATGTTTCTTTTGAAAAAATCTTTTTTTGCAAGAAATTTACAATATTTTGCAAATCTGTAAAAACGCTCTTATTAGACATGCAGGGTGTAATTAGTTTCATGTCATTAAAAAAAACTGATGGTAGGGAACGACAAGACAAACAAAAAAACCTTATATAACGTGGGGTCTAAAGCTCATAGTTTTGGAGAAAAAAATAAACAAAAATTTCCAAAATACTTAATAACCTAGTTTGAGAACTGCTGACATATTGGGGTAGGTTCTCTTGCTTCGCGTCTTGTCGCACGAGATACTCCGACATTCCTGCAGATAAGTATGCCGACAAAGCAGTTAAAAGCGACCGACAGAGGACATCGTCATGTATTAGGCGTGCTATACTCTCCCTTGTAATATTCTCAAGTAATAATTTCAGTTTTGTCCTTACCTGGTAAAGAACGTACGCACGACGCGACGTACCCATTCCTTGGTTTTGTCTGTTGCTTTTCTTTTTGAATTTTGTGCCACTTATGTTAAGATTTATTTTATTGACTTATCGTTCAAGTCGTTAGTACTTGGTTACGTAAGACACTACTTCTCGTTCGTGCTTTTTGTGTTACTTTTTGGATTTTGGACCAAGTTTTTCTTTTTGTTTTCTTTGATAACGTTAGTTCACAGTTTTTAGTGTTGTGTTTTAAAACGCAGATTTTGGACACTATGGGAGATAACACTTATCCAGAGCTCGCGGATATGGACTTGGTACATGGAGAAAGTGGTGGAGCTGTGCGGAAGAGCTTTAGAACAATTGCAACGACGTATTTTAATGTGCATAGAAACCATAAAAAATGATCCTAATTTAGCAAATGCGTTGAACGGAGTAAGTATGTTATTAGTTCGACATACCGAAATGTGTATACGTGGAGAATGAAGTCATTTCGAACAATTTTTGTAAAAAATTCAAAAGAATTGTTCACTTATTGGGTGTTACCTATTGGGCATTAAAGGTATGATTATTATTATTAGTAGGTATTCGTTGTCTTGTTTTTATCTGTTTATTATTGTTTACATTGATTTTCATAGAGACCCAAGACTTAATTTTTAGTTTTTGATACCTGATTGTGAAAAATTATGCGCTCAATTCGTTAAAAAAATCAGATTTTTTCCTAACTTAAAATACACAACTATTTTGTGTTATCGTATCTCGGACGTCTAACTGTTCGTTTTCCAATTTCATAAAACAATTACTAATTTTTTAAGCTTTTAACACAACGTTACAAATGTTAATAAACCACTTTTAAATTTTACAAATTCTTATAAACGACAATAAAACCTACAATAGCGTTGTTCCAAATTAAAAAACACATGTAAACAAATCCTATTTAAACCCCTGCGGCCATGCTATGCTTGCGTTGTGCCGAAAGAGAAGGAATTATTTACATTTTCATAATTAGTGGTATAAAAAGTTCGATACAAATAATTTCATCAAAGTGCGGCACTTTTACCGACGGGAACACAAGTCGGGTATTAAATTTTTTTATTATTTCTAATATTCGGAACTATAACATCTGTTGACCCTGAAAAACAGAGGTTCTTAAATCTTTCCTACGTTAACATTAAAAATGTAAACCCAGGTCAGTATTTTTCAAAGTGCCCCTAGAGAAAAAGGTCATATAGGTTTTCTGTTTGTCTAGCCGGTCCCTATTACCAGTTTTTTTTAATGACATGAAACTAATTACACCTTGTATCTTGGACTACGCTTTCACCGAGTTTCCTTAAAGAATATATTTTCTTCGCGGATACGGGTATTTCTAAAAAATGAGAATTTTTACGGTTTTTCTTGCAATAACTAATTTTTCAATTCTCTGAGACCGGACCGGGCCGGCTCAATCCGTATTAAAAAGTTACACAACTCTGCTATTGAACTTTGTGCAACGCCAAGTAATTTTTTAACGCAAAAAGCTGTTTTTCGCAAACTTTGGCCACCATTTTGAAGAGGTTCGCAAGTTCGTCATTTGTTTTAAGTTCATTGAATTCTACGGAAAATTTCCGATTTAATACATACCTTGGTTTGCTGTTAATAATTTTTGCAAAAAAACGCGATATTTTCGACAGATTTATTGGACTATTAGGGTGTACCTGATCCATATTAGTAAACCGACTCGACAGAGTGCAACAGTTGCTGTTTTCATGATAAAAACGCAATGGGAAAGAATATTTCGAGGTTTTCTCTGGTTCCTACAAATTCGGAGACACTTGCTCGTGTATTGCAAAAACATATAATCAAACACCTACTATTTACTTTGTAGGTTATACAACATATACGTAACACAAAAATTAACTACAACTGCACAATTTAAAATGTGCTAAGTAGTGCTCTTTGCCTCATAATTAATAATTTTAATGGGTAACGAATTACTTTCCTTGCTAAGTTAACTATTTGATTGTGAGCATTACATAATGTGGGAAATGGAGAGAAGTTAGATAATTAGCCATTCAGAAAACGTGCAATTGTTGTAGAGATTGTCTTTAATTAATTCATTTAATATCAATATAATAAACGGTATTGTTACAAAACGGACTAAATTTAATTTACACCGTTGTCGTTAGACTTCTTCGGAATGACCTACAAATATTTAAATAACTGTTTGTCTTGTTGAGTAACATCAACTTCTGTACGATATATAAATACTATTCAATAGATTGGCAAATTAATTTTTATGATCTTGTAGATTATGAATGATTAATGATCGTCTCGTCTTTTTAACCGACTTAAAATTTTTTTAAGAAAGTGGTTCGTAATTTGACCCGACTGTATGTTTTTTTTGTTCATTCAATATTATGAAACGGCTTAAATAATTTCTATCAAATCTTTTGAAAACTGTAAAGTATGGTTCGGCGGTGGTCTCGTTACAATTTTATCAAGTTAGCCTGGTACAAGGTGAAGCAAAAACAGCTAAAACTTCCTCTTTCTAGAATTTGGCGAATGCGCTAGGAACAAAGATCATGTTTCATCAGAGTTGCATTACAATTATTAGTTATGTATTTTTGGAGCAGCTGATTCTGAATTTGATATCAAACATTAAAAATTTAAGGTAACAAAAAAATTTAGGGTAACAAAAATTAATAGAAGGATCATCTACGGGATTTAATGAGAAAAATGAGAATTTTTCGGGAGTTTCGTGCGACCGGACTCATCGATCGATAATTCTTACCATTCAGAGCCCCCTAAAAAAATGAAAATAACGTAAAATGTAGAGAGAAGTTTCAGCTTTAATGTGGAACTAATCACAAAATTCATAAAAATTTTATCATAGAGAAAACGTGTTAGAAGATGGCTTGGTAAACTTTCTACAGTTGATCCACAGATGTATTCATATCTTTGCTGGGATTCGTTAGAATGATAATTCATTCTGCTAATATATTCTTATATAATGATATATCAATCCAATTCACATTTTATTGCAATTACTTCTGTTGGAAAAATATGCCTTGAGATCAAAGTAGAGGGTATATTATTTCTCATCGATTAGTCACCTCCAAAATTTGGAGTTCAATTCGCTATATCTTAATTAATAATAATAGCACACTCTTAATTTTTACAGTTTTTTAAATGCATGCAGTACTTTTTGAATTTGTCTACATTATTCATATACGTTCAGAAAAATACAGTAAAACGTATACAACTTATTGGTTTCTTAACATTCTTCGATGAGATTTTTACGACATATATATTAAAGTGCGTGGTATCGAATCCATGCAGTGAAAAAGCACCTATTGTTACGGAATAAATAGGGAGGACGCATAAAACTCAAAGATATGAATAAATCAACTGTATAAAGTTTACTAATCTTCTAACACTTTTTTCTCTATGATAAAAATTTGTATCAATTTTGTGATTCGTTCCACATTAAGACTTTTCTCTATAACTTATGTTATTTAATTTTTTTTTAGCGGCTCTGAATAGTAGTAATTATCGATCGATGTGTCCGGTCGTACGAAACTCCAGGACAATTCTCATTTTCCACGCATTTCGGAGCGGCTCAAAACGCTCTTCCAGGCATTCTAAATTTATTTATATGTGTTTTTTCTAGGAATGATTCTGTTGCCTGATTTCATCGCATGGAAATGAAATATTGTCATATCTGGTACAACGTTACAAGGGTCAAAATATAACCATATGGTGAAGGGGGTGGGGAGATATAGCAAAATTAAAACTATTAAATTACATTGAAAAACGTAGAATGAGATACTTATTTTGAATATTTATATGATGATGTAAAAATTTAACCATTTGGGAGGTTGCTAGGGGATGCTGGGGCCAATCTAAGGGTCATGGGTAAATCATGACCCCAGATTCATTCTTAGCACACCGAGAAACGTAGAATGAGATATTTATTTTCAATTTTTATATAATCTAACATTTTCACCCTTTGGGGGGGTTCTGCGGGGTGCTGGGGCGAAATCTAAGGGTGATGGGTAAATTATGACCTCAGATTCGTTCTTAGCACACCAAAAAACGTAGAATGAGATATTTATTTTGAATTTTTATATGATGTGAAAATTTGACGGTGTGCTGGGATGAAATCTAAGGGTGATGGATCAGTTCTGACCTGAGATTCATTTTTAGCACACCGAAAAACGTACCAGAAGGTACTTCACCTTTCTGTATCAGGACTTTTTTTGTGTGTGCCTGTGTTATTTTTGATCATTGTGTTATCTTAATTTTGTGTAAAATTATCTTTGATAAAATTTTGTTTAATTAATTAAACTAAATATTTGGTGCTTACTGTTCTGTTACTTCACTTCTGTATAGTTGTTATTCTTTTGTATTTATTCTAATAACTTGTGTAATTATATAGGTGACTTACTTAATTACTGATGTTTTTGTAGCCACAGGGCTTCCAAATACTATTGAAAATGTGCAACTTAGTGGCTAATTCTCGAAGCATTTGAAAGTGTGCCAAAAGATTAATTACATAGTTTTAATACGTTATTAAAGTATTCTTAAATTCGGTATCGAAAATTGCCAAAATACATATACAGGGTGATAGTTTTTGAGGTACTGAACTGTGAAGCCCAACATGAAATTTGCTTACTAAATTTGGTTTGATTTGGTGAAGCCTATCAAGGAACATGGCCGATCGACACGCTTACGTTTTAAATAATAATATTCTTGTAGATTATAGATTCTTTAAGGAATTCACAAAGCTTGTGAATCTTTTCTAGGTACTTTAGCCTAGAACGGACTAGCATCTTATATTTGCAATGAATATGTTCCGCAGTTTCTATTGCAGTATAGTATTTACGAACTCAATTGGAACAGCACGGAACTAGAAGATCTTACCGGGTATTGTCAATATATCGCTTCACATTGAATGAGAGGGCACAGAATTATACAGATTTATATTCACCACTCAACACTCCTCGTCTACAGTCCACGTGGACTTGATCCGCCTGTCACATAGAAATATAGGTGGGATTAGATGCTTAGCGAATTTGATTTGTCAACACCAACCTTGTTCAGAGTTTTTGCATGCCATGATATATAAAACAAAAAATACGTATGAACTATTTATATCGTATGATCTGTACGAGGCAGTGCAGTACAGCCAGGCAGCGTTATAAATTACTTAATTCTAGTGAATATTTGAACAAATTATTATTTTCATTATTGTGTTTGAGTGAATTTTTTCCATTAATTGTTTAAAATGGCATTTTGGAGGCCTTATGGTAGTAGTGACAACGAAACGGACGATTTTGATACTGGGCGTATACAAGCGGAATTTGATAATAAAGACTTACACGTTCAAACTCAAAGGGTTATTTTGAATATTTAGTCGTGTTTAGAAGGCGAAAATATTGTTTCTTCATATAATCAGATTATGAAGGGGATTTGTGAATTAACCAAATTTAACCGTACTAAAATTTATAGGGTTATTAGAGCCGGGGATGTAGTTAATCATTGTATTGAACGGAAATGAGTTGGACAAAAGCTTAAAAAACTTGATAACGCGTCCAAAGATGTCATTCGTCGATTTGTGTATGACTTTTACAATGAACAGAAGGTGCTCACACTAGAAATGATTAGTGATAAGTTACGCGATTATCCAGATTATAACTATAAATCATTAGATACTTTGCGAAACGTTTCGCTCAATTGCGGTTTTAGGTACACAGAATTAGATAAACGAATGGTAGTTATGGAATCAGCACGCATCGTTGATCATTGACACGAGTACCGGCGTAAAATAAAAGAATACCGAGATGCAAATAGAGACATAATTTATCTTGACGAAACATGGTTTGACACCCATGATATAGTTCAATACGGTTGGGTAGATAACACCATAACACCAGATAGTGTAATTTAAGTGCTATATGTTCTGGGGGAAAAAGAATTATAATTCTACATGCTGGAAGTAAAAACGGTTTTATTCCAAATGCATTGTTGTTGTCTGCTAAAAATATCACGCAATCCTCTGCCGACTACCACGAGGATATGACAGCCGAAATATTTGAGAAGTGGGCAAAGAAACAGCTGTTACCAAATATCCCACCAAATTCTGTAATTGTTATGGACAATGCGTCATACCATTCGCGGCAATACACAAAAATTCTGAACACCAACACAAGAAAAGGCGATATCATTGAATTCATGAAAGGTAAAGGCTTGGAAATACCAGAAAGAAACATACAAGACTATTAGAACTGATTTGAAGGCAAAATTTTAAAAAGAAATGTGCCGTTGAAAAAATTTTTGAAGCACTCGATCATACTATTTTACTTCTGCCTCCATATTATTCTATTTTCAACCCCATTGAAATGGTGTGGACTGATGTAAAAACCAGACTACATCAATATAATCAATCCCCACAATTAAGTGAGTCTGTCTTAAAGAATATAAAGATAATAGTATTCGAAATAGACAAAAGCGATATATGGAGGAAGTGTGTATCTCATGTGATAAAAAAGGAAAATAAATATTCTATATTACCACCTATTAATCCAATATTGTTTATTTAAAGTTCATAGGATAAGTTTGTTTGAAATTTGTTTATTTAACGTCGACCTATTTCCGCTACTGAGACCAATTACCGATGCCAGGAAACAGTTCCCCCTTTAAAATTTTGCCGAGTCTTTCCTTTATAGAATATTAGAAATTTTCTACCTGCTTAATGTCATGATACTGCAAAGTTCATAGTATCATGGCCTAACATTTAATAAACAAGACAGTCGCTGCTTTACGCCCCTTCGGAAGGATTATATACCATCTATGCAACTCCCGCCTGAGATTACATAACTTTGCCGCTAGAAGATAAAACGAGACATTGGTCACTAATAAACTAATAAACATGTTTTTTTCATTAACCACTTCTGTTGAATAAAGGTATTATAGAATCCCATTGGAAATGATAACACCATACATAAAACATAAAGTTTTCCAACTTTTCAAGTTTTGCAAATTGCACGATCCATACACCGCTGCATTTCCACCTTAAATGAAAACTGGTAACTTGACTCCCTGTGATATATGCAACCCATATTACATTTGAGTATATCAGCCGTTGCATATGATAGCCTCAGTAGATCGCGACACATCATTTTGAAATAAAGAGATATTATTATTGTCACTCAATTTGTACAACAGACAACCTATATCAGTTAGTTGCAATTCTAACACATCATTTAATTGCAAGCAGGCACCTATTTGTAGCAATCTGTACACTTTTGTGTTTTACCGTCAACATCGCTGTACAACTTTTAGGTATCTCCCGACACAGTAGGTAATGTAATTGGCAAGCGCAACAGCCTAATCGATAGTAGCGCGGCCTTTTCGGCAGCCGTGTACAAATTTTTGCTTGAATAATATAAAGTCATACATGTTCAGTCTGTGACGTCAGACGCGGATGTTATGTAATAAATTTAAGTAAAGGCAGGTCAAATTTTAATTCACTACTTATTGATTAATCAGTAAACATTAAATTCAATCGCAAAATAAATCATCTGCACGGATAGGATATCTTCGAACAAAAATAATTTAGTGTCATTGTAAGTGTTGGCCAGTTTATTAGCATTTTCTAGCTCGAGCAGTTTATATGTAGATGAGCGTACAAATATCGGATGCGCAGTGGATTCATAAAAAATAAAATCGATTACAACAAATCCCAAGAGTAAGTGAGCCTACTGGTTTTCTCTCTACTGTGCCGCGACACCGCTGTCTCTTGACCTTGAACAAAAACTGGTAACTCTACCCGATATACGAAAACATAAACATTTTCAATGGTAAAATAATTATTTAGTATTTAAAGCATTTTTACATTTTTACCGCCGCCGCCTATGTCCCATGAAGGAGATGCCGACTTTACTCCGAGTTTTCGTTTTTATCATGTATATTTTATCGCAGTATGTGCACGTATCATTGTCTGCCAGGCCCATATTCTTAAGACGATATCTCCTAAATATTCTTATTGATATTTTTCTAAATTATATTTGAGAAAATGAGTCCTTTTCCATAACAAGATTGCATGTGGTGTCCTAGTAAATGCAGTCTACTCTGTATATTCAGAGAAAGGTATCATCGTTTGAATTAAACAGCAATGGAAATATTTTGGATATAGACTTTTCTTTTAAGACATTGAATTTTTTTCTAATTACCCACCACACAGAAATATACTTTTTTTTTAATTGCGAACATGGGTACAAAGTGTCCACGTAAGTAAGCCTTTTCTGTGGCGTACGGCTGTGATTCGTTACGTGCAGTAATGGGTGGCCGGCAATTTTCTTGCTGCCGGGTAATGGAGGCTAGGTTTGAAGTGGTCAGAGCCAGGAGTTGCGCTAATTGTTCATAAGTGGGTAGTCCCAAGCTCGGTTGGGGTTGGTCCGTTATGGCGGCAGAGGGGACTGGGATCGTTCCAGTCGTTTGGTTTTGGAGCACTATTTGTCTTTGGGGCGTAGCACTAGGTCTTGCCGTCTGGTACGGCGGGGTGACGTGGTAGGCGCCGGCCGACGAGGTAGGCGTGACGAAGTACTGTGCGTTGGGCGGCGTGCTTGGACTTGGGCTGGTTGCTGTTGGTGGTACCATGCAGTGAGGGGTGGCCAGCTGGCGGCGAGGTGTCAGCGAGGCGTCGCTGAAGAGTTGGGGCCAGTCGGGTGTGGCAGCAATGGTGTACTGACCGCTGGGCAGCCCTGAGCCAGAGTGGGAGGCTTCCCCATGTGTGGAAGCGAATCCAGCGAAGCGGCGATCTCCCAGCGTCGAGGAATCGTCGTTGGCCCGGGATGCTGTTGGGTCCACCATACAGCGAGTGGGCATCACCATATCATCATCCCCACCCAATCTCTGTTCCATCGCCGAGTTTCCATGCCACGATGCTGCGTTGCGCTCCATGCAGTAAGGGGGCATCGCCTGAGACTCGTTGCTACTCCATTCCATATTTGTTGCCTGGGCTTCGTGCCAGGTGGCTGCGCTGCGTGCCATGCAGCGAGGGGGCACCGTCGTGATGACGTCGTGCGTGACCCCAGTGTCGTGTCCTATGTTGGTGGCGAGTCCTGCCTTGCTATGCCTAGGCGCGGAGCCCGGCGACGCACAGTAGTGGGGCGCCGTCGTCGCGACGCCATGCGTAGCACTTGTGCCTGTGGAAAAATCAGAGGACATGCTTACCTCGCCGAGCCGGGTTGCTGTGTTGCTTGTCGTGCAGTGTGGGGCCACCGTCGTAGAGACGTCGGGCGTGACCCCCGTACCCCTTGTCAGGGCGTCGTGTTGGCGGAGCACTTCGTGGTCAGATGCTGTGAGGGGCGTCGTGCAGTGAGGGGGGGCCGACGTGGAGACGTCGCTCTCGACCCCAGTGCCTACTGCCTTGCCACTCCGGGTATGCATTGCCACTTGACACTCAACACAATAAAACTCAATTAAAACACACTGTCTGGTTACAACACAAGAGGAAGGGATAACCTCATCAGCATTGGCGTTGGCGTCTGTGCTCAAATGACTTCTGTTTCGGCAGAAGACTATTAGTTGCTGAAGGCTGGAACATTACTACTTGAAGGATCGATCACTACTTGCTCGCTGAGAAAAAGTGTTTTCTTATATAGACTTTTTTGTGCTCAAATGACTTCTGCTTCGGCAGAAGACTATTTTTTGTGCTCAAATGACTTCTGTTTCGGCAGAAGACTAAAACATGAGCACAGCGCGCTAGACAAGTCATAACTTGTTCGCGACGCCGACGCCGATGACACCACCCCCCTTTTTTGTGACTTTATTGAACATTAATAAAGGCATACAGGTTATGTTTCAGTTCGATAATTTCAATTATATAATGTAAGAGTGAGTGGATACAATATTTTCAAAACTATAAACTAAGAGTAAGTGTTAAGATATTTCAACAACTAAGATATTTTTACATATATAGACTAAGATTAAGTGTGGTAAGATATTTTATATAAGTAACTAATAATAGGTCCATTAAGATATTTTAGGTAAAACAAGATATTTAAAATTAAAGTATTTTATGTGACAAATCATAAATGTATTCTAGTTTGAACAAAGTTTTCGCCCTGTGGCGTTGAATTATTTACAATGGTATATTATCGCACGTTTCGTTTTTCTGGACGTCGTCTCCGCGACGCCCGGGGCTGCCTGATCCTGTTGTGAATTGGGGGCTGCTAAGTCCTGCTGTGTTGCTTGCTAAGGCAACGGGAGACTGGAGCGATTTATTGAGGCTGCAACGTCCTGCTGTACTGCGGGCTAAGGCAGTGAGATACTGGAGCGCCTCGTGGGGGCTGCTAGGTCCTGCTGTGCTACGTGCTAAGGTAGCGGGATCCTGGAGCGGTGCGCCAGAGCCGGCTGAGCTCGGGCTGGCGTTCGAGTTGACGAATACTCGTGTCCGGACTGGGACAGGCATCTGGCTGGCGGATGGCTGCTGTCGGTCGTGGCCAGGCGTGGTCACGGCCTTCGCCCAGAACGGCATCGGGAACAGTATCGGCGTCGTGTCGAGCGGCTGCTCTTGTCTTGACGTAGAAGGCCCAGGGTCTGCTGGCGGCGGCGGTGCGGCTGACAGCGCCGGGGACTTCTCATTCTTGTTTGTTTGTTTCCTCGTGGCTGAGGTGGATGGGCCAGGCACGACTGGGGGCAGTCGGCGGGCTGGAAATTTTGGTTTAGCGGCGGCTGTGGTGCTATGTCCACGTAGATAGTTGCCATGTCCACGGAAGTAGGTACCAGATCCACGGATGTAGACTTGTGCGTTGGCATCTGGCTTTGGGGCAGCGGGCACTACTGATCCTGTGATAGTAGGCGTGACTGGCTTCTGGGCAACGGGCGCTACTGGTCCTGTGACAGTAGGCGTGGTTGGCTGTTGGGCAGCGGGCACTACTGATCCTGTGATAGTAGGCGTGACTGGCTTCTGGGCAACGGGCGCTACTGGTCCTGTGACAGTAGGCGTGGTTGGCTGTTGGGCAGCGGGTGCTGCTGGCTCTGGGGCAGCGGGCGCTACTGGTCCTGTGACAGTAGGAGCTGCGAGCCTTGGTGGGGCTGGGTGTCCTGGATCCTCGGGATCGTCATCCTCGTCGTTGCTGTCGTCATCGTCGGTATCAGCTGCGATGGCTCGTACGGCTGGAGGCACTGGAGGTCGCTTGTCGGGTTTCTGGCCTGGCATGGGCCTGATGTCATCAATGTGAATGGGCACTGGGATCTCGTTCCTGAGAATTTCGTACGTGTTATCACCCAGGGCTCGAATGATAACAAAAGGTCCCTCCCATGTGGGTCCAAAGCTGGTCCGGCGCTCCTTGAAGCCTCGGCACATCACTCGTTGCTGGGGTCGATACTCGATCGGGGCTGTCCTTGGCTCTGGGAAAAGATTCCTCTGGTAGACTTGCTGTCGTTGCGCCGCTTTCTCATGTCTGCTCCTAGCTGCTCGTCGAGGTTCTGGTAGCGGGCGGCGTTGCTCTGGGTGTTGCCAGTCTCCTGGGCGAGGTAACTCGGTCCCAAGCAGCAGCTCGCTGGGTGAGTAGCCGGTGGCAGCATTTTTTCTGTTGTGCAAGGAAAAGATGATCTGCGGCAGCACGACGTCCCATCGGTTTTGTCGTTTTCCCATCAGCTTTTCTCGTAGGGCCTTCTTTATCTCTTGGTTACGCCTCTCCACAGGATTGGCTCTCTGGTGGTAGATCGGCGATGTAAAATGTCTGATTTTATTCCGCTTGCAGAAGTTGAGGATCTTCTTGGCGGTGAAGGTGGGTGCCTTGTCGGTGATGAGTTCATCGGGATATCCCCATCGGAGGCAGACTCGTTCCAAGGCCCCTAAGATGTGGTTGGCATCAGCTTGGGGTGCAGCTTCGGCCTCGATCCACTTGGAACAGAGATCTGTTATCACGATGATAACTCGGTTATGGGTTGGTGTCTCTTCGTAGGGTCCCATGACGTCTAACGAGAGTACTTGCCAGGGTTTGGTGGGTGGTCTCGGGCGGAGTGGAGCGGCAGCTTGAAGGGGTCCTCGCTTGGTTGCAGCACATACCATGCATAGTCGCACATGCGTCGTGACGTTCTTGCGGAGTTGGGGCCAGTAGTAACGGTTGTTCACTGCCCGGTACGTCTCGTCGCGGCCTGGATGACCTGCATGTGGGGCGTCGTGGTAGTGGTGCAGAATGCGGGGCCTCAAGGCTTCGGGCACAACGAGGGCGGTCCTCTCTTCAGTGACATGCCATAAGCGTCCATCTTCTACCCTGAATTGTTCTTTCAGTCGTCTTTCCCAGGGGTCTAAGCCTCGTTCCTGATCCTGGATGTCCCCCCAATGTCCGATGGAACCAGAAATAGCGTAGTCCGCGAGTTGGGCGGCCTTGATCTCATCGAACAGAGTGGTTAGCTCCTCAGGTTCGGCTTCCATCATCAGAAGTTCCTCCGTGGTCGGGGTATCGATGATGGCCCTTGGCGTGGTTGGTTGTTTGGTTGTGGATTCCTCGTCAGGAGGTAGCAAGCGGGAGTCATCGCCGGTATCAGCTGGCATGGCTTCTTGGGGATGACGCGACAGGAAGTCGGGCAGCTGGTTCAATCGTCCTGGACAGTGTTCTACGGTGAAGGTGTACTCTTGCAGCTGCAAGGCCCACCGGGTGAGCTTGGCCCTCTCGTCCTTGAACTGATGTAACCAGTGCAATGCTCGGCTGTCCGTGACAAGTGTAAAGTGCTGGTCCTCCAGCCAGTGGCGGTATCGACGACAGGCCCATACTACGGCGAGTGTCTCCTGTTCATTAATGTGATAGCGTTTCTCAGGTCCTGTAAACTTTGCACTGGAGCAGGAAATGATCCGTTTCTCCCCCTCTGGCGTTTTTTGATACAAAGCCGCACCCATGCCATGGTTGCTTGCATCGGTTTGGAGGTTTTGATCAGTGCGAACGCTGTCTCCGCTTCTGTGTTCCACTGGAACCTCTCCTTTCCTGTTAGGTTTGTCAGCGGGGCTGTCAGCTCGGCAAACTCGGGTACAAACTCTCGTAACCAGTTGGCGGTGCCTAGGAATCCCTGGAGTTCCTTCTTGGTGCGAGGAGTGGGAAAGTCTCTTATTTGGATGACGTGTTTCTCCTGGGGTTGATTTTGAGTAGTAGTAATCCTGTAGCCCAGGTAGTCCAGCTCGGAGGCTCCAAATCGGCACTTCGGGAGTCCACAGTGCAATCCATGTATCCTCAGACGCTCTAATACCAGAGCCAAGTGACGAAGGTGGTCTTGATGATCTTCAGAGTATACTATTATGTCGTCTAGGTATACTTTCACGAAGACATCTATGAAGTCGGCCAGCACTTCTGTCATTAACTTCTGGAACGTTGAGGGGGCGTTGCGTAGCCCGAATGGCATCACAAGGAACTCGAATGTCGCTCCGTCTGGGGTACTGAAAGCTGTCAGGGGTACACTATTCTCGTGCATCGGGACCTGCCAGTATCCACTCTTTAAGTCCAAACTAGTGAAAACCTTCGCTGCACCTAGCTCTCGGATCGTTTCCCTTATCGGCGGCAACTGAGACACTTCTTCCAACGTCTGGGTGTTCAGCTGGCGGTAATCGACACAAAAGCGGGAAGTCCCATCCTTTTTGTTCACAATGACGATCGGTGAGCAGTAACGGCTGTTACTGCGTCGAATTACCCCAGCTGCCAGCATCTTCTTCACTTCCTCAGTGATTATTGCCTTTTTATTCGCCGAGTACTGGTAACGTCGTATTTTAAATGGTTTGTCGTCTTTCAGACGGATTTCATGGGTAGTGAGTTGTGTAGTAGGCTGTTTGAGCGTCTCTTGAAATACATCAGAAAATTTAGTGATGACTTCCTCATACGCACGGCTGTGCGTCTCTGGTAGCTGCTCCGGGTTGGCTGTTACGGTGCGGGCCGAGTCCTCGGTCCTAACCTCCATGTCCCAGAACAGGGTGTGCCGTTCTGACACCCCTGCGTGTATGCAGTGCCGCGGAAAGTCGATCACCACTTCCTGTTTCGCTAGGAAGTCTCTTCCTAGGATGATATCCTTGGTCATATCCTCCAAAATATGCATTTCGACCGAAACTGTCCAGTTTCCGATCTGCAGGGGCACTTCCACGCTGCCTTGGGTGTGCTTGATCTCCTTGGCGGCAGCCAAGAGCACGGGCATCGTCGGATGATTAGTCCTCGGAAGGTCCTCTACGTAGTTGCTGTGGATGAAGGAATGAGTCGCCCCGCTGTCCAGCAGGGCCAGTAAACGGCATCCGTTGGCCTCGACCCACAAGTGGGATGATGGGCCGGGACCGGCCGTCAGTCCTATCGACGCACTTAGTTCTGGAGCCGGGCACCCTGGCTTGGGCCGGCTCGCTGCTCGTTTCCCGCCTGGGGCTGACTGTTAGCTTGCTGCCGGGGGGCTGCCTGACTTCGTTGCTGCGGTGGTGCCGTGGATGTCTGTCCTGGGCCCGGATTATTGGTTGGACCTGCTTGTTGGCTAGGGTTGTTTAAGTTGGTGCCATGCCCTCGGAAGTTGTTACCCCCTGTCTGGACATTTTGTTGGCGGAAGTTAGGGTTTCCCTGTTGGTTGGAGTCGTGTCCACGGAAATTGGGGTTGCCTTGCTGGGGTTCTGACTGAGTTTGGTTGGTGGGGCAGTCTCGGTGATAGTGAAACCCCGGGCACTTGCGGCACTTTGGTAGACTATTGGTAGTATTACTCGCAGGCGGGATGGTGGCTGGCCTCGGCAGCGGTCGGAGTTGCCTCTGAAATTCCCTGTAGTCACCCTCGGCGTTTTCAGCCACTCGGCTCAAGCTTTCCATCGTGGCCACTGGGACATTTCTAGTTGCGAATCTTAGTTCCGGTCGCAGGAGCTCGCGCACCTCCATAACCATCTCTTCTTCCGGCGTATACCGTTCTACTCTCAGCCAGAGTCCAATTTTGCGTTGTATAAAAACGGCGGCGGGTTCGTCGTCTTTTTGTCTCTCCCCGTGTAACCTGGAGCGTAGCTTCCCCAGGGTGGCAGTGTCGTTGAACTGCCGCAAGAGCTTTTCCTTTAAGAACTCGTATGTGATGTTGTGGGACTTCCACATCTCCAGGGTGCGTCTGGCTTGACCCTCGAGCTGTTCTATAGCTACTCTCACTTTATCCCTGCCGTGGATGTCTTCATGGAGCATCGCCTCCTCGAGCTCATCCAGGAAGTTGACTGGATCCTCCCATTCCAGGCCTGAGTAAGTGGGCAGCGCTCTCGTTCTTCTTGTGGGCATCCTGTGATGACCTTGTATTGCGTGTATTGCGGCTTGAACGCTTCCCTCCATTAGTCTTGTCATGCTCTCTGCTAGGTTTTGTGTTGGGCGCCACTGGGGGTCCATTTCCCCAGAATCTGTGTAGTCGGGTCGTCGTGGATCCTCTTCCCTCCGGAAAGATCTGGCCTCACGTTGTTGGTCGCCATGTCCACGTAAGTAAGCCTTTTCTGTGGCGTACGGCTGTGATTCGTTACGTGCAGTAATGGGTGGCCGGCAATTTTCTTGCTGCCGGGTAATGGAGGCTAGGTTTGAAGTGGTCAGAGCCAGGAGTTGCGCTAATTGTTCATAAGTGGGTAGTCCCAAGCTCGGTTGGGGTTGGTCCGTTATGGCGGCAGAGGGGACTGGGATCGTTCCAGTCGTTTGGTTTTGGAGCACTATTTGTCTTTGGGGCGTAGCACTAGGTCTTGCCGTCTGGTACGGCGGGGTGACGTGGTAGGCGCCGGCCGACGAGGTAGGCGTGACGAAGTACTGTGCGTTGGGCGGCGTGCTTGGACTTGGGCTGGTTGCTGTTGGTGGTACCATGCAGTGAGGGGTGGCCAGCTGGCGGCGAGGTGTCAGCGAGGCGTCGCTGAAGAGTTGGGGCCAGTCGGGTGTGGCAGCAATGGTGTACTGACCGCTGGGCAGCCCTGAGCCAGAGTGGGAGGCTTCCCCATGTGTGGAAGCGAATCCAGCGAAGCGGCGATCTCCCAGCGTCGAGGAATCGTCGTTGGCCCGGGATGCTGTTGGGTCCACCATACAGCGAGTGGGCATCACCATATCATCATCCCCACCCAATCTCTGTTCCATCGCCGAGTTTCCATGCCACGATGCTGCATTGCGCTCCATGCAGTAAGGGGGCATCGCCTGAGACTCGTTGCTACTCCATTCCATATTTGTTGCCTGGGCTTCGTGCCAGGTGGCTGCGCTGCGTGCCATGCAGCGAGGGGGCACCGTCGTGATGACGTCGTGCGTGACCCCAGTGTCGTGTCCTATGTTGGTGGCGAGTCCTGCCTTGCTATGCCTAGGCGCGGAGCCCGGCGACGCACAGTAGTGGGGCGCCGTCGTCGCGACGCCATGCGTAGCACTTGTGCCTGTGGAAAAATCAGAGGACATGCTTACCTCGCCGAGCCGGGTTGCTGTGTTGCTTGTCGTGCAGTGTGGGGCCACCGTCGTAGAGACGTCGGGCGTGACCCCCGTACCCCTTGTCAGGGCGTCGTGTTGGCGGAGCACTTCGTGGTCAGATGCTGTGAGGGGCGTCGTGCAGTGAGGGGGGGCCGACGTGGAGACGTCGCTCTCGACCCCAGTGCCTACTGCCTTGCCACTCCGGGTATGCATTGCCACTTGACACTCAACACAATAAAACTCAATTAAAACACACTGTCTGGTTACAACACAAGAGGAAGGGATAACCTCATCAGCATTGGCGTTGGCGTCTGTGCTCAAATGACTTCTGTTTCGGCAGAAGACTATTAGTTGCTGAAGGCTGGAACATTACTACTTGAAGGATCGATCACTACTTGCTCGCTGAGAAAAAGTGTTTTCTTATATAGACTTTTTTGTGCTCAAATGACTTCTGCTTCGGCAGAAGACTATTTTTTGTGCTCAAATGACTTCTGTTTCGGCAGAAGACTAAAACATGAGCACAGCGCGCTAGACAAGTCATAACTTGTTCGCGACGCCGACGCCGATGACAAAAGACTAAAACATTAACACCGTAACTATATCCGAATATCTTTGATTTCAGACAATCACTAGTTATAACTCACCTTGACGTTAATTGGTATTTTTGTTTATTAATAAAAACATTTAATCGAATATCATCCAAAATAAAGATGGCGAGAGAGGCTATAAAAGGAAGTGTATCAAATATTTTAAAAGCATATTTCGTTGGTTCGGCAGAGATTCGAAAATGATTCAAGTAAGACAATTAATATAATTCTTAACTATTATATTATTATATCGTCGGATGTGGGTCAAACTAATTTTGTTAATAATAGTTCAGGTTAGAGTGTTTTAAATTTCCTTGCTATTTTTTTATTTCATTTAGTCTAAATATCACCAGAATTTAAGCAATATTTAAGTAATCGTGGTAGAACTCTGTGCAAATTGTGACCGACTAAAATAATTATAATCATTCATAATAATACCGATATCTTTAACCCATGCTAACGAGAAATGAACTATATTAAATAGGTGTAAACGTGTTATTAAAAGTATTATTATTTAATATTCTTTTTAGTTTCTTCTGCTTTCAACCTTTTAGAGCTTTGCAGCATGCGGACGATTTGACATCGATTATCTTCCAACCAAACAGACATTCACCAAGATAGCACCTGGACAAAATTCTTATTCATGTTGTACCTATTCTCATGAATACACTGTTTCTACGAATCATTATGTTCAACCTTCATTAGACCCTATTCTTCGGTCGGGTTCTTATAGCTATTTCTATGAAACTGGTGATGGCATAGGAATAAAAACATAAGGTACTTCCGGAAATTCCGCTCAATTAGCTCGAGGTGGATTCTTATACACTTCAACCAAAGAGAAGCAAGTATTACTGCAATATATAGAAAATGAAAATCGATTTCAACCTCAGGGAGCTCATCTTCCAACTCCTCCACCAATTCCAGGACCAATCATTAATAAGGAATTTTCTCTAAGTGATGACAACAGAAAAAGATACAATAGTTTCGGTGGTGCATTTAACAACCCAAAATTTGCCTCCATACCAAATCTAAAAACAAATATTCCGGAACGATAATTTACTTCTTCCTGTTCTCAATACGTTGCAGGTTTCTCCCAGCATAGAGCACAAGAACCTTTCAGTTTACGACATGAGATATTGTAGATGTACCTAGTATGGATGGGTCTTATGGACACGACAAGGATTTTATATAATTTAAGCTGGAGCCGTGTCGCCGCTACGATATCTAACAACTCTATTCACAAGGGAATTCAAGCAGACTCCCCAAGACGAAAATATACAAAATTATACTTACTGTGCTTGCTACAGTCTGCTCTCTCTCCGTCGAAATCTTATGTCGGGCGGTGCACTTCTAATGAATATATCCTATAATTAGCACTTTCTCAGAAACACTTCTTAACAAGTAAGACCATCGATGGATTCTATGAGTATTCGGATAGGTACAACAACGTGACGGGATCAAATGTGACCCGTAGTAAGTAATTATCCGACTCACACCACAGAATCGCACGTCGGTCGCCAATTTTATGATTGGTAGATAAAAAATCGAATTCAAAATATATTTTCATTTAATTGTTAATTATAAATTAAACACTGCTTTTAGATGAATCAATATATATACTATAAATACTCTACATATGTTTCGGCTTATTAGGCCTTTATCAAGAGTATTACATAGTGAATACTAAAGTTTCCGACGTGCTTATTCTAATTTATACCTAAAAGTATTTATATCTTAATCTATTTAAGACCTAATTTAAAATCCTAGATTATGGCAAAGTTTGAAGTGGACCTAAACTGATTATATAAATCAATAGATACTTCTTATCAATTTGTTTATTATAGGGGTATTCAAGAAATTTTGCGGATCGTTCGTGGTACAAGGGTTGTACTTGAAAGATTTTTTGATTTCTAGTTGTTCTTACCTTTTCTTTCCGAATGAAGTAAATTTATGTTATCAGTATCTATGAAATGGTTGTTTTCAATACAGTGTGTTGACATTCCTGTATTTTTATTGTTATTTGAGATAGATTTTTTATGTTCTTTTACCCTGTTTACAACGCTTCTACCACTCTGACCGATATAGACAGCATTACAATATTTACAATTAATTTTATATGCACCAGATTTATCCATTTTATTTAGCTTTTCTTTGTTATTAACCAAAATGTTTCCTATATTCGTTTTGTTCACACTTATTGTAGAGATACCTAAATTGTTTAATTTTCTAGAAATTTTGTTACTATATTTCGGAACATAATTAATAAAACTATATTTTGTAGGTTTTGTTAGACACAGTGAAAAATTATTTTTGAAGCATTTTGCGTTGTTTGTTTTTGACCATGTTATCTATTAGTGACTCGTTGTATCCGTTATTTCTTGCAATTTGTTTAATTATATTTAATTCTCTATCAAAATCACTTTGATCTAAAGGGAAATTCGTGAATCTATGTATTAGACTATGAAAGGGTGAAATCTTAATTTGCCATGATTGCTGCGAATTATAATGTATTGCTGTATCTGTAGTGGTAGGTTTGCGGTAAATGCTAAATTTCAACTGACTGTTATGTTTTTTGATATTAATATTTAGAAAGTTTAATTGACTATTTTGCTCTGATTCCATTGTGAACTGAATTTTACTATTAAAAGAATTTAAGAAATTAATTAATTACTTAGGTTCCTTTCTGTACCGGTCCATATACAAAAAATATCGTCTACATATCGAGTCCGATAAAGCACATGTGTATTTAAACTGTTATTGCTACTAAAAATTAAATTTTCTGAGTTTGACATAAATATTTCAGCTAACAAAGGAGAAATTGGTGAACCCATTGGTAGTCCGTCTTTTTGTCTAAAGAATTCACCATTAAACTGAAAACAGTTTTGTTCAATACAAACACTCGAAAGATATTTTAACTCTGTTATAAAATTAATTGTAAAGATTGTAATGCTGTCTATATCGGTCAGAGTGGTAGAAGCGTTGTAAACAGGGTAAAACAACATAAAAAATATATCTTAAATAACAATAAAAATACAGGAATGTCAACACACTGTATTGATACTGATAACATAAATTTACTTCATTCATAAAGAAAAGGTAAACGTTTAGATCTGCTAGAACAACTAGAAATCAAAAAATCTTTCAAGTACAACCCTTGTACCACGAACGACCAGCAAAATTTCTTGAATACTCCTATAATAAACAAATTGATAAGAAGTATCCATTGATTATGTAATCAGTTTAGGTCCACTTCAAACTTTGCCATAATTAAGGATTTTAAATTAAGTCTTAAATAGATTAAGATATAAATATTCTTAGGTATAAATTAGAATAAGCACGTCGGAAACTTTAGTATTCACTATATAATACTCTTGATAAAGGCCTAATAAGCCGAAACATATGTAGAGTATTTATAATATATAGATTGATTCATCTAAAAGCAGTGTTTAATTTATAATTAACAATTATTTTCAAGATGTTTCACAAGGTACCTACCACAAGTTCAGTTCAGTGTATATTTTCATTTATTGAAATACTTCATAAAATGTAAAAAATATAAATATTCAACACTTAACTAATGTATATAAGGCAAACATCAAAGAGCACCACCACTCGGCAAGCCGTTACCTCCCGTAGGAGTGTAACTCATCCACCGCCGAGAGAACTATGACAATCGACTGTACAAAAAGATTCAGACTCCGAGTTAGATATGGTTGTAAAATTTATGCGTAACTTTTTGAAAATTACTCGCTTTTAATTTTGCACTGAAATTATCGAAATGCTTGAAATCCTTGTCAGGACGCTTAAAGAAGCTATTTATATGAGTTCGATGGTTTTCCTGCTTTCACAAATGTACTAACAGCATCGAACCCAAATATACGTTTTTCCCGTCGACTCGCCTTCGAGCGACTATTATGGCGATGTCTGCCTGAGCCTGAATTAAAATTATTTTGGGTTCGTCGAAATCGACTCTCCGACTTTGAATTTTTTGACAAATTTTATATACGTTCTAGTGGTGTGGACAGGGATTCTGCTCTCCCACTTTGAGGATAATTAAATGAGGATTTTGGTTTTTATCGGAAAAACCGTCCCATTGATTTTTTCCGAAAATTTGACGTTTAAAATAGCTACTCGCTACATCCTGACTGAGGATTTCGCCCTGCGACTACTAAATTCGTGGTACTTTCGAAAAACCAAATTCGTGGTACTTTCGAAAAATTTGTCTAGAGAAGTTTTTTGGTCTGTGTAAGTATCTTTACTGTACTTTCAAAAAACTAAATTTGTGGGACGGAGCAGTTTCCGCCTTGTGCGATTTTATTCGTGGTACTTTCGAAAAATTAAATTCGTTGTACTTACTTTCGAAAAATTTGTCGGACGGAGCGATTTTCCGCCCTGTGCACTTCTCTTCGTGGTATTTTCGAAAAACCAAATATGTGGTACTTTCGAAAAGATGATTCCAAAGGTGGTTATAATTCTTTTTATGTTTCAAAACTGATTTTTTCATGGGATTTTTTGTCTGAATTTAATTTCTTAGTAAATTGGATATTTTTCAAAGACATCGTTTTACTGGGTTCAACAATATAACTACGTGCACGCAAAGTTAGAATTGAAAATTTTGTCAGGATTCTGACTTTCATCTTAGCAATCCGACTTACGCTTAGAATTCTGGCTATAACTCAGACTTACGGCGTGCGTCTCACAATTCTAACTTTTATTTCAGAATTTTTACTTATAATCCATTAAGTTTTATAACTCAGAATTTCGACTTATAACATAAAATTCATTAAAATCCAGAATTCTATGTCAGGATAGTCAGAATGATGAAGTGTTTCACACAATTCTAACTTTTGTTTCAGATTTCTGACTTATAATTCATCAAGCTTTAACTCAGAATTATGATTTATAACACAAAATTCTAGCATAACTCAGAATCCAAAATTCTATGTGAGGATTCTTATCATAGCATTCTGACTTAAATCCTCAGAATTCTGAGATATAATTCAGAATTTGAGTCTTTCTCAAAATTCTAACTCTTATCTCAGAATTCTGACTTGTAATCCAGAAGGCTCATGAGTCAGAATTTCAAATTATAACACAATTCTGACGTAACTCACAATCCGGAATTCTGTCACTTTTATCTTAGCGTTTTCACTTACATATCCTATTTGGTGACTCATACAAAACACAACGACGCCGAAGTAGTGGGATTGTTGTTTACAACATTTTTAACAAACTGACACTTATCTTCAACAGGTGTTTCGTCTTGTTTTTCTGTACTTCTGAAACCTGACTCACTGCACCGAATAAAAAATTCAAAATTTTAATTTGTTAGATTTGCTTTGCAAAAAAAAAACAATAAACATTAACGCACTGAAACTCTGAGGTGTGCCATATCTAAAATATATATTAAAGCAAAGTTTGAGGTTCCCAGACTACCATCATTGTTGTATATTGTGCAAATATCTCAATATTATGGCACATACAGATTCGGACAATACAGTTTAGGGTATAGGAATAACGATGTAATTGACCACGCCCCGCTAGTTCCATAAATCGTGAAAGCAGCGACACACAATGAATTGAATTTAGTACTGCATGAATTAAGGATGGATGCGGACGAAGGTAATATTTTCTATACGAAACGAGAAAATATCTCTTCGTCAAAAGCGAAGAAGTTATTTGTCACATTTTTGATAAATAATTTCTTCTATTGAAAGCATTTCTGCAGTTTCTTTTTTTGATCAGTTTTTCCCGTAATTCAGCTAAATTATTGGCTCGTTCAAACGCATGTTTGTACACGGTTTCCTTTAAAAAGCCCCACAGAAAGAAATCCTGGGGTGCTAGATCAGGTGACCTGGGGGGGCATTTTATCATTCCCCTTGTAGCTATTAAACGATTGGGAAATGTTCTTTCCAGAAAATTAATAACAGTTAAGGTATTGTGACTTGGACAGCCGTCTTGTTGAAACCAAATGTTGTCAAAGTTGACAGGAAGATTTTGAACTGCAGGAATTATTTGGTTTTGTAAAAGCTCTAAATATTTATTGCCATTTAAATTGCCGTCGATTAGCAGTGGGCATAATATGATTGTCTAAAATTCCCGTCCAAACGTTCAACTTTTGAGGATACTGAGTTCGCACAGCAACACTCAAATGTTTATTTTTTCGAGCCCAATATCGTACTACGGATGGGTTGTGTTTCCTATGTAATGAAAAGGATGATTCATCTGTAAACAATTTATTCTTTAAGAAGTTTTCATTCTCATTCACTTTATTTATCATGATTTTACAAAATTCCATCCGTTTGAAATTGTCCTCAGGAAATATTTTTTGCGTTGTTTGAACTTTAAAACAACTGTACCCATTTCTTTTCAAAATATTTCTTACAGTTCTTTCCTTCATGTCAACTTCATCAGCAATTTGTCTGCTAGAACAAGGTTCACTAGTTCCAACAAGTGCACAGACATTAGTTTCGCGAATTTCACGTTCTTCGCTCATTTGTTGATGACGGGGTTCGGGTTGACAGCAGTTTTTACACTAATTCACGACACACCCGAAATTCTCAAATTTTTTAATAATGTATGAAATTATGCTAGCTGAGGGGATTGGCCTGTCTTGATATGCCACAGTAAATAAATTTATTGTGTCATCAGTGGAATGGCCCCCGAAGTACCACTTCACAATTTGCACTTTTTCGGCAGTGGTATATAAACACACGGCATTCTAATAACGAAATTGAGATTAATTTATTTTATTCCCACACGTCGAAACAGCTATGCTATTAAAAGCAGAATGGGTGCGCTCGCGCTGTTCTCAACTCGTCGCGGTCAAGCGATGGACCAATGCCTTGCATTGTTCTATGACAAGGTGTGGTTTATCTGCGCAAAAACAAATTTACGTACCTAAAACTAAATTTGTTGAATCTGTATATAGATAAGTACTTTGATAAATACTAAAAAATAAAATATATTCTGGGTGATTCTTTTAAGGCGCCCATTATTAAATATCCCTTTTTGCAAATGAGACAGACATTTGGGGTTTGGTACCCTACCATACTCGACCATTGCGAGTACGAAAATATAATTTGAAAATGAGGGCACTTCCGGAAATACCGGAAGTTGATGCCATCTTTGGTTTTTTAATGAACACACCCAATTTTCATATCTTTTTTTAATTCTTCATTAAATTCTAAGTATAAAAC
This sequence comes from Stenurella melanura, assembly GCA_963583905.1. Classification (NCBI taxonomy): domain Eukaryota; kingdom Metazoa; phylum Arthropoda; class Insecta; order Coleoptera; family Cerambycidae; genus Stenurella; species Stenurella melanura. The sequence goes on from OY757309.1 coordinate 5,497,714, forward strand.
GTTCGGTTGTCAGTGCTTATCTGTAATAGTTTTTGACATATGTCAATTTTTCTGTCAAGTTTTAGAGACGCTAGGATCCAAAAAAAAATTCATATATCTTAAACCGTTCAAACTAGGTAAATAAGTTTTTTTCAATCGATTCCCTAATAAGGAGTCATTTAAGTGGCCACGATAGGACCAACGAAGTTTCCAGTGCTTGCTGCGATCGCTTGAAGATAACAATAAGAAAATGTAATTTTTTCAAATGGTATGTGCCAAATGTTATTATTGTAATCGATGTAGAATTAGAGGTTGATGTATTTCAGCATGTCATATACTTAACACGTGTACTTTTTGAATTATTCACAGTTTTCTGTTAAAAATTATATTTTGTTCAAGAAGAACATATAAGCCTGTGAAACAATTGAAACAATAAAACAAAAGAACAAAGAATAATAACTAAACTTAGGTAAGTGTTTAGTAAAACATGCTATGTAGATATCTAAATTACTTATAGATCAAGCAAATAAAGGTTTTATCGGAGGTATATAAATTAGTACTCTTTGGGAGAGGTAATGGGAGAGACTTCTCATTCTGTGAGTCAAATTCCATTTGTATCATCGATTCTTATCAACAATCGGAGCGGAGAATTAGTTTTCTTAAAATACTGGAAAAACTGTTAGATTTCGACATTTTTTATTGTCATGTTCAAAAAATCGCTGCAACTACTGGAAACTTTCTTTGGCCTATCGTGGCCTCAATAAAATGATTCCTGGGACTTTAGGGAATCGACTGAAAAAAACTTATTTACCTAACCTGAATGGTTTAAGAGATATGATTTTTTTAATGGGCCCTTGCGTCTCTAAAACTTGACATATTACGTAAAAAATTATACTGACAACCTGACCGCTTTCTACTCAGAATTTAATGCCAAATTCAGAAAAAATATAAAAATTGGGTGTGTACATTTAAAAGAACAAAGATGCCATCAACTTCCGGTAGTTTCGGAAGTGCCATTTTGATATTATTATTTTCGGATTCGCAAAGGTCGTCTATGGTAGGGTACCAAGTCTCAAATCTCTATCTCATTTGCAAGTGGGAAACATTCTAATGGCCGCCTTAAAATAATCACCCTGTATATATAAGGAACTTTAGAATAAGGTTTGACATGTACAATAGTTAAAACATATTTAAATGGAAATTATGACTACAGTATCTATAATATTATATCCCTTTTATCTACTCATTTCCTCTGCCTCTAAGAGTAATTTAAATATAATTAAATATGCCAACGGCGTTACATAAAGTGGAAAAGGCAAAAAAGTACCTGTACATTCATGAGAACATTAACGGATTGCAGTTTATAGTATCTGAATGAAGTAATTTAATAAACGTTGCAACATTTCTCATCAAACAAAACATACGGAAATATGAGCATTATTAGTAGTGCCTTATCAAGTGCTTAAATAACAATGGAATATTATTTACTACAGGAAAAATTATGAACAGTTATTGTATACTATCGTGGACAATAAATAATAAGGCAAGTATTGTAACGTATTTTTGCTAAAATTTAGTTGTGTACATCCAACTTTAATATTTGTAACATTGTAATATATTGCAAGTGGGTAAAAACCAATATGCATGTATTAACGTAGAAGATGGTTGGTCAATGAGACAAATTGAACTGCGCTATAATAAACAGTACGATTAGTAAAATCCTGGATCAGGCCGACGCGCGACGAAAGATATCAACTGAACAAGATTTGCAGTTGGTGAATACATTAATAGAACATCCATTATGCTCAGTTATTCAGGCTGGTGAAGAAACTAATTTTTTCTAACACCATTTCAGAAATTATAAATTCCACAACTAAACATTGTGTCGGAACAAGTATCATTCCAACACACTATTATGGTATAATACCGCACGGCTTTCGACGAATCAGAAGCTATTAATGGTTCGGTTGCTATGGTTACGTCGAACAAAAGGTAGCTTTGCATTTGACGTTTTAAAGTTTTTTTGTATAATTTCTAAAATCTTGTTAGAGAAAGTATAGTCTACAACACGTTTGGAATGGCATACTCCACACTCGCGAACCGTAGTCCTCGCCTTCGGCTCGGCCTACAAACTTTTCGCTCGAGTGGAATATGGGCCATTCCATAACTTGTTATAGAATATACTATTCTCTAGCACTATTTCAGAAACTACAAATTCCACAACTAAAAATTTTTTACTTTAGACACAACTGTGTCGGAACAAGTATCATTCCAACACACTGTTATGGAATAATACCACACTGCATTAGTAGTTCGCTTGCTATGGTTACCCTTCGCGTTTGACGTTTTGAATCGCTTTGAAGTTTTCTGCATAATTTCTAAAATCTTGTTAGAGAGAGTATAGTCTACACCACGTTTGGAATGGCATATTCCACACCCGCAAACCGTAGTCTTCGCCATCGGCTCGGATTACAAATTTTGGCTCGTGTGAAATTTGGGCCATTTCATAAATTGTTATAGAATATATCATTCCTGGATCATTAACGAATGCATGCAAGCTATAAATGACGGCAGTCGTTTTTTGTATGTTAGTTAATGTCCACGTACCGTCATACAGTCGACATTGAAGCTACAAAACGTGTCAGTTTTCTTTCAAGTAGCATCGCGAAAGCACGTCTTGGGTTGGGAAAATGTCAAGTGATGATGAAGATGTGATTGTAGCATACAACTTTATTAGAAGACGACGAACCAGACGTAGATTGTATTGGCTGCATCCATACATCGAAAGAAATATAAATTGTAGATTGTTTGTTGCTGCCAGAGAGTTATCAGAAGATGATTCTGTATTTCAATCATTTTACCGAATGACTAAAAATACTTACCAAAATTTAGTCTGTATTATTGGACCGTTAATACAAAAACGAAATACTGCAATGCGAGAATGTGTCAGTCCAGAAGAAAGAATACTTATAACTTTGAGGTGAGTTATTATTTAAATACATAAAGAAATTATTATAGTAGAAAATGTATTATTTAATATTAGAAAACAATATTACCTACAAAAGACATGTATTTTAAAGTACAGATTACAAGTTTTCAAAGTTCTCCAGTTGTGATAAATCTTCAGAAAGATTTATATTTGTAGAATAATTTATTGGAGACATTGGAGGAAACGGTGAATTTGAATTAGATTCTACAGAAGATATTGGTGAATAGTTGTCCCTGTATTGTTGTGACTGCTGTATTGGAGAATAATTGTCCCCATATTGTTGTGGCTGATGTGATTGGCCTGACTGAATTTCTTCGAGTAATAATAACACCTTAATTCTAAACTTTCTCATTTGCTCCTCAGACAAATTTTCTACATCTGGCAACAAACTTAGTAGAAACATTTTTCTAGAACTGTCAGTCTTTAATTCTTTTTGTTTTATCCAGTCGATAAAAGCTTTATCAGCTTCGTTGGTAACTTTTCTTAGTTTTGGTTTTTTAAAAGTGTTTGATTCAACGAATCCAGAAGATGGCGTTTCAAATGTATTCGTACTTGTACGGGTACATGGTACTTCGTCAGTTGTAGAATTTGATTCTATATTTTCAGTATCCACCTCTGAAAGCGGAGGTATATTCCCTGGTTCACCAGTGTGAACAATTGCTTTCACAAAAGGGAGAACAAACTGTAATTCTTCGTGTAGATAGTATAATTTTTTTTGCTTTGTGGATGAACCACTAGGGGTTGGTTTTAGGCTGCGGACAAATCCATTCCTTATATTCCTCCACTTAGTTTGACAATCAGCCACTGCAAAAAACATGTATAATATAATATTATACGTCTTTTTTTTAGATACCTATCAACTGGATGTAGTTTTCGAGCACTAGGATTTTACTTTGCTCGAGGAGAATGCACTATATCTCGAATTGTAGCAGAAACAACAGACGTTATATGGGTCTCACTTAGAGACATCTACATGCCTGTGCCAACTACAGATGAATGGAAGGCTATTGCAACCAGATACTACGAACTTTGGAACCTCCCAAATTGTTTAGGATCTATTGACGGCAAACACATAAGGATTCAAAAGTATCCCAATACAGGATCTGCAAATTATAACTATAAAGGATACCATTCTATTATTTTGTTGGGATGTTGTGATGCAGACGGTTATTTTACGGCTATAGAATGTGGATTTGCTGGAAGAAATAGTGACGGTGGTGTCTTTCAGGCATCGGCTTTTGGAAAGTGGTTAGAAAGAGATGGTTTAAATATTCCTAATTCAGGATCACCCTTACCAAATGATGGAGACTCTGGAAACATATTTCCATATTACTTTGTTGGGGACAATGCGTTTCCTTTGAAGAAATATTTAATGACACCATATTCAGCGAGAAACTTACACAACGTTAAAAGAATATGTAATTACAGATTGAGCCGTGGACGGAAAACAATTGAATGTGTTTTCGGCATGATGTCGCAAAAATTTCAAGTTCTTTTGAAACCTATTACATGTCGCAAATATGGCACGATAATTTCTATAGTAAAATGCATATGTATTTTGCATAACTACATACGTAAACGCGAAGGAGTGCAGTACACAATCAGTACATTCGGTGAATCGGCAACACAAAGACAAAAACCGATTTTGATACCTAATATGACTTTTGTAAACACACCAAATGGTTTACGTAACTATTTATCAAATTATTTTTTGAAACCTGACTGTGCACTGTCTTGGCAGTGGAATTACTGTGTAGTTGAATAAATAAATATATATTATTACGCACCAGATGTGTTTGTTTTTTGTGCAACTTCACTCCAAGCTGTGTCCGTAATATCTTTCCTTGAGTATACGGGTAATTTGTTATTATATAGACAAGGATACTGTTCAATAATGTGAACAAAATTGGCTGCTGAGGATGCCATATTGTAAAATAAACACGTGTTTGCGTCTCGCAATCCGCTTCAGTACTAACATGCTGCCGCACGAGCTTCATGACGAACGCATGACGATAGGCACACGCGACGTTGCCGCTCCGTGGACACAGTTTCGTTTGTATCCACGCAAAATGCAAGCAAGCGTCAAATGACGATAGCGTGCGTATGACGTGCGGTTTACGTGGACAGTAGGCCTAAAGAGAATCGAAGCTGCGCTGTCATTTGGCAGCACAAAATACTTAAAGCAGGCTTTCATCTAGAGTATATAGTACTTGGTGTAGATTTTTGGAATAACGTAGTTTTTACAGACGAAAAATGTTTTCAGTCAGCACATAGCGCTCAGATTCGTGTTTACTGTCCAGACAGTATTAGATTTGATGAGAAATATACATCCAACAATGACAAAATTGGCGATTTTCTGTTAATATGTAGACCTGGATATCGGCATTATATACACCAAATCACAAGTTACTATTACTGTACTCTTACCCAGCTTGCTCTACTTATTTTCCATTATTTACCCCTAGACGATGTAAATTACATGTTTAGGAAATTGGTTGGAGAACTGGAGAAGTGGGGTGGAAATAAATATTGATAAGACGCAGTATATGGTAATATGAGCACAAGGACGAGACTCACAGACAAACAAAGGAATAGTGAAACATCCGAAAGAATACAAATATCTGGGTACAATATACTGATAGAGGAAAAGATGATCAAGACATTAAAAGTAAAATTAAAAGAGGAAAGAACATTGTCAGACAATTACATCCGGTTATATGGAATAACAGTATAACTAGCAGCTATTAGTTCAATCAACGAATGAAAAATAGGGGAAATAATTCGTGTAGTTGCCAACTTCTGTATAGTTGTTGGGGGGAGTGCCCAGAACAACATACGGTAGTGTGGTAGTTTAAAAGGTCCCCTTTTCACGGGTAAAAAGGCATTTATATACAATATTAAAATAAATGAAATTTCAAATAAATTAATTCCCATTATTTTTTTTTTCTAGGAACAATACTTTACGAGATACAGAGGGTGGAAAAATCGCATACCGAAGGGAAAGTATTTAATCCGAGAAAAAAATCACCCCCAGAGATTTTTTTCGGAATATCATGTTTCAGATCATGTATATTACGAAAGTATAGGATTTTCAATTTCGTCAATCTGTCTGTCTGTTCGTTTGTCTGTCTGTTGGTGCATTGACTAAAAAACTACTTGAAGGAGAACAGTCAAATTTGGTAGACAGCTGACGCTACTGCCACCGAAGAAATGGTTAGACTTTCACTGGAAAATATACAAGGTGGACCGTCTAAAGGGAATAGATAATGAAAAAAAACTTTTCTACTCAAATTTGAGACTTTCGCATTTCGTGACATTCTAAACTTATTTCAAAAAAAAAAAAATAACCGCTACTGTAGAATAGGTGGAAAAAACAGTATTGATCCTAGAAAAATATGAATAGGAACTTATTTGCAGGAAGTTTCATGTTGTTTAATATTGTATATAGACACTTTTTCGTTAGACGGCGTTGCTTTCAAATTATTCAAGAAAGACTTAAAACGGGACCTTTAAAGTACTCCTCACTCCCCCGTTGGCAAACCACTGGCCAGGACTTCAAAAAGGCGATGTTTAGCACGTTTATAGAAAACACGGTTACACATGGAACGGCAGCCTGGACTTTGAACAAAGGTTTAGAAAACAAAATCAATGCTACGGGAATGATGTAATGGAGAAGATGCTGCAAAACCACAATTTTAGATAGAATAAGAAATTATAAAATTAGAAACAGAATGCGTGTCGCCGTGTCGATACTACACTTACGGACAGCATCGAAAAGAAACAATTAATGTGGTGTGGGCATATAGAAAAACTAAAACAAGAAAGACTACCACAAAAACCTGAGAGCAGCAGAGGCGCGTTTAGGCCTAGGCGCACTAGGCGCGCGCCTAGGGCCTCACCTTTCCAGGGGCCCCCATTTCCCGATTTATTGAGGTAAAAAAGCGATGTAAAAATTTTATTTCTTTGTCATGTCGTTATTTATTTTCGCTTTACCGATAGCAATAATGATAATTACAACTATCATGAAATACATTTCTTCCCTTTTCCATATCATCCTCATCAGATCTCAATTGCATCAAAAATAACAAAATAAGAATGGTTCATGCGAGTATGTGTTCACGTACATTTGTCGTTTATTTACATTTTATATCATTTGAATTTGAAATCATTTTATAGTTCTTCCTTTCGATTTCAATTTTTTTCATATTTCAATGTAGATGTCTATAGTAATTTATTGTTTGTGTTTATCGTGTTTGAATATTCTTGAATATTCATTTTTTTAAATCTTTATTCACTATATCACAATGAAAAAATATGTTCGTAATATTAATGAATCGGTTCATCAACTGAAAAGTGATGAATCCGTTTATTAATATAATGTACGTTTATATAGTAACAATAAATGTGTACATTGTATTAATGAACATGTACATTATATCAATAAACCGATTCATAAATTCTCAATGAACCTTCATTCATTGATTTTTTGAACAAATTTTTTTCAGTGTATTAAAAAAAGATGCAACAGACCAATCTGGCAATTCCTCTGACGTTACTATTTAAGTTTCGGCAGTCGGCACGTGCCAGGTGACGAATCAGCTTTTCGGTATATTTTATATTAATGAAAATAAATCTACTGATAATGATGGTGTGAAAATTCAAGAACCTGAGACAGAACAATCTAGAAATCCCGAGAAAATTTTGATGTCGAAACCAGTGATGAGGATTGCGAAAAGGAAGAACCATTAGGAAACGATTCTAGTGAATCTGGCGATGATGGATAAATAGAAAAAGAATCTGAAAATAAAGAAAATTTGGAAAAAGAGTATGACGATGCAAAACAAGCTAAAAATCAGTGCACTGCAATGTTCAATGCATTAGTATCAAACCTATAGAGGCGACATAGATTCCGAGCTATCTCCAGATAAATTGCATCAATTTTTGATATATGTCGGCTTAAGTCGCCTGCTGAAATGTATAAAGAACCCGGTAGTTTTTTATAGTAAAAATCGGTTTCAGTCGATAATTCTGAAACTTGGGGAAAATGTTGTCCTGGGCCCCCTGATTAAAATTCATTTTGACCACCAGTCCGACCGAATTCGATTTTTTGATCTAGAGACGATTGAAATTGTGAACATCTGCGAAGGTCTACTAAAAATTCTGAAAATACTCAGACTCGTAAAGATAAGCATTTTTTGTTTCTTGGTGTTTTTTTCAAAGTACTTCCTTTTCCCGGAAAAAGTAACAAACAGAAAAAAAAAAAATTTTTTAATTTTTTTTATGGGAAAAGGAAGCACTTTGAAGAAAAAGTTGAAGGAGCATAACTTCATTATTTTTACCTAAAGAATATGCCTGAATATTTTGGGATCTTTCTCAAGTAGAAAAAAATAAAATTTTAGGGAAATTCTTGGTCGAAATTATTTTTGTCTAAGAATTTCTGAAAGTACTTCCTTTTTCCGTAAAAAATTACAAAAAATGTTTTTGTTTGTTTGTTATTTTTATCCGGGAGAAGGAAGCACTTTGAAAAAAAAAAAAAGCCAAGAGACAAAAGATGCTTATTTTTCTTCAAAAAATGAGCCGGAATATTTTCAGAATTTTTATGCAACATTTACGCAGACCTTGGAAGATGTTCACAGTTTCAGTCGCCTCTAGATCAAAAAATCGAATTCGGTCGGACTGGTGGTCACAGAGAATTTTAATCAGGGGGTCCAGGAGAATATTTTCCCCAAGTTTCAGAACAATCAACTGAAACCTATTCTTACTATAAAAAACTGCACAGTCCTTTATTCTCAATGTGTTGCAAGCGACATCTTTAATGTTGAAACCCTTTTGTGTATTTACTTGACCTACGAAGTACTTCTGGGCAACAGCGACTTCAAAATTTGTTTTTTTTTTGTATACTGTATCAGAGGAAACACAAAACTGTGATATCAAACGGTCAAATCGACAAGTTTGACAACATATAAAGCCGGAAAAAAAATAGTATCATAATATGTATTTGTAAACATATACTTGCCTTCAAATCTTTAGATCTAATTTTTTTTTTAATAGAGGGGCCCTCAAATCTCACAGCGCCTAGGGGCCCAATTTACCTAAACGCGCCCCTGGAGAGCAGGAGGAAACGAGGAAGGCCAAGAATGGTCTGGAACCGGGAAATTAAAGAGGCCATAAAGACTCTTCTCCATGGCTTCTGCATTTAGAGGAAGAAATGTATTTAGTCAGAGAGACATGGTTAGTTATGGTAGACGGCCAAGAATATACCCCTATTTAACCCCCACCCTTTACCAGAATTAGCGCACAATATAATCTAATTCCAGAGCTCGTCATGGTACATATGTGTACCAATTTTCGTTTAAGAACGAAAATTGGTACACATATGGTAACTTAAGAGTTATCGTGCTTAGAAAACCTGACAGACGGACAGGCAGATAGACAGATGGACGGACGGACATTTTGAAAGTTGTTCAGAATTCACTAACACAGTGAAATTATTTTTTTTTCTCTCTACAAGCGATATTACCGGTTTCAGAAATGTGCCGATCGAATGCAATACACCTACTCTTCATTTTGTATTTGCGAAAAGTATATTTATCAACAATAATTGTACGCTCTAGCGGGATTCGGTCGATTAAATACTTCTGAATGGTATGACGAGACTCTTGTTAGATCACCAAGTTGACATTTGTTCACAAAGATTTTGTTATTCAGAGTTATGTAAAAGTAATTCTCTGCTATTTTTCATCGTGCACATTTTTCTAAAGAAACAGTTTTGTGCAAGTTTATTGATAATCCGTGACCAACATGCTGTATAAGTATAGCTTGATATTGATCTGCACTCGGGCACTATTTCAAATTATTGACTGCATTATATTATAACGGTCTATGTGTACTACGACTAATCTCTTAGCCTTATGCCTTAATTTATTAAAAACATTTTGAAAAATTTACACTGACGTCAATATCGGTATTAGGTAATGAAGTGTAATTAACCGGGTTGGTAATTGTGAAATTATATTTCATAGTTTTTAGTGGCCGTTGTTTAAAGGCGGCTACATTTTTTTTTTTTTTTAATTTTTTTTACTACGTCAGTATTCTTCTGCAAAGTAAGAGGATATCCGCCGTTCTGAATTTTTATAATTCTTTGGGAAATTAAAGTCTTTCAATTCCGTCAGTCTGTCGATCTGTTGTCTGTCTGTTGGCACTGTATCTAAAAAATTATTTGACGGAGAGTCAAATTTGGTAGGTACTTGATGTTAGTGACAGTGAAGAAACGAATAGACTTTTCCTGGCTAATATACAGGACGGACCGACTAATGAGAATAAATAATTAAAAGAACGGGACAAATGACAATTATATTTGGTATATAGTTAACATAATTGGTAAGAAGTATACCTTTATTCTTTTATTGAATACAGGGTGGTCATTCTAGGAAACAATTCAACTATGATGGAAAGTAAAGGTATTTATGTAAGATTTCCACATTTGGCACTTTTATTTATTATCTAATTTTTTTTCTCTTGAATGACCACTCTGTATACTTTTTAACCAAAAGCGATCACGTATTCTTTGTAACAGTAACGATAACTACATCCCGATTACACAGCCCCACAAAAAAAGTGTTCTGTACCACGAACCAAAATATATGTATTCTTCGATGCTGAATTTGAATACTTAGTCCAAAAAAAGGGTTTATCAGGTCAATTTTTTTTATCATCAAGGACATCCCTGAAAATGGTGTAAAGTCATAGAAATAATGTCATAACTCTTAACGAAGTGTGAAAAATGATAGATGTTTTGTAGTCTAGAGTAGAGGATATAAATTCGAGCCACAAATAAGCTATTTCTATGATCCAGGTGAGTGTGCATAACAGTTATAAATGCCAAATTTTTTTATCTCTCAGTGCAAAATATCTGACTCTGGTACGACAACCAGCCATTACTCTCAAAGGGTTGAGACTCACCCCTATGGACAAGGCCGTTCCTGGGTTTTTCCGCCCCGTGCAAAAAGAAATTTTGCCGCCCCATAAACTTGGTTTTATATTTTTTTCAAAATACATTTTTTTAATATAAATAGTGCATTATATTTTAAATATTGTCTAAATGTTATTTGTGGCATTTTCTTAATTCTTCTACTTTTCTCTTTGCCACATCTATTTTTGCCGTCCGAGGAATGTATAAAATAATGCAATTAACCAGTATATTACTGGGAAAATTACTAAATTGAACGTAAATGCCATAATGGAACTTTTAACCATCAAAACAACTTATTGTTGGAAATTAATTTCATTCAGCAGGATTTCGGTATGGCAACAAGCTCTTCATTGTCACCAATTTTTAGCAATATGTTTATGGAGAATTTTGAAACTAGACATGTTTAAAATTGTACATACAAACTGGTTATTTGATGGAGATATGTAGACGGTATTTTTGCAATTTGGCCTCACGGTATTGGAGTATTGGTGGGAGCTATCTCTATATAAACTTGACAACAACCAAATATCTTTTGTATCTCAATTTTTTTTCATAACAATAAATATTTTCCTTCTTCAATTCTTTGGAACTTCCTGCCACATGTATGTTTTCTTTTTAAGCGGTGCTAGGGGAGTCTACAAAATATATGACAATTAACCAGTATGTTGCTGGTAAAGAACCTCTACACCTGTGACGTTTACATCAAAGGATCAGTTAAAGGTTGGTTTTTATAAATAAACAACAGAAACAAGTATAAAAACTTGAAATTAAATATTTTGCCGACGTTTCGGAAATCTAATCTGTTTTCTTTTTCAAGGCTTTTTTTGAAAAATCTTTTTTGCTGTGTATGACAAATACACAGCTCTAAGAATGTTTGTTGTATTCAATATCCATAGATACTTACTATTTACATAGAACTGTTGATACAGTTTTTTTAGTTTTTATACAATGTTAAATTTGTGAAGTTCTTCTTTTAACATTGGAAGCCAAGTTGTACAGACATCTACGGAACAATTCAATATTATCGCGGATTCTTTAATTTTTCTTTTTTTGCTATCTGCCTCTTTTGTTAAAATTTTTGCCGAGTCCCAGTTTATTCTATGTCCGTTCTCCCACGTGTGTTCGCAGATCTTGGACCTCTGAATTTCATTTTTTCTGATGTAATTTTGATGTTCGCCCAATCTTACACTAAAAGGTCTGGATGATTCACCCACGTATTGTTTGTTGCAGTCACACGGAATACTATAAATGCAGTTTTTTTTTAATTTCGCTCGTGGTTTGTCGGTTTCGTCTTTGTAAGAATAGATCTTAAAGTGTTGCTTGTTTGAAATACCGTCCTAATATCAAATCTATCACCGATGCGGCGCAACTTTTCGGATAATCCGCATACATAAGGAATTAACGCTGTGTAACGCTTTTCGGGCTTTTGTCGTACCTGATTGTTATTTTCAATATTTATGACAAAACCCTCAGGGTATTGGTTATTAATAAAAACTTCCTTTATAAACCGCTTCTCATTGTTTAGTATTTCATCATTAGAAGAAATGATTTTGGCCCTATCATACAAACATTTTACAACACCCCACTTAACGTGCATCGACTGATTTGAGTTGAAATATCTGTTGTTATGTGAGTTACTAGATACTTTTTTGGATCATTTAAATAATAAAGAACCTTCTATTAAATTCACTTTAGAAAAGGAAGCTAGAAATGAATTACCATTTTTAGATGTTTTAATTAAAAGAGTAAATGGTACAATTAAAACAAGTGTTTATAGAAAACCAACACATACCAACAGATATTTAAATTTCAACTCAAATCAATCGATGCACGTTAAGAGGGGTGTTGTAAAATACTTGTATGATAGGGCCAAAATCATTTTTTCTAATGATGAAATACTAAACAATGAGAAGCTGTTTATAAAGGAAGTTCTTATTAATAACCAATACCCTGAGGATTTTGTCGATAAAACCTTCATAAATATTGAAAATAACAATCAGGTACGACATAAGCCTGAAAAGCGTTACACAGCGTTAATTCCTTATGTATGCGGATTATCCGAAAAGTTGCGCCGCATCGGTGATAGATTTGATATTAGGACGGTATTTCAAACAAGCAACACTTTAAGATCTATTCTTACAAAGACGAAACCGACAAACCACGAGCAAAATTCAAAAAACTGCATTTATAGTATTCCGTGTGAGTGCAACAAACAATACGTGGGTGAGTCATCCAGACCTTTTAGTGTAAGATTGGGCGAACATCAAAATTACATCAGAAAAAATGAAATTCAGAGGTCCAAGATCTGCGAACACGCGTGGGAGAACGGACATAGAATAAACTGGGACTCGGCAAAAATTTTAACAAAAGAGGCAGCTAGCAAAAAAAGAAAAATTAAAGAATCCGCGATAATATTATTGAATGAGGATAATTGCGTGTCGAATTGTTCCGTAGATGGCTGTACAACTTGGCTTCCAATGTTAAAAGAAGAAGTTCACAAACTTAACATTGCATAAAAACTGAAAAAATTGTTAACTATATCAACAGTTCTATGTAAATAGTAAGTATCTATGGATATTGAATATGACAAACATTCTTAGAGCTGTGTATTTGCCATACACAGCAAACAAGATTTTTCAAAAAAAGTCTTGAAAAAGGAAACAGATTATATTTCCGAAACGTCGGCGAAATATTTAATTTCAAGTTTTTATACTTATTTGTGTTGTTTATTTATAAAAACCAACCTTTAACTGATCCTTTGACCTAAACGTCACAGGCGTAGAGGTTTTTTACCAGTAACATACTGGTTAATTATGATATATTTTGTAGACTCCCCTAGCACCGCTTAAAAAGAAAACATACATGTGGCGGGAAGTCCCAAAGAATTGAAGAAGGAAAAAATTTAAGATAATGCCACAAATAACATTTAGACAATAAATATTTGATTAGCTATATTTTCTTAATCGCTCTGTAAGATTACAGAATACTTGAATATTTTTGCAAAGCAATTATCGTTTTTTTCCTCCATTTGTATTTAACATTTATTTACAATTCTAGAATAAAATTTTATATTAACAGAAAATTACAATTTGTTCTAAGCAATATATTAATAACAAATGCTCCACATGACGTCCACCTGTTTCAGTGCACAAACCAATACTTTTAAAATTCTGTGTATTATCAACGAAAAATCAAGAATTATCATTTTTTCTCTGTAGGTCATGGGTGCTTGTGAAACAGGAGACCTGTCGCGTTTGAGAAACAAAAGATATTTAGTTGTTATCAAGCTTACATAGAGTAGGTACTTATAGAGACACAGGTCCCATGAAACCTTGAAAATTTTATCTTCAATATGACGGAAATTATTGGAAAATTTTATTTCTGTCTCACTTTAAGAGAATGTACTTCCTCAGGGATGCATTTTTGGACTAAGGAAGTACAGGTTCCCGCCCGGGAACTCAATTGTGGGACACCCTGTATAAATCTGGTACGACAACCATCAAATCTTCTTAATAAGGTTGAGAATTACCCCTTCGAGGGGCTACCTTACAAACTACCCCCACAGACGAAGAGATCTCCTTAGTTATAATATCCTGGAAGAAGAATTCTTGAACTACGAATTCGGATTCGGAGTCGAAATATACACCAAATCTATATAATTTGATTTGTGGTACAGAACTTTCTTTTTGTGGGGCTGTGTTATTATTCCCCCATGTCATTTCTTAGTTAACATTTTTTTGCAGTGACCATGTATACATAAAGAGGGAAGTTCCGTGTAAATATCTTTACCGATTTTTATAAAGGGGATTAATTTTCTTCCGATATTTTTTTTCAGCCGTTCTGGTATGGCCTCGTATGGAGTTTCTACAAAGTAAGAGAAATATCTTCTTGTATCAAATTACGTGTAAGCCTACAAAAGTTATACTTACAGTTATGGCAGCCCTATGGGACTCATCATTATGAATACTTGAATTTTAAAATCAGAATCAGTGCCAGCCACTCCGAAAATACCTAATTCTCAATTTGAACACAATTTTATCCTTGGCACCATGCGAACATGCTGAAAATTCTAATCGAGAATGTGCACGTTTTCTGATCTTTGTTCACCTTTTAAAACAACTGGATACCTAATAGCTTGATGAAACTTGTAGGTGATCACTACCAAAATCGCATAAGTAGTTGTAGTCAACAGTTAATGGTCAAACCAATTTACTAAATTTTTTTAATCCTTTTATACTTTTACTTTTAGATCGGTCCAAGATGGTGCTTCATATAAGATTGCCGTATCATTTGCAAAACTAATTATTTTGCCAGTGCTATGACCTGTATTAACAGGTCATTCATTAGATTGATTTATATAAATAATAAAGAGAACTGGGCCCAACACGACTCCTTGAGGTACACCGTATTGCCCAACTCTGTAACTGCTGATACTGTCATTAATTTTAACAAATTGTTTTCTATCACTCAGATAACTGGTAATCAAATCATGCACCTTTCCTGTAACTCCATGGGATCATTATCCAAAGTCTCCAACAGTTGCATGTGGCTGACAATGTCAAAGGCCTTGGCTAGATATAAGAATACATAAAGCGATGCGTTGCTTTTATTTAATGCCTTGCAAATGTTGCCGATGAGAAAATAAATGGCATCCCGGGTGCACTTACCCTCCTCAAATCTAAATTGCTTATCTGATATAAAATTGTATTTATTTAAATATTTTATTAATCTAATTTTTTCAAACATTTTTGTTAAGTTTGTCATTAAAGATATAGGGCGATAATTTGATGCCAGATTTTTATCGCCACTTTTAAACAATGGTTTTATAACCGCAGTTTTAAATTCAGGTGGACAAACTCCGCTTTCAATGACTCTAAGTTAAAGGCGATGCTATTTCTTCAGATATGTCTCTGATTTGACTTGGTCCAGTTCTGGTGCTTTATTTGATTTTAATGAAAATATATTATCAATTTCTCTTTGATTCGTAGGTTCCAAGAAAAGTGAGAATTGAGTGGAATCCTCACTAGGAGGAGAAAATTGAGGGTTACGATTTTTTTCCGCCAAATTCTTTCCTACACCTGCATAAAAATCGTTAAAAGTAGAGGTGTTTCAGAATCTCATGAGCCGCGAAATGCGCAAAAGGCAAAGTTTAATCTGAGTTATAAGTATGTTTTTGAAGACATTGGAGGCTGCCTTGCTGTATACATAAACAAGAGCTCGGGATATATTGTAAACAATAAATATAATATTTTTAAGAAGTGCAGTAACTGAGTCAACAGGACGGATTATGTCTCTGCGCATATGAAGGTCACGGCTCATGAGATTTTAAAACACCTTCTATTAGCCATCTCGAGATCGTCTCCTTATTGAATTTACATTTTTTACTGTATTTTTTACAGAATTTGCATTTTTTTCTATTTGAACTTATGTTTTATTTTGATATTTTCAATTAACATATTTTAACGATTCCTATAAACAGTAAATTCATTTTTAAATTCTATATTTGTTGGATATTTTTTGTGGCGTTTATAAAGTGTATTTAATTATTGAATTTATTAATCCATTCGTTATCCAGCATTTTCTTTTATTATTTTTTCTTCTCAATTTAATCGTTTTTGTGCATTTATTAATCTGTTCACTTAGTGCATTAATAAAAGAAGTAGTCAATTCTAGTACATTGGTTTCACCATAAAATCCCGATCAATCGTAATTTTTTAAATTTGATTTTAAACTGCTATAATTCATATATTTGTCTGTTTTTTTTTTTTTTATTTCAAGCTATAAGTGATATTGAAAACAATCCAAGTAGAAAGTGAGATCATCCATGCGAGGGCAAATTCACCCATCTTGACCTTTATTTATTTTGACTTAAAAAATTATAACTTGGAACACCCTGAATATTACTGCAACTCTACTAAAAACCACAGCTCTAGAGTTATTAACTTTATGCAACCAACAGTACAGTCAATAGAAGATCACGAGAATGTTGAGTTGCGTATTCGTATATCAAAAGAATGTTGAATTTCTTAATAAAAAAATAAATAAATTCAAATTATTAATCAACAGGTCTTATATTAGCATAATTCAAGAATATATAATTACAAAAAAAGTGATATTTTTAAATTTTAGAAAACAAACGGCAATATTTATTAAAATTACATTAGGTTTGTCTACCTGTGGATAAAAAAAGATGTAATTTTTCATTCGTTATCGCCAATTTTACAGAAAATGTATAAAAACTACATGGTCATGAATTTATCTGTGGTCAGTGCAGCCGGTTTATGAACTTGTACGCCCATTGGCACTGAATTTTTGGCGCCCCCTTTAGTGGCTAAACAAGGGTGCGCCAAGCTAATACGTAGGATGTAAACATTTTTGGCTGGTAAACAAAATGGGCACCGCAAGTGAAAATTATTTGTGGCATCACTTTGAATATTTTGCCAAAAAATGATTTTTTTGGGATTTTCATTCTCTTTAATTTTAATTTTGTTATCTTATGATGTACCTCCATTAGTTTAAAAGTGAGTATGTACTCACTTTACTCACAATTTAAAGAGAATGAAAATCCCAAAAAAATCATTTTTTATAACAAAAATGTGTTTTTCATCATATGAGAATGTCAATTATAATTATTTTATACCATTCATGGATAATGTCTTAGTTTTGCATGGAACATCGTTATGAGTGGCTTTAGGCCTTTCTGATGAGTCCACAATAAGGACGAAAAACGTTTCAAAGGCTAAGCATTTCCAAGAAACTGAATGAGATTTTATGAAAATGTAGGTAATTCATAAATTAATTTCAGGCATTTGTTCTCATTTTAACTGAATTTACATATCGTAGGGGATCATGTAGATAGATACTAGTTTAGCCTGCTTAGCCGTAGGGGACTAGGTTGGATGCTAGTGTTAAAATGAGAATGGCAAATCAGAATTTTTACTTGTTAGCATAACCAGAAGTCAGGTTATCGAAAGAATGCAAAGATTTCATTAATATTTTTATATATAGTTTTTCCTTTAGCTTTTATTTCCACTGTTTGCAAAATTCTATAAAGAAAATGTTTCATTACTGTAAGCAAACAAATAATAAATAATTCACTTTTAAACAACTTGTCTAATATTTGGTAATATGTGTTTATTCGCATGTGTCGGACTTTCCATCAAAGTACTTTTTTTTTTCTTGTCAGACCAACTTTGTAATCAATATGCAATTTGTTAGTACTTCTCCTTTAACTTCGTAAATAGTTAAAATTGTCTCGAAGGCCTTTTACAAAATTCTGTAAAGAATTAAACAATTTAGTTGCAAGTTTATATCTGGATTTTGCAATGCTTTACTGCTTTTATTAGGAGATTGAAGAATGTCATTCCATAGAATGACTTTTATCCAGATTTATTGCTATGGGGGATTGCCTTCGGCGTCCCTCAGAGCGTCGGTGCCCCTAGGCACGTGCCTAATGGGTAATCCGGTACTGTCTGGTGTTTAGACGTATTAACATGAAAATGTGCTTAGTAGAAGATTATAAAATTAAGTGCAGAGTTATCAAAATGCGAATTCAGGCCTGTAGCCAGAAATAAATTATGGGGTGTGTCCACCGAATTTAAGGGTAGGCCAATTCTGACCTTTAAAAGTTGTGATATGCTTACATTGAACTGCGGGAATCCAATTCCGGTCGCGACACTAGAATATTTTCGAAGGTAGACATTACCCAGTTTACTACCTGTATACTAGATAATATGCACCATGTCATCTATAAAATGTGCAAGTCTTTCTTTCTCACACGAGGTAGATCACAGCTGTCTCAAAGCAGTGCTCGAGCCATTAAAGAGTGGTCATGAGCACTCTGTCTACAAGCACTTTTTGAAATCGGTGCCTAGTGCCTTGAGCATCAAAAGGCTTAGCGCCTAGTAATTTCAAAAATTGCTCGCAAACACTCTCGAGCACTTTACCAATTCGCGTGCACTCGAAGTATTATTTTATAAATCTTAAGGACCAAAGGGTAAACTTAAATGTTGTGAATGAGCATCCCATTATTAAAAAACTTTTTTTTAAATTTAACACACTTGTTTCGTCAAATGCACCTGTGGAAAGAATGTTTTCTTTCTAAAAAATTATAAATTTGGGTAGGCATTGTACTCAGTGGCACCAACTTTGAAAAGGAGGTGGGTAGGTAGGCTCCTTTTTGGCCCCCGCCAAGACTAAAAAAAAAATAGATTTTTATATATGTTTTGACTGTTTTCATAAAATTAGGATCTAAGTTTACTTTTTCTATGACTGTTTTTCGTCTAGATACTGTCTTAATATGTTATACATAAGTTAGTGTTTGCCAACAAAGTATTTCGATATTTTCTTAATCAATTTTATTATTTTTTTTATATAAGAATCATACCAGCTTAATTTTTAGGTTTCACTTTATTATTCAAATATGAAAATTACGATGGTGTTCTAAGCGCTTCTTATAAAAACAAATCAAAATGATTAAAAAAATATCGTAATACGTTAAAATTTGCTAAATATCAGATATTTCAAATCTTGTGAAATATGTTCAAACAGTCTTCAGACAAACAACAATCATAGAACAATAAATTTCGATTCTAAATTTTATCAAAATATTTTAGACACTCCTCTTGGTTCTTTTTATAGCCAATGGAAATATTT
This sequence comes from Stenurella melanura, assembly GCA_963583905.1. Taxonomy (NCBI): domain Eukaryota; kingdom Metazoa; phylum Arthropoda; class Insecta; order Coleoptera; family Cerambycidae; genus Stenurella; species Stenurella melanura. Next base: position 5,517,309 of record OY757309.1, read on the forward strand.
AAATTTCTTTTCATATGTTTTCCTATTTAGAATATCGCACTTTTATACTCTTCGTTTTTCTGGATGTTTTCAGTTTTTTTATTGATTTGAATTAAATTTTTTCTTAATATTTTATTTTCTACTTTTCAGCATTAGACACACTTACATTATTTTAGTTTCAGCACGCAATTTGATGCAAAAATTTTAGTACATCACGTGTAGCACTAATTTTCATGATTTCGGATTTTTTTATGCTAAATTGGAAATGAAAAAAAAACACCTATATCTTGTGTACATCACAAATTATGTTTAATGCAATGTGGCATGGTATACAAATAAAGGTTAATTTATATATAATACAATATAATACACAAAAAAGATTAAAACATATAAAGAAAAAAGTCGATAAGTAAATATCAATTATAAAAGTGGGGAGGCATTTTAAACATGATGAAAATGTACAGTCTAAATTCTATACATCTTAAGCATACTAAGCTGCATTTTTTTACATACACATATTATAATACAAGGGACGTTATTTACTTAGACTAAAAGTATTACATGTACAGGGAAATCAGAAGTCGAGCAGTTAATGTAGACAGACATAGAATTAGAAAGACACATTATATGTATTGAAAATTTAGTATGTATATTTTAATTTCATATACCCATCAAGGATAGTTATTTGCAATTTACACACTCTGACAAAATTATTAACATTTTTAAAAGTATTTCAAACAACCGTCAACTTTATCAACAGTTTTTTTACTGACTGGTCACTTCCTAACCTGTCTGAAAATGGGGATGAAAGGAAACTTTAGGTTATGAGAAAATCATCTTTATTTTTATACTTTACTGTAAAACCATTAACTAAGACATCCTTGAAAAATAAAAAATGGACACCATTTTTGCAATGCCACAGACGAAACCTAAGGAGAAATGAATTTTGGGTCAATATTTGTAAATTATTAAAGATTACGAAATCCAAAATTCAGTTCATTACGAATTAGGCCCATTATACTTTGCCATTTTACTGCATTATTTACAGAAAAACAGAATTAAAAGGTACTTAAAATACTTGAATTATTGATCATTTCCAAGAAATGTATCTGGTATTTACTTATTGACATTTGAAAACTCCAAAATTATAATGTTTAGAACTTCTTTATTATCGCCAGGAGGACATAGAGATTTTTATCATTTGTTTATTTTAAATTCAACTATATTTAATTCTGTCGGTTAATATTTAATCAGTTTAGTTTTCAAAAGCGACGTGTACGTCTCTATGGTTGATAGCAGAAGTCGAAATTAATTTATTGCGAATTTTGGATTTGCGTCAAAAATCCATATCTCATACCATGTAATTCAATACTGCTTGGTATTCGTTAAAAGAGTAGTTGTTTTGACGGTATTTTAAATGGTTGTCTTAGGATGTCATTGGATTGTTTTCACTAATATACTATTAGAAGATTGCTTCTACGTGTTTTTCTAGCTGCATCTGTGCTACTTTCTGTCGATTTGTTGATCTCCCTGTACGATACTCTCTGCACACCAGATTTCACGAAGAAATCCACCAAACTTATTTGTGCCGGGTTCCTGTCTAATTTTACAATAAATATCCTTTTACCAAAATAATGACTATGAATTTTTGATTTCTACATCTTCCATTCCAGACACACAAACACGTATACAACAAATAATATTAACAACAATAACTATGCACTAAAATAGTATAAAACGTTCATAGTAAAAACATATTACTAAAGTATTCTACTGATTACCACGTTATTCCGAATTACTTTTTTTTTCATTATTAGAAAACACTGATGCCAAGCTTTATTATATAAAAATAAGTGTACTATTTTTAATGTATATACTTTGCATTTTAAACAAACTATGCCAAAGAAAAGTTATCTGTCTCGTTTTCGTATAGTCACTACCATGTTCATAGAGATTTAGTTTATTTTACAAAAATTTCAAGAAAACAATCGAGCATATATTTATTAACAATACGAAATCCACTTGTAATGGTGTAAGAATGGAGCTAAAATCTAAATGGTGTATATGTAGATGGGAATTTTTTTGCTAGAATCTAAAGGTGCGGTCGGGAATGATTTGTTTAAACAATTTAAACTGAAAACATAATTTTTCATTAATTTTTGTAAATATCCCTGGTCAGATTGGCCATATTGCAAACATAAAACATGGAGATTATTGACAATAAGATTTTGGACTAATTCAGATATATAAGACCTCTATGGAATATATTTGACCTTAATAAATAACATGTTACTATAGCTTTAATAATAATAATGAGTCGATTAAGATGATATTTTGGAAAGACATGATCTTCATGGATGTTAACCATCACAAAAAAATTCAAGCCAAAATATTTGGTTAGAAGACCAAAGAAAATAATTCATTTTTTTAAAATGGGGGTCTTGAAATTATGTCATCAAATCGTAGAGCAACATTTTCTGTTTATTTAACCATTTGTTTGTATTCATTAATGTTTCAGTTGTATATACTTGCTGCTTTTTACGATTTTTACAAAATGAACAACAATAATTTAAAATTGTTTTAAAAAACTAATACTCGTTCCTTTAATTTATTTAGGACTTCATTACATATTCAACAGGTATATATATCTAAATTTATTCGAAATGCTATTAATGCTTCTCTACACAGGCGCTCCCTTTTCAATCTCGCAACACATTTAAATCGATGATTGCAGAACGTCACGCCTGATTAAACACCATCGATTTGGATCTCTAGCCATCTCAAGTTGCTTCACATGTTTAAATGCCCAAAGATTGAAATAATACGCTGAGAGTGTTTGATAATAGTTCTACGACTGTAATAGCAAATTAATTTTAAAAGATGAAGTTAAAACTACAAAATATTTAATATTATTACTAAAAAGAATGTTTATATTAATTTCTTGAAATTTAAACATCGAGTTGTTTACCTTAACGTATTCTTTTTCATATTATTATTATTATATTTCATATTCGCAACAATAAAAGCAAGCTACATTACCTTCATGATAACCGGCGGGATATTTTTCCTGTTATTGTCCGTAAACAAAATACCTATTTTTTAATTTGTAAAGACAATCTGCCTCTGAACACAAGGGTACTAGAATAGGTAGAGCTCCTATACCTACATGGTAGTAAAGATGATTTAGTTCTATTCTGAAGTTCAACATTTAATTTTTCATTTATTTCGGATATTATAAGAGGGAACTGTTAATGCCCTAGGTGTGTTCGAATTCTATAATGAACTGTAGGGTCTCCTCTATCATTACCTGATACAATCGTCTAGATCAAGGCATTACCTTAAAAAACTATATTTAATTTGGACATAAATAACTTTTCTTTGTGTAAGTATTTAATAATATATAATTGTATATATAGTTTTTACATAATGTAAAAATATAGTTATATAGCTGTGTTAATCACATTTTTATACACCTTTTCGAATGTTGTTTTATTTTAAATCTGCTAATAATGCAACCGAAATATATTGATTAATTTTATCTATATACACACTTACCGAAGGTACTACAGAATTAATATTGACAATAATAAGTTAGCTTAATTAAAAATAATAAAATCCTAATTACATAAATAAAACTTTATTATCTTAAATATTCATGAAATATTTGGATAATAAATATTGGAATGATTCATTTTCTTTTTTATAAAAATTATAATAAAATATATAATTTAAAAAAGTGAACATCGCCATCCTACCAAATAAACACAAATTTTGCTTCAACCTATCCATTTATATGCGCAAAGTTTGCATTTAGTATTTATAGGATGCAGTTCGAAACAAAAAAGTATACTTTTGACTAGACTTTCACTTTTGACTAACAATCTACGGCCGATTGAAATATGTATTTTCCAAGTAAACATCATATGTAACTATAAAATATATAAAACAATGTCATACCTATTAATTACTGTGAAATATATGTTAAATGTCATAATTATAGAATGAACTCAGTATCTTTTCAGTTTTCAAAAGTGGCCATCTACATGTGGGACAAAAGACTGTTTCAAAGCAGTTCTTAATATTATTTGACATGACCTGATTCTGTTCCAGGAAGATACCAATTGAAATATCACAGTTTACCTTTGCTGGAAATATTTGTTTTGCATTGCTTACGCCAGTTATCTTTTATCTTGCCACAGACATCAGAAGCCCTTTAGTACTACAATTGAACGGGAATGTCTATCCCTTCTTTTTTCAATTAAACAATTCTGCTCTTATTTAAAAATCGAATTACATGTTTGCTGTTCATGTTACAAACCTGGAAGTTGTTTGAGGGACGGACCCATCGATGGTTGACATTATTTTATACATAGCATGTATAGGATGATATTGCCGTATTCAACTAGTAATGTTATAAAGATTAATTACACTAACACGATTAATAATTTACTGAGATGACCTACGATAACCGTATTCGGGAAAAACGACATTTTGATTATGAAGATTCTATGTTTAGATGTAAAAAAAAAAATCAGTTTTCGTGCAGTACAGAAACTTTGGGGTAGGTCAACTCTAGTAGTTAGTAATGCTGTCTCTAAAACTAAACTATTTTTTCTCAAACATTTAAAACACAATATAAAACCACAATAAAGCTACCATCTCTAGCTTATTAATAATTCTACTATCTCCAATACCTTTAAGACAGTCCTAAACACCTTGGTGAGTCAACATAAATTAAAAAATTGTTTAATATACCATAAGTATCACTGTAACCACCGACTTGTTTCTATTTTAAAGAATCAAGGGTGCAGGATGGGCCTAAAGGGACAAAGATGTATATACCACAAACACATCAAAGACGATTCAAAATAAAACAACACTCCATGTAAATAGTTGCTAATCTAGCTACCTAACAGCATAATCTCAAGTTCACTTGTTCACTCTGTCATCACCTCCTCATTTCCTCACGAAATTTAAATATTGCTAATACGTTACCACTGAGGAGCGCAAAAGTATTTGTACATCTTCCATACTGCCACTGTGGCAATTAAAAATATACAATATATCTATTTATTCTCTGTACATTATTTGATAAGAAATTAATTATTAAACACAACCTCTGTCTAGCATTTTTTGGTAAAAGGTCCAAATAATTTTGTTCTCCCTATTTTAAGTAGAGATTCGACTGGGTTATTTTTCAACATGCACTCGTCTCATAGTGTTTATATATAAAAAAGAATAGCTCTGGTATTTGTGTGACTGGTTAAAGCATGTTAAGCATATCAGCTTGGTTATGATGAAAAAAGATCGGGATGGTTAATATTTATCACTTTTATAACATATAATGTAGTGTATCTGCGATAAAACGATATTTACAGACAAATATATACTTTCTGGTTTGATTTAAGTTTGTACTGTAATAGGAAGGTAGGAATATGATATTATAACCGATATATATGATATATCTCAGGAAGATCATATACGGAAAATAATAGAAAATACGAAAAGAATACAACCCTTGGTGACTTCTTTTACTTTTTGTTGAATCTACTGCTTCATTCCAATCAATAATCATTATTGTTTTTATTTCACTCAAAATATATTGAAAATTGTACATGTATACAACTTGAATAAATGAACAGCTTGTACATATGTAACATATTCCTAACAGAAGACTCAAAATTAGTTTCTTGTATTCTTTTCCCAATCATTGTTTTTACATGTATGATGTTCCTTTAGCTGATCTTTAAAAGGATATGCTGAAGAATAGTTGACGTAATTCCAAACGTACAAAAATAAAAAAGAATCGGAATACAAAATTTCCTTTTGTATATTAAATCACTATTTCAGCCTATGTAAATTTATAAACAGTTTACAATTACTAACTACTTATTTCGTTCAGAGTATAATTGGATAAGAGTATACCTTATCTAGTGTAAAGTATCTAGGTAAAGTATTTAAAAAAGTTTGCTCGTTAAAATGCTATTACAAAATCATGTTCTCGGAGATGGCCCAAAATTTTTCATTGTAAATCTTTTTGGGCCATTTTCAACAAAGCTCGTTTGGATATTGAATATAAGTATACTTTCCATATCCATACAACAGGTAACTAACTGTTTATTCCATTGATTTTTCTCTTATAGTGGAGCAGGCAGAGGCGCTTGTAACGTCTCGTTTTACGGCATCTATCTGTAGTACTGACAAAAATTATGATCGATTGAATGTGAGATTTATTCATTTTATTCATGCATTAAATAAAATATTTTCAAACTATTTTTTTCCATAATTAATCATAATATAAAAAGTTCTTATATGCAAAATTTTTCAACGTACAACAAACACCGTGAATTAAAAACCACACCCCAGCTATGTCACACTAGCAGCCGCAAATTGAAAAAGGATATTTATTAAGGACTTTGGTTTCACTGTATTTTCAGGAAATAATGTAATGATTGAGATGAGTACTACGCCGTTCCTCGTTCAACTGAATCATCGTATAACCCACTGTCTCTCGCATTGGATCATATAAAAGGCCCTAACAACTTTATTTTTGAAGCGCCACCATGTTTTTTGAGATAATACGTTGAAAAAGCTTCAGTCCAGTTCAATGTGCCGAGAAAACAAAATTCGAGATTGTGAAAAAGTGAAGTGTGTTTAAAGAAGCATATTCACAAATTTTGTGGAATCATTATTTGTAAAATTTAGTGGTTGTTTTCGACTTCAACATTTTCTTATTCTCTATAAAATTTTAAAACACGATCCTGTGATAATGGCAGAGAAAAAATACTTTCGAAAGACTTAACACACGAATAAACTACACAAAAGACCCAAAAATTTGGTACACTATAGATTCCCTTAGATTCCATTTGATTTCCTTTAACTTCCTGTGTGGTTTGCCCCTTGCGAATGATTCAAACAGTCATAATTTTTGTCAGTACTACAGCAAAATTTCGCAAAATGAGATTCTAGTAACTTTAAAATTCTTCAGTATGATAATAGGATCCCATATCTTTCCACTCAGAAAAATTTCCTTGCACATAGAACAACTCTGCCTGCTACATTATTAGCGACATGTACCTAAGGGCAAACTATCTGCTCATAACCTGACAGCAGTAGAAACACCATTTCTACACCACGATCACAAATCTGAACTGAATCATCTAAATAAAAACTTATCACAGATACCACTTTCTTAATTACATCCTCAACCCGATCTTTCCGCACCCCCTTATCTCTATAAAATATATAACAGTAACAAAAGTCCATTGACTATCCAGAGTTATTGTATAACACAACACTTGCACTTGGGTTTCTTTTTTATCGTAACGTGTTCTACTTGTGAAGCGTCCCCGTCGGGCTTAACTGTCCCTCTTTGAATGTCCACGGCTCCAGTAGGAGCCGCCTTGGCGTTGGCGTCGTTTTTTGCCGTTCCATTGGCGCTCTTTGGGGCAGCTGCCGCGTTGAGTTGCGTCGCTTTCTTGGGCGACTCCGTTATCGGCTCCTGGATGTTATTCGAGACTTTGTGGTCATTTTCGTCCAGCGAGGGTAAAGGGGGCGCCTGGCCTGGAGTGGGAGTGATGGGCTTGCCTCCTTTTATCAGTTCCACTATTTCGTCGGCCTCTCGACTTAGGTCGCCTCCTGGCCGGAAGGGGTTGTCCCAACCGCTCTCGACACTGTAACAAAAAAAAATGCAAATGAGTTTCGTTTCGGTGCAGAAGGAAGTATACAGTGTTAAATAGTGGTATGGGGAGGTCTTCTTTCGTATTATTTCTTCTATGCCAAGCGTCTATATTTGAAATAAATTTGTATTATCATAGATAACATACTTATATTCAAAATTTGGAGCATAGAGCAGAAGCTTCGGCGAGTTCGTCAAGTCATCATTGGGTCCGATAAAAAAATGAAAAACAAGAATCAGCATGCTATGCATATGAGGAGCAATAGCTTCGAAACACGGCCTTACATGATTAAAACAAGAGTTAATATTTTTTTGAAACTCAAAATAATATCTAAGAGTTGGATCATACTTGTATTTTGCCCAGCAGAATCCAAATATGCAAAAATATACAGGTCATGGCATTTAAAAATTCGATTTTCATGCAACCTGCGTCGCAACCGGAGGTCCGTGACTTTGGCTTTTTGCACCGGATAATTGGAAATATTCTATAATTTCATTACACCAGATTTGAAAATAATTCATTCACTTTTTTAAAAGTTAAGTATCTATGTTAAAAAAATAACTATTTTAAACCCTACTTCACGACTTTATAACTTCGGTCCCATTAATCGCAAATAGTATCGCATTTTTTGCAATTTAATGAAGTTTAAAGTAGGATGTTTTATTTCTTTCCCAAAAACCTATAGAAATTTTAGATTATTTTGAGACATTAATCCCTATATTGTCTGTAATTGTTTATTTGTGGCATATTCAGATTTTCTTAATTTTTATTGGGTATTTTGCCAATAATCATCTAATGGTCAGTTTTGATGTAGTAAGCCTATTTACAAATGTTCCTGTAGATAAAACATTATTAATAATTAAAAACAAATTGCAACAAGATGGGAATTTGGCGAATAGAACTAAGTTAAGCATTGAAACTATAATGGAATTACTTACACTTTGCATTAAAACAACATACTTTCAATTAAATAATGACTTCTATCAACTAGACTTTGGGATGGCCATGGGTTCTTCATTATCTCCAATATTAAGTAACATTTTCATGGAAAATTTCGAGGAAAGTAATATTAATAATCTAGCTTATAAACCCATTGTATGGTGGAGATATGTAGATGACATTTTTGCTATATGGCCTTATAGTAAAGAATGTTTAAGTAATTTTTTGAATCAGATTAACGAAAAAGAACCTTCAATTAAATTTACAATAGAAATAGAGAATAATAATGAATTACCTTTCTTAGATATTTTAATTAAAAAATTAGATAACACATACCAAACCAGTGTGTATAGAAAACAAACGCACACAAACAGATACTTAAATTTCAATTCAAATCAACATATTAGTGTTAAGAAAGGTGTTGTTAAGTGTTTGTACGACAGGGCCAAAATTATTTCTTCAAATGATGTAATATTAAGGAACGAAAAACAATTTATAAAAACTGTCTTATTAAATAATCAATATCCTGAGAGGGTTGTTGATAGTCAGTTATTGAACATTGGTAGTAGAGAGAATATACTATCACAACCTGAGGTATTTAGATCAATGGCAGTAATTCCATATATACATGGTTTATCGGATAAATTACGAAAAATTGGGAACAGGTTTTCCGTATGAACGGTTTTTCAAACGGGCTCCACGCTAAGATCGGTTTTATCAAGAACCAAACCTCCAAATATTGTTCAAAGTTCAAAAAATTGTATTTATAGTGTTCCGTGTGAGTGCGGAAAACATTACGTAGGTGAATCATCTAGACCTTTCAACGTAAGGCTTGGTGAACATAGAAATTACGCTAGAAGGGGAGAATTTGAAAAATCCAAAATTTGTGAACACGCGTGGGATAATAATCATAGAATTAAATGGGACTCGGCGAAGATTTTGGAAAAAGAGAGCAACGGAACTAAAAGAAAACTTAAAGAATCCGCGATTATTTTATTAAACGAGGATAGATGCGTTTCTAATTATTCAATAGATTTTTGTACTAGTTGGTTGCCCATCCTTAGAGACGAAGTAAGTAAAAATAAGATAAATATAATTCAATGTCTCACGTGACTATGGAAATACATAAACAAAGAACTGTCATGGTTGACGGCCAAAAAAGTTTTGAGAACGGAAGTAGATTCTCTTCCGAAACGTTAACTACCTATAGCTTTGATTTTCAGTTTTTAGTTCATAACATTGTTCTAGTTTATATATTTTTAGGTGTGAGACATTTTGAAACAGTCAAGTACTCAAGAACCAACCTCTGTCTGATCCGTTTGGCGCAGAGGTTTTTTCATTAAAATTTTTAAATATTTTCAGTGGCAAAATACCCAATAAAAATTAAGAAAAACATTAATCCCTAGTTTCAAAGATATAAAAATTCAAGTCGTTTTCGACTTCTATTATTATGTTCCCCTTCGAATTCGATTCCTCAAAATAGTTTTTAAAATGTACGTACAAATTCAACCAAAAATACAATAATACGTCTACATTAAAAAATTTCTCATCAGCCACAGATGTTGCCATTATGTTTAACAGCTTTCTGTATATCCCAAAATAAAAACACTACTTAACTCTTATGTCAAGGTTGTAGTGTGCAGAACGACAATAATAACAGCATGGAAATTTATTATAATTTAATCGCTTACATATTTGAGTCAACAAGCTGAATCATCAAATATATAAACTACCTAAAAGTTGGGGATTTTGCAATTATATTATAAAATCGACGTTCGCTCCAGTTTTCCCTATTTAGCAGAATACAAAAAAATAATCAATTAAAGCCAAATATTTTATTTTGTCTTTATTTTGGTGTAGTAGATGTTCTTGAAGAAAACAAATCACTTTTCATTATTTTGAAAAAGAAACTAAGCAATATCGTACGTGCGCAATGAAATACTGGGGGCACCTCTAAAGACGGGTTACGACACACCTATCAAAAAAAGCGCTAAGACTGAACAGCAACAAACTGAAAATAGGGAGGCCCTGCTACACATGGATAACAACAATCCAGAGGATTATGAACAAACTAGGAATGGATCATACACACTGGGAAAGAGCGGTCAAGCAAAAGAAGTACAAAAAAATACATTGAAACCTCGAATGCTTTATATACCGCCGAACCGGCTGCATACGCCCATACATGGGACATGCTTTTTGTCAACAGCGAGAGTCACATGACGCATGGGGTAGGAATATAGGATGGGAAGTGAGATGCTTCTTTGATGTTTACATGCTTCTTTTTAGTTTACATCTGTCATCATCGGATGAAAAGTGTATGCGTTTGCGAGATGTTTCTTTTTAGTTTCCATGTTTCTTTTAAATTTCCATCTATCACCATCTCCTTAATTATTATTTTTCTAAGTTTTCTGTTTCCTCTGTTTCTGGATCTAACAGTGTGCACCGCTTCATGCCCGCTTGCGTGCATAGGTATATGGATTCGTGCTTCCCAGATTTCTGCGTTTTAGCTCGCCGCAATGAGCTTTTATTTATATTAACCGTTCTATAGGTAAATATCCATTTACGGCAGATAAGAAAAAACATTTTTAAGAAAAAGCTTTTATTTGAAAAAACTACCTATTAAAAAGTAAATTTTTTTTTTTAATTTTTAAACCTGGAAACCAAAAGCTTTGGGGACGGTAACATAGCACTATTACATAATTACTTTGCTTAATTGACTGCCCCCAAAGCTTTTGGTGCCCAGGTGTATGAATTTTAAAAGAATATTTTTTTATATAATTTCCTTTTCGAGATAAGCGCACTTTACTCTTGAACGATATTCATATTTTTTGCCCTATCCTGTATACTATTTAACTTGAAGCCATTCTAAGTGCACCTGAAATGGTTATCGGACATGCAATAACTTTTGACGGTATTTAAGCTTTGGTTGTGCAACTACAATGTCTTTTTCCATTTGTTGCACATTTAATCGACCACACTGTATATCCTGGGTGTGGAATCAGGTCATGCCTATCATAAAAATGCATTGCCATCGAAACTGAATCAACATGAAAAATTTCAACTCCGTAGGATAAGAGGATGTGGTTCTAATTCAGCTTGCAAGATTTAACCTAAACATACTAACACACTAACATTGCAAGTTAAATAAAAGCTTTTAATAATAAAGAATATCAAGGATATACACACTACCATACACCAGATCAGAAACAGAAGAAGCCGAAGACTTAGAAGAAGAATAGGCAAGAAGATGATCATAGATGGAAACTTAAAAGAAGCATCTCACAAACTCCCACAATTCCCATCCTATGTTCCTACAGCATGTTTTATGTGGCTCTTCCTGTTGGTAACAAGCATGTCCCAACTCCCAACAAATCCAATCCAAAGTACGTAACCGGTTCGGCGGTATATCCAAGTGCCAGCAGTGCTTACCGTACGCTGGTTAATCAATCAATCAATCATTAGGCAATATCGTTCCAAAATTACATTTAAAACATCTGGTGTATTAAATCAACACGAAAAGGGCCACTTGGATGTAGAAAACTGATTGTTACCTCCTGGATTCATCCAATTCTTTATTCTGTCTGCGAAACGAGCAATCTTCTATTTTGAAAGAACGCCTTTATTTTCTTTATTCCGTTTTGCATTATTTTGAATACCTCACGTTCTGTTGGTCAAAGTGAAATGGAATGTTCGGGACAGATTTTACTTCAAAACTATGTTTAAGTTTCGACGTGAATTGAATTATATAAATTAAATAAAATAGCTGCTCATCAATTTTTGAAATTAGTTATTATTAGTTTATGTAATTTAGTTATAGAGCCGAAACCTACACAATTTAGAAGCAAAATTTGTTCCGAACAGTTTGAACAATTTGAAAAAAATGCAAAGCAGAAACAAGAGATAAAGCTGTTTTCACAATTACTCAAAAAAAGTTCCGTTTCGCAAACAAAATTTAAAAAATTATCTGAAAACCTTGACGATGACGATAAGCAAAAAAAATTGTTATTCCAAGGCAGGGCAGTTTCTTCTCCACGTAAATGTTCTGTTTGCCTCCTAAATTGACTGGATTATATTCTAATTTGGTGGCGATAATCTTATATCGTGATACATACTGCGTATTTTATAAGACGTATTAGGAATCCACAACAAATTTGATACAGAGCACCTTGAATATTTTAACACACATACGGTTTCAGAACATTGACCCACGCCCCATATAACACGCCATGAATAATTCATTAAATTTGTAAACTGCTCCATTTAATTCCAACCTAATCTTCTACTTCAGTTAATAGTCCAGTCAATAATTTCGTTTACCTAGAGAAAAATGTAGGCGTTTGGAAACTTGGCATTCACCCTGATAGTCCATTCAAATTAGTCAAAAATCGTTGTTTTATAGAAAAAATTCCTCAGCTATGAGACCTGTAAAAAGTGAAGCATTTAGGTTGTCTAAAAATGATTTTCACCCCTCGCAGTTCTAAAAAAGTGTGGCTTTTGAGAAATATATACATATACCGGGTGGCCACGAGTCAATGTACGCCCCCAATATTTTGGTTGTTTTTGTATTTAAAAATTTGGTTTTTGGTACACATAAATTAGACAATAATAAGCTACTTTTAGACTAACAGGAATGAAAATATCACTTCCGGTTGAACCGGAAGTGACATCAACATTTTTTTCTTAAATGGAATGACTATATTTTTTGCTCATCAAGAGACGACGGAGATTTTCGCCCCCTTTAAAATGAAAAAAGAATTTTTCAAATTCCTTCATTAGAACAGGCAGGGCGACAACTTGAAGTTTAAGCCCTGCAAAAGGGCAAGGGAAAGTCCTACGCTCTTCTGCCAGGGCTCATTTTTAAGAAAACAAATCCCTCTTATTATAAAAAAATAAATTAAATTGGGCAGTAACTTGCGCTACGCGCGCGAGTTATACTTATAAATTTATTTCTTTTCAATCAGCAGCTGCAGCGGCAGGAATATTTCAAATCAAATATTTAAACTCCCTCAATTCCCAACGGTTTTTATTGATTTCTTTTTCATTTCCCGTGAATTTACGCAGCAAATCATCTCGCCGACGCCTCTCGTGCATGAGGAAGTTTCTTCTCGACGTGAGGGTGGGCGGCGAATAAAACGAAAGAGAATGAAAGAGACAGATAGCGGCCGTATATCACGAAACCTCCCGATTCTTATTTCAGTATCTTATACACGGCGTACGCCGGTCAAGTCGGCCGTGCGGGGCCTCAATTATCACGCGTGTGTCCGTGGCCTCGTCAGCGCGCCGCTTACGTCTTGGGGTAAAGAGCTCAAGCTCGAACCCTAATCATCCGAGACCGTCATCACAGTCAAGAATATTGGCGCCGCATACAAGAATTCAATGCACACCGTTCAATTTGTTTCCCCTTGTTCTCGATTTTTCTTCCATTACCTGCTATTCACTTCTCTCTCTTACTATTATTATCTCACCCGCGACCTAAGACGAGGAGACAATGCTCATGAGAGACTGTCGCGTCAGCGAGCAGCTGCATCTCCGCAGGTCAACAGTTCCTGCAGACCTCTCATCTGATAGTGTGAGAGGAAAGTAGAGAAGAAGCGCAACACGCGATGGGGGTGGGGGTAGGGAAATTAAAGGTCAGAAAGATAAGTCTGACATTTTCCCCTAATAAAAAAGTCGTTTTGATAAAAGATAATTTTTTTCTCTTGCCCCCCCCCCATTTTTACATTTTCGGCGAACACTATTTCCTACCCATCCAGCATATTATAGCTGATCAAAAAAGGAAGAGATCCCGTTTTGATTTTTGAAATCGCCCTATTAGAACCGGAGATATGGCCGTTTTCACTTTTTGCACGTTCTCACCTCCCTCTCCTTTCGTAATTGCCCTAGAGAGCTCCACCCGCGGCCTCGACCTCTTCCTATAACCACCCACAACAGAAAAAAAGATTACCATCCTAACCCCATCCCTTATCTCTTAAACACCCCTTCATACCTCCTGTCCGATCCCTTTTCCTACCCAATCCTTTTAAACGGCCATATCTCCGGCCCTAATTGGGCGATTTTAAAAACCGAAAACCAGTTTACGTGCCTCGGGGAGACCTTTCTTTTTTATTCGAAACATTTTTTGTCTGTCTCCCCGATCGCACGCAAACTGAGAAAAACAGATTTTCCATATGTTTCACAATCCCCCCTTCCCCTCCAGTACCTAGATCTCGGATGTGAAAGTGTCATGGAAGCGGGCGAAGTCGTCCTCTATAAGACAGGGAAAAAAAAACACTTGTTTTTCAAATGCCAGATCTACTCCACTATAACTATTTTTATCCAACACAGGTATCGAATATGGCTATTACTAGCGATTTTACATACAGAATGTGATGTATTACACACTAGTGGGAGAATAATTCAAAAAGTCACTAGTGAGAGAATGTAAAAATAGCTTTGGTTTGTAAGTTCTTGACACACTTTTTAAATAAGCAATCAGTTTTCCATATTTAGAAATGTAAATATTTTTATAAACCTTTAAAGTTGCCTTCAGTATTGAGTACTTTTCACAATGAAGAAACTGAGCACTTTCTCTGTACTCTAAGAAATAAACCAGCATTAACATCTTCATTTATACCAGCAACACCTACACCTTTGCATTGTGCCCAGTGGTTATATTCGCTGAATTCCTTGTCAAAAAAGCTGGGAGTTGTTAGGTAGCAAGTTTAAACAAATTGCATTTGCTTCTGCATTTCTAATTTCTTTCGAGATGGTGTACCACTTTTCATCCATTTTTCACAACTAATTATTAATATTAAAATTATGTTTTACCTTTGTTTGTTGTTTATGTGTATAAACCAGTAAACAATAAATAACAATCATAGCAACCATTCCATTCCAATTACAATTTTTACAAATAATATAAAAATTAGATTGTCAAATGAATTGTCAAATTTAAAAAATATTATTCAAAATTTCATTAAAAGAAAGTATAGGATAAAATTTTCTAATGTGTGTAGTAGTCACTTAAGAAAATTAGCCACTTGACCCTACGGTCTCGTGGCTAACTTTTTCTTGCGTGCCTAATATGCATAATTACACACTATAGTAGGTCTCAGGTTAGAATGCAGTTGTTTACGATATGGGCGAGTATAGTTTACACAGGAATATGAGAATTCCCAAGTAAGTGGAATCCCCATCAAGGCCGCCTCAAGATCATTGGTATACAAAAAAATTTAACGGATTAAAATTCACTTATACAGGGTGTAATTAGTTTCATGTCATTAAAAAAACTAGTGGCAGAGAACGACAAGACAAACTAAAAAACCTTATATTTACAATTAAACAAAAATTTCCAAAATTCTTAATAACATAGTTTGAGAACTGCTGGCATATTGGGGTAGGTTTTATTGCCTCGCGTCTGGTCACACATGAAAAGCATGCCGAAAAAGCAGTTAAAAGCGACCGACAGAGGACACCAAGATGTTTTTTGCTTCTTCGCGGCCAAATTATCTTATTACGCGTGCTCTACTCTCCCTTGTAATATTCTCAAGTAATAATTTCAGTTTGTGTCCTTACTTGGTAAACAACGTGCACACGACGCGACCAACCCGTTCCTTGGTTTTGTCTGTTGCTTTTATTCTTTTTGAATTTGGTGCCACTTACGTTAAGATTTATTTTATTGACTTATCGTTCAAGTCGTTAGTACCTGGTTACGTAAAACACTACTTCTCGTTCGTGCTTTTTGTGTTACTTTTTGGATTTTGAACCAAGTTTTTCTTTTTGTTTTCTTTATTGATAACGTTAATTCACAGTTTAGTGTGGTGTTTTAAAATGCAGATTTTAGACATTATGGACGATTACACTTATCCAGAGCTCGCGGATATGCACTTGATGTATGGAGAAAGTGGTGGAAATGCAGCTGGTGCGGAGGAGCTTTATCGTTTAAGGTTAAAAAATGATCCTAATTCACCAAATGTGTTGAACAGAGTGCGTATGTCCTTAGTTCGACGTGCCGAAATGTGTATACGTTGAGATGGAGGTCATTTCGAACAATTTTTGTGAAAAATTCAAAAGAATTGTTCAGTTATTGGGTGTTACCTATTAGGCATTAAAGATATGATTATTATTATTATTATTAGTATTCGCTGTCTTGTTTTGATCTGTATATTATTGTTCACATTGATTTTCATAGAGACCAAAGACTCGATTTTTAGTGTTCGATACCTGATTGGGAAAAATTATGTGCTCAATTCGTTAAAAAAATCAGACTTTTTCCTAACTTAAAATACACAACTATTTTCTGTTGTCGTATCTCGGACGTCTAACTGTTCGTTTTCCAATTTCATAAAATAATTACTAATTTGCGTTGTGCCGAAAGAGAAGGAATTATTTACATTTTCATAATTAGTGGTATAAAAAGTTCGGCACAAGTAATCCCATTATAGTGCCGCACGTCTTCCGGCGGGAAAACAAGTCGGGTATTACAGTTTTTTGTTATTTCTAATATTCGGAATTATAACCTCCATTGACCCTGAAAAACAGTTGTTCTCAAATGTTTCCTACCTTAACATTCAATATTTAAACCTTGGTCAGTTTTTTCAAAGTACCCCTAGAGGAAAAAGTCATATAGGTTTTTTGTCTGTCTAGTCGGTCCCTATTACCAGTTTTTTTTTTAATGACATGAAACCAGTTACACCCTGTATTATCTTATAAATACATGAATTTATTTAATTTCAATTACAGCATAAACGTCCTTATTTTATTGCAGTAAGAATAAAATAAGAATTTACCAATTTTCCCCTGCGTAAACTTGGTTTGCAAATGTACCAATCAGAGACAAGGAAACGCGTTGCCTATCTTTAGAACCATTGCATTTTAAACTGAGATAAACTATATTACAATAAATAACTATTATCGCAGGGGGCAGAAATAAGATATTGTGACAAATCTAATTTCGGCGCCATCTTTCCAATATCGTGGCGCCATGCGGTCGTAAACCTAGGGTATTACTCAGGGAACATGACCACACAAATCTGTCAATTTCTAAACTCCAAGATTATTTGCAAGGTAAGCTCCTTTTTACATCTACAATGACTGAGCTATCATTACGCTGTCCTAAAAACGTACCTGTCATCATGATCCTTGGGCACCTTGACTATGTAATACAAAACTCCTCCATGGGTCGTCATAGTGGGCATACTATGGTTATTTAAATTCGTATAAACTCTACCGACATGCTTTCGTAATTAATTAAAACATCGTCCCTGCTGACTCCTTTATCACAGTCCGGATTAAACTCACTAAATTATTAAATTTGATTAAACATCACACTGTCGTTGCTGCGACTTTATATTTATAACGTTTGGTTTAGAATATACATAAATGCACTTGTTTATTAAGTATTTGAAAACAGGCGGATTGAGATAGAGTTACGTTGGATACGGTTGTATAGTTTAGTTCAATGTCTAATATGTTTGTTGTACGATATGGTCCCGTTTATGCACTTGATTTTAATTGAAATTTGCATTTCCTGGATCGAAAGAGATGGAGGTTAAGTATAAGCTGCGCAAAACAATATATCGCTCTATCAAATAGACTACTCTTTATATGTTATCGATATTGCAAATATAATTTGAAATGTATATTTTGCGGGCAATTGTTTGGCACAACGTAAAATTCGAAATTTTTTTCTTGGTCGTGAAACACAAATCAGAAATGGGTGCTCCATGTCTGATTTTCTTTAAAGATTTTTTTATCAAAACGTCTTGAAAGTGTATAGTATTTGCGAACTCAATTAGAACAGCACGAAACTAGAGGATCTTACGGTGTATTGTCAATATATTGCTTCACATTGAATGAGAGAGCACAGAATTTTACAGATTTATATTCACCACTCCTCCTACAGTCCACGTGGACTTGATCCGCCTGTCACATAGAAATACAGGTGGGATTAGATGCTTAACGAATTTGATTTGTCAACACCAACCTTGTTCAGAGTTTTTGCATGCCATAATATATAGAACAAGAAATACCTATGAACTATTTGTATCGGATGATCTGTACGAGGCAGTGAATTATAGCCAGGCAGCGTTATAAATTACTTAATTCTAGTGAATATTTGAACAAATTATTAGTTTAATCACTGTGTTTGAGTGATTTTTTGCAATTAATTGTTTAAAATGGCATTTTGGAGGCCTTTCGATAGTAGTGAAGACGAAACGGACGATTTTGATACAGAGCCTATATAAGCGGAATTTGAAAATTAAGACTTACACGTTCAATTCTAAGGGTTATTTTGAATATTTACTCGTGTTTAAAAGGCGAAAATATTGATTCTTCATATAATCAAATTGTGAAGCTAATTTGTGAATCAACCAAATTTAGCCGTACTACAATTTATAGGGTTTTTAGGGCCGGAGATGTAGTTGATCATTCTATTAAACGGAAAAGGGGTTGACAAAAACTTAAAAAACTTGATAACGCGTCCAAAGATGTCATTCGTCGATTTGTTTATGGCTTTTACAATGAACAGAAGGTTCCCATATTAGAAATGATTAGGGATGACTTACGCGACTATCCGGATTACAACTATAAATCATTAGATACTTTGCGAAGCGTTTCGCTCGATTGCGGTTTTAGGTGCAAAAAATTGGACAGACGAATGGTAGTTATAGAATCAGCACGCACTGTTGATCTTCGACACGAGTACCTGCGTAAAATAAAAGAGTACCGAGATGCAAATAGAGACATAATTTATCTTCACGAAATATGGTTTGACACCGATGATGTAGTTCAATACGGTTGGGTAAATAACACCAAAAAGTGTAATTTAAGTGCTGCATGTTCTACGGGAAAAAGAATTATAATTCTACATGCTGGAAGTAAAAACGGTTATAATCCAAATGCGTTATTGTTGTTGTTGAAACAGTTAATGGCGAGTCAGTGTTTAAATTTTTTTGAAAACACTTTATAATGGCTTTGGCAAGACTTGGCTGAACAAAATTTAAAGACAGTTGTTGTTTTTACTAGTAATTCAATGTCGTATATGTTAAATTCTGGAAAAAAAATTAAAATGAAATACCCACAAGTGTCATACGTTACTTGTTTAACGCACCGCGTATGTGAAAAAGTGTGTGAGATTGTTTCACAAATGTTGACAAACTTATTGCTAATATAAAGAAATTTTTTCTAAAAGCTTCTAGTAGGATAAAACATTTCCAAGTAAAATGTCCTAATTTGCCGCTTCCTCCAAAACCAGTGTCACACGCTGGGAAACACGGATAAACGCGACATATTACTACTATGTTAACTTCAACTCAGTAAAGGAACTTGTAGAAACCTTAACTGAATATGCTACTGCGATTAAGCATGCAAAGGATTTAATGAATATTCGGAATATTAAAAATTATTTAAAATCTATTTTCGAACGTTTTAAAATAATAACAAGAATTATAGAAAACCTTCAATGTCCAAATTTATCCTTGGAAGAAACATTTAGCAAACTAGATATTGTTCAAAAAACAATTAATGAAATTCTGGCTGCAACTGGTGAGGTTATATCAAAAAAGTGGGTAGCAGTTTTACAAAGGAATACAGACTTGGCGGTCGTATTTGCCATTAGTCAAAAAATTGTGACAGAACCAGACGCCTTCCTTGATCAGGTGCCTATAAATATCTTTAGATATGTTTCCCTCACTTCTGTGGAATGCGAAAGATTATTTTCGACCTTACAGTGGATATTTACTGTTAAAAGAAATCGTCTCTCACATGAAAATTTGGAAAAAATACTACGGTATACTTTGTGACTATGAACACTCAGTAAAAGTATAAAGTTTGAAACTTGAAAGTGCTGTGCAGATTTAGACCAATTTATGTGTGAAACATGTGTACCTACATATATTTATTATGCCAAAATACATCATAAACTCACAAGGTAGGTTCGTATACATTTAATTTTGTAAGAGACAACAAACTTACATTTAATATTTTGATGTCAAATTTGATATATGTGCGCCACTGGAATTAAACCCAAATTCCGATCATTGATTATTACGTACATTATCGCTTGTTAAATAATACACTGTTAACAGGTTTAGAGCTTTACTACCTCTTATTAACTCTAATTCTCAAGATTTAGTAGGCAGAATTCTACTTTTGTAATCCACATGCCTAATACAACAATAAAAAAGTTTTACTTCCTTAACGAAATTCCTCAAAAAATACCAGTCATAAACACAAGTCTGTAATTAAAATCCTCTTTCTAAGGAAAAATGTTTTCTTTTTTCGAAATCTGTAAATCGCTTTACAGTGTGATGCCAGAGAAGGAAGTCAAAACGGTTAATGTTTAAAATGTAAATGAAAATACCCAAGTGTTATGTCAGACATACATACTTAAATTGTTTTAAATGCAAACAGGAGAGAAACATTTCAGATTCGTTTTACGACTATGAAAGATATTTGGGAAACATTAATTTGACGTTAATTTGACAAAATTAAATATAAGATATTCAATATGTGAAAACTAGCAAAATGATATTTTTAATGATTATGACAGCAGACACGAAAGATATTATTTTCAAATACAATAATTCGCGAGCAACGAGAATTTTCTCCTATTTTTCGAGCTTGTTTCGCTGAATTGTGTTTTCGAAATGAACTCTTTGAAAAAGTACACAGTACAAAAAATGTAAAATTATGTGTAAAACTGTTAAAAATCATGTTTCTGAAAAATTCGGCATTTCAAAGAACCACATTTCTTGTTCTTCTATTTGCAGAAAATCATATAGCTCCATTCATCTTTAGAGGAACAAGGGCATTTCAGGGAATTTGAAAAGTATGGTTTTTGGGCTAAAAACAATTGGGGTTCTTTGGAAGGGCATATATTGGAGACAGAATTAAAAGATTCTTTACAACTTTATGTAGAATTATGATTCTTTCACTTTTAATTTTACACATTCTTTTCTTTAAATGCACAATTGTTTCGAAAAACTGCATTTCTCTAAACAGGCTCGAAAAAACAATCGAAAATAAGGTAATAGCAAAGATTAGAGATTTAATATTTGGTCATAGCTTGCGACATTCGAATTTTCTAAATTTCGATTTTTTTCAGTTTATAGGAGATTGAGTGCACTTTACTCACGTTTAGGTCACTTTTACATGATCATCAGGTGAAATGGTATTACATGAAATCAGACAAGTAAAATTTTCGGAAAAAAATTGCAAAAAAATTAATATTTGAAAAATTATTATGACTAAAACATATTTTTTTATTTTAGGTAGAATTTTATTAATTCTCTTATCTCTTCGACTACCGTTAGAACTGAATAAATATTCGCCAAGATTTAGTAATTTCTTGCACCTTTACCAAAATTCTGGGTTTGGATACCCATATAAAAGGCTGGAGCTAAAAAGACAACGCTGAGTTATTTCTCTACACATGGGATGTGCTGAGGACATGGTGACGGAACCATTAGAAGCAAATAATATACAGGATATCCCAGAACTGAGTTCCCGGACGAGAACCTGTGCTTCCTGAGTTCATACTCACCTCAGTCCAAAAATGCCTCCCTGGGGAAGTACATTCTCTTGTGCGACAGACATTTTTTTTTCCAATAATTTCCGTCATATTGAAGATAAAATTTTCAAGTTTTTATAGGACCTGTATCTCTATAAGTACTCTATGTAAGCTTGATAACAACTGAATATCTTTTGTTTCTCAAACGCGACAGGTTTCCTGTTTCACAAGCACCTATGACATACAGAGAAAAAATGAAATTTCTTGATTTTTCGTTGATATTACACAAAATTTTTATTCAGTAATTTTACAAGGCGATTAAAAAAATATAGCCAATCAAATATTAATCATTATGATAAAAAATTGAGAAACAAAAGATATTTGGTTATTGTGAAGTTACATAGAGTACTTATAGAGATACAGCTCCCACCAAACTGAAAATTTTATCTTCAACATAACTGAAATTATTGGAAAAAAATGTTTTTTTCTGTCTCCCTTTAAGAGGACGTACTTCCTCAGGGATGCATTTTTGGAGTAAGGTTGGGTTATACGGGCCCAAAATGAACCCAGGAATCACAAGGTCCCGTCTGGGACACCCTGTATAAAAGACTGTAATAATATTTTTTAAGTAATCAAATATTAAAATGAGGCTTATCGATTAATATATTTATAGCCATAAATTTCAATTGACCCAAATCTAGCACATTTAGAAAAATCGTGCATACAAACGAACCACATTTTAAACGATTTTACAATTTAACATAGCTCATAAAAGTATTCATTTGGTCGAATAAAACACATTGCGTTTGTAGGCGACTTATTTTAATTCCCTCTAACTAATCAATAAGTCTAGTGAATATTTTAGAATGTAACGTACATTATCGATTTAATACATACACCGTTTTTAATGCCTAGCAATATTATTTGTAGTGAGAGTTTGAGTAATGTGAGGGTAGACCGAAAGGTGAAAATACACTTATAACCAAAATCAACGCACCATCCAAAATATACCACGATTTTGAAGTTGATTTCTTTCTAAACTGTGTACCCTGGTTAAATTATTTTGTTTTTGCTTTGTTGATTAACTTTTCTAGAATGTAAAACTATACTGACTTAAAATAAATGTGTTTTCTTTAAACAATACCTAAAAATAAGAGCAGCAAAATTCCAGTTTAGACTCAACTATAAGCTGATCTTTTCTTAACAATTTCATTGGTACACTTTCTATCTTCGCTATTAAAAGGATACTATACCAAGTGGACAATTATTTTGTCTTTTAAATGCCATCTTTTTGCTTCTAAATTCGAATAAACTTTAATAGGTAGGCAATTTATTAGGCCATAAAACATATAGTTCAAAATGGCAGACATGACAAAAATAATAATAAAACGGCGGGCACCTTTAAAAATTCTGATTTTTCTATTCTCGTTCGTTGTGGATTTGTTTAAATAAGACTATCTAATGGTATATTCCACAAGAATGATCCTTTCTCTTTATTTTATGACTCAAGTCAGTTAAATGTGACCGAAACTTTGCGGAAATTAATAAAAGTAAAGGTGGCGGTGTACTTGTGGCTATAAAAAGTAAGTTCATATATGACGAACTTAATGTAGACTTTATACGTGAAACTCTACCCCAAATAGATATCGTTGGTATTAAGATGACTATTAATTTTCAAAATATTTTCATTTTCATAATTTATGTACCTCCAAATACACCGTGTATTACTTATGAAGTCCTGTTTGAGTGTATTGAATCCATGGACTACTTAAATGACGAGAATGTTTATTTTGTAGGAGATTTTAATATCCCAGAGTTTAACAAGGTAAATGTTGTTCCAAGCAATCGTGTCATTACTTTGCAACGTTTCTTAGAATTTTTTGACTTGAAACAATTTAATACTGTGTTAAATATTAATGATAGTGTTCTTGATTTGATATTATCAAGTGCAAATTGCGATGTCAGTAGATCATTAGAATGCCTGCTTATGGAAGATTTACATCATCCGCCATTAGATATATCTCTGAAAATAAATAATTTTCAACCTGAAAATTTCCCGTTTAATTTAACTGAAGCATATAATTTTAAAAAAGCCAATTATCCCCTTTTGTACAATTGTTTATTTCACACAGACTGGTCATTTTTAACTGAACTAAATGATGTTAACTTAGCATGTACCGCTTTTTATTCTAAATTAACAGAGATTTTTGATATATTTGTACCCAAAACTCTTCCTAAACAGACCAAATATCCACCATGGTATACAAATAATATTGTAAGAGACATAAGGAAGAAAAATACTATTAGAAAAAAATATAAGCAAACAAAAAACTATGATTATTATAACGAATTTAGGAATATAAGAGAGAAAATTAAACAGGATGTGAAACAAGCATATGACAATTATTTACTTAATATACAGGGTAACATAAAAAATGATCCGAAAAGATTTTGGTCATATGTAAATAGTAAAAAAAGATGTTCCTCAATTCCAGACAATATTCTATATAATAATGTTCAACATACAAATCCTCAAGATATTGTTAATGCATTTGCGACCGTCTTTCAAGCAGCTTATTTAAATCCTAATACAAATAGTAATAAAAATTCCCCCTGCGGTGAGGTAAATAGTAGTAATTTATGCGTAACAACCTTTTCGGAATTGGACGTGCTGAAATCTCTCAAGAAAATTAAACCTAAATTTACCAAGGGCCCTGATAATATACCTGCCTTTATTGTAAAAGACTGTGCACACATCTTTGCTCGTCCACTTACAATAATTTTTAATTTATCCCTAAAATGTCAGATATTTCCTGATGTGTGGAAATATTCTCGTTTATGTCCCGTTTACAAAAAAGGCAACAAAAATAACGCGGAGAATTATAGGCCAATAACAATCATTTGCAATTTTGCGAAAGTTTTTGAGTTTACCTTGAGTATGCCACTAACAAGGCACGTGCAAGGTCAAATTGTAACAAACCAACATGGATTTGTATCCGGCAGATCCACTGAGACTAACCTCACCTGTGTCACGCAATACCTTTCTGAAAAATTGGATAATAACAAACAGGTTGATATTATCTATACGGATTTTTCCAAGGCGTTTGATCGCCTGGATCATGGTATTCTGATACAAAAGCTTAGCAATTTCGGACTATCAGCGTCACTATTAGATTTAATTACCTCGTATTTAGGAAATAGGCGGCAGTATGTAGAATACCATGGTTTCAGGTCATTCGACGTCTTGGCTAGCTCAGGTGTCCCTCAGGGATCTGTACTGGGACCACTTTTCTTTAATATCTTTATTAATGACATTGTCACAAATATTGACGTTGAAAGCCTGTTATATGCGGACGATCTAAAAATCTATTGTGTAATTGAAACTGATGAAGATTGTGACAAGCTTCAAAATAACTTGAATAAGATAAATGATTGGTGTCTACTAAATCAACTACCTCTCAATGTATCCAAATGTAGCGCATTTACATTTTGTAGAGCACGCAATTATATTAGTTTTAATTATCATTTAAATAACCAGGAGTTACAAAGATCTGATACAATTAAAAATCTGGGGGTGACCTTTGACAGACGTCTAAGTTTCAATGAACACATAAATTTAACTGTATCATCAGCTTTAAAAAGCCTAGGATTTGTAATAAGGAATTGTAAGGGTTTTAATAATACAGACATTATGAAATTATTGTACTACTCCTTTGTGCGATCAAAATTAGAATATTGCTCACTGGTATGGTCCCCGGGCTATGCTACGTATATAAAAAGTATTGAAAACATTCAGCGTCGTTTTGTTAAGTATTTGTGTTTTATTGAAGATGGCAATTATCCCACAACTGGTTATTCGCAAAACCTCATGTTAGAAAGATTTGATATGTCGAGTCTAGAAAATAGGAGAATAGCACACTCTGTAATATTTCTGCATAAAATTATTCACAATATATCTGATTGCCCGTCTATTTTGGAGCAACTGTGTTTCCGTGTACCTCGTATAGGAAGCAGAAATCGTGAAACATTCTATCTTGCTACTCCCCGAACAAATTTACTAAAACTTTCACCTATACATTTTATGTGTAAAAATTATAATTCAGTGCAAAATGAGCTTGATATATTTAATTGTAGTCCTGCATCAATTAAAAGATTACTATGCGTATAACCCCATATCCCTTATTGCCGTTTCATGTTTTTTTTAGAGTTATGTGATGTGTATATATTATCTTAAGTCAGTTTTTTCTTAGTATTACATTTATATTTTTGTTTCTTCACAGTACGACACGTACTGTGAATTTGGTATATATAATACTTATACTGTTTGTGCTTACTAGTGTAACATTCCCACCCTTTAATTGGTTTTCTGTTGGGTGGTTGTATCTAAATAAATAAATAAATAAATAAATAAATAAATAAAATCAGACAAAGTTTCTCGTTTCAATAACCACATTAGGATCATCGGGAAATAGTTAAAAAGTTTTAATCATCCGAAACACGCGTCGAGTGCTGGTATTCTAGTGATGTCAAAATCATTTAGGAAGCTACCAATGCATTTTTTTAATATGTGAACCCAATAATTAGTATGACCTGAAAACTATTTAAGACAGAAACACCCTGTATAAACCAAGTTGATAAACGTTCCATTTTAATGCATTCTTGAACGGAAGTGGACCCTAAAGGAACGAAATGCTTTGTAAATTGTTATGCAGTAGTTTTCTTTTTATTTTATGGCTTACGGCTATTTGATTTCAATAATAATAGATGTGTGTTGCTTACAACTTCCTGACTTCGAGCTGGAACTGTCCCGCTACCAAATTCGGACGAGAGTTTCCGGCCGTATAAACAACTGTACACATTAACAGTTGTCTATGTTAATAGATTCTTATCGGAATGCTTTAATTAATAAATAATTACGAGTCATTAAAAGGCAACTAGCAGTGATTGACGTTCGAAGTCTTGCCCGACGAGCTACTGAGAGTTGCCTCGTAATAAAAGCAATTATTATTATCAATAGCTGTTATGCAACAACCTAACGTACAACTTTTTTTTAATTAAATATAAAAATAATAATTTTAGAGCAATCATGTTAGATAAGACAAGTAAAAGTAATAAGGGTGTTATAACTTTAATTAAACAGGTTTGTTTAAATAAATAAAACAAAGCGGGAAAATAATCTCGAATATTCTTAAGAATTAGTTAGCGTAGTAAAATAAATAATCGGCTTCTGAACAAGAGGGTAGTAGTACCATAGGAATGAATCCGATGCATGGTCAGACCTGGAGCCAGCAGATGCATAAATGAAAAGCCCCTGGGCCAGACAGGATACAAAACTTCCTTATGTTAAAACACCTCAGTGCTCTACATGAAGGCTTAACGACGGCTGTCAATAAAATCAAACGATCTCCCGAGGAAGTCTCCGAATGGTTAACTACGAGAAACACTTTCCTCCCCTTTAAAGGCACGGGCGCTAGGGATCCTAAAAGCTACCCCGGCCAATAATTGGCCTACCAGCGATGTGCAAAATCGTTACTGTAGATGACTTCCTGTTACCAGATACTCCCCGAGGAAGAGAAATGTGGCAGGAAAGCTTCCAGAGGCTGTAAGGATCAGCTGCTGGTGAGTAAGCCCATCACAGCGATTGCAAAGAAGCAGCAGTGAAATCTCATCATCATAAATGGAGTACAAAACAGCGTTTGATAGTGTTACTCACACTCGGATTGTAGAATCTCTCAAAACTTATCGTGTGTGCCCAATAATAACAGATTTCTTGGAAACAACGATGAAGGGGTGAAAAACGGACATATGGCTCTACCACGCCAAAGGCCACATAAGAACAGGGAAACCTGAAAATTAAAAAAGGAATTTTCCTATTTTGCCTAGCTCTCATCCAACTGTTAAACCAACTGAACAAACAGAATTGGTTTTGAATAGCAAAAATAGAGTAAACCACCTCTTCTAAAATTACAGACGACCTAAAATTTTCTGCTAAGAATGAAGATCCACTAAAGCACGTGCTAGATATCCCCAATTGTTCAGTGACGACATCAGAATGTAGTTCTCCAGCGAGGAAAGCAAGTGAAAAGTCTGAACATCGCATGGTGCTAAATTATCAATCTGTAATACGAAGTATGGATCTGGAAGACACAGGTAAGTATCTGGGTGTCAAAGAATGCGTCGAACTTGACAACGACGAAATATAAAATAGAGTAACAAGGCGCGTAAAACCCAGGAAGAACATCCGAGAACCGAAACCATTGACGAGGATTCCATGAAGAGAATTAAATTCAACAACGAAAAGAGGTAAATAGACGTATAATTCTTTCACGAATTCGACTACACAACGGTGGTCAAGAAGGCGCCTATGAAGTGGTTGAGGGACTTGGGCGTGAAGGGGAAATTGAAAGTTTAAAAATAAATTCAAGAGTTAATGATGTTTAAAAACGTTTTTTGAAGTGTATGTCTTAGGGTTTGGGTTGGCTTTTCCTTTGAGGTCATGGAAAGTTGTATATTTGTGAATGTACAATGCCTGGTGAAATGTATAGAAGAGGCATGGCTAAGAAACATTGTGAACGATTACTACTGGAGTTTGAAACGTAATTTCACGTTCGCGGATGATAATATTCGACCACATAGAGGCACATAGTGCTACCAGAGCTAGAGATGAATGAAATGGATCTTACGGTTTTACCCCTACTTTTTCCAGACTTTAACCCTATTAAGCATGCCTGAAAACGATTGGAAGAGCATTAATAACACACTTTGTATCAGAAAAAGACGAATTACTTAATTAAGTATGCCTAGAATAGCAAAGGAGGATAGAATTACTACCTATTGATATTTGTACGTTGGCAGCAATACACGTGCAGTTTATCTGTGAAAATCTTGAAAACAGAATGACTAAACATATTGACAATCGCTTTAATGATAAAACTAAATATAAAACTGCGAATCCCTAAACGGGTTCGTCACCCATATTCATTGGCAATGCGACTTAGAAGCTAAATAAAAAAGCATGACAAAGTGAAAAAACCGGTCTCTTATGAATGAAACTTTTAATCCAACGACCACCCTTTTTGTTGAAAGTTAATGATCTCTACGGCATGTCTATCCCTTTTACTGCATGTTGCATTTCTTAAATCCGCCTCGTCTTACAAGACTGATATCAAGTCATGTATTGCGTTCTCTGCCAAACATACGACTAATAAATTATCAGAAGTACAAATTAGGCCTGTCACTAGACGTTTAAAATTACCCTAAACGACCAAGATCCAATATATGTTTTTGAAAAAAAAAAAGTTCTTAACTAATTTCAAATTACAAAATTTTATTTAGTTCTTTCTCGCATTAGAAAAGTGTATCTATAACAATGAACGATATCGCTACAAGACTTATTTTCAGAGATTTTCAACAGCCTTTCTTAATATGCAAGTAGTATAAGTTGAAATTTCAACGCCTCTATACTCTTCCATAATGTTATGTTTAGCAGTTCTAAACAATTTTAAAACAAGTTGAAAGGTTACTCTTTCATTAAAAATGTATGCATTCGTTTGTGCAGATTTCGTATCATAAGTAGGCATGTAGTTTAAAAAATGTCATTTGTTAACAATTCCGAGAATAGTTTGGCAGCTCCTGATTCTAGAAAGATTAAGTTTTCCATTGGTTTCAAAACTGCTAAAAAATGTTGCCTGTTGGCACAATGAAGAGTACTAAGATAATATTTTTTCATGACTGAAGCTACTGATAGCTAGTAGCCGGTCTTCTTCATAGTATGCACAACGTCTTGCCAGACGTTTCGTGATTCATGTAATGTTCTAGTTGGCCTCCCTTTGCTGCACAGTGCGTCCGACAACCTCACGCCATCACCAAAGCTCTTTCCCATTAGCTTTTTGGTGGCGTCAACTCAGCTGGTATTAAAAGTTTCAAACCACACAAAAATTTACATTGAATGGGATAATTAAAGTTATTTCCTTAAAAACAATAAGACGGGTACTTAAAGCTAACTACTCATTTCCCATGTTTAATGTACTAGCGTTAATTGTCAATTGTTGCCGGAGTTATTGAGTGCCTTACCGACTACTGTAAATTTAAACATCCAATATTTATGTTTAAAAATGAGTTATTATTTGTTTGCTTATAATTGTATTGAAACATTCTTTATAGGATTTTGCAAACAGCAGAAAAATTAACTATCTATAAAAGAAAAACTTTGTGTAGAAATATTAATGAAATCATTGCTTTCTTTCGATAACCTGAATTCTGGTTATGCTAGCAAGTTAAAATCCTAAAATGAATTTGTCTAATTTCTTATTTGACAATTCTCATTCTAACACTAGCATCCACACAGTCCCCTACGGCCATGCAGATTAAACTAGTATCCACATAACCCCCTACGATTATGAAGATTCAGTTAAAAATGAAAACAAAGACCTAAAATGAATTTATTTATCTACCTTGTCTTAAAAAATTTTTCAAATCCATTGGAATGAAAAATTTTTTAAGACAAGGTAGATAAATAAATTCATTTTAGGTCTTTGTTTTCATTTTTAACTGAATCTTCATAATCGTAGGGGGTTATGTGGATACTAGTTTAATCTGCATGGCCGTAGGGGACTGTGTGGATGCTAGTGTTAGAATGAGAATTGTCAAATAAGAAATTAGACAAATTCATTTTAGGATTTTAACTTGCTAGCATAACCAGAATTCAGGTTATCGAAAGAAAGCAATGATTTCATTAATATTTCTACACAAAGTTTTTCTTTTATAGATAGTTAATTTTTCTGCTGTTTGCAAAATCCTATAAAGAATGTTTCAATACAATTATAAGCAAACAAATAATAATTCATTTTTAAACATGCATAGAGTATATAGGCTCCAATACTAGTTAGCTAATAGATAGGTGAGGTTGTTTTTATCAGTCAATGTCAAATATAATCATTTCACACTTATTCATAGAAATTATCTTGGTTTTGCATGAAACATCTTTATGAATGGCTTTATGTCTTTCTGATGAGCTCCAGAATAAGGGCGAAAAACGTTTCAAAGGCTAAGCATTTCCAGGAAACAGAATGATAGATTTCATGAAAATGTAATCCATTGGAATGAAAAATTTTTTAAGACAAGGTAGATAAATAAATTCATTTTAGGTCTTTGTTCTCATTTTTAACTGAATCTTCATAATCGTAGGGGGTTATGTGGATACTAGTTTAATCTGCATGGCCGTAGGGGACTGTGTGGATGCTAGTGTTAGAATGAGAATTGTCAAATAAGAAATTAGACAAATTCATTTTAGGATTTTAACTTGCTAGCATAACCAGAATTCAGGTTATCGAAAGAAAGCAATGATTTCATTAATATTTCTACACAAAGTTTTTCTTTTATAGATAGTTAATTTTTCTGCTGTTTGCAAAATCCTATAAAGAATGTTTCAATACAATTATAAGCAAACAAATAATAATTCATTTTTAAACATGCATAGAGTATATAGGCTCCAATACTAGTTAGCTAATAGATAGGTGAGGTTGTTTTTATCAGTCAATGTCAAATATAATCATTTCACACTTATTCATAGAAATTGTCTTGGTTTTGCATGAAACATCTTTATGAATGGCTTTATGTCTTTCTGATGAGCTCCAGAATAAGGGCGAAAAACGTTTCAAAGGCTAAGCATTTCCAGGAAACAGAATGATAGATTTCATGAAAATGTAATCCATTGGAATGAAAAATTTTTTAAGACAAGGTAGATAAATAAATTCATTTTAGGTCTTTGTTCTCATTTTTAACTGAATCTTCATAATCGTAGGGGGTTATGTGGATACTAGTTTAATCTGCATGGCCGTAGGGGACTGTGTGGATGCTAGTGTTAGAATGAGAATTGTCAAATAAGAAATTAGACAAATTCATTTTAGGATTTTAACTTGCTAGCATAACCAGAATTCAGGTTATCGAAAGAAAGCAATGATTTCATTAATATTTCTACACAAAGTTTTTCTTTTATAGATAGTTAATTTTTCTGCTGTTTGCAAAATCCTATAAAGAATGTTTCAATACAATTATAAGCAAACAAATAATAATTCATTTTTAAACATGCATAGAGTATATAGGCTCCAATACTAGTTAGCTAATAGATAGGTGAGGTTGTTTTTATCAGTCAATGTCAAATATAATCATTTCACACTTATTCATAGAAATTGTCTTGGTTTTGCATGAAACATCTTTATGAATGGCTTTATGTCTTTCTGATGAGCTCCAGAATAAGGGCGAAAAACGTTTCAAAGGCTAAGCATTTCCAGGAAACAGAATGATAGATTTCATGAAAATGTAATCCATTGGAATGAAAAATTTTTTAAGACAAGGTAGATAAATAAATTCATTTTAGGTCTTTGTTCTCATTTTTAACTGAATCTTCATAATCGTAGGGGGTTATGTGGATACTAGTTTAATCTGCATGGCCGTAGGGGACTGTGTGGATGCTAGTGTTAGAATGAGAATTGTCAAATAAGAAATTAGACAAATTCATTTTAGGATTTTAACTTGCTAGCATAACCAGAATTCAGGTTATCGAAAGAAAGCAATGATTTCATTAATATTTCTACACAAAGTTTTTCTTTTATAGATAGTTAATTTTTCTGCTGTTTGCAAAATCCTATAAAGAATGTTTCAATACAATTATAAGCAAACAAATAATAATTCATTTTTAAACATGCATAGAGTATATAGGCTCCAATACTAGTTAGCTAATAGATAGGTGAGGTTGTTTTTATCAGTCAATGTCAAATATAATCATTTCACACTTATTCATAGAAATTGTCTTGGTTTTGCATGAAACATCTTTATGAATGGCTTTATGTCTTTCTGATGAGCTCCAGAATAAGGGCGAAAAACGTTTCAAAGGCTAAGCATTTCCAGGAAACAGAATGATAGATTTCATGAAAATGTAATCCATTGGAATGAAAAATTTTTTAAGACAAGGTAGATAAATAAATTCATTTTAGGTCTTTGTTCTCATTTTTAACTGAATCTTCATAATCGTAGGGGGTTATGTGGATACTAGTTTAATCTGCATGGCCGTAGGGGACTGTGTGGATGCTAGTGTTAGAATGAGAATTGTCAAATAAGAAATTAGACAAATTCATTTTAGGATTTTAACTTGCTAGCATAACCAGAATTCAGGTTATCGAAAGAAAGCAATGATTTCATTAATATTTCTACACAAAGTTTTTCTTTTATAGATAGTTAATTTTTCTGCTGTTTGCAAAATCCTATAAAGAATGTTTCAATACAATTATAAGCAAACAAATAATAATTCATTTTTAAACATGCATAGAGTATATAGGCTCCAATACTAGTTAGCTAATAGATAGGTGAGGTTGTTTTTATCAGTCAATGTCAAATATAATCATTTCACACTTATTCATAGAAATTGTCTTGGTTTTGCATGAAACATCTTTATGAATGGCTTTATGTCTTTCTGATGAGCTCCAGAATAAGGGCGAAAAACGTTTCAAAGGCTAAGCATTTCCAGGAAACAGAATGATAGATTTCATGAAAATGTAATCCATTGGAATGAAAAATTTTTTAAGACAAGGTAGATAAATAAATTCATTTTAGGTCTTTGTTCTCATTTTTAACTGAATCTTCATAATCGTAGGGGGTTATGTGGATACTAGTTTAATCTGCATGGCCGTAGGGGACTGTGTGGATGCTAGTGTTAGAATGAGAATTGTCAAATAAGAAATTAGACAAATTCATTTTAGGATTTTAACTTGCTAGCATAACCAGAATTCAGGTTATCGAAAGAAAGCAATGATTTCATTAATATTTCTACACAAAGTTTTTCTTTTATAGATAGTTAATTTTTCTGCTGTTTGCAAAATCCTATAAAGAATGTTTCAATACAATTATAAGCAAACAAATAATAATTCATTTTTAAACATGCATAGAGTATATAGGCTCCAATACTAGTTAGCTAATAGATAGGTGAGGTTGTTTTTATCAGTCAATGTCAAATATAATCATTTCACACTTATTCATAGAAATTGTCTTGGTTTTGCATGAAACATCTTTATGAATGGCTTTATGTCTTTCTGATGAGCTCCAGAATAAGGGCGAAAAACGTTTCAAAGGCTAAGCATTTCCAGGAAACAGAATGATAGATTTCATGAAAATGTAATCCATTGGAATGAAAAATTTTTTAAGACAAGGTAGATAAATAAATTCATTTTAGGTCTTTGTTCTCATTTTTAACTGAATCTTCATAATCGTAGGGGGTTATGTGGATACTAGTTTAATCTGCATGGCCGTAGGGGACTGTGTGGATGCTAGTGTTAGAATGAGAATTGTCAAATAAGAAATTAGACAAATTCATTTTAGGATTTTAACTTGCTAGCATAACCAGAATTCAGGTTATCGAAAGAAAGCAATGATTTCATTAATATTTCTACACAAAGTTTTTCTTTTATAGATAGTTAATTTTTCTGCTGTTTGCAAAATCCTATAAAGAATGTTTCAATCCAATATTTATGTTTATGACTAGAAATAATACCGAGTAATTATTAAATTTAATAATCTTCCTTGATTAGTCTTCATTAAAGCACCAAGATAGATGATCTGTTTAAAATCGGAAACGAGGTATAAATTGCTGAGAAGAAATTGTGGCAATTTGCTTGTAAACAATTTGCTCAAATTACATAAAAAATACACAGGGTAAGACACGAGTGCGTGGCTAATAGCCGCATATTTTACAATTATATTTAAATCTACAGGGTATTTTACATAGGTGTGACAAGGTAATACTTGAATTTCTTAAATGAAGCACCAATATTTCTTAATATATTTATATTTGACTCTTAGTTCCCTACCCAGGTATATGTCATTTTTGAACTTACACTGCAACGTTGTCACGTTATTTCACTGTTTTATGAAAAACTAATTTGCAGCGGTGAAAAACGTATTTCCACAAATTTGACCGTCATTTCACTGTGAATGTTAGTGAAGACCATGTACTAACCAGGCCATAGTCGATCTTTATTCTACAGGGTGTTTTCTACGTTTATTCAAAATTTTATACTTTTAAACTGTCATTTTTTCAAATAGAACACCCAGTAGCTTTTGTTCGAAACCCAACAGGTGATAGTACGCTAATGAGCAACTAAACCAAAATCAGACAACATAATACCCCCTATTCCGGATAAAACGCCCTGCCGTACCAAGCTATGTCCATTTTTTCGGCAACTTCTCTAGCCACACGTCCTTTATTACAACGTCCTTTCCCCCTAATTTTGACCTTTTGCTAATACTTTCCACTTTACATGTTAAATTTTGTAGCTTCCCCGAGCACCGCTTAAAAAGAAACCATACATGTGGCAGGAAGTCCCAAAGAATTGAAGAAGAAAAAAATTAAGATAATGTCACAAATAACATTTAGACAATATTCATTTTTCTTTTTTTTATCACATGAGATACACACTTCTTCCATATATCGCTTTTGCCTATTTCGTCTACTATTGTCTTTATATTCTTTAAGACAGACTCACTTAATTGTGGGGATTGATTATATTGACGTAGTCTTGTTTTTACATCAGCCCACACCATTTCAATGGGGTTAAAAAAGCAATAATATGGAAGGAGACGTAAAATAGTATGATCGTGTGCTTCAAACATTTTTTCAACGGCATATTCCTTTTTAAAATTTTGCTTTCCAATCAGTTCTAATACAGTCTTTTTTGTGTCTTTTCTGGTATTTTCAAGCCTTTACTTTTCATAAATATCGCCTTTTCTTATGTTAGTGTTCGGAATTTTTGTGTGTTGCCGCGAATGGTATGACGCATTGTCCATAACAATTGCAGAATTTAGTGGGACATTTGGTAACAGCTGTTCCTTTGCCCACTTCTTAAATAATTCGGCTGTCATATCCTCGTGGTAGTCGGCAGAGGATTGCTTGATATTTTTAGCAGACAACAACAACGCATTTGGAATAAAACCGTTTTTACTTCCAGCATGTAGAATTATAATTATTTTTCCCTTAGAACATGGAGCACTTAAATTATACTTTTTGGTGTTATCTACCCAACCGTACTGAACTACATCATGGGTGTCAAACCATGTTTCGTCAAAATAAATTATGTCTCTATTTGCATCTCGGCATTCTTTTATTTTACGCAGGTACTCGAGTCGAAGATCAACGATGCGTGATGATTCCATAACTACCATTCGTTTGTCCTATTTTTTGTACCTAAAACCGCAATCGAACAAAACGTTTCGCAAAGTATCTAATGATTTATAGTTATAATCTGGATAGTCGCGTAACTTATCCCTAATCATTTCTAATGTGGGCACCTTCTGTTCATTGTAAAAGCAATACACAAATCGAAGAATGGCATCTTTGGACGCGCTATCAAGTTTTTTTGTCCAGCTCTTTTCAGTTTAATAGAATGATCAACTACATCCCCAGCTCTAATAACCCTATAAATTATAGTACGGCTAAATTTGGTTAATTCACAATTCCTCTTCACAATTTGATTCTATGAAGAATCAATATTTTCGCCTTTTAAACACGAGTAAATATTCAAAATAACCCTTTGACTTTGAACGTGTAAGTCTTTATTTTCAAATTCCGCTTGTATAGGCTCTGTATCAAAATCGTCCGTTTCGTTGTCACTACTATCGAAAGGCCTCCAAAATGCCATTTTAAACAATTAATTGCCAAAAACCACTCAAACACAGTAATAAAACTAATAATTTGTTCAAATAATCACTAGAATTAAGTAATTTATAACGCTGCATGGCTGTACTGCACTGCCTCGTACAGATCATACGATACAATAAATAGTTCATACGTATTTTTTGTTTTATCTTATGGCATGCAAAAACTCTGAACGGGATTGGTGTTGACAAATCAAATTCGCTAAGCATCTAATCCCACCTATATTTCTATGTGACAGGCGGGTCAAATCCACGTGGACTGTAGACAAGGAGTGGTGAATATAAATCTGTAAAATTCTGTGCTCTCTCATTCAATGTGAAGCGATATATTGACAATACCCCGTAAGATCATCTAGTTCCGTGCTGTTCCAATTGAATTCGTAAATACTATACAATATACATGAATTGAAACAGTTATTTTGATCATCAGTTCTCTATTTCTTTTTTTTTTCATGGCTAAATGCAGATGCACCGTTTTGTTTTGTTACTTTGCAATGTGAAGGTAAATGTATAGTAATGGCTTTATAATTAGAAAGAATTTAGAGGTTGACCCAATGTCAATGCTAAAGCGGTTGTATTGTTCGGCCTGTTACAGCGACAAAGTCGTGGCCAATTTTCCGCATGACGAGTAGTTTAAAAATAATCAGTGATCGGTTAAATTAGCTAATTAGATTTGTTGGTTTAGATAACAAATTGGGTCTATTTGCATGGTAAAATAGTGTACCCGCTAATTGTCTATTTTAGGACTATTAGAGGTAAATAACAAATTTAACACTGGAAAACAGTTTTAAAGAGCAGAAAAATAGTTTGCAGCAAATCTGTTTCAGACAATTAAAACATATCAATTCATCTGTCGACGGTATAACCTTGTCCTTATTTTATTTGAAATATTTAGCAAATATAGCTATAGATTAACAAACAAAAATGTTTTAATTTATATTAACGTCCTGGCGGAGTTTAGTCGTAGCTACTCCAGGACACATACATATAGACATCAACAGAACAACCATTCTCTGCGACATTGCCATCTGCTGCAGCTGAGACTCGAACTCAGGACAGATAGCAGCGGCTAGACATGCGGTCTAGCCTACTGCTACCGTCTCGATAACACATTCAAAAAGCGCAACTGAACATACCATGGCCAGAATTCGAACCTGGGACTCCGTGATCGCAAGCATAACCCGTGGGGACTGAGCCACTGAGCCGGTAAAGTGGTCATTAGTCCGAAAAAAATGAAATTAGTCCATGAAAAAGTTGCAAAAACATCAGAAGTGCTGTGACCAGGACGAAACCTGGGCATCCCTCCGTTTCAGGGGGCGCTGAGTATGATGATGATGATATTTTTAGATCTCCCACCCCTCAGGAACTACCCCTAAACGCGAAAAACCAACCCCTTTCCGCGTTTTTCCATTCTAGGCATGCGAGGGCTTGTCTCCCCAAAAATTTCAAAATTGATAAAAATTTGTTTCTGTTTGTTTTCGAGAGTGCTCAACACGATGGCTACATAATTTCCTCCTCCACCCTTCACTGAATCACCCAAAACCACTCCCTTGTAATATTCCTATTGACTAGGCATGTCGGGGCTTGTTGGATTGGGGATTTATGGAGAATATTACGAGGGTGTGGTTTTGGAGATTTGAGGGTGGTTTGGTGAAGGGTGGGGGAGGAATTATGTTGCCATCGTGTTGAGCATCATCGAACACGGGGACAAACAGTTTTCGCAACGTTTGAATTTTTGGAAAGATTTTAGTATTAGGGGAGGGGGTAGTTTTTAATCCCGGGGGTGACTGCATGTCTCGGCACTCAATTTGCTTTACAATACCGAAATCTTGTCAAAAACCTCGATCCAACGATTCCCCACATGCCCAGTAGCCAAAAATATAAAAAGGAGGTGGTATCGGGATTTGGGGGGTGGGTCTAGTGGAGAGTAGGGGAGGAATGTATGTTGCCATCGTGTTGAGCACCCTTGAAAATGAATAGAAACAAATTATTATCAATTTTGAAATTATTGGGGAGATTTTAGTATCAGGGGAAGGGTGGTTTCAACCCCGGGGGTTGATAATATGTTGGATGGTCAAAGTTCATACGGATTACCCGAAAAACCCGATCCGACAAGTCCTCGAATGCCTAGAATGGAAAAAACGAGAAATGGGGGTGGTTTTTCGCATTTAGGGATAGTTGTTGAGGGGTGGGAGGTCTAAAATATTACCATCGTGTTCAGCACCCTCGAAAACAGGGAGTACCCAGGTCTTGTCCTGGTCACAGCACTTTGATGTTTTCGCCTTTTCTTGCAACTTTTTCATTTACTAAATCTGGAAGTTATGATCAACAGGGTGGGCAAATTTGGGTGATATTAAGAACCTGGATCAGATATGGTCATGACGGCAAAACCAGAATTGTCTCTAGGCAATATAAAGGACATGCCTATTTTCATGCATAATACAATATCTTATCTTGTAACAGTATTTACAGATATCAGTAAAGTTCAGTATTAAATTGC
Source organism: Stenurella melanura (assembly GCA_963583905.1). NCBI lineage: Eukaryota > Metazoa > Arthropoda > Insecta > Coleoptera > Cerambycidae > Stenurella > Stenurella melanura. The sequence goes on from OY757309.1 coordinate 5,556,604, forward strand.
TACTAAAAAGTTTTAAACAATTCACATTGTGGATGTATTATTGACAAAAAAAACAATGCTACAAATACATTCACATGGTACTAGGAACCATCAGAATAATATCCAGGTACTGAGGCAACTCTTTAAAACTTTTGACTCTATAATCACTGAACATAGGATATTGCCGACTAATGAAAAACTCATGAAAAATCTACTCCATGAAGCCGTATCATTAAATATTTTAAGAAAATCGTGAGGCAATCAGGAGTTGAAAGAAATAACTTGATGATGAGGATGAGACTGTTGACGAAGAATATGCCTATTTTAAAAACCCGAATGACTTATTTTTATTCCTAAACTTCAGAAAAGACTAAATGGTTTTTTGGTTTTGTAGAAAACAGAATTTGTCCTTCTAGATTCGGCTTTTGAACCACTGTGCAACACCTTGGATTCTCAAAGAAATACGTTCCCTACATCGAATTTTCAATATTAACTGGATAGTTGTTTCTAGTTAACTGTTAGTCCGGCTCTACAAATTTTGTCCGTGGAGGAATTCTTTCAATAACTGCTATATTATAGAAACTATTATTACTGATTTTGGTAAATGTACTCTCCTCTATTGTGAGAAGTCCAATATATTCAAATTTCACTGGGAAAATATCTATTTAACACCATCTACAGTCAAAGATTTATTTCGTTTTGAAATCCATTTGCAATGCCGACGAACAATGGACCATTCGTTAGGTAGTACAATAAAAAATGTATTGCTGTAAATAAACACACGGCGAGACACGCGGCTTTCCCTGCGAAATTTTAAATGTGGTCATTGGATATTTTTGGTCGATTACCGTGATAAAAAACAGCATGAACTTAAAGCTCTGTCTATTGGTGGCTGGTGTGTTAATCTATGTTGAAGAGTGTATTTTTATTTCTGTCTCGAGATAAAATAATAAATCGAGTAGTTGAAGCATCAAGTTATTTTCATTTATCACTTGCGCTTATAAATAACCATTACTCCGTCAGTAAAACTGTAACAGTTTAGAACAGGAACGAAATTAGATCAAACGTCGCATTACTTTTAATTGGCCTAACTACAGCCGTCCAAATAAGTGGCGCTTTTTTACGCACATTCCATTAGAATATCTGCTATTGACGACAATACGCAGATGGGTTCATCTACACTGAGTTTTCTAAAGCCTTATGAGCTAGCATTTTATTAACATTTACGAAATTTGGTTTGTTCGAAAATTTATAACAATTCCTCACTAAATATCTCAATAGGTAACTTTATGTTATGGTCGTCGTTCAGCTGAATTCGCTACAACATCAGAAGTGCCTCAAGGCTCTGTTTTAGGTCCTTTACTTTTCAATATTTTTATTAATGGCATTACTGATCAACCAGATCAGTTCCTTTTATAAGCAGACGACCCAAAAAGGATAGTCTAAATTTGTAAACTGAGCCTAAGCAAATATAATTTTTAATTATGCCTCAGATAACTCTATTTTACCTAGATTTAACTCAATGGAATCACATTTGACTCGAAGTAGCAGGCTTTCGTGTCCCTATTATAATAAACATATTAATAATCTTGAAAGTTTTCTTTATTTTAAAAATGATGTAATCTATCATGCTATAGGATTTCCGCACTTGAATCTATTTAATGAATTATCAGTTATTTTTCTTGATAACTGAAGGAAGATGTTAGAGTTAATTTTTCTCTACAAAGTAATTCACAGTCTAAGAGATTGCACTTAAATTTTACACAGCTTAAGTTTTTATATTCCTAAGTTACTTCTAGACAAAATACATATTAAATTCTCGTCTCTACTTAGAGTCGAAAATTTCAAGAAATAACTGTAACAAGTTTAGCAATTATTTTTATCTATTTAATTACAGTATAAATTCGAGTTTATAATAATTTATTTTCATAAATTTAACTTGTAATTACTTATAGCCCGGTAGGTAAAGTAGAAAATACACCAAAAGCTCGCAAAGAATGTTATCTGAGATTTTTCTTCCGTAACTGTTGGTGCGAGGATTAAACATCACAAAACCACAAAAATCAGTTCTGGGGATGCCGCGCAACCCTCCTAAAAAAAACACCCCTCCGGTGAAAAAAGCCTTATTTTATTGATAACTCGTTAACCCTTGAAAATATAAAGGAATTGCTCATCATTAAAAAGAAAGCTTGACTAATTGCCTAAAAAGTCCTCTTGTAATTTTCTTGTATATGCCATGGTTTTCGAGAAAATCGATATTGACAAATATTGCAAAATTTGTATTTTTAATGCGCGCAAATTTTCGTTTTTTTTGTGCGCGGCCTATAGAAAAAATTTAATTGCTCGAAAACCAAACAAGCTAGGAATAAAAATCAAAATGGGTTTTAAAGGGGATATAAAATACTCTCTTGTGTTGCCTTTTTTGAGGGCTATTGATATTTATTAATATATAAAAATAACAATATAATATAGCTATCTCTTGATTTTTTTGTGCATCTAACTATTCACAGGCCCACAAAAAACAACTTACTATAATATAAGTTATAAATGCATTATCTTTTAGTTCAAGGTAGTACCTCAATGCAGAAAAAGTTAGGAATCAAAATATTCACTTTTACAAATTTAGCAGCATTTTAAATTTGGGCAAAAAAAATCCTAAAAAGGTTGCATATTCAATTTTTTGATGATGTTTTTTTAATACATTTTTTTAAACTATTAAACGATTAGACAATATTTATATGATACATTAACTCAAAAAAAAAAATTTGTGCTGAATTTTCAAAATGTTTGAGTCTTTTTTTTATTTTTAGAAAGCAATAAAAAATTGGCCAAAATTTGGCTAACTTCAACATGCTGGTAAATTTGTAAATGTAAATATTTTAATTCCTAACCTTTTCTGCATTGAAGTACTACCTTGAACTAAAAGATACGCATTTATAACTTATATTAAAGTCAGTTATTTTTTATGGGCCTGTGAATAGTGAAAGTGCCAAAAATCATCATATTGTTATTATTAATACTAATAGATATCAATAGCCATCAAAAATGGAAACACAAAAGAGTATTTTATATCCCCTTTAAAACCCATTTTGATTTTTCTTCCTAGCGTGCTTGGTTTTCGAGCAATTCAATTTTTTCTATAGGCCGCGCGCAAAAAAATTTAAATAAACGAAAATTATACAAATTTTGCAATTTTTTTCAATATCGATTTTCTCGAAAACCATGGCATATAAAAAATACAAGAGGGACTTTTTTTAGGCAATTCGTCAAGCTTTCTTTTTATAAAGAGCAATTTTTCTTTTCTACCTTCAACAGTTAACGAGTTATCAGTAAAATAAGGCTTTTTTTCATCGAAGGAGTGGTTTTTTGGGGGGAGGGAGTTGCGCGGTACCCCCAAAACAAATTTTTGTGGTTTTGTGATGTATAATCCCTGCACTAACAGTTACCGAAGGAAAATCTCAGATAACATTCTTTGTTATGGAAATCTTTATAATTACTACTATTATACTAACTGTGTATTTAATATGCATTTTCTAATTTCTATCTATGAATGGAATTTGGATCTGTTAGATAATAATAAGATAAATAAATATCAACTTGTGTTACTTTTTACGACATTACGTATTTATGAGTGATCATCTTTCACGTACGTAAAAACTTTACGATTTTACGTTTTAAATCTAAATATGTGATCATTTTTCACTAGACGGAGTCCTATTTTCTTTCGAGTAACGTTAGAACTTTCATTATTTTTTCATGTTAGGCAATCAATCATCCACAACAATCCATCATGTGCCATATGGTAAATATAAATATCTGATATCAATCCCAAAAGCTGGCAGATTAATTATTATTTAATTTTGCCACTGGGAGTAACGCTTTGACCATTAACTCTAACCAGAAAATATTCGGGTAGAATTCGGTAAAGCTAAAATTTTTTGACAAACGACCTTGAAAGAAACTTCTTTATTTTTAATATATCGTATAAAATCCCATATCCATATCAACTGGAATTTAATCGTGCATAAGGACTGGTTATGTCCACAAAAATTGTTAATCTCAAATTTTTATGTAGTTAACACATCTATCTAGCCACTATTTTCGACGATGAATGTCATCGCTTGTTTCTGTCAACGTCTTTATAGGTAACGGATAATTCCTTGGTTGTTTTCTACAAACCTATATTAATTAACACGATGTCGTAGAAAAAGTGTAGTATGCAACTCGCACAAAATTGCTCATTTTGTGCTTGTTGCATAATATAGAGAGATCGAGAAATACTGAATGTGCCGCTCCCTAAAGATTTTTTGTGTGCCACTCACACTATTTTGTAATATTTTCAATAATTGCACGTTAGCGACTTAGGGATTTACATAGGTCGTATGCGCGTGACGTCACGAATTTTGACATTTGTCAGAGTTTAAGCACAACAAACCCAAATTCCCAAGATGTTAAATGGAAAGTGCTCGAACTTTTCATTATATTAGTACCTATGTGGACATTGTATTATACAGGGCACCGAGTTTTAGCCGTTATTAATTGTAGAAGTGTGACAATACTAAATGCCACCAGTTTTTATTAAATAAAATAAATAAACTACCTCGAATTTACAACTAGGAAAAGTTGGGGTTAGAACACGCCAAATTTGTAAGTTTCGACTTTTGAATACTTTGGACTTATACTTTTAATTCTGCAGTCCTTTCAAAAATCATATAATTACAATATATGTGTGTGTAATATTCGGAAATACATCGGCATATGTGCTAAAGTGTTCTTTATTTAATATACCGGGTAAGTCACGAATTGCGCTCGCCCCGATATTTCCTAAAATATTTGGAATAGAAAATTGAAATTTGGAGGCCTTATTACACGACTAAAATGCCATCTTTTCAATAAAAAATCAAGTTTGGTGCACATCCGGTTTGACCGGAAATGCCCACAACTTTCGATTTTTAAATGGAACACCCTATATATTTTTACATTTTTGGAATCTAGAGGAAATTTTGAATACAATACATCCATTTTGGTCACTTTTTGATAAACATTAAAAATTTTATTAAAAAATCTATTTCTGAATCCAGAGTGCTGTGGTGCCCGAAATATATTTTAGTTTGTGTGCTACGTTACTATAAAAATAAAAAGAGCAATATGATTGCATTACTTAATTCTCTAGAGGCGTTTAAAATTTTTAAATGTGATTTTTACCCACTAACTGGGTTTTTTTAAATGGGAATTTAATCGTTCACCAACATTTTTAAATACCTCATTTTCATACGAATCTAATGATACCAAAATTTTGAAAATCCGCTCAGAAATATTTGAGATTTCAGCCAAAATACAATGCAACCAAGCTTTTAGAAACATGCGGCTAATAGATAATAGATTAGTGGGCTTTGGCAACTAAAATGGCACATTTCTGTGTAAACCTGGTAACCTAATAACATTGGAAAAATCATAGTAGCCACTGAATGTAATAAAACAATATCAGCTGTCAGACAGATACAAAATAAAGCGTTGCGGAAATCTCTTTGAGTAAAAATTAAAGAAAATAAATAATTTTAGTAGAAATGAAAAGGTCGATATGTTACTGATATATGGAGAGCGTCTCAAAAATTCAACTGCAGCTGCAGAACTGTATCAGCAACGATATCCCAACAGACGTCATCCAAGCAGACACTTGTTTGCCAGAGTGGAACAAGAATTAAGAAACGAACCCAATCAACAAGATGACCATCAAACATTTATTTTAAGTGAGGACAAAGAAATTGATGTATTAGGATTTGTGATGGTACACCCAACAACATCAACAAGGGAATTGTCAATGGAATGCGACATTAGTCAGTCTTCGGTTTGCAGAATTTTAACGAAACATAAGTTTCGGTCTTATAAATACCAAATACACCAACATCTTTATGGAGATGATAACGACAGGAGGCTAGTATATTGCAACTGGTTCTTAAATGCAATACAACAAAACCCAGGTTTTCCTTTTCATATTTTATATTCAGATGAAAGTAGATTTACGAACCAAGGTATGTTTAACAGAAATAATACTAGGTACTGGGCTCAAGAAAATCCGAGGTTGGTAGGGCGGGGGAATATTCAGGAAAGATTTGGGTTTAACTGTTGGCTTGGAGTACTTGGAGATCGAATAATTTGACCCATATTTTTTGATGGAACACTTACTGGCGAACGATATTTATTCTTTTTACAAAACCAGACAGCAGAATTTCTTGACTTACTTCCTCTTGCCTATTTACAAAATCTGTTTTTCCAACAAGATGGTGCTCCCCCACATAATTCCGGAAGAGTGATGGAATACAACTTGCATGGTGAACGCCTTATCGCAAATCAAGGTCATATCAGGTGGCCTCCTAGGTCACCTGACTTAACACCCCTCGACTATTATGTATCGGGCACTCTCAAAAATAAAGTTTATAAAACTTCTTCAAATACCCGTGAAGAGCTGCAAAATAAAGTTGTACGGGCTCTTAATGAAATAACGCCGGCTGAATTGCGTAGAGCCATTCAAGCAACTGTACGCAGAGCCGAATTGTGTATAGAAAAAAATGGTGGACATTTTGAACAATATCTATAAATGTCAATTTATGGTTTAATTATATTAATTATTTTAAAGATACCTAAGATACGGAATTGATTTTTATTTCATTATAGGCCCGATATTTATGTTCATTTAAATAAAACTCTGAAAACCGAACTGATGTCGCATTCTATTGCAAATGTCCTTGTGGATGTAATTGTGTTTACCTCCACATACCTATGCTAAAATTAATTGTAACGTTCTTTGCGCTCACAATTATTAAATGTTTGATAGCTCAAGATTGCCTATAACTACACGAGTCTGTCTGACAGCTGATATTGTTTTATTACATTCAATGGCTACTATGATTTTTCCAATGTTATTAGGTTACCAGATTTACACAGAAATGTGCCATTTTAGTTTCCAAAGCCCACTAATCTAGTATCTATTAGCTGCATGTTTCTAAAAGCTTGGTTGCATTGTATTTTGGCTGAAATCTCAAATATTTCTGAGCGGATTTTCAAAATTTTGGTATCATTAGATTCGTATGAAAATGAGGTATTTAAAAATGTTGGTGAACGATTAAATTCCCATTTAAAAAAACCGAGTTAGTGGGTAAAAATCATATTTAAAAATTTTAAACGCCTCTAGAGAATTAAGTAATGCAATCATATTGCTCTTTTTATGTTTATAGTAACGTAGCACACAAACCAAAATATATTTTGGGCACCACAGTACTCTGGATTCAGAAATAGATTTTTTAATAAAACTTTTAATGTTTATCAAAAAGTGACCAAAATGGATGTATTGTATTCAAAATTTCCTCTAGATTCCAAAAATGTAAAAATATATAGGGTGTTCCATTCAAAAATCGAAAGTTGTGGGCATTTCCGGTCAAACCGGATGTGCACCAAACTTGATTTTTTTATTGAAACTATGGCATTTTATTCGTGTAATAAGGCCTCCTAAGTTCAATTTTCTATTCCAAATATTTTAGGAAATATCGGGGCGAGCGCAATTCGTGACTCACCCGGTATAGGGATTTATAGCACCAACTTTTTTCCATACCTCTATCCTGTACATCATAAGATAATTTCGTAAAATACAAACGATATTCGCCACATGATTTGATTAAGGTTAATTGTGGATGTTAAATTATTCAAAATTAAGCTTGAAAACAAAATATACAGTTAAAACAACACGTACGATCGGCTGACCACAATGTAACGGCCATTTGTATTTTAGTGTTCCCTAGTCTAGTAACATAGGAAATTAGTTTTAATAATGTACGTAGAATAGAAATTTTCTGTGTGACGTCACCTTCATTCTTTCTCGATCCCACTGTATTATTTTCAATAAGATTCTTTTTTTCCATATTGCTTGAGCTGCCAATAGACACACAACTACAATGTCCCTTAAATCACGAGACTCCAAAACTATCGTGGTCAACCTACCATATTTTACCGTACTACTGGCATATTTGGCGAATGAGCAAGGATGAGAGGTTCAAGGAACATAAACATACCGCTTGCTCTTAATAAAACCTATTACACGACTTGTTTAATTGAAATTTAACATCCTTAAGTAAACAGCTACTAATCCAGAAATCGGTTTGAAAATAATAACTTAAATTAAAAACAACAAACAAACCAAACATTTTAGCGCGCGGATGAAAGATCCTTCACTACATTAATATAACAAAATTAACATTATGTGGTATATTTCGAAATCCACTTAACGTATACATCGTAAAATTTATCGGTAGCTTATAATTGGTGGTAATTGTGACCTAATGAACACACAAAAACATTTTGTAATTACACAATTCCTATTTAGTTTTACAAATATTTATTTTTAGAAGCAGATATTTCAATTTTGGTGCAGAGGTAGAACTTCATACACCGAGCTCTCATGACAAAAAAGGTACCCCATCGAACACCTCAAATCTAAAAGGTGGAAAATGGTGGTAAAACATGTAAAACTCATGTTACGCCCGCCAGACTAGTAAAAATGTGTTAATTGCTATTTTTTATGAATATTTGAATTTAGCTAAAAAAAAAGAGATTCTACACTGACAGAAATTTCTATTATCCATAAAGAGAAATTGATCCACTGGAGTAGTAATATGATTGTGTAATTTCTTTGACAAATCTGTAGTTATAAAAAAAAAGAAAGGAAAAAAAAGAAAAAAGAAAGGGGAAAAAAAAGAAAAGAGAAAAAGGAAAAAAACAAGAAAGAAAAAAGGTTAAAAGAAAAAACAAAAAACAACAAAAAGAAAAAAAGAAAAAATAAAAAGAAAAATGATATAACATGTATAGAGAAAAAAAAAAGAATTATGTAATACCGAACTTGTTATGGTTATTAGTGTTAAATGTTTAGTAAAGCCAAGTATGTAAATATTTGACCGAGAATGCTACAGATACAGCAGAGTAGTAGTGGTATTTGCCTTAATTCGGTGACATTGGCTGAAGGAAAAACCAAGGCCAAAAAAAAATAAAAAGAGAAATTGACTAACCCCTAATAAATATCTGCATTAAACAGGCTCCAACAAGACTGCTCTATAACCGTAACAAAAACGATCTTGCTAATATGCACTTATTTACCGTTAAAAAAGTCAATCTTATTATTTATTTGTTATTGTAGGAGTCAGTTGCCCCATTTTAATCTTAATACGTTTTTTGTTATAGTAGGTAAGCTCCTATTTCTTACACCATTACTCCTTGTAACCAAAAAAAAGTTTCCTGCCGCTAATAGGCGACTTTTTAACCACTATGCAGCTTACATTATAATGACAACAAATATTCTTTTTTGACCTAGTAATATCACTACGTTACTTCTCATTTTTTTAGAAAGATAGGCATTCATCATGTACAACTTCACACTTCATATTAAAACACGTTTTTTAATACATTTCTAAACTGACAAAGACAAAGAACTACTGTTAATAAAATTTTAAATAAATGATTCATTAAAGGAAACAAAGAACTAATATACGATTCAAATGTAGTGACCCTTTAACCGCGAATATCTCAGAAATGGAAGAGCAGAAAAAATTGAAAAAATTATGTGTTCATTGTGAGTTTATTCTAAATCAATCACTAAAATTTGAATAATGTACATTGAACACTTAACAAAAAAAATTAAATACATTGATAAATAACCGAATAAACATGACGTCACGTTTTTATAATAACTGCAGAATTTTAGAATAAAAATTATGAAAAACTTTCCTCGTACAAAAAATGCCGTGCTTTATCGGCATCTAAAATGTTATTTACATAGTAGGCATATTTTCGAAGATATAATGGATTTAAAACTGGTATGGTCAAAATTTCCTTAAAGAGTAGGACATTTTTCAATATAACTTAGCAAAACTTCAAAAGTGTCCAATGTACATTATTCAAATTTCGGTGTTTGATTTGGAATAGACTCATAACAAACACATATTTTTTTCAATTTTATCTGCTCCTCTGTTTCTGAGATATTCGCGATTAAAGTGAGGGGTCAATACATTTGAATCGTATATTAATAAACAATTCAGGATGCCTATTAAAAAAAGTGAACTTTGACTTGTAAGAAGACACAATCACAGTTTACTATAATATACAATAACATAAAACAAAACAAGTTTTTTATAAAAATTCATGGCATAAAACCTTTCACACACGTTACGATTAGTAAGTCCGTCTTTACAGTTAACAGGTGACTTACCAACTATAGGTCTATGAGTTTTAACCATTAAATAGTTAACTTTAACTTAGGGCACTTATTTATAGTAAGAAATTATTTAGTTACCCTAATAAAAAAAAAACAAAACAATATTTTACCTAGTTTAAGTAAGTGCTTTTATTGGGACAAATAGTCAAAGATTTACCGTTGCAGAATCTCATTAGCAAAACAGTTTTTCTTATGGTTAGATAATGATAATGTAGTCTTAAAAAAATACTTATAATAATGCAGATCATCTTAGCAAAACATTCTATTTGGTCGATTTCTTTCAGTGTACTTTTAAAAACACCTGCTTGAAATTTACGCAATGTGTGGTAAATAATCACAGGCCTGCATTTGATAACATTTTCAAAGTTGATTTAAAAATTTTAACTGTTTTTTGGTAATTGGGTAGCACTGATTTCAAATCTGCTTTCAGTTTTTTTGTATCACGTAAGGTTATTTTTCAAACCAGCAAAATCAAGAAATTTAGAAAAACACGATTTATTTCATTTATAAGCTAGTTTTATAACATATTAAAGAGAAAAATACAAAAACATACAAGATATAGACATTGAAACTATTTGGAATAGTTGTTTATTCTTTACGCTTCTTAAAAAACCGTTTTCTTTTTTCAGAAAAGCTTCTTTTTGTTGTTTTTCTGTCATATTCAGCAAAAGGAAGATCTCTCCTTAATGTCCAACAGTAATCGGCCATCATTTTTGTGTCCCAGCGCCCCTGGTATCTTTTTTCCACCTCTTAATATCTTGATGAAATATTTCACCTTGCTCTTCACTCACGTCCCCAAGATTTTCCGGGAAATAGTCCAAATGGGAATGTAAAAAGTGAATTTTTATGCTCATATTGCAACCAAGAATCCTGAATTTTTCCAGCATATTTTCAACGATCTCAACATAGTTTGTGTCTTTATAATTCCCTAGAAATTTATGTACAACTTCTTTAAAAGCATTCCATGCATGTTTTTCCTTATCTTCCATTACATTTTCAAATTCTCTATCTTTCATCAAGCTCCTAATCTGCGGCCCTACAAAGATTCCCTCCTTTAATTTTGCCTCTGACAGAGCCGTAAATGTGTTACACAAATATTTAAAACAATTTCCTTCTTTGTTTAATGCCTTAACAAATTGTTTCATAAGTCCAAATTTTATGTGAAGTGGTGGAAGTAAAACTTTTTTAGGGTCAATAAGACTTTCGCGAATTACATTTTTGGTTTCAGGTGTTAAAGTCTTTCTTTGTGGCCAGTCTCTTTTTATCCAATGCTGTTCTCGGTTCCTGCTATCCCACTCGCACAGGAAACATGGAAATTTAGTAAATCCAGACTGCTGACCCAAGAGAAGGCCTAAAATGTTTAGATCTCCACACAATTCACAGTTGTGATCTTTATATTGTATTCTTAAAAGTAATTCCTCTAAATTTTCATAGTTTTCCTTTAAATTAACTGAATGGCCGACAGGAACAGAAGCAAAAACATTGCCATTATGTAAAAGAAGATGTTTTTAATATTTTTTTCTTTTTTTTTGGGAAAAAAAAAATCTGTGGGTGATGGAGCCCAATGGTATTTAATTAGTTATTTCTATATAAAAACTGAGCTTAACAAACAAAAATCACGTCATCACAAATTTCATGCAGGCCTGTGTAATGAACCATTTTTGAAAAAAATTGTCTGCAAAAATGTATGTGAATTAATTTGTCAGACTTAATTTTTTTACAATTTCTTTTATGAAAGTGCACTTCATAACACATTGATTTTCGTTTTAAAATAAAATTGAAGATCTCTCCTGTCTTTTACAACTTATCTGTCTGACAATGTTTGTCAATTAATTTGTCAGACTTAATTTTGAATGCGCAGCATCAATGTATCAGGAACAATCACTTGCATCTCAAAAAAAAAAAACTGAAGTTTAAGATCTACTCACGCATAAAAATTAGTCTGTCACTGAACATTGGTGGATTGCCAATATTAATCCTTATTTGATAGCACAAACCCGAAAAGGGGTAACTTGGAGATGTGTAGGGACTAGGGCAACGGTGCTACCTCTCCTTCTTTTATAAATTTCGTTTATTCTAAGTTTTGAGGATCACATTAATTGTCAAAATTAACGTGGTATGTCCCGTGAGGGTTTTGTCGATTAAAATTTGGATTGCTGATAGCACCTTGTAGGTTGAAGACAAATGGATAATATCCCTGGAAAAGGTATCATAGAGAAACACTTCTACAACCAGAAAGGAATTGACTACTCGATATGCAGTCAGATAGAATCTCCACAACCCACCACAGTGCACAAAAAATAGAACGGAGGTCATACACTGCTTCATCGTTAATAGCCAAACAGTTTTCAAAGTACTAGAACCAATAGGGGTACATTCTAGATCAGTAAGAGACTGCCTGTAGTCCTCAGCGAAAGTAAAACAGTGTACAACTGAAGAGTGTCAGCGCAACACAGCCAATGAGAAAGTGGAGAAGCTAGTCAGAGAAGGTGCAAAACAGTTTGGATGAACTGGGGGTGACCTGCGGTATATCTTACAGAACTGCAAAAGAGGACTACCTAAGTTAGAAGCTGTGTTTTTGTACCAGGCTGTCACGTACACTCAGACCAACGCCTGCACACTTTAGGTCTTTTGCGACACAAGAAATAGCCAAATATCGTATCGACCGAACATGCCTTTATGAGAGAAATGAGTCTAATGGAATGAGATGCTGAAGCTTCAGAATAAAATGTTGAATATGCGTTTCAAACTCCACCCAGTATATGTATTCCAACATTTACTTTTCATGTTTCCTTAATTTTATTGCTTTATTGCATGCTATATTTTTTATCTTAAATGTAAATAAATAAATAAGTGGTGGTTTGAATTATCGACAAACAAGACTGTTATAATGTTATAAATCAAGTGTGGCAAGCACTATCATAGACGAGCGAACACGTTTCTAAAAAAATTATTTGCCAGCCTTTACTGAATATTTACAACTAATTAAGCGGTACTTTATGTTCTGACTACTTACTCATTATCGCTAACGGCGCTAACCGCGGATTTACTGGTTACTTTCGTTACTTCGGTGAGAAAGGCAATTTCAAGGAGGAATTGTATTCAAACACCCGTTAAAAAATTTTCAGACATAGCTTTGTTGTCGGTAATTCTTTATCTATTTGATTATGGAAACATTAGGCTGATTGTAACGTCTTTCTCCCCAAATTTCTGGTAAACTAACAACGATTTCCTTGAACATTTTTGACTACCTACAAAATAATTTCTAGGTTTGTGATTGTAGAAAAAGTAATATTACCTATGGCAAAGTGAGGGAAAGCGTTTGAGGTAATTACAGTGAATTTTTTTGAAAAATGGGCCACTTGTTTAGGCCATTCGGTTAGTCTACTAAGCACAAGGAGATAAAATGTTTACTTACTCAAGAAATAAATGTATCCGAAAAGAACGACTTTCAGATTTTGAGAAAAAAGATCACAGAAAAGCTCTTCGGATGCAGTTAGTCCAAAGCTCTCAACTCAATTGGTTTGTCAACCCTGTGGAAGAAGATTCAGATTTCGGAAATGAAATTATTTGGACTAACGAAACGAACTTTGGATTGGTTAATTTTAATGATTTAAGAATCTTCGCTCATTAGAACATACTAAAGAAGTTTTCTATGTCCAATATTAAAAACGTATTCGATAGGAATACACATTATATATAAAAAACCTCAAATTATGGTATAAAACACATTTCACTAAAGCATACATTTTTTGCCTCGACCGCAGTATATCAAGAAATGGCGTTTAAATGAAAGAAAAAAAATCATGTATATTACAAAAAAAAAATGGTTAGTTATCACGGATATTTCGCCCCAAACAAGATCTGAAGAGAACTGTCTAAACAACTGTCTAAAATCAAAAAACAGCAAAGAACTATGACAATACAAAAAAGTCAATTTCTCATTGCACAAATAGATGAAAGATCCGAAAATCATTAATTAACTAACTCTATATGGAATTATTTTACTTGGTAAACTTAATTTGGAGGTTTCTTTCATACAACGGTACCTACATGAAAGAAACCGTAAAACATTTTATTTATTTTATACGGTTGCTCTGTAAACCATAATTATACTATTTTGCCATTTCAAGACGTTTTGAAGAAATTGCCTTTCCGATCACAAAATCACGCAAAAATTTACCTTGGATACATCCTTTAAGAATCATAAGCACGTGTTTTTTTTTATATTCGTACTCACCTAGAAAAGTACAAATACATATCATGTTTAAAAGTGAATTATTATTTGTTTTCTTAATAGTATTGATGAAACATATTCTTTATAGGATTTTGCAAACATCAGAAAAAATAACTATCTATAAGAACTAAAAGAAAAGCTATGTGTAAAAATATTAATGAAATCTTTGCATTCTTTCGATAACCTTACGTCTGGTTATGCTAGCAAAATAAAAATCCTTAAATGAATTTGTATTATTTCTCATTCAACAACTAGCATCCACACAGTCCTCTACGGCCATGCAGATTAAACTAGTATCTACATAACCCCCTACGGTAATGAAGATTCAGTTAAAAATGAGAACAAAGGCCTAAAATAAACTTATTTACCTACATTGTCTTAAAAAATTTCATTCTAATGGATTACATTTTCATGAAATCTATCATTCTGTTTTTGGAAATGCTTAGCCTTTGAAACGTTTTTCGCCATTATTCTGAGCTCATCAGAAAGGCTTTGTGCCTTTCTGATGAGCCTTGAATGATGATGAATAGGTATGAAAAATTATATTTGACATGCATAGAGTATATAGGCTCCAATACTGGTTAGCTAATAGATAAATGAAGATCTGTTGTTTTTATTAGTCAATGTCAAATATAATTTTTCATATTTATTCATAGAAATTGTGTTGTTTTGCATGCAACATCTTTATGAGCGGCTTGTGCCTTTCTGATGAGCTCAGAATAAAGGCGAAAAACGTTTCAAAGCCTAATTTCCAAAATCAGAATGATAGATTTCATGAAAATGTAATCCGTTAGAATGAATCAACATTTTTTTAGACAAGGTAGGTAAATAAATTTATTTTTGTCTTTTGTTCTTATTTTTAACTGAATCTTCATTACCGTAGGGGGTTATGTAGATACTAGTTTAATCTGCATGGCCATAGGGGACTGTGTGGATGCTAGTTGTTGAATGAGAATTTCAAATAAGAAATTATATAAATTCATTTAAGGATTTTTAATTTGCTAGCATAACCAGAAGTCAGGTTATCGAAAGAATGCAAAGATTTTATTAATTTTTTTTACACACAGCTTTTCCTTTAGTTCTGATAGTTATTTTTTGTGATGTTTGCAAAATTCTATAAAAAATATGTTTCAATAAGATAATCTAACATCACTGATATATTAATCGCAATAATATAAACGGATCAAGTCGAACGCGTTGTGATTGTTATAAATAATAATATTATGTGATAATTATATAAACGTAATAAAGTAATCGTCGACATAAGGTTTAAATTATACTAAAAACCATGAAAAAAATATGTTTTCATTTGTTTTCACACCACACTCAGAGAAATTTGGCGTTTTAAAAAGCACAAGAAATCACTTTGATATTAATCAATTGCTATATTTAATTCAAGTCGCCAAAACTCAACATTTCAAATTGGTAAATTAATACTTTTATATTGATTATTGAACAAATTACTGCTTTAGTCACTTCAAAATATAGGGCATTTCCTTTCCTTGAATATTTAAAATGATTTCCTCTTAAAATAATTGGCTGCCACATGGTATATTTGTTTTCAAAAGAATCAATAATGAAATAAAATCATGTTACTTAATTTGTAAAATAATGTTTTACTTGCCTGATTATACTAATAACTCATCCATATAAATAAAAGTTGATCATTTTCATGTTAAAAGAAGCTCATTTGTCTTTATATGCGATAAATAACATTTTTAAGGTAAATCACAATTAAATCAAAGTTATAGTACTTTATTACAAAAGGGGGTCTTACTGGCATCTTGTGTGTTTCTATTTTAATATTTCATTCTTATAAATCAAAAGTGAAGCCTTTACATTCTATAGGACATTCAACATTTCTATAGGATTTATTAACATTTATAAATGGTCCATCACCAAGTCTTCCATCATGTGATTGTATTATCCAATAAGGGAACTACATGAAGATTACTAGATGCTGCCTTCAAACGTTTTCAATGGTTTATACTAATAACCGGACGACAGATATTTCCTACTTTTTGTGTGCAGCAGTGCTCTGGTGTAATCTGAAGAAACGTTAAAACGCAGCAAGTGTAATAAATAACAAACAGTTTTAACATTTTTCGGTGATAATTTAGGATTCAATAGCATAATGAGTTTTACAAAGTATTTCAATCCCAAGAGCTTCTGCTGAGTGTGCAAACGTAGAAACTCACAAAAAAAAAGAGATTGCATACAGATTGGTGAGTTTCTCAGAAACAAAATAAATTATAAACTGCATCTAAAAAAAAGAAAGTAAGTCCCAAGAAACTGGATTGTGGGAAAATTGTACTTTTAACAGAATACCCTCGTTCCATGTCCTTAATAATTTTGTTCTCGACATTATGCATGACTTCCTTGGAGGCGTCTGCCATTATGATGTTTGCAACATTTTTCTTTCATTAATACAACAAAATATAATTTCTGTAGATACCCTAAATAGTCGTAAGAGTCTTTTTCAATATGGTGACTGAAGTTCGTTATATCTCCACATCTGTTATAGATGTTAATAGGCTGCAGTCGCTTAAATAGAAAATATCTGCTAGAGAAACTTAAGACATTTATTCATTTTCCTCTATATACTAATGGCAAAAAGTCTTTAAGAAACAAATTTTTATAAGTATTTTTAGAACAGAAATGTATAATGAGGCTATGATTTGAGAATCCGAAAGGGGATTGATTATGTATGATTTCTGTTTTTTTTATTATTATTATTATTATTATTATTATTATAGAATAACATATGTATACCTACATAAATAAATACTTTATTATATACATGAACATTGATTGTTTTATTGTACCTAAACAGTAAACAAGTTTTAATAATTTGAATCTATGAAATAAAGTGACATTCACTATTAGGTAATTTGATATGAACTCATTTTTAAATTTAACTAGTTGTCCTATTAATTTAAAATTAGCTAAGTTTTGTTTTAAGTGAAACATAAATGAATCATCAGGATTTATTAAATAATGTGTAAATAGGGGGCATTTACTTTAAAATTGCTCATATCATAAACCATTGTTATGTCCTTTTCAAATTAAAGTATTGTACTTTGAAAACAAAAAGAAACATGAATGAATCAATGAAATTTTCCTAATAAGTGTTGGGGCAGTACTATTATTTCAAATTTACAAACACTTTAGATTTATTGTTATGCGTCTATCAAATGAAACAATTTTCCTTTAGAAAGAAGATGCAACAATATACATTTTATTATGCTTGTCATGATAATAACTTTATGGTTTTCTGATAAGTTCAAATGAACATTATGCTGTCGTTTTAAAAGGACCTACTATTTAAATCATCATTACGTTCGGTTGTTTTGAAAATGCATCACACGTTATCTTTTTGATTTAACTAGAAACACTAATGAAGACAAAATATATTTGATTCATTTTCAATCATTATCGTTTTTTTTAATTTTACAATGTTTTTTCTCTGAGTGCACAGACGTGGATAAACACTTCTTTATTTTACAGAATATACTCCCACGATATGCACCTTGCGTAAATTAAGCACTATTACAGATGGTGTTTCTAAATACATTCAATTTAACAACAAAACACGGGCTTTAAAACCGACCGCGACTTTTGATTTTTCACACGCGCCTTCACCAATTTCTCCACAAACTCACTTGTTCTCTTCGCTAGTTGGAAGTCGATCAATTAATCGTACTTATCAAGTTGACCGCCCGCGAAGGTTATTTGGATAGCGGTGCTCCGCGTTGCTGCGAACCCGTCGAGGATGACTAATATGTCCGACCCACTAAAACTTTGTAGGCAAATTTAGAACTTTGGAACGGCGTACGCGCCAAAGCGCGGCGCTGGCGTCGCATACTCGGTGGCCGTACGGCTAAATTTAGGACGAAAAACTCGAAAAATGCTAACGCAACGGTTTCTTACTGCTTTACTGAAAATTCCGTTCCGATTTGTTGGAGGAAAACTAAATGAAAGTGTGCGATTCGGATTTGTGGCTTTTCAGGCTCCGGCTGTTACAGCTGTCCGTCACACACTGATTGTTTAAAGAATGCAATCCAACAAATATTGAATTCTACGTAATATATAGCAAGCATTAGTGAATGTTTGTAAAATTCTAGGACATAGAGTTCGACAAAACGTTGCCGTGACAACAAATTTCATTGTTGTCAACAACTTGATGCAAAGTTTTCAAATCAATGCATGACGCCTATGAAAGGAAGTTATCAATCAACTATGTTTGCAAGATTGAGGTGAGTTAAAAAAACTCTATGGAATAATACAAAAATTGGCACATGCAATTGACGAAATGGGCACTTCTTTAGTCCTGAATACTGTTAACAGGTGATAGACCCTATGCAATACACACCAACAGGAGCAATAAGGCTGTCAGTGAAGGAACAGACGGATCGAAAAAGAAAGAAGGAACAGGTTGTGGGGTATACTCCAGGAATCTGCAAATTCAAATTAAATGGGCTATGGACAAACAAGCCAGTATAACACAAACAGAACTGGCGGGAATAACCATAGCCGCAAAAGAAATTTCCCATAGACAAATAACGGGAAAAACAATCAGAATCTACACTGATAGTAGACAATCATTACTGGCCCTACAGAGACACAAAATAACAACAGGGTCAGTATGAGAATGCCATCAGCATGAACAGTGTCATTCTATGCTGGGTCAAATGGCATGCACAGTGCAGAGGCAACAGGAAAGCTGACAGTCTGGCTAAGAAGGCAGCCAGTCTAAGTGTACTTGGACCTGGCCCTTCTAACATACTGCCGACCTCAGCAATAATGCTAATGAAAGAAAACACCCACAGAAAATTTAAAAAACTATGGGACGAAACTCATAGTTGTCAGTTGGCCAGAGATTTGCTTAGATACCCCGACAAGGATACAACGATGACCTACCTGGGAATGTCCAGGAAGAACCTGCGCTTCGGGACAGGAATTCTTACTGGTCATTTCCAGCTGAGAAAGCACCTTTATAAAATGAAGTTAAACGACACACCCCTATGCAGAGGCTGTGAACAAGAAGACGAGACTGTCCAACACGTACTCTGTGACTGCCCGGCAGTCTCCTCTAGCAGAGAATCCATTTTGGGAGAACGTTGGTCTACTTTGGCCGACTTGGGGGATATTCCCCTAGGCAGCATCACCACCTTCTTCACAAGATTAGGATGGTTGGAGGCCTAGGTGGAATCTTGTATCCCTCTGGAGGATGTACAAGGGGCCCAATGGGGCCTAGGTGCTGCGGTCACTCTTTGTGACTGCCCTCCCACAAACTCCAAACTGTTAACAGGTGAAGAATCCTCACAAAACCACAGTCACTTTTACATGAAAGAGAGCCTTGGGAGGCTGAAAACCCCTCCCTAACGTTTAATGAAGTGAAAATCCATTTGCCAGTGAGGTTTGCCTTATTGTCAGGTATTTTGATACCCAGCAGTCATTTGATAAAAACTGACATGGAATGCCTGCATGCAAAGTCACATAGAAAGCAATAACTCCAGGAAACTGCAGGTAGATGTGTATAAAAATTATACGGTTAAATTCCAAAATGGTCCTAGGGTTATACATCAAGGTAGCTGATAACTGAATAGTATGATAACCTACGGTTCAATACTATGGGAACTAAGACATTGTAGTTGGGGGCAATAAGACTGGATAAGTGGCGTATTCCCCAGGTGCATGACCTATGGCGCCAGCAGGAACGGCGAGAATTGACAATACTTCTAAGTTCCTTGTTTACTTTACTTTAGTATTGATGTAAATGGAGTGTGAAAAAAAATCGAGATCTTTAGGTATTTTTATTATGAGCTTGTTACCGATACATTTTTACTTCCCTCGCATACCGAAGGGAAGTATTGTATTCGAGAAAAAATCACCCTCCGAGATTTTTTCGAATTCTGACGTTTCAGAACACGTAGATTTCGAAAATATAGGTTTTTCAATTCCGTCAGTCTGTCTGTCTGTTGGTGCATTAACTAAAAAACTACTTGACGGAGAGTAGTCAAATTTGGTAGGTAGTTAACCCTACTGTAAGCGAAGAAATGGTAGAATTTTCACTGAAAAATATACAGGGTGGACCGTCTAAACGGAATAAATAGTGAAAAAAAAATTTTTTTTGCTCAAATTTAAAATTTCCACGTTTCATGACGCGCTAAACCTATTTCAGAAAAAAAAATTTTTTTACCAACATTTTTGAAAAATTTTTTACCACTAAAATAGGTGGAATATTTTTTTTGGTCAAATTTAAAATTTCCACGCTTCATGACATTCCAAACCTATTTCGGAAGCAAAAAAATTGTAACATTTTTTTTTACCATTTTGGAAAAAAAAATTACCACTAGAATAGATGGAAATTTTTTTTTGCTCAATTTTAAAATATACACGTTTCATGACAATCTAAACCTATTTCAGAAGAAAAAATTTTGAAAATTTTTTAACCAACATTTTGGAAAAATTTCAAAAAAAAAATATTTTTTTTCTTTGCTCAAATTTAAAATTTCAACGTTTCCATTGCATTATAAACCTATTCAAACTAATTTTTAAAAAAATTGATAAAATATTTCACTACTTACTATAGAATAGATGAAAAATGTTTTTTTGCCTAAGTTTAAAATTTCCACATTTCATGACATTCCAGACCTATTTCAGAAAAAAAAAAAAATTGAAAATTTGTTTCACACATTTTTGAAAAATTTTTTACTACTAAAACAGATGGAAATTTTTTTTTTTGCTCAAATTTAAAATTTCCATGTTTCATGACATTCTGAACCTATTGCAGGAGAAAAAAGACTGAAAATTTTTAACCAACAGTTTTGAAAAATTAAAAAGAAAATGAAATTTTTAACCACCACTATACTTTCACTTCACTGCGTGAATGTGGAACTGAAAATGTGTCTAATGGCAATAATATTTGACATATGCTATTATACTTTCATTGGAAAATATACAGAGTGGTCATCCCAAGAAATAATTCATGGTAGACCTGTTATTTAATATTCAACTTTTGCTGTTTTATGAGCACTATTTTTTTGACCAAAAGTTATCAGGATTTCTTTGTAATAATTACAATAACTATGTTTCCATTATTATTCTCAATGTCATTTCGTATTTAATAATTATTTAGAGTGACCGCCATGCACAAATAACGAGGGAAGTTCTGTGTAAATACCTTTACCGATTTTTTTCGTTATTTTTTTATGGTATTCAATAATATTCGACCATCTGGATAAGCTGTTAAAGTTTCAACTTAATAAGAGTATATCCATTCCTTAAATATTCAATGTTAAAAACTGGGTTTCAGTACAAAGCGCTTCGCCGACTCGTGACGTCATTCTGCATATACATTACGGCCTTCATTCGGCACAAAATTCACTAGACGTCAAAAATGCCCATTTTCTTTCGTTCGTGTCGAGATGAAGTTTCGATTTTGACCCTGCAATTAACGATGTCGATACATCGCCGATCTTCCTCTTTCGATGGAGACATAAAGACAGCTCTCACTCAAAATATTTATTTAGTTACGAACTTTTTTTTGTTAGCTTTTCTGGGGGTATCGCGCACCCCCCACTAAGAAAAACCACACCATCGGTGAAAAAAGCTTTATTTTACTGAGAACTCGTTAATCGTTGAAGATATAAAAAAATCTTGACTAATTGCCTAAAAAAAAAGTCCCCTTGTAATTTTCTTGTATATGCCATGGTTTTCGAGAAAATCGATACTGAAAAAAATTGTTTATTTGAAATTTTTTGCGCGCGGTCTATAGAAAAGATTGAATTGTTCGAAAACCAAACATGCTAGGAAGAAAAATCAAAATAGGTTTTAAAGTGGATATAAAATACTCTTATGTGTTTCCATTTTTGATGGCTATTAATATCTATTAGTGTACAAAAATAATATAATATAGTTACCTCTTCATTTTTTGCACTTTTAACTATTCACAGGCCCATAAAAAATAACTGACTTTAATATAAGTTATAAATGCATTACGTTTCAGTTCAAGGTAGTACTTCAATGCAGAAAAAGTTAGGAATCAAAATATTCACATTTACAAATTTACCAGCATGTTGAAGTTAACCAAATTTTGGCCAATTTTGTGTTGTTTCCTAAAAAAAAAGACCCAAACATCTTGAAAACTTAGCTCAAAAATTTTTTTTTGAGTTTATATATCATATTTTTTTTTTCTTCTTCAATTCTGTGGGACTTCCTGCCACATGTATATTTTCTTTTTAAGCGGTGCTCAGGGAATCTAAAAAATATCACAATTAACCAGTATGTTACTGGTAAATAACCTCTACGCCTGTGACTTTTACGTCAAAGGATCAGTTAAAGGTTGTTTTTTTTTAAATAAACAACACAAAAGTATAAAATCTTGAAATTAAATATTACGCCGACGTTTCGGAAATCTATTCTGTTTCCTTTTTCAATGCTTTTTTTGAAAAATCTTTTTTTCTGTGTATGATAAATACACAGCTCTAAGAATGTTCGTTATATTCAATAGCCATAGATACTTAGTATTTACATAGAACTGTTGATATAGTTAACAGTTTTTGTAGTTTTTATACAATGTTAAGTTTGTGAAGTTCTTCTTTTAACATCGGCAACCAAGTTGTACAGACACCTACGGAACAATTCGACACGCATCTATCTTCATTCAATAATATTATCGCGGATTCTCTAATTTTTCTTTTTTTGCTAATTGCCTCTTTTGTTAAAATTTTTGCCGAGTCCCAGTTTATTCTGTGTCCATTCTCCCAAGTGTGTTCGCAGATCTTGGAGCTCTGAATTTTATTTTTTCTTATATAATTTTGACGTTCGCCCAATCTTACACTAAAAGGTCTGGATGACTCACTCACGTATTGTTTGTTGCATTCACATGGAATACTATAAATGCAGTTTTTTGAAGTTTGCTCGTGGTTCTACGGTTTCGTCTTTATCAGAATAGATCTTAAAGTGTTGTTTGTTTGAAATACGTCCTAATATCAAATCTATCACCGATGCGGCGCAACTTTTCGGATAATCCGCATACACAAGGAATTAACGCTGTGTAACGTTTTTCAGGTTTTTGTCGTACCTGATTGTGATTTTCAATATTTATGAAGGTTTTATCGACAAAACCCCCAGGGTATTGGTTATTTATAAGAACCTCCTTTATAAACCGCTTCTCATGGTTTAGTATTTCATCATTAGAAAAAATTATTTTGGCCCTATCATACAAACATTTTACAACACCCTCTTAACGTGCATCGACTGATTTGAGTTGAAATTTAAATATCTGTTGGTATGTGTTGGTTTTCTATAAACACTTGTTTCAATTGTACCAGTCACTCTTTCAGTTGAAACATCTAAAAATGGTAATTCATTTCTAGTTTCCTTTCCTAAAGTGAATTTAATAGAAGGTTCTTTATTATTTAAGTGTTCCAAAAAACCATCTAGTAACTCAATACCATGAGACCAGATTGCAAAGATATCATCTACGTATCTCCACCAGATAATCGGTTTGTCTGCACAATTTTGAACATGTCTAGTCTCAAAATCCTCCATAAATATATTGTTTACAATCGGTGACAATGGAGAACCCATTGCCATACCGAAATCCTGCTGATAGAAATCATTTTCCAATTGAAAATAAGTTGTTTTTATACACATAGTTAAAAGTTCCATTATGGTATTTACACTCAATTTAGTTCTAGCTTCCAAATTGTTTTCATTTAACAATTTGTCTTTGATTATTTTTAAAGTTTTGTCTACTGGGACGTTAGTGAGCAGACCAACTACGTCAAAACTAACCATCAGCAAAAAATATGTTTCAAAAAAAGCCTTGAAAAAGGAAACAGAATATATTTCCGAAACGTGGGCAAAATATTTAATTTCAAGTTTTTATACTTATTTGTGTTGCTTATTTAAAAAAAGCAATCTTTAACTGTTCCTTTGACGTAAAAATCACAGGCGTAGAGGTTATTTACCAGTAACATACTGGTTAATTGTGATATTTTGTAGATTCCCCGAGCATCGCTTAAAAAGAAAACATACATGTGGCAGGAAGTCCCAAAGAATTGAAGAAGAAAAAATTAAGATAATGCCACAAATAACATTTAGACAATATATTATTATTGTTTCTAATCATTTAATATGTAGTTAAAAAATTGTATTAAAAAAACATCAAAAAATTAAATATGCAGCCGTTTTTGGATTTTTTTTTGCTAACTTTAACATGCTGCTAAATTCGTAAATGTGAATATTTTATTCCTAACTTTTTCTGCATTGAAGTACTACCTTGAACTAAAATATAATGCATTTAAAATTTATATTAAAGTCAGTTATTTTTATGGGCCTGTGAATAGTTAGATGTACAAAAAGATATAACCATATTATATTGTTATTTTTATATACTAATAAATATCAATAGCCCTCAAAAATAGCAACACAAGAGAGTATTTTATATCCCCTTTAAAACTCATTTTGATCTTTCTTCCTAGCTTGTTTGGTCTTCGAGCAATTCAATTCAGTTACGGAAGGAAAATTTCAGATAGATTTTTTACGAGCTGGTGCATTTTTTACTTTATCGACTGGACTAGTTGCCATCTTGGATTTTTATTTTAGACCTGAGATTTCAACTCGGTGACTTCTTACCATTTTCAATTCAGATGTATAGTAGTTTTCAATTTTCTATTTTCGTACCCAAAGATATCGTGATTTTCCTGTCGCCACATTGGATTTTCATTGTTCTTACCTTACTGAATACTAAATGAATGAAAGTATACCATACTGAATTTTCAACAACGTTTGACAGACGTTTTGTGATTCATGTAATGTTCTAGCCAAAACTCTCTCCCGTTAGCTCCTTGGTGACAACAGTCCAACGTTCTGCTAGTCGTCCTCTTCGAAGAGGACCTCATGTTTGTGTACATGGTGGTATGAAATAAACGTCTCTTATTATGTTATTATTAATCTTATCAGACACTTGTTTACTACAATTTTAATTCGCCCTGGGCAAAATGAGCCTGATCATTGTCTCATTTTTATTTCTGGCCCCTTCCGTCCAGTCCTTCAACTGCCACGGCGCCGCGTGTCGAGGATGTCTGGCCCGCTCCTTACCTGAGTTCCAGAAAAACCCTACTGATACGTTTAACTTTGAATAATAGCCGTTTGAAGTTAATTGATTCCAGGCATTGGAAATCGATTCGGTCCATATTATTATTATAGCGGAGCGTGTTGGTATAGGATAAATATTATCGATGAGCAGATTCGGTATTCAGTTATTTTCAATTAAAAATAAAATAGGCCATAGTGTAGCAACAATTATTACTAGCTAAACAAACATTCCTTCCTTGAATTAACTGTGGTGGAAAATGTCCCGGTTAAATTTAATAAAACAATAAACTAGTGTCACGTACGTGTGACAAATAGTTTCACGCACAATTAAAACTAACATTTTTTTTATATAACATAATATAATGCTACACGCCTTTAATGACATTAACGCTGTGAATATATTTACATTGTATATTATTGTTGTTACGCGATGGCTGCCTGTTTACGGCTGTAAAAATAGATGTGATGTAATAATTCGAGATGACCTCTGTCTACATGCTACACAAGACGTAATCGACAATTTAATGCGATTTCTATTTTTATTAGGTACGACCGTTAACAATTTAAATAACTATTTGGACAGGGGTTTTGAAACTAGAAGCTGTTCGGTATTTGCACATATGCTTGCGTGTAGAATTGGGTGTTTTCCGTATATGTAAAATTCATTATTATATGAATTAAAATATGCTTTTATATTATGTCATTAGGTCTAAATAAATATTTAATTCTCAACATTACTTCAAACTCGAATTATCAAAGGATTTCTAAAACGGTAGTGACGTCGGTACTCGTATAAATGACGAATTGTTTACATCTAACCTAAATTAAGCTCTTGTTATATAAGGAGATTTCAGCTAATATCAACAATTTCGGGAGATGACATCCTGTCCTTATAGAGTAGGCGCAATATTTAATAATAATAATAATAAGTTCTTGAATGCATGACAGAACGGTATTTGCATAAAAAAAAGAATCATCATATACCGGTAAAACACCGAGAAAACGATCAGTAAATAATAATAATAATAATAACTCACCGACACAAAAGAGTGGTCAGTTATCTCCATTGGGTCATCAGAAGCTCAAGGTCAAAATTTTTGCCGAAAATTTAAAACAGCAATTTCAAACATAGGCTTAATTGTTAAAAACAATGGTTTTTAGCGAAAATTCTCATTTTTTGATGTTTGACTTTTGAACGAAAACGATACGTAGGACAAAATATAAAATATGAAGATTTTTATCAATGCACGTCGTTTGAGACTTATAGTGACCTTTCATCTTTGACCGTTCAATTGTTATAAACAAATTCAGGGTCCTAAATTAACATTTTTTTTTCTGTTCAAAAAAAGGTCATACGGATATTTTATTGTGATCAGAATGTTGCATTTTGTTCATAGAATTTACAGTTTTATTTTTGTGTCGATATCTCGCGTATTTTGCAATTGTTTAAACAAATAAGCTAATTTGTTTATGAAGGATTTATGACTTTCCATGGCATTTTTGCACTCTCCACCCCCGACAATCGATAAATATTGATAACGAGTACCATTTCTATGTGATCTTGCATCTTTTTTCTTTTTTTTTTACTCCCCGCCAACGTTTTCAAAAAAATTTCTTAGTAAACAAATGAAATATCTCAGCTTAGGAATGTCGTATCGAAATGAGATTATCTACAAATGCAAGATAATAAAAAACGGAAAATTTTGAGCCTAGATAGACCTCGATCCGTTAAGAAGAACCGGATATATAGACCATTTTGCGTTTACGACCGTCAGTTGTTTATTAATTAATTTTTAAAATCTTGTGACAACATAAAGTTAATATATTAAACTAACTAGTTTTCAATTGTCACAAAAATCCTTTGGTTTTTTCATAAATTTTTTGCTTTTCTAACAATTAATTTATGAACGCTGTACGTTTCTTAGTGCTTACGCTCCGAGTGACTTGCGCAATAACAACTTGGTATATACAGAATTCAAGGCGCGCTCGGATTTATACGCACTGTGCTTCAAAGTGGTTTAAAGAGTCATTTAAAGGTATTTTTATTTTATTTCTAAATCTTCTTAAGTTTAATTGTTTTTATATAGGGTGTTCTTTAATGGCGTGCTAATATTCCTTAGGTAATTTTACGAAGAAAAGTTCATATGAACATATGTCCGAAACGGCTTAAATTTCTTGCTACAGGGTGTTGACAACAATTTGTTTTAATCGTTATTTTTCAATATCTCAGAAAGTACTTTAGATATTATTTTCAATTTTGGTATGTGTTAACAGGATATAAAACCACATATTTTAATTAGAAAAGTTATTTTATCGCTCCGCCAGCGGCGTCCCT
The DNA here is from genome assembly GCA_963583905.1 of Stenurella melanura. Taxonomy (NCBI): domain Eukaryota; kingdom Metazoa; phylum Arthropoda; class Insecta; order Coleoptera; family Cerambycidae; genus Stenurella; species Stenurella melanura. Next base: position 5,584,522 of record OY757309.1, read on the forward strand.
GCAAACGTGTCCTCTGATAATTTTTACCAAGAAAGTAGTACGCCACTGATATTTTACCATGTGGATATTGTGGATATTTTTCCTGATTAGCCTAATCAATTCTACATGAAAACGGTCTCGCGCGTTTTTCTCGTCAGACGCACAGTTCTTGAATAAAACAATTAAATTCAAATTGAAACTAATTACACAGACACACACAAAAAAAAAAAGTTGTCGATTACACGGACTAGACCAATCAGTTCTGGTGTATTTTGGCTTACTGAATCCGAATCCGGTGTCAGTTTTGCGCTACCATATCACGATTTTTTTCTATCCTCAAAAAACAGCTAGAAAAATGCAATTTTGCATTTTTGCATTTTCTGTTTTTCAGAATGAAGCAAAAAATTTATGAAAAAACCATTGAAAACAAATTAACTTTATGTTGTCACAAGACTTTTTTTTCAAAAAGTTAATTAATAAACAATTGACAGTCGTAATCACAAAATCTATCTCCGGTTCTAGTTAATGGATCGAAGTCTATCTAGGCTCAAAATATTCCCTTTTTTATTATCTTTCATTTGCGGTAATTTCATTTCGATACGACATTCCCGAGCTAAGATATCTCATTTGTTTACTAAACAATTTCTTTAAAAACGTTGGTGGGGGGTAAAAAGAAAGAAATAGTGGCAAGGGCACATAGAAATGGTAATTTTTATCAATATCTATCGATTTCCGGGGGTGGAGAGTGCAAAAAATGCCAGGGTAAGTCGCAAATCATTAATAAAAAAAAATATTTGTTTAAACAATTGGTAATACGCGAGATTTCGACAGAAACAAAACTGTACATTCTATGAACAAAATATAACATTTTGACCACAATAAAATGTCCGTGTGACCTTTTGTTGACCGGAAAAAAAATGTTAATTTAGGACCATTGTTTATAACAATTCAAACGGTCAAACAACACGTATTTATAAAATCTTTATTTTTTATATCTCGACTTTTAAAGTCAAGTTAAAAAGTCAAAAAACATCAAAAAATGAGATTACTCTCTCAAACCATTGTTTTTAACAATGAAGCCTGTGTTTTATAATTTTTATAACGCCACCATCCAGTTCAGCGCAATTTTTCCTTTAAGAATAGTCAATAAAATTGCTGTTATAATTTTCTGACCAAAAAAAAGTTAACGACGATCGGCCTACTACTTTATTTCACTATCATACTCATGTCTGCATCAGAAATAAGCATATATTCGTATACTGCCTATTTTATATTTCACACAATCTCGCAAAATGCGAAAGAAATCATCCGACCAGTTGAACCCAGCAAGATTAGAAAATAGGAAATTCTTATATACATTTTTTTCAATCCGGATTAGGGAAGGATCGCATCGACGGGAAAGTAATTAGGAATTGTTGGAGCATAAAACGGGCCATAAAAAATCTAGGGCAAAGCTAATGGCATATTTTATATCCGACGTATCGAGGAAACGATATTCTAGCGCATTTAAATATCATTTGTATGGTGAAAATAAAACATCGATTTGCCATAGCCGCAAATAAATTTGTTTCGGTAATATGCTAGAATAAGTTTAATAGCAGATTATGTTTAAAAATTCGGAATGATACAAATTAAAATATATCAAATGAACTTCTTTAATGCGATATATTTTTTCTCATATAATGGTATTCTGAAAATTGATTGGAAGTGTTACTTACATCTGTAACTCAAGTAGGTCGTTACCACAAACACTAAAACCCTGGACACTATACTCGACGAGCGTTTCATCTGGAAATGATTAAATGGAAACTATAGGCAATGACGTAATTCGCTCAATCAGAGTACTTTTACCTAAGGATTGTCATAGCCAAACGATTGTTTTGAAAACATGTTGGAATAAACTAAACTAGTTCTTCCTTATTGATATGTTCCTTAACTCTAGCTAAAGTTGACCGTTATGTTTGGCCAATATAGTTTAAATTAGAATCTTCAGTGCCAATTGACCAAATACCGGAAACTTTTGTTTATCTTCCAAAAAATTGTAATTTATTTTTCGATAGATGTAGAACTATCATATCTCTTCTTCTCAGATGTGAGTAAGTCGAAGTTGATATTGAATGAAATTCTCATTGAATTTGAAAGATCGAGGAGTTTTGATTCAAGTCTTTCATTAATGTTTTCTTCTCCTTAAGGAGACGAAAGCTGACTAAGTCTATAAAATCATTTGTTTCGAAATTACTCAAAATTTTTAGTAGTTAAATACAACTCTTTACTAAAGTAAAATGTAATTTTTCAGTACGAATCTAACGTTAAATAAACACCATATGTATCCATGTGTTCCTTTGCAATTACTGTCAGAATCAAAATCTGAGTATCCTGAGTTTGACAATTGTTATGTATAACCTGAAAATGCATCAAGAATACCTTGGCAGACTAAATTAAAACAAATAAATAAGTAGTAGGATTCATAACTTTGACAATAATTGTTATTAACATACGTTTTGTTATTAATATATTCAAGTTAATTTTATTTTAAAATCGTTTTTCTATAACTGTTATGTTTTCAAGAAGTGAACAAATAGATAATTTAACAATTTATGGACATGTGGCTTCAGAAGCCGAACGTATTTATTATATTGAATATTCTGCCAAGGCATACTTGATAAATCGGATTTTACATAGTAACTAGTTGAGCGCGTGGAATTAGGTGTCAATTAATTTGAGCACTTTGTACTTTAGTTCTTCAATTTTTCAGTTTTTAGTTTTTCCAGTTTTCAGTTTTTTAGTTATTCAGTATTTCAACTTTTCCGTTTTTCAATCTTTCAGTTTTCTGATTTTAGTTTTTCAGTTTTCAGTTTTTCAGGTTTTCACTTTTTCGTACTCTTGAGTTTCGATCACATACTTGTAATCTGCGACTTTGATTACGTTCAAACAGTTGAATCAGAGGATAAACGGCAAGACTGGTCCGCCATGTTGAAGCCACCATTTTGAATTTTAGGGTTTCGATGTCTTATTTGTAATCAGAGATCTCAGTTGCCTAGAGATACTGACTTTCAAACGAGTTTGACAGTAAATGACAAGTTTTGACCTATGTTGATGCTGCTATTTTGAATTTTTGAGGAACGGTCACATATTCGTAATCTGTGACCTCGATAACCCTCACATACCGATTTTCAATCGAATCGGACCATAAATGATAAAATTTGTCGCGATATTGTGTCGCCATTTTGAATTTCTCAATTTCGATATCATATTCGTAACTTGCTACGTCAACGACCACCACATACCGATTTTCAGCGGAATCGAACCATAAATGATAAAAATCATCCGCCATTTTGGCGCCGTCATTTTGATTTTTGCTCTTCCGATTTTATATTCGTAAACAGCGGCGTCAATAACCCCCGCATACCGATTTTCAGCAGAATCGGACGATAAATAAGGAAATTATTTTAATGCAATTTTTGCTAATTTGTTCACATCTTATATATGGTGTAAACGTGAAGGTTTTTCAGTACCCTACCTTACCCGCCCGATAATTAGAAAATTTAAAACATGGATTTTTGAAAGATTTATAACTAAGTAAATAGGTGGAACGGAAGGTCGTTTTAGGTCTCCAAGGAAAGAGGAAGATTGGTATTTTATCCCGACACTAAATCGCAATGGCGGAATCGGATATCCAGCTCGGCACAAGCGAAATGAAAATGGATTTTATGGTCAAAATTGAGAAACATCGATTTTTCAAAAATTCGTAACTAAATAAATACGTGGAGGGAGCGCGACTATGGAAAGAGGAAGATTGGCGCTTTATTCTAATACCAAACTGTATCGGCAAAGTCGGAAATTCGGCTCGGCAGGAATGAGAAAAATGCCTTCTTTAGACGTGTCGAAATTCAGAAACATCAATTTATTATACGCACATAACTAAATTAGTAATTGGAGTGGAGGATCGGCCGACATCTCTTTGAAAAGAAGAAAACTGCCGTTGTAACAAAAGTCAAATTAAGGGAGTCAAGTCCGGCCCTGTGCAACAGAATAACCGTATTCCGAGCTTGGTAACATTTTAAGGGTCGAGGCTTTAGTAAACTATCGTAAAATACCAGTCATAGATACATCTGTTTTATGTTATTTTAGAGTCCAGGAAACGTGCTTTGTTAACTTTACTCTTTATTAGGTAGTCGACGTTAGCCACTTGTAGACAATAAATAACCATCCAAATTATTTTATGTCCAATTTGCTTTGCCCACTTGTTGAGTTAAGGGCACTTGTTGAAATACCCACCGGGGGTCTAGTGAGATTTTTCAGGACTAAAGCAGTTGATAGAGAATTCTAGGAACATATGTAATAGACCATAAGATAGATAGGCCAAAGAAGGCAGATTTTTTCCCCTATGCAAAGGCAAAGAAAGGAACAAAAGGGTTTTTTTTCCATCTGCTGGACTGGTATTAAAATTTTAAAGATAGACCATATGATAAATACCATGGTCCGTTAGGTAATTTCAAATGCGAGGGTTTAAAGTTTACTGCCCACTTTGGAAACGTATTATTTCTATGTAGAGATTATCTTGACTCTTGGTTTAACTTCGGTTCGGTCATCATCTAGAGTATTAGTAGTATAGTAAATTCTCGTTTTGCGAACCTTTTTCAATTCTAAAGTTTAAGTACAAATTGTTCAGTATTTTGCCGGGTTTAATAAGTAGAAAATTAATGTGTTGTAATCGAACTAAGAATATTCGGTCGCGGTAGCTAAAGATTTGAAATTGCCGCGGACCATTTTATTTCTTGATATAGAGTAATTATCGTTTGTTAATTTATTTAATCGTCTTTAAGTGTTTGTGATTGTCAATTTCATTTGCTTTCATTTTCTTATGTAAATATAGTGGTTTAAGTGTTTTGAGAAATCACGTGTTTTATTTGCTTGTCATGAAATTAAGTTCATTTTACATTCAGTAAAGTTTGTTGGTGAAGTAACCTGGTTGATGGACACCAAAAAGGATAAAATCACCTAGAAAGCAAAGGGTAAGCACAGTTTTGTTTTCGATGGATATACTATAATATCGACGGAGTTTGCAAAGTGATTGGGGCCACTCCGTACTCTGCCAATGGTAATGTCTAATTAAATCATGTAATTAGGGGAATAAAACCCTAGTTATTACACCGTTTTATCGATATCGTAAATGTCAGAGTGGAAATCGGAATTTCGGCTAGGCCTGGGCGAAAGAAAAATGGCTTTTTTGGTAAAAATGGAAATTACATAAAAATAATTGTTAAAAAACTTAGGAGGTACAATACTTATTATTTCAATTTAGTCAGCCAAAACATAAGCTGATACATCCCGTCGACACCCGATATGTACCAAATTTGAAAGAAAAATGATAAGTTTAAAAAAGTTATGAATTTTACACTTCTTATATAGAGAAGCAGGACAAAATACTCGCTATTGAAAATGAGGCGAAATTCGTCATACAGAGTGATCTCCAGAGGTGTGCATACTGTCGTGATTTATGTAAACTACATATCATTATAATTTTAGAGCAAAATGTTTTAAGGCAATTGCTTCCACATCCACACGTAGTGGATTGGAAGTATAATAATCGTAAAAAAAAAATTCAAAAATTTTTTTTCTTGAAATGGGCTTAGAATGTCATGAAACGTCGAGATTTTAAATTTGAGCGAAAAAAAAATTTTTTTCTGTCTGTAACTTTTTTTGTCCGCACGTTTTCTCCGGAACGGTTCAAGATATTGACTTGAAATTTTGTACACGTATATACTATAACGAAATCTGCAACAGGATTATTTTTTTAACATATCCGGTGAAGGGTTGGGGGGTAAATAGGGGGAAATAGGTAAAGCAAGCGGGTAAGAGTACAGAAACTTGGAATTCGGTGTATGTACTAGAAGTCAAGGCCTTAAAATTTTTAAAAATAGTTTCCATCTCACCCCCTCCCCCCCATTTCATTATTAAAGGGGTTAATACAATAAAATTGAGATATTCACTTGAAATTTGGTATACGTTTGTATTATAACGACATCTGGAACTACATTATATTTTGAGATGATTCCGTTGAAGGGTTGGAAGTTAAATAGGGGTAAATAAGGGAAAATAAGTAAAGCAAGTTGGTAAGAATACAGGAATCTGGGATTTGGTGTACATACTAGAAGCGAAGGCCTCAGGTTTCTTTTTTATAAGATTTTCCATGGCTCCACCACCCCCACTCCCTTATTAAAAGAGTTGATAAAGTTAAATTGAGATATTCGCCTGAAATTTGGTACACGTATGTATTATAACGACATCTGAAACTAGATTATATTTTGACACGATTCCATTGAAGGATTGGGTGTAAGTAGAGGTAAATGGGGAAAAAGAAGTAAAGCATGCTGTAAGAGTACAGAAACTTGGGATTTGGTGTATATGCTAGAAACTAAGTTCTCAGGCTTCTTTCTAATATTTTCTATAACATCTGCCCCAAATATTATTAAAATTCTATGACCAGTAATTTTCACATACTAGAGTGCAAATATAGTCAAAATATTTTCTTTAAAGTGACTGGGATGAAAAATCTGGATGTGGAAGTAGTGATTCCTTAGGCAGCGGTTTTTTAATAAGACCATCATGGAACTAGTAAAAGTTACAATTGGGTGTTGCAGACTGGGAATATCTATTTAAACAATAAAAATAAAAATGTCATTGAGTGTGCACTTAATCCCAGTCACACCTCGTAAAATTTAATTGTGTAAGTGAATTGTACCCTATCCTAGAAAAATATTAATCAAAGATATTCGCAACCTGCCACGCCCGATTGCAACATCTACACTCGTTAATATAATGTTACTTTAGAAATGCAATTTCAGTTATGTTATTAAATTATATCCTTATATGGAGAAAGCAATTAAGAGCTTACCTAAACTATCTTGCGTTTTTCATAAAAAAGCTATTTTCATATTATTTATCTTCATAGTTTCAAAACTATATTCGGTATAACATGAAATAAAATGATTGCTGATTAAAGGATGCATGAAAAAGTTCAATATAATGACTGAAAAAATTGTAGGAATGACTCGCCGTAATAAATTTTTTTAAGAGACTGTATCTCCTCAGGAGTGCTATAATTTAAGTAGCAGAGGAAAGTTAGGTTAGGTTAAACCGTTTTTGACCTGGTTTCTAATTGGCGAGGCACCTAGTAGTAAATTTAAAAACTGGGCGTATCAATGTTTGTCAAATTGACATCTCCAGCAATAACAAAATTTGTTATTATTAGTTTGATCGATAAGGGATCATCATAATTATGTGGAATTTACAGCATAAATATATCTAGTGCATCTATAAAATACCTCCTCGCTCTGATCCTTATATTTATTAAAATTTAACGTATATTATAGGTACATAAATACTACTTTTATTCTAACAAAATATGAACACTTTAATTTTATCCCGGGAACACCGTTTAAAAGATCTGGCAGTCATTTTATAGATTAGAACTAATAATCATAAAGCACCACCACATGACATCTCCGGATCGGATAATCAACAGTGATTTAGTTCCGTATCCGCACCGCCATAACCACAGACAACACTGACAGGACAGTCATCGGGGCACCCGGCCATCGATCGTACGACATCCTGGTGCACACACTATCGTTTCCGAGCCTGCGCTTCCATGGCTTGCAGTTACCTTTCTCTACGTCACCCACTGCGAAAACTTTTAGTTTCCTATTGTGATTGTTTAATAAGTGGGCGGAACAAAGGAGGAAATTCGCTGGAAACAATGACGTCGTAGCCGGCAATTTCAATTGTTACCTGAATCGACTCAAAATATTCGTATACGGGCTTTTAGGGAAAATACTAATAGTGCAGGAGCTAGAGTAGGTATAGCCAGGGAGACAGCGACAGATTTTTCCCGTTAATATCTATAAAGCTTGAATTTTTTCCAAAGAGAGTTTAGATAGTATCTATAATGAAGGTGTAATTCTACCAAACTCTTAGTGGTGCATAAATGGGTAAAAAATTAAACAAAAAAATAGATCAACGAAAATGTCGTTTTTCGAATTGTCACGAATTGTCAAAAAATGACGATTCGCCTTCGCTCCCGCCGGCCGCAATTTTCGATTTTCACCTCGAGATTCACGTTGTACGGTCATTGTCGACCTTCTTCTCGCCTTCGAGACATAGAACGGGTCTCCAATACAAGCGTCTAGAGAGACCGAAATGCGAAAGCTTCGAGCATGCGCATTACCTTGTAAATGTGTAATAAATTCGTGCAAGTGGAGAAATTGAAATATTTCCTATTTTGTGAAAATAGGTGGAGGGCACCGCCCGCACCCCCCATTTTCTTGTCTGCGACGCCAATACTGCCTGCGGCGCTAATAATTATTAACAATTAGATATCAAAATAAAAACCTACTAACCTAACCTAAAGAAATCAGAAGAAAGAATGAAATTATTATATAAAAAGAAGGAAAACCTAAAGAAATCAGAAAAGAATTTGTAAAAAAATATATTAACCGTTACAGAATTTAAAAAAAAACTCAGCGGACGCATGAATTTGAACCCGGGACCCTTCGCACCATAAGCTAAAGTTTTTCTTTTACTGTAACAGATTTATTAAATATTAAAAGGGTACAAACATTGCCTCCTCGGACCGCGATCCGGATCCAACCAGACCACGGCGCGTGACGTCGTGGCGGACGTTAGGTTGGACGGATCACGACCGGTTCGGTTTAATATAAGGGAAAAACAAAAAAAAAACGAAAGCTAAAACACCTGTGACGGCTTAAAATTAACATTAAAATTCGTAACCTATGCGCTAACCATCTCGCTGAAAGCAAGCGCTAGAGCAAAGAAGAAATAGTCAAACTAATGATATCACGTGTTGGGCGTGTCGAAGCTTTCGCATTTCGGTCTCTCTAGACACTTATGTCTCCGATCGCCGTATTTATTCAGTTCTTACGTTCGAAAAATTGACTTGCGGTCGTGCTAATCGGCGACTATTTTTAAGTGGTTTCCCGAGTTCGAATCCCGCCCGAGGATACTTTTTTCTCGTTTTCAATTTTTCGGCAGATATTTTTGATTCTATAATTGCTATTCGCTCCGTTCTATTGCATTCCTCGAAGAAGAATAGTGTACGTTCGTTAACGAGGTGGAGTAGTACAAAAGCCATCTGCGATTGCTGACTACAATAAATGCAAAGATTTCATAGATATTTCGGACCAAAGTCCTACTCGACTGTACTACGAAAGTCGATAAAATAGTACGGTAAAATAGCAATTGAGCTTCTATTTGGGTCAGCACTTGCCAACGCATACATAGTGCACCAGAAAATCATCAATCAGAAACTTTCTATCACTTCTTCCAAAGAGGAGCTGGTCAGCCATTTCCTGGATCTTTCTAAGCTTGAAAATATTGAAACGTCCAACCCACGTGCTTGCGAAGGCCACCACTTAGAAAAGATTCCGTCTTCTGCCCGAAGAAGATATGTTAAGCAAAACTTTCCTCCGAAAATGGACGAAAATTTGCACAAAACATAACGCAATTTTATTGCTTCAGATGTACTCAGTGTGACAAATTTTACTGCATTACGTGTTTTGTAATATTTATAGTTGTAATATATAAGCGGTTTTTGATATTATAATTTTCTTTTTTTACATAGTTTTTCACTTATAATTGGCTTCGTATACGTATTCCGCGGCGGAAAATGCAAAACTTCTCCGAGAAATGCGGAGCAAAGAATAATTATAGAATCAAAAATATCTGCCAAAAAATTGAAAACGAAAAAAAAGTATCCCCGGGCGGGATTCGAACTCAGGAAGCACGACCGCAAGTCAATTTTTCAAACATAAGAACTGAATAAATACGGCGATCGGAGACCCGTTCTATATCTCGATGGCGAGGAGAAGGTCGGCAATGACCGTACAACGTGAATCGCGAGGTGAAAATCGAAAATTGAGGCCAGCAGGAGCGAAGCCGAATCGTCATTTTTTGACAATTCGTGACAATCCGAAAAACGAAATTTTTGTCCACCTATTTTTTTGCTTAATTTTTTACTCATTTATGAACCACTAAGAGATTGGTAGAATTGCACCTTCATTATAGAGACTATCTAAACTCTCTTTGGAAAAAATCTAGCTTTATAGAAATGATTTCACGAAAAGTGTCGCTGCCTCTCGAGCTAGTATGGCGGCACTTGAGCCAGACAGTATGTCACGTGCGAATCACTTACTTTTCACTTTAATATTTAACATAAGATCTTTATGTAGCAAGGTTCTCATTACGCCAATATGATTTTTATAACTATATAAATTTTGTATACCACATTTTCTATAAAACTAATTATTATGTGTCTTTAATCATAGCTGAGTTTGTTAATTGATTTTTCTGCGGTAGATCGAGAGCGTACTCTGCCCTTAGATCTATCCTATTTCGTATTCGTATATTTCACTAACCCTCTGCCTGAAATACCCTATGGTATTATTATTATTTTTCTCTTTTCCATTCGCAGCGTTTTGCCTGGGTTCAATCAAAATGCTGGACTTTCAAATTCAATCAGATTCATTAGTAATCCTCAAGGAATTTTCTGACTATACGACACGTATTTTTTATTATTATTATATTAAAAACACTATGAAGAGCTTGTATGTAAATATATGTTTATAAACCTGTAGAGGTACTAGTTCCTGTAAAACAAATGCCATGTGCATGACAATATGTTCACACCTATTTATATGAGCGGAAGAATATTTTCTGTAGAATATTTATACGCCACCTCTGTACATCGTCTAATTATCTGAGTGATTATAATAACCATTATTTACGAAGATGATGTTTAAGCACACGAGCCGTAAGCGAGTGGCGCAAATCCTCTGACTGAATAATGGTCATAATCGCAAATGTCATTTAGTTAAGGTACATAAAAAGTGTTGGCGCGATTGACTTTGCGGTAAAGATCACAAACCCCGACATTTTTTTATTTGCCTTGAATATATATGAAGAGATCTATAATACTATGCCTTTTCTACACTTATTAAACAAATACATGATAACATTAATCAGTACCTACTCGTAACAAGCGGAAAACGTAAACAAACAATATGGCGGTACACTTGACTGTCACTCGTGTTGACTGTCAGTCGCAGCAGCAAGAGTTGATCGCGGTCGATTTAAAATATCATCGAATCAGAGCGAAACAGTGATTTTTGAATTTGTGTTTGTGATTGGCCGTTTGCAGTGAATTATGAATCGATGATTCAATACAGTAAATTATTATAGGTACGATTTTTCACCAAGAAATGGTAATAATTGTTATACAGAATCAGAAAGTATTCGTTTTGGTATGGCAATAATTGGCAATAAGTGGAAGCGAGAGCGAAGCAACTAGGCTATTCTTTTCTATCGTATGTATAACACATTGTACAAAGCGCCACCTGCTATCTCCACCACATGTGTGTGGACATCCCTAGTTTAGTTTCCGTCTTACACACATCAGTTCTCGTTTTGCCCTATACGATAGAAAAGAATAACCTAGTTGCTTCGCTCTCGCTTGCTCTTATTGCCAAATATTACCATGCCAAAACGAACACTTTCTGAATCTGTATACTTGAATAGGCGTAGAAAAATATATTTTTTCTGTGTATTGAATATGTACCCTTGATATTTTCTTTGATCAATAAAAGATTTTCACCTATTTTTGAATTTAATTTTCTTTCCTAATTAACATAACTCACCTACCTCTAATTAATAGTCTCATCAATTTGATGTAGGTATAATAGTAGGATTGCTAGCCTAAATTAGAATTTCCTGAGGATTTGTATTTCCTTTACTATTAAAATTTCCCACCAATACGCGTAATTAGTGATAACGTCACTTGACGGATTATGTCAAGAGACTGAACCCAAACAAATATTTGGAAGTGGTTTGTCATATATGTCATTTATTATTATACAAATATTTATTATTATTTGGTGATTTTAAGAAATAACTAAGGTTAGTATTAAACAAATATGATTTCTAAATGTTGTTTACATACTAATTTCACAAATTATTGCTATAATATGAAAGAAATATGCAAATTATTAAAAGACACGTAACCTCACTTAAATGATTTAAGAAAATGTTTGGGTTCAGAATCACTCAACCGTAACAAAAATGACATATGTGACGTCACACTAATTATGCGTATTTGAATTTTCAATAAGATTTAAATTTGCCGATGATTTGAATTTACCGTAATTTTTAATTTCGTGCTGGTAATGCAGATTCTCTATTTGAATTTCCGGCCAGTAATGCAGATCCTCTATTTGAACTTCGCACCATTTTGTAATTTTCGGTCGGTAATGCAATTACCTATTTAAATTTCCCACCTTTAGAATTTCCGGCCGGTAACGCAGATCCCTTATTTGAATTTCCCGCCATTTATGAATTTTCGGTCGGTAATGCAGATTCTCTATTTGAACTTCCTGCCAGTAATGCAGATTCTTTATTTGAATTTGCCACCATTTTTGAATTTCCGGTCGGTAATGCAGATTGCCTATTCGAATTTCCCGCCATTTAGAATTTCCAGTCGGTAGTGCATAGGTATTCCTTATTTCAATTTCCCGCACTTTTGAATTTCCGGTCGGTAATGCAGATTACCTGTTTGAATTTCCCACCTTTAGAATTTCCGGCCGGTAACGCAGATCCCGTATTTGAATTTCCCGCCATTTATGAATTTCCGGTTGGTAATGCAGATTCCCTATTTAACGGTAATGACATCACGCCTGACGTGCTGTCTGGCTCAAGTGCCGCCATATCTACTAGCTAGCGTGCAAATCCTGACAAATTTATGTCAGCTAGAGACTTCATGTATTGTTTTAGATGGCATCACTTTGCTGTATAGTAGGTCCAATAACCTCATGTTATCTTTCACGGCCTCACCAAAGTTCGTTGCCGTTTTCTCATTAGTGGCATCACTCCAACGTTTTGGTGGTAGACTTCTTCGACTCTTGCCATCAGTCTTTCCCTGGACAATCAAACGTTATATATTCTGTCCCCTATCCCCTCTCCGATTAATGTGGCCAGAAATTGAGAGGTTTCGAGAATACTTACTACTTAGTGGATATAAAAATATGATTGGCATACATCTCTTAAAAAAATATACCTATTGAAGTTCAAACATCTTGAAAACCGGTGATTTTTCGAAATTTGTTAGTATTACAACAGTTGTTTTTATTATACCTAATGTTTCTTAAAATCCTCACTTTTCATGATATTCTAAAACTATTTCAACAAATATAAAATTGAAATTTTGCTTACGATTACTATACCTACTTACTTCCACTTTACTACTTGCGTGAGTACCTACTTACGTAAATAAAATCAACAGTCAATAAATATTTTTATCCATCTGTCTATCCCGAGACTGCAATTTGTATTTTTCCACAAATAGGTACACAATGAACCGATTTCGAATTGGGCTTATTTAAAAACTTATCAGTGGTACTTATATCAACATATTTCAAAATCACGCTGTCAGACTCGACCGCTAGATGGCGCTACTTCAACTACCCCGCATTTACATAACGGTTATGGCTAGCTAAACGTCAATAATCTTCGCCATTTACCGCCACTGTAAATTTCCTTTTCATATTCTATAGTGCCGTGCAAAGTCAACTGACGTTTTGTGCTTGTCAATTGTTTTTCGTTTGTAAACATTGTTGAAAGTGACAAAGAATATCTTAGGCGCCCTATAAAATGTATTCGGCAATTAGTGAATGCAACCAAGACATTGTTCCAATATACAGTAAGTTGTTCTCTTGTAAAGATATTTCATGCAAGTTTTCATTTTTCAACGCGTAATTTTAGTTCGAACTAATAAGTAATGTAAGGAATAGAAAATAGAATTATCAGGTTTAGTACAATACTTATAGGTTATGACTGTATTATACTTGTCAAAAGTGTTTTGCCAGTTCGAGAAAAGTCACATGGTTATTATTTTCAGGACTTGGAAGTTCTCATCTAGACGTCACAAATAACGGAGAAGTGGGAGAGGCACCACATATCAAAAAAATCTACTTCGACGATCCAAATATATGTGGATACAACCGTGAAGGCCAATTATTGGATATAAGTACTTTCGGTATATTGCCAACTTATCTAAGTAAGATTATGCTAGCTGAAAGTAATAATAACCTAGCCGAAGACCATGAACCTTTTGAAGAAAGTGAAAATGACATGGAAAACTTTGACCCGGCTTTATTTTGCCCAGATATTATTATGGAACTAGGTGACACCCCGATAATAATTAATACTGGTAAGTATCTATCAATTACTTATTTTTTGTGCTTTATTGATTACTTGCGTTTTAAGCTCCACACTTTCTAGTTATAGACACGTTTAGGTTATAATTGAAAAGTATCTTTGGACATGAAAAGTAAATGCACTAATTAATTCCTTTAACTACTAATTTGAAACATTAAAAAACAATGCATGTGTTAGGTATCTATTTTTATTTTTAATCAATTTAATCGTAGCCATGTAAGTAACATAATCAAAGCTTTATTACTTTATTATCTTCTGTTCACTTAAGCCAAGTGAACTTGATATAAGAAATTTTACAATAAATGATATTAGAGTTAATTTAAGGGCAGTGACCGAACTATCCCCACTTATTCAGCGTTATATGAAGTGTATTTTCTTTCAGTTTCTTTTAAATCGTTAAAACTTGTTTTAATGGATTTGATTTTAACATCAATAACATTAAGGGGTGCTAGAACATGTTCATGGGCGGAAGGTTAGATAGGTATTCAACGATTTTTAGCGACAAAATGGGGAGATTTTAGGCCACTTAAATTTGCTAATACGTTAAACGTAAAACGGTATACTGAGCATGTGCATTAGAGAGTTGTTGAGCAGCCAATTGTGAAATACCGAAACGTTATTTTGACATCTACGCATGCGCAGTTTCAATTAGGAAATACGATCACTTTAATAACGTTAACGGTCTCCGTTAATTGCGGAGGGATAAAGTAAACGTAGCATGGCACCTTAGCGTTATCGTTATACTGTGTGTGTGTGCATCGTTCTGTTATCAACCCCTATGATTGATAATAATTTGAATAGCATTATCCATATTGTATTATATAATAATATATGTAATATTCACTATAAATATAAATATACAATAATCCAAACAATGAAAATAGAAAAGTAGGGTTAGGTTAGGCTGTCAACGATAACGTTTAACGATTGCTGATTAAGTAAATACTGTTCAACAACTTTCTTTTTGAAAACACGTTATTTGCAAATACGTATTGAAATAAAGTTATCGTATCTTCATAACGTTACGTTATTTTGAATGCTCAACAACTTTCTTAAAAATAAAAGTAAACCTCTACAAACCAAAATGCTATGCATAGAATTTTGAGCCGCAACTGTCATAGTATATCTACTATAGTGGCCACTCACTAATTCACCATGTTTATACATATTCAACGTCTTCCCTTTGGAATGGTGTATCCCCAATTTTAAAAACCCTTTTACAAATACTGACGCTAGTCTTTCTTATCCTTTCAGATGAAGGAACAGCTGATGGCAGCACCAATGGAGAGTCTATTTTATCCAGCGTTCCCATTAAAGAAGAAATAACGTCTGATGGTAAGGACAAAATTTGTATACCTATTATAGACTGGCAATGGCATTTCTATTTCTGTTACAGGATTCTCCGATTTGACTCCAGAGGAAAACGAACTTAGAAAGAAGACATATGGATTCAGTAAGTGCATACATACTAAATACAAGAGGTTTTGGCAAATTTACCGTGTCCAGATTGTTATTTCTGTCTTTGTTATTCTTAGTAATTTCCGTTGGATTTGATTTGTTTGTTGGTCAAAGATTTACCGTGGTGAGATGGCATGTCAGATACAGTACATAAAAAACAATATATACAACTCAAAAATACGTAAATTTTATATAGCATTTCACAAATAAGTAATCATTATACCATAAATACAACTCAGCAGTACGGCGCAATACTTTGGGAGCGTAAAGTAACACTGACAGTATCTGCAAATGGTTTTCCCAGGACCCCCGCTTCGGATCTGTTCACTCATAAAAGTTAACTTTTGGAATGGTTCCTTTCCCGGCGCAGATATCAACCCAACCCTGTATTTTGGTGAATTGCCCCCCCCCCCATAATTTAAGGTGGTAATTCTAGAGGGGGATGACCCCAATCACCCCTATCTCTCGATTTAACCCCTACAGGGTGCGGTATTTTTTTTTTTTTTGGAAACATATTTCCAATTTATTAAAAAAGGTGTTGGAGGGAAGATGAAGGTGACCAGGACTATGACCAGGGGTGGTTACAGCACCTCCCGGGGGTGTTTTTTTTTATGTAAAAAATATTCAACATTTTCAGAATATGCTGAGAACCACAGGACTTTATTTTTACATAATTCCATATACTTATTTTTTTCTGGGGGTAGTTTTAGGATTAGATTGAGACAAATTAAAAGCCAAAAAATATCTACTCAAAATAAAAATTATTTCAGATTCTTTAAGGTGATACATTGGATTTTATCATTTAGGGTGGTTTTGTAACCTGTAAGGGGTTGTTTTACTATAATATCGGTATAGAGTGTAAAAAATAGCGTATTTACAGTTATCCGTTTGCTGGACAATTTTTTTTGTGTACTTTGACAAATTCTTAAAAACTTTCCTTTCTGACCCAATTCTGGACTATTTAAAAAAATAAATAAATAAATAAATTGGTGGGTGTAGGCGCAATTCTGATGCCAGATTTGCCTCAAAATACATGTAGGTAGAGTGGTCTGGTAAAAAGATTGGAACAAAATTTTTCTTGTGTGTGCCTGTGTAATGAATGTCACAAAATGCAACCACATGAAACTGAATAAATGTTAACGTGAAATTTGACAAATAATAAATAAGTAAATGAAAAATGAACATTATTCCTTAAGAAAATATTCAGAGACGAAAGACACTATATTTCTAAATCAAAGATGCTTAATGTCTATATCGTCTGAATTTTATTAAAATCGATTAAGCAGTTTGCAAGCTATCAGAAAAAACCTTGAAGATTTAACTTTTCGACGTTAGTTTCGTCAACCATGTTGGCATCATCTGGAGATACATAAAACTAATTTATTTTAGATCATCCAGTGCAATTCGCAAGAATCCACTGTACAACTTGCAACGACCACATAGGCAGTGCCTTAAGTGACATTAATAACATGATGGTGCATCCCCTGTTGAAGGTGTTGATCTGTAAGGAATGCTATGATTTCTATACCAGTGGAGAATTTGAAAAGGACCAGGATGGTAGCGAGACGTATTGCCGTTGGTGCGGGCAAGGCGGCCTGGTCATTTGCTGTTCCAATTGCGAATTTGTCTTTTGTACGGTGAGTTCCCTTTACTAACCAGATTTGGTGCTGTTTGAGGTAAAATTATATTATTAGGTTTTAGTGCCATTATCTATTATATTAATGAACTTTTGAACTTAAGATTATTTTTTTTTGCTGTTATTTACAAACAAACAAAAAATTAAATATAGGCGGCGTCATTTGCGTCATTTCCTAGACTATGTGTCAGTATAAGGAATTAAAAAATAATATGTATGACTGTTTATAAAATAAAAAGTTTATAAATTGGGTCGGCAACCAGATATACATGTGAACACAGCTAGTTATCTAATGACAGATATAATTTTAAACTTTCAAATTAAATTTATTCAGATTCGTATTTTCCTTCAAAAGTAAATTAAAATGAAATTTGTAATGTTTAAGATGTTACAAGTTTTGACATTAGGCTGACATACTGTGCCACTCTGCGCACTATTTTCATTATAACGTGACAATGAATAAAATACAATTGTTATTGTTACTCTTATTACTAGAGCACATTTGAAGAAAATTATTCCTGACAATATGTGTTTGTTTTTGTCCAAACAAGTATGTATGAATTCTTTCAGCATTTTCCGAAGACACTTTTTCCATCACTTCTTTGAATGGGGTAAAATTGACCCACAAACATTGTCACGAGGTATTTTTCTTGTATACCATTCTTTCAGTACTAATATATATAGTTAAGTCTATAAAAAATATACGAATGAAAGGCGGACTTCACAGACAAACTTTCTTAATTTTTTTTCCTCTAAAGGGATTTGCTTTTTTCTGAAATTGCTCATATGTGGACAAAACTATTTAAAAAACCGCTGCCTAAAGAATCACTACTTCCACATCCAGATTTTCCATTCAAGTCTCTTTAAGGTAAACATCTTGATTATATTTGCACTCTAGTATGTGGAAATAGTTAGAAATATAATTTTAATAATATATTTGAGGCAGATGTCATAAAAATTTGAGACGTTGGCTTCTAAAACATTCGCCAAAAATGAAATTTCTGGACACTCATTAGCTTGCTTTACTTATTTCCCTATTTACCCTCCACCTCCCATCCCTCCAACGGAATCATCTCAATCAGAAGACATTACAATACATACGTGTACCAAATTTCAAGTGAAAATTTCAAATTTATTTTATCAACCCCTTTTATAACGGAATAGGGGGGTGCGGGGGATGGGAATATAAAAAATCTGAAGCCTTGGCTTCTAGTATATACACCAAATCCCAAATTGTTGTACTCTTACCAGCTTGCTTTACTTATTTTCCCCTATTTACCCATATTTACCCCCCAACCCTTCACCGGATAAGTTTAAAAAACAATCCAGTTCCAGATCTCGTTATAGTACATACGTGTATTACATGTCATTATCTTAAACCATTCCAGAGAAGTTGTTAAAAAAGAATTAAGTGATAAAAAGTAAGTCGTGTCAATTTTTAAAAAAAATTAAATTCATATCGTACGAAAGCTCAACAGAAACAAATCTAAATATTATGTTTTCATTTGCATAAGACGACGTCGTTTTTTTAATGCTTGTTATTAATTTACTTTCTCTTTTCATAATATAGAGATGTATTAGAAACAATTTTGGCAGAAAAATCTTGACCAGGATTAGAGACAGCGACGAATGGATCTGTTATAAATGTGATCCTTCGCAATTAAGTAACCTCAGGGTTCTATGTGCTGAATTCATGGAATATCTACAGAGGGAGACTGCGTAAGTATTTTTAAATTACTTAATATAAGGTTTAAAGAAAAAGTCGAACGAGACAAACTTTCCATATTAACCGTTTTTTTATTACCTACACACCAGAAAACAACGAATACTTCTATTGACAATTAAAAGTCTTGAACCTACTTTTAAAAAACCCCACTTTTCATGATTTTTGCACATTTAAATGTCAATTTAACAATGTTCCCACTGCACTATTTAAAATGGGATAAAACTCAAGGCTATGTTCCTTACTAGTAAATCTACCCATTACACGATGTGGTTTCATGAGTTGAATTAGGTCCTCTAATTTTGTCTAGTTCCACTGGCCTATATGTACTACTACTCGGTTGCTTCCCTGTTACTGGACCTCTTAAGAGTACAACCAATGGAAAGCATGACAAATATTTCCAAATATATAGATTGTTCGGCAAATTGTTACCAACCTTGTGCCCGCAGTGTCTTAATAGAAATTATTCAAGAAAACCACGTACAGTCATACTTCCACACTAGTGATGAAGGTTTTAAAAAACTAGCAGATACTGTGCTGGAATGTGCTGATCAACTAACCAGATCCAATTCCAAAAGAAAGGGCCTTGCACTTTCCTTATGTAAAGTGATTGGCTAATTTTTTTTATATATTGCGCGTATCTTGGCGTCTTGATCAAATGCCGTATGGGCACAAAGATCTAAACCTCCAGGATTTCGAGATAAGGGATTTCTGAAGTTACTTAATATTATCATGTATTTCAAGAGAATTAGATATTCCTTTTGGTTATGTAATATTCATACTTTGTGAACATGTAATCAATTAATTTTTTTGTGAACACCAAATACTTGTGTCTTCATGACTACAGCAACTATTCATCACTCTAGACATTATTGCAAATAATAAAACACATAAGAATAACAACGTTTTGAGCTCAAGAATCTTACAGAGTCGAAACTTGGACAAAAAATAGCCATAAAATGGTCATAGCAAAAAATTTCATTATTTTGAAGCTTGCAGACCAAGAAATTCGGATTCTACGGTCGAAAAACATTATGCAATAGTCTTAGGGCTGTTACTTTCGGTCTTGATTAAACACATGGTTAACTAATCTGCCTGCTAATTTAACTGAAATAAATAGCGAAGGCCTAAAGTTGGTTGCGTACTTTACGACATGTTTAACGCCTCAGTTAGTTGATCTAATTTATCTTTAGTTGGCATGATTAATTTGTCGGCTCTTCTTCTTCTTCTGTTGCACTACAAATTTAAATAGTCTAGAGTAAACATACGTTCTAGATATGTTATATTCCTATTCGTGAGAATCAAACAAATGAACCCAAGAGGGATTTACCGTCGATACACACAAATTCACCAACACGTGAGAGCGATTTAGATATTACGACTTTCCGCTATTACTATACAAACTTTTCCTTATAGGTGAATTCCTTTGTATTGAAGGTAAATCCCTCTTGGGTTCATTTGTTTGATTTTCGCGATATTCGCGAGGGACTAATTTCATCTCGACTGAAATTAGTTTGTTTGTGCGGACTTTGCAATCAGAGTTAATGGCTATTGAAAATAAAACTGATGGTGTCGCGTTGACATGGTATGTACGTAAATTATTTATGAACTCCAAGTCTTCATCATTGTCGTCAAACAATTCAGCCAATTCAAGTAAATCCATTCTTCAAAATAAAATTTACGAAGTACGGTAAAAACGTCACGACTAACCTTACTTCACAAAAAATATGGTTATGTTTAATCTCGATCATCTGGTAGCCACGCCCACATTTAACTACGATCAAGCCTTAACTGAGCTTGAAAGTAACCAAATTAATTGGTTAGTATTTAATCAGAAGCTAAATTAACTTAATCTTGACCGAAAGTAACAGTGCTCAAGACAAAAAAATGAATAATACATTTTGACTTGTTTTAAACATTTAAAGATCAAACCAAACGACGAGGAATCTTTTTTTCTATAATGTGTCCCACCCACGAGCTCTTATGACCGCATTCATCCTTCTTCCCATACTTATGATGACAAAATCGACCACTTCTTGAGGTAAATTCTGACATATTTCAACTGTTCTCGCTTCTGTGTTTTAGACAGCAGGAATTTTTCACCTTTTCATCTGCCCAACATGTGCCATACATGTTCAATTATATTCAAGTCCGGATAACATGGAGGCCAAATCATTGTCGGTACTCTTTTCTTACCATCAATCGAACTTACACAGAAACGGCTCTCATCTGAAAACAAAACTTGACCCCACTGATCATCACATCAATTTTGGTGTTCTCGAGCAAAGGTTAGTCGCGTTACTCGATAACATTTCTGACGTTTTGGAGCTCTTTTTGACCTATACGACTTCAAACCCACTTCTCTGAGTCTTCTTCTAACTGTACACTCACTCATTCTCGTCTCACGAACTTCTTTTAGTCCGTATCTTTTTGAACCGCCATTCAACGCCTATTTCGGAATGCTTGTAACCTTGTAAGTTGATTATCTATCTACAGACGTGGTTGAGCGTTTTCTACGTTGACTTCTTCTCACATACTCTCCAGTTTGCCTCCAACGTACAACATTACGATGTACCGTCGATTTTGATTTGATTTTTGATCATTTCTGCAGCCCTAGCGATTTCAGACAGTGCATCACCCATCATGAACTGTTTCATAATCAAGATGAAGGTAGTAAATAAGAACAAAACAAATTTAAACAATTACCTACTTATGAGAACACAACGAACTTTAATGTATAGAAACAGTGTAATGCAACAACTAACGAATCTTTCGATGTTGACATCGAGTTTCAGATTAACTAACTTGATAAAAATGTGCACAATGCTACATTTTTTATAGATCTGCCAGAATTATACAGTGGCTAATACGGAAAAGAACTTTGAACTAGTGGTTTAATAACACTTCTGTAATATATTCAGTAACAGGAACATTCAATACATATAACTTGTCTACCGGAAATTAAACAATATACTAACATGACAGAAACAGGAAAACACTATTCTAAAATGTCCAACTGTAACATACAAAAGGAACTAGAATTGTTTATTCCAACAAGATCTAATAATAATAAACAGTTGAACATGCAGTATGAGGATACTGCATGTGCAACTGTTCGGTAACACTTATTCAAGAATATAAATGCAATTTCTAAATTTCAGCCGCTTTGGCCACGACGCACCATTTATGGATAGAGATTACTCCACATGCTGCTCAACCACCAACACCAAAGTACACGAACCCAAGAAATTGAAACGTACATATTCGGATGATGATCAGGACTATGATCCGGACGCCGAACAATTATCACGTCGCTCATCATCATCCAGTATTAAGAGTGTCTCATCAGACTGCGATGAAGCAAATACCGCCACGGTTGGAAACCGCCCCACAATAGCGCCCAATCCGGTAAATTCAACAAAAACCATAGGAATCGTTAATAGGGCCAAGGTGACGTTTGTTTCTCATCCAAAGCCACATATGGTCAATCCAACAGTTAGAGCCTCAGGTAAGTAATCATTTGTTATTTTTCCATGTAGACGTCAAAATTTTCTCAGATTACAGATTTCCCCCATAACTCCCCTGACGTTGTTTTAAATACAACGCCTAGATTAAATTACTGTTGCACTGTGCAGGGTGGCAAGGGTTGCAATTGTAATAAACAAACTGAAACTTGATTATGTTGCGGGAGTGTACAGGGTATTCCCAAAATCTCGCATTCCAATTAATACTTATGTGTCCGAAAATGCTTCCTAATATTTCGGAAATACTTTGGGGCAATTTGGTGTGCAGAAAAATAAGAGAAGTTTCTGTAGACATTGTGTCTGACAGTGACGTACGCAAGGTGGGGTCTAGAGGGTCTGGACCCCCCTCGCAATTAAATGACATTTAAATAATTGAGAGAAATGACATTTAATATTATCATATCAATTTTATCTTCGGCTTTTCTTCGAAACATTTTGTGAATGACTTCGAATTTCGATTTCAGCCAACCCCGTTACATCTCGTAGTTTCTCATAATTTTATTGCAGCCATATTGATAGTGCAGAGTCAATAGCGTGTCGATTTGAGGCTAATAAAAAAAATTGTTTTTTTTTTAATAAAAATATTTACCAAATGCATGGTGTGCATTCTGCTCACCTGTTTCAGATGTGCGTAGCTTGCCTGTCGATTCAAGCCAGATTAAAATGCTACCGAATGAAAAGAAAGTCGCTATTGTGCCACCCCGAAATTCTATCCCTTCATCAGCCGGTCCACGTCAAACCCCTATCAGAAAAACTGTCCCGCAACCAGTCAGATATGATGAGCAGCAAAGGAAAAGAATGTGCTATGAAACAGCTGTCCGCGCTGCCTCCCGTATTAATTCTGACCTCTCCTGCAACCTGATAAAGCTCAGAAAAGAAAAAACGAACGCGAGGAAATTAGATGATGTGGTTCAGGTTCACAATAAGTTGCAAGAGGCCCTGCATGGTTCGATAAATTCGTTGATTCAGCTTAGGAAAACTTTGGCAGGTAAAAAATATAAAACAACTTCTCTTGAAGAATTTTCATATATCGAAAGCATCGTTAGTCCACCACTTAAAGGTGCTAGCCTCAATTTTTGCGCATCCTTTGGATTAGGCGTGTCGCAAACAAGTCCAAGCTACCATGACACAAACCTCTACGTCACACCACTACACAACGAAACGATACACAATGAAACCCTTTGAAACGGCATACCTGATTTCCACCATACAAGGCTAAGAATCATATCGTAACTACCAGCTTTTGAAACAAAAACGCCGCTTGAAATTGGAGCTACTATGCCACATACATACACAGACAAAGGCTTCAAACTTATAACACCTCTCATTTTACCCCTCCTTTTGCGTCGGGGGTTAAAAATATGATAGAGAACATCAAATCGATGGCAGACCAATTAGATTTTTTTTTAAATTTATATGATCTTTACACGTCATCGAGTTTGGCTAACTTGATAAAAATATACAAAATAAATTTGTAGCAAGAAATTAATGGCATGCCAATATATCTCCGTTTCTTTAAAGGACCCCGCTCATTTCTTATGGGAAGTGGCCCCCCGGTGAAATTGGCTGGAATTGATATATTTATGTTATTGTTCCTCTCGATATCCGGATCAAAAGCTCTCGTGGGCACCGAGGTCCTAAATGTATAGGTTGTCGGAATTAGTATTTTTGGTCGATTTTTTTAGTGCAGCAATGTGACCTATACCAAATTGAAGGTGTTTACATTAGAAAAAAACTGTCACAACCCGCAGTTATAAAAAAAGGGCGATTTCCGAGAAATTAATACATACATATCATTCTTCGCGTTTTTCCATCTTTTTCACATTTTACTCTAAAACTATGCATATTAGAGAAAATATCAAAGAGACAAAAATTGTAGAGCGGAAAATTTCGGATCGACATGAACATTTGAAATTTTCCTTTAGTAGTTGGTTTTCCCGCAAGAGCGCGTCAAAGCATATATATCTATGTACTGTTTCATTTGTTTTTGCATTTTACTCAAAAACTATGCGTTTTAGAGAAAATATTCAAGAGACAAAAATTGCAGAGTGAAAAATTTTCTATCGACGCGAGTCTTTTAAATTTTCCTTTAGTAGTTGATGTTCAAGCCAGAGCGCGTCGGACCGTTTACATAAGCTGCTTTCGTTTGCAGTGAACATAATAAACAGGATTTCAATGAACAATAATCATATGATGAAAAATTGCATGGTAGGGACAGAGACAACACATGAAACATGATTACGAATCAGTGCCGAACGAAAGCAGCTATATACAATACTTCTGCAATTTTTTCGCAAAGTATGTACTTTACAGAAAATTTACAACACCCACATTGATAGAAAATTTTTCACTCTATAATTTTTGTCTTTTGAATATTTTCTCTAAAACGCATAGTTTTAGAGTAAGATGTGAAAAAAGGTGAAAAGACGCGAAAAATGATATATTTCTCGGAAATCACCCTTTCTTATGACTGCGGGTTGTGACAGTTTTATTTCTAATTTAAGAACCTTCAATTTGGTATAGGTCACATTGCTGCTCTAAAAAAATCGAGAACTACCCTTTTTTTTGTATAACTCCGACGGACTACAAGTTCATAAGATTGGCGTTCAGCTTTTGCGATAAATCCCCCCCACATTTTTTTATATGTATCCTCGTAAAATCCTTAGTTGTCCACGAGTCATGATTGCATTTACATGCAAATGATTTATTAAATATGAGCGTTGGGCCGAAGACAAATGGCCTCCTCCAGTGGAGTTTTCTTCCTCAATATCCTTGGTGACCTTTTTCTTTTCCATTGTAATGTAATTTTTTTACGATTACTATACTTCCATTCCATTATGTGGATGTTGAAGTAAAACAGGTAAAGAAAATTTTCAACAACGTATCTAGATGGGAAGTTTAATTTTCTACAGAAAAGGATTCTAGTAAAAATCTCCAAATCCGCATTGTTTTAGAGTCATTTTGAAAAAACTAAAATGGCTTTCAAAAACGCACCACGAAATTTAGTAGCACTTTGAGATTTTATCGTTTTTAGATGTTGAACTAACATCTTAAACAATAAAAACCCTTTAACGCAATTGTTCTTTTCTACATCTTAATTATGACCATATTCAATAGCTTAAAAGGGATATAAGCTATAAGCGTCAAGATGCCATTATAATTTTTGGATCCGGAGTTCCAGGGAAACAACTTATATCAATTTCCAATGTCACCGGGGGCCACTTCCCATGAGCGGGCTCCTTTGCCGGTATATTTTATTTACATAAGTATTATTTACCTCTAAATAAATAAAATCAATTTCAATTTAGTTGCAGATATGAACAGCAAATGTAACGCACCCAAACCCGCACAACAACCGGCTCCAAAACGACGGTTCTTCCCCTTTGATCCTGCGATTGTTTCAAACTTTTTCAAAGCTACACCATCACAGGCTTTTAAAGATTTCAACAAGGGATTCGCAGCAAATTTGGAGAAGGCAAAGCTTATCGGCATCAAGGATGCAACAAATTCCGGTGATACTACAGGATCAGCTTCACAGACACGGCCTGGCGCGTCTCTTTTGATCATTTCAAACCCAAAGACCAACGCAAAAGGGCAAAACATTGACAAGGCAAATCCGTAAATGAGTCCAAAGGTATGATTACGACTAAAAGTTCTTTGGTTAAGTGACTTTTTTTCTAAGTACTTCAAAAGCTCTATAGGATATAATATTAGTTTGAACTGTATCGTTTTTTTAAATATATTATTATCTGCTTCGTTATACCTAATATTCGTTAAAGTTACTTTTATTATTACATGTAGTTAAAATTAGTTTTTCATTAGTTATTATTACTCATCATCATTGGCCATCATTAACGATGTGACAATTTAAAACAGTATTACAATGAAGTTGGCTGAACCAGTCAGTTGTTTATAATTATAGAATAAAAAGTTTGCAAATTCACAATTTGGTTTTACTTCCATAAACGACCTTTAATTAAACGACCTCAAGTCAAATAATTATACCCCGAGAGCTAGCGTCACATAAATTTGCAATATTTGTAAATGGACAGAATGTGCCTTAATAGGTTGTCGATGAACCATTGAATACCCGCCCATCAGTTTGCCGGGCTGGGAGCGCTGCGCTTGGCGGCGAGAGGCGGTTTAGTCCATAACATGACGACGGTGCTGTCACAATTGTCAGATCTGCAAAAACTTGATACATTTTTATCAAATAAAACATACAGGGTTCAAACTTAAAAGTTCAAAATGGCGGCGTCAACATGGCGCACGAGTTTTATCATTTATCAAATGAAAATCGGTATCTGAATGTAATCCAGGTCGCCGATTACAAATGTTCGATCGAAATTTAACAATTCAACATGGAGGCGGCGTCAACATGGAGGACAAACTTTATCACCTACGGAAAATTGAAGATCATCATAGATACCTATTTTCATTTAGTCATGTGATACTTATATAGGTAATATTTTAGCATCAGATTATGACCGAAAATGTAAAAAGGGTAAAAAAAATTTTTCTGCGTAAGCGAAGAGCAATTGTCCATTTACAAATAGTACATGTCTTGTGACGCTAACTCTCGGTCTATTAGGTAGTTAACTAAGTGCTGGTTTATCAATGCGAGGGTAAGTGTTATCCTAAAATCACAGTTCAATAATACAGTAGGGTCACTGCCCCTACTGAGTGTAGTCCACGCGTCGATGGCAGGAGTAAGGCTATCAACGCGTGGATTATACTCAGTAGGGGATGCGACCCTCCTGTATTATTAAACTGTAATTTAACCATAGGATAACTTTATCCTCGCATTGATAAACTGGCCCTATAGTGGAGTAAAAAAAGGACATTGATGTGTATAGATTTGTAACAGCAATATTATAATTTCATACCTTTTGGGGTGTCACAAGGAATATATATCTGAGTATTAAACTTCCAAAGCCTATTGCGTGTTGTTTAATGAACAATTTTGTTTTTTGAACAGCGTTTTTTTAGTTAAAATGGTATATACCTCCGGTTCTAGAGGTCCCATCGGGACAAACTAAAAACCAAGAACCTTCGCAAATTAAATTCCAACAAATCTGGGTTTTGGGCCATTGAATAAGCATATAACGTACAACATGGAATGAACTGGCTAAAAAGCGTCACGTCAAAGTTCCTTTTGTTGAAAACAAAACATCCTGAAATATTGGTGACCAAATATTGAACCTTGTGGACACAAACGAATTTGTTATCTGACATTTGAATTTCCCGCCATTTTGTGCCATTAAGTCCAAAATGAATCTTTTATTTTTCAAAATGTAGTTCTGGACCAGTGTTTCGATGACATTAAAAAAATTTCTTTTAAAGTCATTTCGACCACTCTTAGCATTTATTTATAAACCAAATAACAACAAATTGATTTTCTCGGCTATTTTGAAAGCATTATTGGAAAATCAGAAAAGAAAGTTTTTCGAGAATAATTTTAAAAAAGGGGGAATTTTCGTCCATCTGAACTCGAGATATTTAACTTCTAGCAACTTGTAAAAAGATAAACAGTAAATACACACACAAAGAAACAGAGTTGTCTCTGAACAAAACAATTATTCAACATTAGCCAAAAAAATTAAGTTATAATCCTGTTCAGTCGTCACTTGGTATTTATATTTATTTAAATTTGAAGTTGGTACTTTCATACGTTGGATTTGGCGCTAAAAAGACTACCACTGGCTCGTGACCTGTCATCGTATGAACATGTTTTGTGTCTTCATCAGTTCTTCCATATACATATTAACTACATACTATGAGTTTCGTTCGTAACTTGACGCCAAGTAAAGCCAGTTTCTCTATCCTTTAAGAGTACTCTGGGTATGGTGCGCATGCCTTAGTGACGCGAGATTGTGACACATGGCCACTGGCCTATTACAAGAGAGCGCTTTTGTCGTCAGAGAGTGTGCGTTGGGACCCAATTTCCCTACAGAGATGAAAAACTATCTCCTTCTCTAGCCTCAATTCCGTACATAGTGGCTTATAGCATATTACCAGTATATAGTTAATAGGTATATGAGTTCTTCATAGTTGATAATATTCGTAAATAAACTTGTGTATAAACTTTAACCAAGTCAACACGTGCCTTGCCACACATTTAATTAGAAGATATTGAGTTCCGGCAATATATTGAAAAGCCTTGTGAACGTGAAATGGAAATAAACATTTGCTTGCATGATCCTCCTCAACTTGTGCCTTGCCGCTAGTTAGATGAAAACGAAGCCACCTTAATCTTCTCAAACAACCCTTGTTAACGCGAGAAGTTCTCAAAGGTAAGGTTTGTCATACCTATTTTGTTTCTACAGTTTTATTTTGTTGGTTCTCAAATCAAAATTGCCTAGTCCATCGAATTTGTTATTTTATATTACTTTGTATTCATATACATATTTGTTACACCTTCCGCGGTCCTTCACGGTTTCAAATATATAAAGAGAAGTTAGCAGAATACCAAATTCCCCTAAATACATACGTTAACTACCAACTTAAGTAAGCCGGAAACAATTGAGTACGGTGCAACAAAATGATAAGTAATCTTGATATATGAATTTTAAAATAAAGCTATTCAGGCTAATTAACGACAATGAAATGTAAATGCTTTATAAGATAAAAATGTTTTTTTGGGCGTTTCATATCAAAAGAGTTCAAATATTAGCCAAAAATAGGCATTTGTTAATTAACAATTGGCCAAAACGCTAAAAGTTAAATCTCGAGTTCAGATGGACGAAAATTAACTTTTTTTTTTAATAATAGTTCTCACAATTCTCTTTCTTCTCCGACAAATTTTTTTAAGATGTTTTCAAAATAGCCGAGAGAATCAATTTGTTGTCATTTGGTTTATAAATAAGTGTCCAAAAAGTGGTCAAAATGACGTTAAAAGAATTTTTTTAATGTCATCGGAAAGCTGGCGCCCAGAACTACATTTTGAAAAAAATTATTCATTTTGGACTTAATGGCGGGCAATTCAGAATTTGTTCATAGTCGCCATGACAATAAGGTATAGATTTGTCAAAAGCGATATGACAATTCTTGATGTGCTATTGACAGTCTTTCAATGCTTACACGGTGGTTGATGGTTTTGGTGGCTATTTCGTTTAATTTTCGACAATTTTTTATTCTGTCTATAATTTATTTATTGATTTGATTTAGGTGTCCACCTAGACTGTGCTTTGTTTCTCAGTGGAATAAGTTGAATATTATGGTAGTAACCCATGGATTGTATTTCCTAGTGACTTTTATTGTTGTGAGTGGCGCATGGGTTATCGTTAAGAAACATTAACTTATTTACGTCAGTAATATCATGATAAAAATTATTCCTAATTAAAATCTAATTTTACTTGATTAAAGATTAACAAAAAATTAACAAATCATACGCAAAAACGAATAGTCGGAAACTCCGACTCTCTTATTGGTTGTAGCCAACAGGCACCTTTGGGATTGGCTACCCGTAAGTTTTGGATGACCTCTATGACTGCATTTACAACACAGGTGGCGCGCTGGGTGTTCCATACAGCCGCAGTTAAACACGACTGTGTGCGGCCGCATAATATGAAACAAACTAGGAGGAATTTACATGAGTCTACCCTAGCAATTAACCGAAGAAAGGTCAAAGGTAACGCCGCTTTCAGCTTTCATGCCCCGTTGAAATCAACGACTCGCTAAATTTATATACGTCTCTTTGTTTGGGTTTGTCTTGTACAGGCATCGAGTTAGTATAGACAGCTTTAATGAAGCTAAATCGAATCTTTTATAGCCTTTACGTGCCTGCAAACTAGGGCATCTCGGAAAAGGCTCGATTAGATGCGGAAAATGTAATAATATATTTGCCTCGTTGATATTATGAGTATGATAAAATGTACTACGGTGGATATAAAAAGGCGAACAAATGGGTAGAGACGAAGTACGGTTTCTGTAAGACCTCATTATCCCGTTGACGTTATTTTTTTATTTATGTTTACAAACATACACTACTGGGTAAAACTACAAAGGACAACAAGATTGAACTTCCTCGAAAAAAAATACCTTTGTTCATATAGCAGGTTAAAAAATACTTTGAATATGTTTCTCTTGCCTTTTTAGCAGTCAAGATGATAGTGAATTTAATACTGCACGAGTATTATTTTTATATATACTTTCATGACGTCTTAGAACCCATTACAATTTTTCAGCACAGTAATGCCAAACTCTGTAACGCTATGACAAGCAGGAGATTCTTTCATGCTGTAGTGGCCCCTACACCAATAGATAGAGAAATTTGCCAGTCACACATATTGGCGGTGCCAACAACGGTTTTGTCAATGGCGGTTTACTCACATTTGAACCTAAAAATACAGGTGACTATCACGCAATTATTTTAGAAGACTATTTTACACAAATGGATCTAATTTCATCGGGATCTGTAGTAGTGGTGGATAACGATAGTTACCATTTTAGGCAAATTGAGCGGACCCCTACGACTGCCTGATGGAAAGCCAATATAATTCAAAAGTTATCCGAAAAAAATTGTTTCGCAAATGGACATGGTAGAAAAGGAACTTTTGGCAATTGTCAATGTTATTAAAGGATTCAAAAAAAAATACATTGATGAAATGAAGAATCGTCAAATACCCCTACTGCAGTTGCCACCCTACCACTGTGAACTTAGTCCTATCGAATTGGTATGGGCTCAGGCAAAAAGTGAAGTAACCCGAAATAATACCACTGATCTCATATCAAATCGTTTTAAATTTTGAAAATTGGGGTGCTAACCTCATGCAGTCATTTTCTTTCAAAATTAGAAGATAATGAACAATGACATTTTAAAAATTAAGCTTTCTCTTTCTACATTATCAAATCCTAGACTACATTTGCATATTTTAAGGAAGAGTCCAATTCTCATTTCATCTAAATTTTTATTAATAATTTTAAACCGTTAACTTTTTATGTGAAACATGTATACTATTGTATTGTTACGTAGCAAAAAGATCAGGATACGTTACAGTTCAACTAGTCCAGCCATTACTATGGATCTATATATATATGCCCTATTATAAGTCAAATCAAATTTATACAATTTCCCGTACAGGAAGTGGCCTTTTCTGTGTATAACACCATAAAGATGAAAGCAGTTATGAAACGTGCGAAAATGAGGTTAATTCCACGTTAGCCTTCAGAATGGCATCGAAATTATCCGGAAATAGATATCGTGCGGCTAATTATCCTGAAAAATATTGTACGCTGAATGGCAGATTAAGGAAATTACGGCATTGGCGTTTAATGCTCATTGTCCTTCCGATGGTTTGTCATACTCAACCAGAACGTTATTACAGATATTTATCTGTCCGAAAGTTTAAGTCCAATTACGGTATAAAGTACAAAAGTAATCAATGAGACTTATTATATGAAAAAAAGTTTACATCGCCATAGAGGGCGCTTAAATGTTTCGAAAAATAGTGATGGGCCAAAAACAGCAAATATTCTTTCGAAGTAGAGGAAATTCAGTTAGAGATTCGTTCGCGAACGTTTGAAATTACAGTTTTTGTTTGTAACGCTTCAGTTTCCCGGAAAAAACGTGTATTTTTATTGCTCTATTATTACATAGTTTTAACACGCTGGATTATTTCACTTTGTATGTGAGAAATCCTTGCAATGCAATTTTCACCTTCTTCCAGACGTCGCATTGACTTTAAATTTTGCATGGTTTACATGACAATACAGTTTGACACTTTCATAAAAAATCCAAGATGGTGTTTCCAAGATGGCGGACAGTTTATTGTCAATTAGTATCTGATTCTAGTAAAAATTGATATCTAGGGATT
Organism: Stenurella melanura; assembly: GCA_963583905.1. NCBI lineage: Eukaryota > Metazoa > Arthropoda > Insecta > Coleoptera > Cerambycidae > Stenurella > Stenurella melanura. The sequence continues at coordinate 5,616,943 of OY757309.1, forward strand.
TTCGAGATCGCAGATTATAAATATGTGATTGGAACTAAAAAATTCAGGATAGCGGCGTAAACATGGCGAATAAGTTGTATCATTTAGTGTCTAATTCGACGGAAAATCAGTATCTGAGGTTACTGATGTTACAGATTATAAATATTTGGTTGATCTTTAAAAATTCAAAATGGCGACGTCAATATGGCGGGCAAGTAATAATTTATGGTCTGATTCGTGTCGAAATCGGTATTTGGAGATTTTCGAGGTTGCAGATTATAAATATTCAGTCGAAATCCAAAATGGCGGCTTCAAGATGACGAATAGGTTTCGTCAGGGAATTTTATCGAATACACTAGCCTAATTGGGATAACTAAAAAGAAAATTATTGAATTAAGAAACACGTTTTTAAAGCCAACTGAAACTGGTAAAAAATGCACTAAAAGAAAGAGAATACTGTTAATAATAAAAGTAATTACTTATGTTAATAAACGTAAAGGTGTGAGGCGCTCAAAATACTTAAACGGAAAGTTTTGGAGCAACTTTAATGTACAACTTGAGCTAGAAATGTTGGCACGTTTTTTTAAACGCCCTGTATATGTATTCGTACATCCATTTCTCTATAATACGAAGCGAAATAGAAAAATTCCAGTTATCGTCTTCTTGGTGGCCATTTAGTATTAATGGCAGCAGCGTCTTCAAAACTAACACCGGCTATTTTCAGATTGTTTACATGGGAAGGGTGGGCCCGCTGTAGGGCGTAACGTATACCTATTTAATGGATTTTAAATATAGATGCACACACGATGTGTAGTATAGAACATAAATCTTTGTTCTAGAGCTATTAGCAGCGGACTCATTTACTTCTAAACTGCGGGAGCGGTTTTTACCGAGGCGAGGGTGACGCAACGGATCTTTAAATTATTTATATAAAACGCTGCATCATGCACGTACAGCAAAGTGCACTTACGAGTGGTGTAATTATTTAGGAGCAAATGAATTTGGATTAAATAAATAACTCATCCGAATCGGTGCAAAAAAATGTATAACTCTAAATGTGCATTTGGTTCAGGTAGAGGATAACCGAGAGTATAACATGTATTCATAATGAAAAACAATATACCGGATCAAGACCATAATGTTTAATGTTGGATCGAATAAAATAAAGTACATATTAGTGACACCAGCTTCTATTAATTTGAATAACAAATAATTGATCTTAAGAGGGAGCCAGGTGGCAAGATCAGGGGGAACAAGGGGTAACGTACCAAGTTAAGAGAGATCTCTCTAATAAGCCAATTTTAGCAAAAAATATTCTTCAACAATCCACTAGATATGACCTAGGCTTTTGAAAAAGTATGGCATAAAGGACTGTTTCACAAGCTGAATATGTTTCTGCCACGTCCTACTTATTAGACAGATATTTCAGAATAAAACAGGAAGAAGCCTATTCTGAGTTAAAAGAAATTAAGGCAGGAGTACCTCAAGGTACTGTTCTAGGTCCAGTACTTTACTGACTGTACACCAGTGACATTCCTAGTCTCGAATATTGCAACGTTTGCAGATGATACTGCTATTATAGCTGTTGGAAAAGATCATGGAGAACCTAGCAGAAAGTTACGCATATCTATAGACCAAATTAACGCCTTGACCAAAAGATGGAGAATCAAGTTATATGAAGGTAAATCTGTCTACGTCAACTTTACCAATAAACGAAATCAACATATTTCCATTAGAATAAACGACGCTCAGATTCCCTATGCTAATTCAGCAAAGTATCTGGTTATGACCCTCGATACTAGATTTCGCTGGAGAGTTCATGTCAAAAACAAACGTGAAAAGCTTGGTATAAAATTTAGGAAAATGTATTGGCTGCTAGGAAGGAACTCCAAGTTCTCCACATATAATACACTGCTCCTTTACAAGCAGATACTGACACCCGTTTGGACGTATGGTATCCAGCTTTGGGGCTGCGCCAATAAAAGCAACATTCAAGTTATTCAACGTTTGCAAAAAGTACTAAGGAGCATTGTTAATGCACCCTGGTACTGCCTCAACACTGATCTCCATAGTGGAGACCGTTGGCAAGACCATACCTAAATTTGCCAATAGTCACGAACAACGGCTGCTGCAACACGTGAACACCGAGGCTCCTCGAGAACACCAACCTAGTGAGAAGACTCAAAAGAATCAATCAAGCCTTTTGAGTTGGTTTAGTGATTGTGTTAGTTAAAGGCAGAGCATAGTGCGGTTTAGTGCTACATGCTAACCTTAGTATAACTAATCAAATGATCAGACCCTAAGGTACTGTCGTGAGCAAAAAAAGGACAACTGTTTTTCCTAATGCAAATCTGTCTCAATTTGAATATACGCAATTAATTTTGACATCTAACTGACAATGTCGCAAAAATTAAAGTTAGATGTACACAACTAAATTTTAGAAAAAGTACATTATAATACTTGTCCTATTTCTTGTTGCTTACGACAGTACATTAGTGAGTAGGACCTTAGTTGTTTTTTTTATTTTCATCCCTAAATGCCAGGGGTATTTCATGTTAAATAAAAAAAATTAAAAACAATCCTGTAGTATACAGTGAGCACGTAAAAGTTGGAATAAATTCATTAAAATAGTTACAAAACAAGTGACAAAAATTCGCTCAGACCCGTCGATTTTTAAATACATTTCTCAATCTGTTTATTTAAAAAAACAAGCGCTGCAAATATTTTTTTAAGTTATGACGTCATCGCCATTTTTGTTTAAATGGCAACCCCCATTTTTTAAAATGTCATTTGAAAGAGCACATTTTTCTGCATACAATACGTTAAATTCTAGGGAGTATTGCATCACGAAATTATCGAGAAAACAATCTTAACTACTTATAACAACGTAATAAAACAAAAATACAAGAATTTAAGAATACAGCAAAAAATAATTAGATTAAATGTTCAACTTGCGCGCCATTTGCTTCTTGACAATGTCCAAGTCGAAACTGAAATTCTTGCCAAACGTTAATAATTGTTTCGGGTCCATTTCTTCCAATTTCGTAAATAATTCTGTCTTTTAAGTCCTCAATATTGTTCGGTGTATAAAATAAACTTTGGATTTAAGGTAACCCCATAAAAAATAATCCAATGGGGTTAGGTCCGGAGATCTAGCTGGCCATTCTATTGATCCGCGTCTACCAATCCATCTGCGTGGGAAATTTTCGTTTAAATAATTACGCATTATTACCGAATAATGTGGCGGTGCGCCATCCTGTTGAAACCATATGGAGTTCTCCGGTACATTAGGATTTTCACCATTTGGATACAGTGCATACATTGCGACAAATTTTGGAATTATGTTTTGTTGGAGCAGCTCCAAATATTTTTCGCCATCTAATTAACCTTGAATAAAAAATGGACCCAATATTGTAGTCCCAACAACTCCAGCCCATACGTAAACTTTCTGTGGAAACTGAGTATGGGCCTCCACCATCCAGTGTGGATTTTCACGTGACCAATGTCGGCAATTTTGCCTATTCACAGTGCCATTTAAACAGAAGGTGGCCTCGTCAGAGAAAAGTACTCGACGTAAGAAATGTGGATTGATATTACATCGTTCCATCATGGTTTCGCAAAAATCTACTCTGCGGTCGATATCATCTTCGTTAAGCTCTTGAACTAAATTCACTTTATATGGGTGCCATTTATTCTTCTTCAAATATTTTAAAACAGTCGACTGACTAATTGACTGTTCTGCTGCGACTTCGCGACTTGGTTTGTGAGGATTCTCCTCCATTGTCAGTAAAACATCTAACTGTTTATTTTCTGAAACTGTAGAACGACCTCTCGTGAAATTATCCCTTACATGACCACAATCTCGGAACTTTTTTTCTGTTTTGCTAACAGTTGATTGTGTAATAGGTCGATTAGGTTATTTTCTGTCTGACTTAAACGTTGCATTATCAGCACTTTCAATACGATATCACAAGTATTTAGGTATAATGAAAAAAAAGAATGTGTCGGAAACTTACACAGTAGGTTTGATGGATTCTCCGTCGTCGATGTCGGCCCAGGCAATAGGAGGGACAAAGGGGGGGCCAAATGGAAAAGGAACAAATCTCCGACACACACAATTAACGTAACAATTATTAAATTAATTTAAGAAAGGACAATTATAATTCACTTATCACTGATAAATAATTATGACGTTCTGCGGCGTAAGTGACTATACTTACTATCATACTACTGTCTCTATGCGGGTCGCGCTCGACCCACACGGCGTTAAAAAACCTAGCTAAAAAAAAATTCTTAGTATTACCTTAAAGAATTCAAAACATATATTTTTCTAGGTATAATACTACAAGGCGCGTAACCAACTAATGTGTTAGAACCAGGTCCGCGTTGTTAAGTAAATGAAAAAAAGCGTAAACACAAAAAAAGTGTAAGTTGTAAAAAGGTTCGACGATAAGTAATGAATGTGTTCTATTAATGTTAAATGTTTTTTTCTCGATAATTTAGTCATGTATGCAGAAAAATGTGCTCTTTCAAATGACATTTTAAAAAGTGGGGGTTGCCATTAACAAAAAATGGCGATGACGTCATAACTTAAAAAATATATTTGCAGCACTTTTTTTTAAATAAACAGATTTAGAAATGTATTGAAAAATCGACGGGTCTGAGCGAATTTTTGTCACTTGTTTTGTAACTATTTTAATGAATTTATTCCAACCTTTACGTGCTCACTGTATATTTATGTAAAACTTACACCATCACCCAATTTGCCAAGAAAAGCTTATTATTAATCATAATTTTAGTACAATGCTGTTTTAGCAGATGAAACCACTTTCATACAATTTAAAATTTAAGATGAGGCGACGAATAGCTGAAAACACAAATTTTTTTAATCGACCAGATCTTTCTGAATACGCGACCTGCAAGGCCGAATTATATCGCGATCGAAAGATCGAAATTGGCGTTTTCAGCACACCGTAAATTACACCCGCGAAATGTTAATTTTGAGCCCACACGAACGAAAGAAAATGGGCATTTCTTGACGTCTAGTGACATGTAGCGCATGCAAAGAAAGTTGCCGTCTTGCTCCCTCTTAATAAGAAATAATATATCTCATACAACTTTTCAGAAGTTTATCCTCCTATGGTCTTTCTTTATGGTATTCAAATGCTATCAAACGTCTAACAGCATTAGAGCCATGTCAATCTCTCAAAAATTATACCAAGTACCCGGTATAAATAGCTGTTAACTAATTTATTTCCATTAACCAAAACGTAAATATGTACTCATCTCTCTTCGTACCTATCGGCACACCTACAGAATTTAATTTTACATCGCACTATCTGATCCTAGCAAGTAGTTTTAATTGAAAAAATGTCTAGAAGTAATTTTTCTCGTTAACATGTTGATTGGACATGCCGCGGCCGGCGCTCATGCCAGGCACTCGGCTGTAATGTGGGAAAAGATCTAATTGAGCACTAGAGCTTAAAGGGCACCGAGTAATTGTGCCACGGCTTTGCCTCGACTTGATAAGAGCCTTTAATTTACTACCTACCACTACGGTCCTCGTGTAATTACGATGCATGACTTAAAAGTATGAAAGCGGTGCATTGTTGCCTTAATGTTGTTTGACTTCAACATTCTTGTAGGCTTTTAATTATTTATAAAACTGAGAAAAATGTATAATAGGGCGGTTTCTCGCAATTTTGTTGCAACATTTTGCTATTATTTTCTTACTTTTTGTTGGGTATTTTGCCACTGACAAATATTTAAAAATTTTAATGAAAAAACCTCTGCGCCAAACGGATCAGACAGAGGTTGGTTCTTGAATACTTGATCGTTTCAAAAAGTCTCACACCTAAAAATATATAAACTAGAACAATGTTATAAACTAAAAAATGAAAATGAATGCTATAGGCAGCAGTGGCGGCTCGTCAGGGGAGGCAGGGGAGGCTGAGCCTCCCCTTAGAAGAACCACCATATTTTCAAAAGTAATATCTTAAGAAATTTCTATTAGGTATATATATCTCAATTTTCAATATTTTTTATTGTTTATTATTCATTAATTAATTTTCAGTTTATATATAACATTTTTGCATTTCCTTTCCACAAACATACCTATAACGTTACAGTCCGGATAGTCTTTGTATGCATATTTCCCGGTCGGTCGGTCTTTTACTGAATGAATACTGCGGTTCGCTGGAGGCTAATACGAAACAGCTTCCAACTTTACCGCATTTACTTATAACATGAATGACCTTGAATTTCTTTGTGCTGTGTAAAATGGCAACACTTGGAATAGCCAAGTATGAGGCTAGCCTCCAGATCTCAGTTCTTTATAGCGCATGTGCGCAGGTCATTCAAGAGTCAGGTGATTCACAAAGAAAACGAACTGACGTCTGACAGTTGCGTTTAGCCGGTTATAAGAACAACTTGACGTATAAATAGGTACATACAACATTTGATAGGCGGGCTAGAAATAAGTGCTCTAGGTGAAAATATTCCCAACAACATGTCTTGTTGTCCAGACGTGGTGGATTATTTGTTATTAAATGGATTTACTACTCTTATTTATGACGAAAAGGTAAGAATTAAAAGAAATGCCAGGCCTACACCAGCAATGCTTTCGTTAGTTTTTAAAAGTGGTAAACAAAACAGAGGGTTTTGTGATAACAATTATAAAAAAGTCGAGTGGTTAACGGCATCAACAGTTAGAAACAAATTATATTGTTGGAGGTGTTTATTATTTACTAATGATCAATCCTCAATTTGGGGCAGGGCCGGGTTTAATAATTTGCAAAATTTGTCGCGAGGTTTAGAAAGGCACGAAAAATCCCAGGAGCACATTTCATCTTGCATTAAATTCGAAATGTTTGGTAAACAAAATATTGTAAATTTCTTGGATTCTGCACATAAGAGAGAAATAGAAAATGTTAACGAAAAGGTCCGTGAGAATAGGGAAATATTAAAGAGGTTAATAGATGCCGTTATATAGTTATCTTCACAATAAAATTCTTTCCGAGGACGTGACGAAAAACGAGAATCGTGCAATAAAGGAAATTTCAAAGAGCTGGTAGATTTTTTAAAAACTTATGACCCAAAATTAGAGAACTTTTTGAATAACGGCACTATTTTTTGAGACAATTCCGGTAAGCTTCTGTAGAATGATCATTTTCAGCACTTAAACGCATAAAAACATTTTTACTAGAAACAAAATGAGTCAAGACCGCCTTTCAAATGTATCGCTTATTTCAATAGAAAAACGTTTTTTGTCAGAATTGAGGAAACGCGATTCACTTTATGATGAAATAATCAACCATTTTGCTAGTTCCAAAAATCGCAGGTTACCACTCATTTATAAAAATATTCAGGCTTTAAAGCAGAGATTAATATAGGTACTTAGTTGTTATTTTAGAAAAAATATTTATTTGTGTTATTTATTTTTTAGGAAATATTTTTTATAATTCTCCATAATATAGAGTTCCGCGGTTATATTTTTTTTTATATAACTTCTTTCTCAAAACTATTTTAATTTCTAATAAAACATAATTTTACACGCCTGGCAGTGATAATGAATACAATTTTTTGTTTGTAGAAAAACACTTTAATTTTTTTACCAAAACTATTTTTATTTTTATTAAAAGTTATATAATTTAATTACAAGTGGGATAGTAGGACTCCTTTGGATACCGATACTCGATTCGTAGGAACGAGAATTTCATGAGAATGATTTTTTCATCTCATCATATTTTCTATTTCCTTTTCATTCTATTCTTTTATTAGTTCTATTCTCTCAAGTCGTGAATCGGTATCCTGGCGAACAACCCACGGCAAAAAAATGTAACGCGCCGTTGTAATACCTCAGGGGTGGTGGGGAAATGTACAAATTGTAGTCATATTGCACATCAGTTGTCTTTCAGAATATCAAGCCTCCTCTGCAGACAATATCACGAGCCGCCACTGATAGGCAGTTAACGTTTCGGAAGAGAATCTACGTCCGTTCTCAAAACTTTTGGCCGTCAATCATCCTCTTCCGAAACGTTAACTGCCTATAGCTTTCATTTTAATTTTTTAGTATACAACATTCTTCTAGTTTATATATTTTTAGGTGTGAGACTTTTTGAAACAATCAAGTATTCAAGAACCAACCTCTGTCTGATCCGTTTGGCGCAGAGATTTTTCATTAAAAAATTTTAAATATTTTTCAGTGGCAAAATACCCAACAAAAGTAAGAAAATCTGAATATGCCACAAATAAACAATTATAGACAATTTTGCTATTATATTCGCCTCCTCATTTCACTATAAAATGCTGTTCTTTTCGTGGTATTTGAAGTACTCTAAAGTGTTGAAACATATCCTTTATAGGATTTTGCAAACAGCGGAAAGAAAAACTATCTATGAGAACGAGAACTAAAAGAAAAACTGTATGTAAAAATATTAATGAAATCTTTGCATTCTATCGATAACCTGACTTCTGGTTATGCTAACAAGTAAAAATTCTATCTACATGATCCCCTACGATATGTAAATTCAGTTAAAAATGAGAGCAAAGGCCTGAAATTAATTTATTTACTTACCTTGTCTTTAAAAATGTTTTCATTCTAATGAATCACATTTTCATAAAATCTCATTCAGTTTCTTGAAAATGCTTAGCCTTTGAAACGTTTTTCGTCCTTTTTGTGGACTCATCAGAAAAGCCCAAAGCCACTCATAACGATATTCCATGCAAAACCAAGACAAGGTAGGTAAATAAATTAATTTCAGGCCTTTGTTCTCATTTTTAACTGAATTTACATATTGTAGGGGATCATGTAGATACTAGTTTAACCTGCCTAGCCGTAGGGGACTATGTGGGATGCTAGCGTTATAATGAGAATGGCAAATAAGAATTTTTACTTGGTAGCATAACCAGAAGTCAGGTTATCGAAAAAATGCAAAGATTTCATTAATATTTTTACATATAGTTTTTCTTTTAGTTCACATAGATAGTTTTTCTTTCAAATAATAAATAATTAATAAATAATTCATTTTTAAATATACTCTAAAGTGTGTCCAGTTTATAAAAAGGTCAACAAAAATGATGTAACAAAGTCAAGACTTTTCAATTTCTGGTGCATAATTGCATGTATCCACATGTCAAAAACCGTACCTCAACTAATAGCATAGATTTATGAGAGGCCGATCTACAATCAATTTAATATGTGCTACTCAGTACATATCCGGATCCATTATTATGCAAGGTCAAACAGATGAAATAAATTTTGATTTTACAAAAGCATTCCGCAGGCTAAATTATAGCATCATTATTGAAAACTGTCAAACATTGTAATTTCAATGTATCGTACACACTTTTTAAAATCATATTTAACAGATAGAAAATAGTACGTCGCGTACAATGGATTCAGGCCTACTGATTACGTATCTTATTCCGGTGTACTTTAGGGGACGGTTCTTGGACCACTCTTATTTATGTGTTTATCAATGATATATGAGCTAGATGTCTATTTTCTAATGTACATTAAACTCCTACAGAGAATTTCTGACATAAGTGACCCCATTAAATTACAAAATAATGTATCTAAACTTAGAGCTTGATGTGTCGAGAAAAGTTTCACACTAAAGGCACAAAAGTGTAACGTAACGACATTTTTTTTCTACCGACCAGAAAGTACATCCTTTCTGGAGAAATTTTCGAACAGGAAGTAATGTTTTCCAGCCTAGACCGGAAAGTGGGCATCAGAGATCAGCAAACCTTTTTCTTTCGACCGGATAAGAAATACACCCTTCCTGGAGAAATTTTCCGACGGAAAGGCCGGAAAGAGGGCATCAGCGATCGGCAAAAGCTTTTCTGATCCCTATTATTCTCTTGTTATTCTTGTTGCTATAGAAACGAACTTGTGTTGATTGTTGGGATAAGTGCCAAACAGATAAATACACTCAACTTTTACGCAAGTTATGGAAAATATGGATTCAGATTTTGAAGCGTTGCAAGCAGAAAATGATCGAGAAAAAAATATTGTATGACCGAAAAACAATGTTTTGCAAAACACCTCTTTCCGGTCTTGTAACGTAAATTACTATTCCAGGAAGGATATTAATTATACATTTAACAACGCCTTTAACTCGACCGTCCTCGTTTAACACCTCGAGATAATTTTTGACAAAAAACAAAGTTGTGCCAATCCTATAGTCATGTTAATTTGCGACCTAATTATTATTAATAATAATAATAATAATACTTTATTTCCACATTTAAAATGTAAGTATACAACAAAATGTAGAATACGTCAGTCCTTATATTAGAGTGCAAATATAAACATAAACACTAGACCTGTAATAAATAATACAATAGTCAACAAACAAAATTAAAATCACTTAAAAAAAAGAAAACATAAATTACTTATATAAAACGTGTAGACAGTAAAAAGATTTAAATATATCTGTATTAAACAAAAAATGCATCCAGGGTATAGCATACTTTATTTACCAATAAATGTTTGAGTTTTACTCTAAAAATCTTAATATTTGAAGATGATCTAATTTCATCGGTTAAAAAATTGAAACATTTACAGCCATTATATATAAAACTTTTTTGGTACATTGCTGTTCGAAAGGAAGTAGTATGCATTTGCTCTTTATGCCGCGTTTCATACCCGTGTCTTTTTTGATTGTTTAAGTACATAGTATTATTTTTGAAAACGTACGTGCAGATCTCCAATATATAAGTACTCGCCAAAGTCAAAATTTTAAGATTTTTGAAGGCGTTTCTGCAAGTCTCTAAACTTTTTAATCCCGCAATTATGCGCACTGCATATTTCTGTAATGTAAAAACCCTATTTACTTGAGAACTATTTCCCCAATTAATTATGCCATATTTTAATCTTGAATGAAAGTTGGCATAATAAAGAGTTAATAGAATTTCCGCACTGCAATGGTTGGACAAAAATTTTAATCCAAAACAACTGCTTCTTAGTTTCCCACATAGCATTTCTATATGTTGATTCCACTGTAGATGCATATCTACAGTAATGCCTAACATTTTAATGGATTCTGTAGGAAATATTTGAAAATTGTTAGAAAAATGCAATTTCTCAGGGTTTCTCTTTAAGCTAAATACTATTGAAGTGGTCTTATTTTTGTTTAAGCACAATTTATTTTTGTCTGTCCAGTTAGATATTGCATTATACACTTTTTCAGTGGTAAGTTTTAAACTAGCTAAATTATCCTCAACTATGAGGATGTTAGTGTCATCAGCATAACAGATTGTAAGAACATTAGGTATTTTATTTAGGTATAGAATTAAATCGTTCGCAAAGAGTATAAAGAGTAAGGGCCCAAGTATAGATCCCTGTGGAACTCCCTGTTTTACCTCTAGACTATTACTGGATGCACCATTGGGAATTTGTACAATTTGTCTCCTGTCCTTTAGCTATGAGGACAGTAAATTTAAAGGAGAGCCTCTTATTCCATATCTACAAAGTTTAGCTTTTAGTAGCTGATGGTCACTTTCGGTTTTACTATACGCAATCGGCGTGATTTCTCAAATATTTCAACATTTAAACTACTACATTTTTCTTTCTTGTGATCTAAGCTAGAGTAAACGTCTCTTGTTTGGCAGCCCTACTATAAGATTCATAGCTCTAAATTAGAACTTGTGCAACCTCATTATCTTAAATTTCTATCTGAAATGTCAGGTCTCAGTCTGTAGCGCAGTGACGTACGATTTTAGAAAGAATGGATAGGACTTAATCTGCGCCAGGCAGCTTCTTCCTATTTGGCGACTACAATACATATTTAGTTCTTTTGCTCTTTGTTATTAATTTCATTTAGAAAAATAGAATGTTATCTAAGATCTTCCTGCACACAAAAAACACAGTCTACTAGGAATATATTTAATATCTGACACAAAATCAATGAATTTTCTGACTTCTTTTTATGCTCAAACAATTTTCCATAGGATTTTATATATCTACTGAACCCCGTACATTCTTCGCATGGTTCTCATGATTTATTTTCGCATTTCTCACGCTTTGGATTCGCATATTTGCAATATTTATTAGCTGTAAAGTTATTTCGGTCACATATGAAAATAATTTAGATAGGCAGACAGCCATAAATTTGTTTTGGCGTCCAAGGAGTTGTTTAAATGTCTTTCCAATTTATCACAAAATTAGATCTCTCGACAAATAGATTGACAAGTAAATGTATTGTAAACATTCTCTGTTAAAATATTTATTTTAATAAACTCTCTTGGTTAAAATACAAAATGGAACAAACATATTTTTTTACGCGCTTTTATTAGCTTTACCTGTAACTATGTAACTTTCTATGTAAAAAAATCTTGCCCCTCAATTATCCCCCACTTTCAGACGTCGTAGTGACTTGAAATTTTGCATATGTATATGGTTCACATGACAATACAATTTTGACATTTCTTATAAAGAAATCCAAGATGGCGGACAGTTCATTGTCAAAATTGGTATCTGGAGATTTTCGCCGTAACAGATTATAAATGTGACCGAAATTCAAAAATTAAAACTGGCGGCGTTAACATGGCGGCTAAGTTTCATCATTTATCATCTGATTTACCTGAAACTCGATATCTTCAACTTTTTTTTTTAAGACCTGATCTTATCCGGTGCTTGGGAATCTTTTATTGTCTATTGTATAAATCGTTTTGTTAACTCACATTTATTTGTACTTTCAAGAAACATCGAATTAGTTACTTTTATAGTACGTGTAAAATAGATGCAAATTCGACTCAATAAGGAGTAGCAAGAGTACAATTATCTGTCTACTACTGATATTCCTTATTGAAATCCAATTTACCCATACTATTATTTGGAATGTTTGAATCACGAGAATGCAACGACGAAACTAAACCGTATGGGTATTTAACCTTTCACACCCGACCCCGTAAGTCAAGTGCCTAATTCGTTTAGCTATTATTCTCTCTAATTTACCTCGACATTGAATTACAGTTATCGTCAATTAAGAACAATTTATAATTCGTTAGAGCACACAGATAATGCGCAAACACGATAAGACATGACGGGCGTTTAAAAATGTTAACTTTTATAATGCCGCGCATAGAAACATTCATCATGCACAGAAAAAAAGCGTATACGCTGTCAGTTAGTTAAGTATACTAGAAGTGTTTTAAAAAGCTTAAGCAACAGTGACAGGCTGTTAGTAAGTAAATGAGCACATGAACATTGTTCTGTTCACCATTTGTTTAACAACATGTGTTACCCATTTATCACAATCGCATTTTTTACCCTTACCAATGAGCAACATGCATGAATTTTAGAAATGCAATAATTTATAATTTTTTCGTTATATATGTTATATAAGTTGAGAAAGTAATGAAGAAAAGGTATAAAAAAAATGTGTAGCCTAAATAAACGACTTTGAAATTCAAAATTTTATGGGAATATATCCACGTGACTGAAAACACCACGCTATTGGTCTGACGTCATTCGGCATAATGTCTAATGGTCATCAATCTGCCAAGGGGTTAAATCGTAAATTGTTTTGTGTTTTATAAATGTGCATTGATATTTTCATAAAAAAAATCATTCATTTATTTATTTATTTTAATTATTAAGTGGTAAAAATGACGGACAGTGGGTTTTTACGGGGCCAGAGTGACAATTTGCCCGTTGTTGAGGTTTTTATGATGACAAACTTTTTTGCTACTAATACTGATTTTATTAGTGCAGAAATTGGAGGTACTAAAGCAACAAGGTATGTGTCATTCATTATTCTAAACATTAATTCAATTGTGCCCATTTTTATCCTTTTACTGTAGTTAAATATAACAAATTATTTATGTACCTAACCTCAAAATAGGTAAACAAGGCAATGTTTCAATGTTATATTAATTAATATTTTTCATCTTAGAATGCTTTACTTTTTTATATAATAAATACCCCCCGTCACTTACTAAGTACGTACTTTTAGGTAGGTAGGTACATTAATAGTAAAAATAACTGTTGAGATACATAGGTATATATAAATATATAACTGGATAATATGTAGAACGTCGAGAAGTTACATTATTCCCACCGTTCTTATACATTTATACATTTTAATTCAAGGTTCTTATTAACAGAAGTTAGTAAACTTTTGTATTCCTATAAATAGGAAAATGACCAAATTCACCATGATATGTAAACAAATTATCACAATAATATTAGGGTTAGGTACATATTTTTATAATATTATAAAATAATTAGTTTTAATGGGTAAATTTACATCAAAATGATCCTGGCAGCAATATAATCTTGAGGATGACGATAATTCTGCATTTCGGTCGTCTCGTCTCATAGCTCTGCACCATTTCTTCCTAACTTTATCGCGTCTAGGCACATTAAAAAATAACTTTTCTGGAGTTTTTATTGTAGTATTTGTACATTTGGGCACAATACAATATTTATAGCTACTTTTCTTTGTATTTTCCATAACACAACATAAATAATGTGTATACATTCGCAATCACAATACGTTTTCCGTCGGTGCGATGTGCCCGATGACGTCACACACAAGTAGCGCGGAAACTTCTCCATTTAAACGCAGTTAAATTGACAGCTGCAGTAAATAATTTTTTTAACCATTAATTAGAACATAAAACAAAAATAAAATACTGGAAAGATAATGTTTTTTAGTGATCTATTCATCTGTGATGTTTAAAAAAATTATGCATTTTGCTCATTCTTATTATTTCTTACATAAAGTGGCAAGAGTTGCCTTCTTAACCTTAGAGGTTTCGTAATATTCTTTCGTCAGTGGTATTAAGGCGAGCCATTTCCAAAATGCATAAAAAAATTTACCTGCGATGCGATACACGTCTTTTAAAGAGCAAAAGCACAAATGAAAAAAAATCTAAAAGCTTAACATGGAAATAACACAATATAACATAATTTGATTTCAATACAACTAGAGCAGGTTTAAAAATTAATTATTATTTGTTTGCTTATAATTGTATTGAAACATATTCTTTATAAGATTTTGCAAACAGCAGAAAAAAAACCGCTGCCTAAGGAATCACTACTTCCACATCCAGATTTTTCATCCAAGTCACTTTAAAGGAAACATCTTGACTATATTTGCACTCTAGTATGTGGAAATTATTGGTCATAGAATTTTAATAATATTTGGGGCAGATGTCATAGAAAAGTTTGAGGAGTTGGTTTCCACCATATACGTTAAAAATGAAGTTTCTAGTTTACCCTACTTATTTTCCACTATTCACAACCTACCACCTCCTACCCCTTCAATGGAGTCATCTCAATCAGATGTCACTACAATACATACGTGTACTAACTTTCATGTGAATATCTCAATTTTGTTTTCAATCCCATTGATAATGGAGCGGAGGTGGTAGAGTTTGAAAAATATTAAAAAGAAATCTGAGGCCTTGGTTTCTAGTATATACACCAAATCCCAAATTTCTGTACTCTTACCAGCTTGATTTTTCCCCTAGTCACTCCTATTAACCCCAACCCTTCTACGGAATCATCCCAAAATATAATCTAGTTCCAGATGCCGTTATAATACATACGCCTGCCAAATTACAAGTGAATATCTCAATTTTATTTTATCAACTCCTCTAATAATGGAGTAAAGATAGTGGAAGGGATGAAAAATATTATTAAAAAATCTGAGGCCTTGGCTTCTAGGTCATACACCGAATTTCCAATCCACTACGTGGATGTGGAAGTAATAAGAAATTCGACAAATTCATTTTAGGATTTTAATTTGCTAGCATAACCAGAATTCAGGTTATCGAAAGAATGTGTAAATACACGATCAATACTCATTTTGCGACATTTGGTTGATTGCTCTAAATGAGCGGTTATTAATGTTCCATATTTAATTTAACGAGTAGGCACTGCACTAATTTACGCCAATAAAGCTGGTATTCGAAAATAGTTCAGTCAGATAGGATTAAAACAAATAGAGAAAAAAATAATTTGTCCCAAAACTGCAATAAAATCTTCAGTAAAATATATACATGGAATTTTTCGTCAACGTGAACTCCGCGATGCTCAGCGACACAAGCCATACCATTTTTGTAACAAAGGCGGTAAGGTACACGTGACTTAAAACGTGTACAAAAATGCACCGCTCTTTCTACTCTACGCGTTTTAAATAAAAATATCCAGAACGTGGTTTGAAAAACTAATTTGTCTTTGTATGAAAGTGTTCATGAGAAAAATCACATTGCTGGCCATTTGTGTGAATTTGAGATGAAATCAAATAAAAACCCCATAATTCAATTTGGACTCGTGGCTGATCAGGATTTAATTAAATTAGTAAGGCAGCGTTCATTTCCACCATAATCATATTATGTTCTTGTTGAATAATTTACAAAACACAATTCCGACAAAATCCTGTACGTTACAACGTGACAGGGCCGCCGTTGCCCTCTGATACAGTCCACAAGACATCTACTAGCAACACGTGTTTTCGTAAAATTAATAAAACTTGGTTTAAGAATAAAAATCGGTGAAATGTTTATTTCTACACAATCAAAAGATTCTGAACACCACAAAACCCTCCCGATTACAGTAATATAAAAAACAGTTTTTGAACGTAGGTATTAAAATCTATCTGTTCGAATGTAAATATTGAAAAAGTATAGAATATCGCGCCTTCTAAAAAAATACCTTTTATTTTAAACTTCTCTTACCTTTCTGTCCGGTTGTAAACTACATGGTTTGACTCGTTCAAAGTTACTGGAGATGCCATAATGTAATCTGTGTCGGTGAAGATTGGTTCATCCGGTAGGTCGACTTCCAAAGGTTTCGATTGTTGAAAAAAGGTCACTCTAACTTTTTCACGTTCGGCTCTGAAATATAAGAATATACGTATGAATAACTGGAATACAACTGTTTTACTAACATAAAAATTATTTGGGAAATATAAGCCACGAACAATTTATTTCAGGGTGATGATTCAAAATAAGAGTAACACCTGTTAATTTATTTCAGATTACTTGTTTTATGTTCTGAAAGTCTAAAGCAAAAATTTCTCTTTGTCTTTCCAATATTCACTTTGTTCTTAATTTAACATTTAAATTATATCTCTATTAAATGCTTTGTACATTATCGAAGAGTTCATATTAGCCTCATATAATCCAGTTACCTTAGTCTTTTCGTTTCAAAGGTTAAGCATTTCCAAAAACAGATTGTCAGATTTCATGAAAATGTAATCTATTAGAATGAAAAATGTTTGTAGATAAGGTAGGTAAATAAATTCATTTTAGGCCTTTATTCTCATTTTTAACTGAATATTCATGACCGTAGGGGGTTATGTAGATACTAGTTTAATCTACATGGCCATATTGGACTGAGTGGATGCTAGTTGTTGAATGAGAATTTTCAAATAAGAAATTAGACAAATTCATTTTAGGATTTTAATTTGCTAGCATAACCAGAATTCAGGTTATCGAAATAATACAAAGATTTCATTAATATTTTTACAAATAGTTTTTCTTTTAGTTCTCATAGATAGGTATTTTTTCTGCTGTTTGCAAAAATCTTATAAAGAATATGTTTCACTACAACTAAGCAAACAAATAATAATTCACTTTTAAAAATGTTTGTTTTGCAATTAAACAAAAAATGTCTAAACTAATATTATTTACAAAAAAACTGCGAAGAGTATCCTACAGAATGTGCAACAATTACATAAAAAGTGCAGTAAATCGGCAAAGAGTATAATGGTTAGCTTGTTTAATTTTAAATGAAGCTATATCAATCCAAACCAACAACTGAACGATATATGAATATGGTTACGTGATCTAATTTACGATTTGACAGTTACTTAATTTGCAAGGTGATATTACGTTCTGCTTCTTTTCATGTGAAATACCCCTGTATACGAAATCCACCCATTGCCTCGTTTAATCCATGTTTTGAAAATAAATTTTTTAACCTAATAAAATATGAAAGTAATTTTCATTTAAATCGCTCACGTTTAAAATTATATTAAATTTAAACACTAAATCGCCAAAAATCTACATTCCCAAAGGTCAATAGTTAATCTAGGCGATTGGGAAACACGGATATTGGAATATTGAAAAAAATATCGACACGAACATGTCATGAACAAGGATATTCAACACTCACAATCAGTAAAACATCGGATGATTGGTTAAACAATTTAAAATATATTATTATTAATACACCCACCAAACTACATTTTTGTTTCCTACACATTTTACATTTTATCACTCAATTTTTAACAAACAATAAACAAAAAACGGGGTCATTACTCGACATATGTTGCTATTGCAACGACAATCAAGCAGAACACCTACAATAATAATTTCATATCAGACGATTCGTCGTATTTGCAACATATCCAACAATTTTTCTTATTTAAACTGCCACGCACCGTTTCGTTCCGCCCCATTTTTGATATTATGATGAGACAAACGTTCCGTTCGATGAACTTAAAATATGTTTTGTAAATACACGATCAATACTCATTTTGCGACATTTGGTTGATTGCTCTAAATGAGCGGTTATTAATGTTCCATATTTAATTTATCGAGTAGGCACTGCACGAAGTTACGCCAATAAAGCTGGTATTCGAAAAGAATTTATTCAGCTAGACTTTTTCACAAGAACTTTTAACAGACACAGGGCATCTTATTAATATTATTTTTTTTGGTTGCCCTGTGGCGCACATGGCTTCCATGACCTCCGACACCACATGGTAGTCATGTTAATGAACTCAAGAAAAGCAAAAATAAGGATAAAAAAAATGGGAAAAAATTAATTTTTCCTAAAACTGCATTAAAATCTGACAACTAGCGCGAAAAATGCAAAAACGCCCTCAAACATCGTCTTTCACAAAATATTTTCTTGAAACTGCTCTAAAAATAATGTTCGGCCCATTCTCCATAATTTTACGGGACTAAAAGCACACTAAATTTTTTTTAAAAACGACGCAAGCCAGTCAAGATGTAGTGCCGAGGTATATAAAAATATTCTATTTAAAAAATTCGTTTGCCATTACTATGTAAAACATCCTGTATATTTATACATAATTATCCAGGATTAAATAAACTCCCCACCCATTTGGTAGCCATCATAGAACCAAGGGTGTCATGGGGTCTAAAGCTCATAGTTTTGGAGAAAAAAAAATAAACAAAAATTTCGCAAATTTTCAATAAAATCTTTTGAGAACTGCTGGAATATTGAGGTAGATTTAGATCGTCGCGCGTGTCTGCCTATGATACTCAATATTTGTGTAGATAGCTATAAAATGTCGGCGGTCTTTAGTGGTGCGGTAAATAAGATGAAAGACGTTGACGTTTTCTGAGTGTTTAGTAGATCTGATCTGAAGAAAACTATACTATGACTCTCCCTTGTGCAATATTTTAGTTTCTGTGGGTGTTTCGTTATGTACACTCGTTCAACCCGCCGTTCGTTGTTTTTGTTATTTTTGAATTTCGGGTCGCTGTGTATTTATAGTGAAGATTTATTTTATTGACTTTACCGTTCAAGTCGTTAAATTCTTGATTACGTACAGACACAACTTACTTGTTCGTTCTTTGTGTATTCCGTTTTGGATTTTGGACCAAGTTTTTCTTTTATTTTTCTTTATTGACAACGTTAGTTGATAGTTTATTGTTTAGTGTTGAACGAAGTACGTATGTCCTTAATTCGACGTACCGAACTGTGTATTGATGCAGATGCAGATTTCGAATAATTTACTTAGGGGGTAAGCTTTTAACCCAGGACACTATATGTTACAAACGTTAATAAATCACATTTAAATATTCTAAATTATAAACATTAATCCAATATTTTGTTCCAAATTGATACACACATTAAAGAAATGCTTTGTTTAAACTTCTACGGCCATTATTTGCTTACAGTTGTGCAGGAAAAGATAACGAATTATTTACCTCCTTATAATTGCCTCAGTTCGGTTGAGGCGGTCCATCAAAGGCGGTCGATGATCCAAGGCCTTTGCATTTTTTTATGACAATTTAAAAGTTGTATAATTGGGAACCACAAGTTCATTGACCAAGAAAAGCAGTGGTTCTCAATTATTTTCTACATTAATATTATAAAATATTAAAAAGGTTGCCCTAGGTCAGTTTTTTTCAATGTGCCCCTAGAGGGAAAAATCATAAAGGTTTTTTGTTTGTCTAGTCGGTCCCCATTACCAGTTTTTTTTAATGACATGAAACTGATTACACCCTGTATTAAAGAAAGTTAAAGAGAATATTATTTATAGAATTGCTCTTCACAATTGTTTTGTGACTCACAGTTACCGCAATATATTTAAAAGACGGATAACATTCTTATTTTCACGATGGCTGTCAAATGGCGAGGAATTTCATCCTGGAAATGAACTTTTAGACTCACCACCGACCGCGACCCCCCTATGAAACAGGAAAAAAAAGTCGCCTACCCAAAATGCTCAGAATGATGCAGGAACTGGAGTACACAGCGGTTATGCTAGTACTTCTGAGATTGTATTTTGTCTATTTTTCACAAAGAAGCGCAGAATAAGTCAATTTTGAACTGGGCAGAGTTAAAAACGTATTCATTGTATGTCAACAACATATTTCAAAATCAAAGTGGTTCATAAAACGCGTTTTATTGTAACTATGTTATTTCAGTAGAAAAAATACAGAAAACACTCCAATCGGGCAACAGATTTACATTCCAAAGGCAAAAAAATATATTTAAATCTAAAATGTGTATTAAATATTATGTCACATTAAATTACATATCCTCAATTACATCAAAAGTAAATCAAACCTTTGGAATGGAGATTTGCTTTTGTGCGATAAACGACCCTTATCTACAGTTGTCCTTGTCCCCATGTAAATGTGCAACAGTTATAGAATTATGTCAGACATATTGGATTCGCCATTTTGAGTGTTTAACTTTTGACATCAGATATCACCTACCTCGAGAATACTTAACTACCAATTTTACTAACCTTATCACCCCAGATACTTCGCCATATTCTCGAATAGAAAATATTTTTAATTTTTTTTCTCATCTCACCTCATAACGTGAAGCTACTAGGGGAGATATTGAATAGACAAAAAAACATACAAACGGATCGCACTGAAAACCTCCACCTCTTCAAAATAAAATAAATCTGGTTAAAAATAAGCAAGAGAAACAAAAGCAATAGTATATTAAACACTGAGGTGGTAAGAGTTTCATTGTTGTCGGGGGATAAGGTAGAGAGGTAAGGTAGATAACTAATTTTCGAGACAGCAATGAAGCTTTTCACAAAGGTTTGTATACTATTTTATTCACAATCATCCTCCTTAATAAACAAGAAGCCAATAAACCGTTTACTAAATTTTTTTAATAGCATTTTAATTTAATCTAATTCTTATGTCAAAGGACAAATGTCAAACTGACGTCGCGTCATTTTTAGTATATAAATATTTGTCCACGACTATTAAATAATGTACTCTACTCATTATGTATGTGTTTCCTCAAGGATAATGCTATCACTGATTGCAGTGAATAATGAGGACAGTCAGTTGTTTATAAGAAATGACAGTGACTTTTTATTAAAAATTAAAATGTCAAAATTGCAGCAACCAAAAGACAAGTGTTGTCTCTCTAAGTGTTCTAGGGAGCGCTCAAATTGTACATGCCGAAGAGGTACATTAATGAACACTCAAAAACTACATTAGCAAGTTTTTTCAAAGCATCATCTATTAGCAACACGCGGCAATCCCCAACATTGTTTTTGAAACCATTTAACTACGTGCCCACAAACTATATTATTTTATTAGTAAGCCATAACACTGTGCCAAAGCGTAATTCGGTAATTGATATTTGAAACGTCAAAATTTGTGCAATTTCAACGCCAACGTTATTTTCAATAATATTACATATTAGGTACTCAAAAAGAGTAATATAATTAAATGAGTGGATATTGACAGTGAAAACGAGATTTCTTTGACACCGCCAGAGATAAAGGAAGCTGCAGAAATCGCCTCATTAAACTTGTTGCCCGAAAAATCGAAAAAATTATATATGATGACAGATGAATCTGTCTTAAATAGGAAAAATGAAATGAAGATGAATTAAATAAATATTAAATATTTAATAGTCGTGGACAAAGTATAGTATTCTACTCGCATATAATGGCTATTATTCACTCTGGTGATTTATTAAACTCCCCCCTCGTGAATAATAGCCATCATTACATGCTCGTTGAATAATATACTATTATTCACTTTATTTGTTCAGCTAGTATTTGTAGCATTATTTGCTCTATTTATGTCAATAAACAAAGAATAATAAACATACTCTATGTCTTCTAATTTATATTTTCTACAACTGAAAGAAAACCAATAAAAAACATAGGTTGGCATATACCTACTTTTGACATGTAAGTTTGATTATTTCTGTTTGATTGTAAATAAAATATTTATCAAAATTGTAAGTTATTTTATAAAACTTCTAGTTCAGGTAATAATCGCCACGTATACCCACCCCTCGTATATCAAATAACGCATTATTATCGTACTTGTGCGAGATTACATACAAAGATCACACTCGTACAACAATAATGTCATTATCTCACTAGATGCACAAACGCCTGTTAAAAGGTAGTCAGCTTGCTCAACGGCAAATGCAAGTTGCGACGCCAGAAAACGTGTTTAACGTATAAGAATAATCGTATTTATAATTAATTCGATTGTTATTAGTCATAATTAAATCGATCTTGTTGCGAATATTGAAAACACATTAATACATTAGCTCACATCACGTCATTAGCTGTTAAGTTTTCATCCGTAGTTTAAACAAGTTCTTGTGTGTATAGTAAATGTCAGAAATTACACTAATATTATTAGCACTCCTTTTAAACTTGGCCATGTACCAAAATAATTACTCACTTAAACAGTAGACCTTGTATGAGCTCTTTGAAGCATGTGTTTAACAAAATTTATATTATACTGTTTGACCGATTTAAGTGATTCGATAATAACTAGTGACAGTAAAAACATGTGGGGATAATGAAAATGCAATAAAGAATCGAATACCGATGAAGATGAAGCTCGGTGGCGCAATGCTGAAGGTGTTTGGCTTGCGACCACGGAGTCCCGGGTTCGAATCCTGGCCAGGGTATGGATGTTGGTGGCGTTTTTTCATGTGTTACCGAGACGGTAGCAGTGATCTAGACCGCTGTTGGGTGGCACAACATGTCTAGTCGCTGTTATCTCTCCTGAGTTCGAGTCTCAGCTGCGGTAGATGGCAATATCGCAGGGAATGGTTGTTGTGTTGATGTCTATGTGTACGTGTCCTGGTTGAGTGGTAGAGCAGCAATAGCTGAACTCCGCCAGGACGTTAATATAAACAAGGCATTAAAATAAAAAAAAAAAATAAATAAAAAATATGGGGGAAGATGATGAAGAGTTACATGGAGCGGCAAAAAAGTTGAAATATGAATAAACTTTCTCATAGTAATTACATTTTAATATTAGCCCGAGAGGTCACGACACCGAGGGCGCAAGAGATTTGTAAAACCTAATATTTATTTATTAGTTTATAGCAGTCGGCTCTCATTTTCGAAGCGGGCCCGTGTCGCTGGAGAAGCAAAATCCTCGGACCTCTTACTTTGGCGACCGCTATCTCGCTTAAAAATTACAGGAACATATCGTGCACCTCATCATCGGATTGGAAATTTAATTTCCAATCGATCAAGCACAAAAAAGGGGAGGCCAATTTTGTCTAGAAAAAGTTATAGCGGTTCATGCGAGATGTCGAAATCGCATAAATTTCTTAAGGTGGCCATTCCCTAGAAAGAGACATCCGATAGGGAAATATTTATTATTTTTGGCCATAACTTTTTTTTCTTAGTACGTATATTTAAAAAAACTATAAGAGTGCCTAAGTAGGTTCATAACAAGACTATTACTATGAATTTCCACTTAATAATTTCAGAGGTTTGCAAAATAGCGAGGTTTAAATTTAAAAATTATGTTAGTCTTCCTATTTCGTAGTTTTAAATCTAGCTATTTTGCAAACCACTGAAATTATTGAGTGAAAATTCATAGTAGTAGTCTTGTTATGGTTCTATTTAGGTACTCTTATAGCTTTTTTAAATACACGTACTAAGAAAAAAAGATATGAGCAAAAATAATAAATATTTCCCTATCGGATGCAGGCTTGGCAGTTTTAAAACAAAATGTTTTAAACAAATGTTTTTTAAGTGTTTAAAACACACTAACCTGTTTTAAACACATTTGTTTTAAACACGTTTAAAACAATTGTTTTAAACATGATTTTTTTCAATGCGTTTTTTCAGTGTGTTTGATGGACAATTTTTGGAAGATCGTTGTATTTGATAAGGTAAAAAAAAATATAATAAAATAAAAAAATATGAACTTTTATGTAATGCAATAAAACTAGTTGTAATAATATAGTAGTATAACTACAACGAACGAAACATATTACTATTATATAGAAGATATACCTGTTATTATTTATTTCCTTAAGTGTTCATTTTAAAGCGATTAATAGCACAGGTACACACAAAAAGTCAAGTATGGGAAGGTAGACCTATGTATTCCCATGCATTTTGACCTGCTGAACACGAATCCGATGTCCGTTTTGCCCGATTGACTCTTGTATTTTTCCTAACCTCAAAAAAAACACCGTAAGAATGCCCGAGAAAATAAAAGTGTAGCTAAAAATCTGAAAAAATTCAGAGGTACGTAGAATGGCGACAGAAATCAAATGGCGCAAACTAGAATTCTATAGCTTCTTTGCTCCGATAGCCTCGAGGAGTGCGAAAAAAACAAGTTTTTTCCTTCCTGTGACTTTGAGCTGATCTATCTTGAAAACGAAGGACCGCAGGGATGTCTGGTTTGCGCCATTCGATTTCTATCGCCATCCTATGTACTCCTGAATTTTTTCAGATTTTTAGCTACATTTTCATTTTTTCGGGCATTCTTACGGTGTTTTTTGAAATTAGGAAGAATGCAAGAGCCAATCGGGCAAAACGGACATCGGATTCATGTTCAGCTGGTCAGAATTCATGAGAATACTTAGGTCTGCCTTCTCCCACTCGACTTTTTTTTATGTACCTGTGTAGTCAATAACCACAACTTGACGTATTTATTACACCGAATTGGCCGAGCCGTTGTCAAGTATCGTCCTCGTCTTGTTATGATGCAATATAGGCATGGCTTATAGAAAAAACAATGTATTGGGTCGAGCGCTCGTATAAATTTAAGTTTAAAAACATATTTTTTATTGTTTAAAACATGTTTTTTTTCAACAATTAAAAATCACAATTTTTGCCAACCCTGATCGGATGTCTCTTTCTAGGAAATGGCCACCTTAAGATGTTTTGACCCATAATGAAGTATCCTCTAGGTAGGGGGCTAACGATAGTACTTTTTTTAAGACCCATAGATACGGTTCACAGGGGGGAAACCTCTTGGTAATTAGATGCATAAAGAATAGGTTTCTTTGTTTCTTTTTTTATTAAATATTAGATACTGGGTGTTGGAAACTGTTAAGTACCCGAAATACCATTTTTCAACAATAATAAAACATATTACTCGTATGTACCTAAAAATACTTATTCAAAATACTCCAAGTACTGAAAATAACTACTTATGAGACTTTGTCTATTTACAACCAACTTTACAATCGTTGGTTGACTAATGGTTAAGAGTTGACCAACGGTTTATTATAAAAATCGGATTCACAATATTTGGTTAAACGCGAGTATACGCAGACGTACCTACGACGTCTGCTTATACTCGTATTTCGATACGTAAAGGCAGCATCGTCAAGTGCGGTTAATACTTGGACGGGTGACCCATTCCAGGGAAACACAGCATTATCGCTCCATCTTCTAACGGCTTGTATTTCAGTGCATGCGTAGAAGGTATGTAACCTTAGGTGGGAGTTACATAGCGGATATAGCATCCTGAGGGAAGGTAAGCAGTCGGTCCCTTGTCTACTAAATGTTAGGCAAATAAAAACTCCCTACTCTTCGATAGAGAACATGCTCGGCAAAATTTCTAGGCTGGGAATTACTCAGCTGCTGGCGTCGGAGATAGGCCTTAGTAGAGGAAATAGGCCGACGTTAAGTGAGTAATTTTTTTTAAAAATATATACAGGGTGTTTGGTGCATCATGTGCCAAATGGAAATGGCCGACAGAAAGGGCTATCCGCTATCCTTTCAGGCACCTTAATACTTCCCATGCCCTGCGGGATTTTTCATATCGACCTTTTATCTTTTTTATGAAAAAAATCCCAAATTCTACATTTAAATTCAAATTCTAAAAAAAGTATTAGGCGTAGACTGCGAATTTCATTCTTATTTTGATGTGTATTGTTGAAGGGTTCTTTTAAATCCAAAATTACTGGCATTAGTCATCTAGTTGTTTTTTTATTCACTCGCAAACTTTCGGAATAGGTAAAATTTAAATTTAAACTTAGACGGTATAAAAAGAAAACTCAGAGCAACCGGGATCTTCCAACTCCCTCAAAAATTCTCTAGTCTATCCTCTTGCTAATGATGTGCCACATGTCATAAAAATCTTTTAATAACTTCGTGAATTCGCTAAATTAATGAATCGGGTCACATAAGGCTAATATTCAAAATTTCGAATAAAAAATTATATTTGCTTAAATTATGCATGGCAAACAGGTAAAATCTGTTATCTCACTGTTGCGAAGTAAAATCTATCTTCTATTTCTTTCTGTTCATTGGTTTTCTTGAAATAAAGAAACAGTTACATTTTTATCATTTATTAAAAAAATTTGAAAATCTTGCTCAAAGTATTGGTCTCTGTTGCGAATGCAGGCCCGACATCTGCTTCGTATTTCGACAGTTGTTGTATGAAGTCGTATTTCCTCCCTAATTGTACCGAAGGCCGTTTCTATGCGTTGGACAAGAGGACAAGTTCCTCCCTAGTCGCAACCTCCGTTGCGTACACGAGCTCTTTGGCACGACCTCGGACATAAAATCCAACGGAGTTAGGTCTGGGGAACGTGGAGGCCATTGAATAGGGCTATCCCGCCCAATCCACGCATTTGGGAACACATTGTCTAAATATTTTCTTACAATCAATCGCCAGTGCGCGGGACAGCCGTCATTTTGAAAAACTATAGGCGTATGCGTAGATTGGGCGGGATGGCCCTATTCAATGGCCTCCGCGTTCCCCAGACTTAACTCCGTTGGATTTTATGTCCGAGGTCGTGCCAAAGAGCTCGTGTACGCGACGGAGGTTGCGACTAGGGAGGAACTTGTCCTCTTAGTCTTGTCCAACGCATAGAAACGGCTTTCGGTACAATTGGGGAGGAAACACGACTTCATACAACAACTGTCGAAATACGAAGCAGATGTCGGGCCTGCATTCGCAACAGAGACCAACACTTTGAGCAAGATTTTTAAAATTTTTTAATAAATGATAAAAATGTAATTGTTTCTTTATTTCAAGAAAACCAATGAACAGAAAGAGATAGAAGATAGATTTTACTTCGCAAGAGTGAGATAACAGATTTTACCTGTTTCCCATGCATAATTTAAGCAAAAATAATTTTTTACTCGGAATTTTGAATATTAGCCTTATGTGACCCGATTCATTAATTTAGCGAATTCACGAAGTTATCAAAAGATTTTTATGACATGTGGCACATCACTAGCAAGAGGGATAGACTAGAGAATTTTTGCGGGAGTTGGAAGATCCCGGTTGTTCTGAGTTTTTTTTTATAGCCATGTAAAGCCTAAGTTTAAATTTAAATTTTACATATTCCGAAAGTTTGCGAGTGAATAAAAAAACAACTAGATGACTAATGCCAGTAATTTTGGATTTAAAAGAACCCTTCAACAATACACATCAAAATAAAAATGAAATTCGCAGTCTACGCCTAATACTTTTTTTATAATTTGAATTTAAATGTAGAATTTGGGATTTTTTCCTTAAAAAGATAAAAGGTCGATATGAAAAATCCCGCAGGGCATGGGAAGTATTAAGGTGCCTGAAAGGATAGCGGATAGCCCTTTCTGTCGGCCATTTCCATTTGGCACACGATGCACCAAACACCCTGTATATCTGCTTAATTTCAAGGTCTTCGTTATCTTAAATAAATGCATCATATATGAATTTACTAATAATTTACTTTCATGTAAAGGTTATTCAACCAAAAAGATAATCAACAAACATTTGTGAAACTGGTTTTTGAAGTATTTAATCTACGATTGATAGATAAAGTAGGTTTTCTCGCTCACATTTGGACAGTGCAAAGTTGTCGTTTGCTGAAGATCTATGAGTAATGGTCACTTTACTGCTCGGCTCCTATGACAACGAACGATAAAGTACATACTTTTTTTTCAACCGATCAGAAAATACTCTGGAGAAATTTTCGTGCAGACATTAACGTTTTCCCGGGCTGGACCGGAAAGTGGGCAGCAGAGATCGGCAAAAGCTCTTGTCGATATCTGATATTCATTTTCAGTATAGCCTCTGTCGGAAAATTTCTCGAGAAATTTACTGGTTGATAGAAAAAAAAATTATACGTTACATGACGGAAAAACAGTATTTTGCAGGTCGTCCTAAGCTTCCAGGACTTGCCCTGGAATCCCCTTGAGTTGACCTGAAAAACACCTCTTTCCGGTTTTGTAACGTATATTATTATCGCTCGCTTGAGTGCATCTGTACTTCATGCAGTTTTATAAAATAATCATAATAATATTTATTGGTGTATATAACAGAAAATGTTTCACACAAGTCAAAATAATACATAAAAAGAATACGTCAAAAGCAAAACATATAAAAATATTATATACAAATTCACTCACTGTAAAAAGCAAAATAAACATTACATTAAAGACGAAAACAAAACAGAAAGGAAAGAAAGAAAACAATAAAAATTATGTTAAGAAATCATCAAGTTCGTAGCACTTCTTTTCTATCAATATTTTTTTCAATTTTGCCTTGAACGCACAGATGTTTCTTGATGATGATTTAATGTCATCAGATAAAAAGTTAAAATATTTACATCCATTGTAAAAAAAAATTTTTTGAGAAAAAGCTGTCCCACAAAAGTTTGTAGTAGCCCTTTAAATCTTGTATTGTGAACATGGTTGACTTTGTTAGCAAGACATTTATGCTTATTCTTGTAAACATATAGGCATACTTCAAAAATATACAAACCAGTTACAGTAAAGTTGTTAAAATAACAATGCCGTAATATTTTTGTCGTTAATATAATAGCTCGGGAGGCAGCGACAGTTTTCGTGAAATCATTTCTATAAAGCTAGATTTTTTTCCAAAGAAAGTTTAGATAGTATCTATAATGAAGGTGCAATTCTACCAAACCCTTGGTGGTGCATAAATGAGTAAAAAATTAAATAACATATTGCAAAAAAATAGATGACGAAAATTTCGTTTTTCGAATTGTCACGAATTGTCAAAAAATGACGATTCGCCTTCGCTCCTGCCGACCTCAATTTTCTATTTTCACCTCGCGATTCACGTTGTACGGTCATTGCAGGACCTTCTCCTCGCCATCGAGACATAAAACTGGTCTCCGATCGCCGTATTTATTTAGTTCTTACGTTTGAAAAAGTGACTTGCGGCGACTATTTTTAAGTGGTTTCCCGAGTTCGAATCCCACCCGGGGATTTTTTTTTTTTCCTTATCAATTTTTTGGCAGATATTTTTTATTCTATAATTCTATATTCGCTCCGTTCTATTGCATTTCTCCGAAAAGTTTTGCATTTTCCTCCGCGGAATATTAATCTGCACTATTTCGATCAGAAATCAGAAAAATCAGAACTTTCCTTACCGAAATATATAATATAATGGAGTAAATAAGAGCTTATTAACAGATCTATAAAAATACTGCCTGTTCATTAATACTAATGAGGAATATAATTGTCGTGATTTGACTACGTATTGCCATTTTTGCAACGTCTACCAAAGATTTAGCCACCCTATTGCGGAGGTAGAATGTGATTTTTAATCCAAATAGTGCAGATTAATATTCCGCGGCGGAAAATGCAGAATTTCTCCGACAAATGCAATAGAACGGAGCAAATCGCAATTATAGAATCAAAAATATGTGCCAAAAAAATAAAAACGAAAAAAATCTCCGGGCAGGTTTCGAACTCGGGAAACCACTTAAAAGTAGTCGCCGATTAGCACGACCGCAAGTCAATTTTTCAAACGTAAGAACTGAACAAAGACGGCGATCGGAGACCCGTTCTATGTCTCGATGGCGAGGAGAAGTTCGGTAATGACCGTACAACATGAATCGTGAGGTGAAAATCGAAAATTGAGGCCGGCAGGAGCGAAGGCGAATCCTCATTTTTTGACAATTCGTGACAATTCGAAAAACGAAATTTAAAATGTTTAATTTTTTACTCATTTATGCATCACTAAGAGTTTGGTAAAATTGCACCTTCATTATAGATACTATGTAAACTCTCTTTGAAAAAAAGTGTAGCTTTATAGATATTAACCCGAAAAATCTGTCGCTGCCTCCCAGGCTATAATGTGAGTTGAGAGTTGAAACGACATTTTCTACTTTATTTTCTATATTACCCGTTGTTTGTCCTAAATAAAATTACAACATAAAATCAACTAGAAGCAAGACTTAAATAATTTGATAGCGTTTGTGTCTTATTCGTTTGTTTATATTGGTCACATGCGTGGCACACTCATAAAATTTTGACGAATCGCAGTTTTCTGTAAAAAATTAAACCGAATTAATTATTTATTTTGATATTTTAAAATGAGAGTTTAACGCGCTCCGCTTAATAACTCGAGCGACAATGAGGCATTTCATCCTTTTAATACACAAATAGCGATTAAGGCACTCTGAGCATTTTAAATATTTAAAGTAAGTAAGGAAAGTATTTTTACTTAGTACTAGTAATAGAAAAATAAATTTGAGATCAGTTTTACTGGGTATGGGGAGTAATTTTTGTGGTACTTGTGGGTCTCTGAATGCAACGTATGACAGCTTAACTGAAACGCAGGACTCAGGTAACCAAATTGCTGTTACCGGGCACGATAATTCATAATAAGTAATGATCTCCCTGGAGATTGCAAAATGGCAGATCAATGGAATTTTTTCTTAATCGCATGCAATTAAAACACCTTGTCACGAAACCAGTTTTCAATTAAATACTAGAAACAAACTCACATCATGTTTCCAAATCGTGCGAGCCTCACATCAATTATTATTCCACAAAACAACTAACTTTGCATTAAGAAATCACATGCATTTATAATAAACCAAACAACAATTGTAATTACTGATGTGTGTGTTTAAAACCACGTCAACGTAAACATATCGATATTTCAGTCGTGCCAATATCGAACTGAAGCATTTTATAGAATGCAACAAAATTTGTATTAAAAATGGTTTAAAATCCATGGTGCGTAAAATGTAGGCTAATACCGAAGAGCGCTCTGTTTGCATATGGCAAAATGAATCGAATAGCCACGGTATTTTTAGTTATGATTAGAACTTTTCTTCAAACTTTCAAAATATCAACAATAACGTAGTGCAGTGACGTTACAACTTAGGGCAATCCGCCAAAATTGGGGGAGGCCATGCACGAGCGCCAGAAATTTGAAAGAGTTCACTTCTGACGACATTTACGAATCCGTGTATTCAAGCAGGCCAAGGTTTTTTTATGCCGGAATACGCTGTATCAATATTTAAATTTTATTTGTGAACAAACGCAAGATAATGACGGTATAAACGAATATAAGTTGACATAGCTGATAATGATAAATACACCATTATTTATTTCGTTCGTTTAACTGTGGCAATTGGCAAAATATATTCCACAAATAGGTTAATTTTAACAAAATAAGTAAAACAAAAAATGGAAATACGCCGTGCACAAAAAAAGAAAATGTAATATTCATTTCTGATCTCGCAGTACTTTCAGGCTTACATCATTTTATTGCAAGAATTTATAGAAAACTATTATCCCTATACCTTATCAACTACGGACTTCCTACTTATTTCTTTTCTTCAGTGCAAGTCCCTTTTTCTTCGGGTGTTGGTGTTGAATTATTATACTCTTTCTCTAACAGCCTTCTTCATTCACTGATTTTTGATAAAAAATGTTTAAAATTTTGGAAAAAAAGTATTTGACTCGACTTTCAAAAATATTTCTTGTTACTACATTTTGAAAAAAAATGTAGTATACGTTTAGCATTTTTCCGGTGCACCGTCGAAACCCGAAAAAAACGTCGGATCGATGTAAAAGTCATATCTATCGATTCGAGAGCGAATTTAGAAAATTCCGTCCGTCGGTCAGTCGGTCGGTCGGTCTGTCTGTCGGTCTGTCGGTCTGTCCGTCACGCCCAGCCCCCTTAATCCGTTTTCGGATTGCGATGAAACTTGGGTGGTTAATAGGAGGTCTTTAGAAAACCTTAACGCCGGAAGCTCGGCTCCGTTCGGAAACCGGAAATACCCGATATAGACGTTTCGAGTTTTTCGGGAGAAATTGAATAATTCGATAACGGGTAGTCGGATCGAGACATTTCAAAAAAGAAATGGTGCCGCTGGCCAAACTCTACTAATAAGTATACTAGAGGCTATGTCGAAAAACAAATGAAAATTGATTTTTTTTGCAAAAAACTGGTTTTCTCGAAATCGGGCTAGGAAGCACGATAACTGTCCAGAATATTGATCGATTTCGATGAGACTTGGTGGGATCAAAGGTACCCGGCCACAAATCAAGCCTATTGCTGGCGGCTCGAATCCGTTGACCGCAAGTATGTTTTCCAGGGCCGAGTATGATTTTTCAAAGAAATTAATAACTCCCGAACCGAAGGTCCGATTTTGATTTTCAAAAATGGCAATTGTAGATGTCGATTAGGTCTATTAGTTGTCATTTGTGAGAAATTTGAGAAAACAAAAGCGAATCTACAAATCCTGGAAAACTTGACTTTTCTGATAAATTCTACAAATTCCGAAGAGTTTCCTAATAAAAATCGAAAATTAACTATTCCGTCGATCGATCTCTATAACCAGTATAAGGCACGGACCTTTTTGGACAAAAAATCTGAAATAGAGTTTTTTCAAAAAACTTAAAATAAGCAAGTTATTTACGAAAATGCATTCCATAGAATTATTTAAAAAAAATATTATCTACAAATTGATAAATTCTCCGTGCGATGGAGGTGCAAAAAAATTATGTAATATTATATTTAAAATATCATCATTCATTTCCTTATTTTCATTTACTAAATAAAAATAGAACGATGCCCTTTCCGTGTTTCAAAATGTAGTTAGCTTTTACTTTAGTCAATGCAAAAAAAGAAAAATACATGTCAAAGCACTGAGTCATCTTGCGACCCTCTGCTGAAAATGTTATGAATAATCCCAACAAATTGGACAAAAAGCATATCAAAATGTAGTTTTTTTTCACTTGTTTAAATAGGTTTACAATGCCATGAAACGTCGAGCTGCTTGTAACTTTTTTTCGTGCGCACGTTTTCTCTTAGATATACTTATAATTTTATACAGGTATGTATTATAATTAGATCTGGATTGTTTTTTTAAGGGTTGGGGGTAAATAGGGGTAGATAGGGAAAAATAAGTAAAGCAAACTGGTAAAAGTACACAAATTTGGTATTTGGTGTATACTTATACTAGAAGCTAGGATCTCAGATTTTTTTATATTTCAATATGTTTCAACTCGCTCTTCCCCCGGCTCCTCCACTCCAGTATTAAAGGGGTTGATAAAATAAAACTAGGATAATCACTTCACATTTGGTACACGTATGTATTGTAATAACAACTAATTGAGATTATTCCGATAAAGGGGTGGGGGGGGGGGTCTGTAAATTGGGGAAAATAGAGCAAGTTAATAAGGGTTCAGCAACTTAATTTTTGGCATATACGCTATAAACCAACGTCTCAAATTTGTTTATGACATCTGGCTCAAATATTATTAAAGTTCTATGACCAATTATTTCCACATACTAGAGTGTAAATATAGTCAAGATGTTCTCCTTTAAAGAGACTTGGATGGAAAATCTGGATGTGGAAGTAGTGATTCCTTAGGCAGCGGTTTTTATTACGGTTTATTAGATTGAAGATATCCTGCGAGCACGACTACGACACTTTTTCTATACCATCTTAAGGGCAGGTTGTATCAACGAAATTTAAGCCAAAATCAGCTTGATCAAAAATCAGAACCCAAGATTTCAATTGTTACAACAGACGTAATCTTGTAACAGTCGTAACCCCAAATTTCGGTTTAACTTGATGTATACAACCCACTCTTAGAGTCTAGAATATATTTTTTTGACAAAGTGACTGAAGTGATGATATGCCGCACAGTGGGGGATTCTGCTTCACTTTTTTTCAAAATCTGTCGCTCAATTTTGAACGGATTTTCATGCGATTGGGTTTAAAATGCTTGAAAGGTTTCACTTTTTGACGTGCAATTGCCACTTTCTCATAAACTATCACGTACAACCCCTTATCAACCCTTAAAATAAGGAAAATTTTATTTAAAAAAATTCAAAATCATTTTAAAAGTTAATGCATTTAAGATACAGGTCACTGGGCAATTTCTGGAGGTAAAATGATCATACTGACACCCTTGACCACGCTATATTACTTCAAAAAATGTCCTCCTTCGGTTTCTCTCAATCCTTACTTGTATTTTTACAATCCTATCTCTTAGGTAGAAAACAATATGTCGCTTATAGTGGGTTTCGGTCTGTCGAGTACGTGGCAACATCAGGTGTTCCGCAAGGATCAATTCTGGGACCGTTACTTTTTAATATATTTATAAATGATATTGTGGAAGTTATTCAAACGTACTGTTTGCTCTATGAGGAAGATCTCAAACTTTTTAGAACTATTAGTTCCATAGCGGACTGCAATTTATTACAAAACAGCCTCTCCAATGTATCTAATTGGTGTGTTCGAAATAAGTTAAACTTAAATGTGCCCAAATGCAACGTTCTGTCCTACGCAACAAAACTCATGCCCACCACGTTTAATTATAGCATAGACAATGTGGAACTCCAAAGACTCGTGACATTCAAGGGCCTTGGAGTAATTTTTGATAAAGAACTTTCCTTTGTACCACACATAAATAACATAAGTTCACAATCTTTTAAGATTTTGGGATTTCTATTCAGATCAAGCAGAGAGTTTAACAATACTGATACTTTAAAATTACTTTATTTTGCTTTTGTCCAGTCCACTCGAATACGCGTCACTCATCTGGAACCCTCATTACGTAACTCATGTTAATAGCCTAGAAAGAGTACAAAGGCGATTTGTAAAATTATTGTGGTTCAAGTGTGATGGAGTATACCCATCAATTGGTTTTCCACATCTAGAGCTCTTGAGTAGATTCTCTATGGACACTCTTGAGAACACGCGGGTTTGCTACTCTCAAATATTTTTACATAATCTAATACAAAACAAGATCGATTGCCCAGAATTTTTAATTAAATTACAATTTTATGTCCCATTAAATACTCGGATAATGCAAACTTTTTATCTTTCCACTCCGCGCTCTAATAGACTTACATTTTCTCCTCTATTCTCAATGTGTCATAATTACAACAAACATTGTGACAAATTTGATATTTTCAGCTGCACTGTTAATTCCATAAAAGATTTTTATAGCCATTGATTATTTGTTTTTCTTTAGTTATAATATTGTTATTTTTAGGAGTACTTTATATTTCGTTAATGTATATTGTATATACTTAATATTTTGTTTTTATGTATCCGTCCTGTTCTGTAAATGGGTTATACCTGTTGAGCAGTGTATGCTAAATAAATAAATAAATATATATATATATATATACATGCAAATTAATTATATACACCCTCTTTCGGCAGTGTACTTAGGGGGAGAATTTTGGATGCAATGGATAAAATGAATATTGGGGGCTCAAAATGGACCTTATAAGGTATTTTGGTTTCCCTTTTTCATTTCCGAAATCCCTTTTTACATAGAACCCCTAGAAAATATAATATCAACTCCTAATTTAGGGTAAATAAATAAAATCTCCGTTTTTTAAAATATTACTGCATATAAGAAAAATGACACTTGTACTGTCAGATGGGACTTTTCTGAAGGTAAAATAATGACATATTTGCAAATTAATTACACACACCCATTTTGGTCTCCTGTTTCCATTTCTGGACTTTCTGTTCTTACGTACACTCGTAAAAAATAAAACATCAACTCCTAAATTGAAGTAAATTTTAAAGTTTTTCTTACATGCAGTAAATTTAAAAAAATACATATTTAAAAGTTTAATCAACATTTACCCTATTTCAAGGATTTATATTTTATTTTCTAGGGATCTTACGTAAAAACTGGCTTCAGAAATGGAAAGAGAAAACCAAAATATTATATAGAAGTCATTTGGAGCCCCAAGAACAATTTTTTCCATAACTCCCAAAAATTACTCATCATACCCTGTATAATTAATTTGCATATATGTGATTATTTTGGAGTAAATTCAATAAAATGTAAGCCAAGCATGCTTTTGAGATTTTTATTAATTTTTAATTTAATCATAATGATACATAAACGAACTAAAAAAATATGAAAAATAAAATAAAATAAAAATATAAAAATATGCTTGAGCAATTTTTTAAATTATTTTTATATCAATGCTATAATAATAAAAATGCTATGAATTATTTGTATAGTTTTCATCCATTCTTGCTTCAATCTCAGCTACAACACTTCAGATAAAAATTAATAGATAATGGAGAAGGTATTCTTTTTGTAAAATAATTGTCTAACTGGGGTTCATCGTCATCAAATATGATAAATTTTTCATAAATAAATTGATATTTTCAAACTTTTTAACCCTATACATTTGAAACAAAAATTTTCAAAACATTGTGCTATAAATTCTTGAGTTTGTTTATGTTACATCCAAAATTTACCCCTTCACCCACTTATTTGCAAATATGTCATTACTTTACGTTCAGGAATGACCTATCTGACAATATAAAAGCCCAGTGTCATTTTTCTTACAGGCAGTAACATTTTAACAAACTTTGAGATTTTATTTAAAATTTACCCTATATATGACATATTTTCTAGGGGTTGTACGTAAAAAGGGATTTCAGAAATGGGGAAAGGAGACCAAAATAACTTATAGGGTCCATTTTGAGCCTCTAATATTCATTTTATCCATTACATTCAAAATTCATCCCCTAAATACATCCCACAAAGATAATTAATTTGCATATATACTATCATATAAGTAATCATTTTACCTCCAGAAATTGCCGTTCTTTTTCTTAACTGCTTTAACTTTTAAAATTATTTTGAAATTTCTTTAAAAAATTATCCTTATTTTAGAGGTTGATAAGGGGTTGTACGTGAGAAAGTGGCAATTGCACGTCAAAGAATGAAACCTCTCAAGCATTTTAAGCCCAACCGCATCAACATTCGTTCAAAATTGAGCGACTTACAGAATTTTGAAAAAAAGTGAGGCAAAATCTCCCACTACGCCGTGGTTGGAAAAAAAATAAAATCTGTTTTTAACCGACTTATATGTTGTTATCTTTTATACGTTACTAGTTTTCATCGTTAGTAGATAATGAACTTAGAAAACAAGTGAAAAAAACTACATTTTGATATGCTTTTCATCCAATTTGTTGGGATGATTCATTACATTTTCAGCAGAGGGTCGCAAGATGACTCAGTGCTTTGACATGTTTTATTTTTCTTTTTTTGCATTGACTAAAGTAAAAGCTAACTACATTTTGAAACACGGAAAGGGCATCGGTTCTATTTTTATTTAGTAAATGAAAATAAGGAAATGAATGATGATATTTTAAATATAACATTACATTATTTTTTTGCACCTCTATCGCACGGAGAATTTATCAATTTGTAATATTTTTTTAAATAATTCTATGGAATGCATTTTCGTAAATAATTCGTTTATTTTAAGTTTTTCGAAAAAACTCTATTTCAGATTTTTTGTCCAAAAAGGTCCATGCCTTATACTGGTTATAGAGATCGATCGACGGAATAGTTAATTTTCGATTTTTATTAGGAAACTGTTCGGAATTTGTAGAATTTATCAAAAAAATCAAGTTTTCCAGGATTTGTAGATTCGCTTTTGTTTTGTCAAATTTCTCACAAACGTCAACTAATAGACCTAATCGAGCCCTACAATTTCCATTTTTGAAAATCAAAATCGGACCTTCGGTTCGGGAGTTATTAATTTCTTTGAAAAATCATACTCGGCCCTGGAAAACATACTTGCGGTCAACGGATTCGGGCCGCCAGCAATAGGCTTGATTTGTGGACGGGTACCTTTGATCTCACCAAGTCTCATCGAAATCGATCGATATTCTGGACAGTTATCGTGCTTCCTAGCCCGATTTCGAGAAAACCAGTTTTTTGCAAAAAAAATCAATTTTCTTTTGTTTTTCGACATAGCCTCTCGTATACTTATTTGTAGAGCTTTGCCAGCTCTTTGCCATTTCTTTTTTGAAATGTCTCGATCCGACTACCCGTTATCGAGTTATTCAATTTCTCCCGAAAAACTCGAAACGTCTATATCGGGTACTTCCGGTTTCCGAACGGAGCCGAGCTTCGGGCGTAAAGGTTTTCTAAAGACCTCCTATTAACTACCCAAGTTTCATCGCAATCCGAAAACGGATTAAGGGGGCTGGGCGTGACAGACAAACAGACAGACAGACAGACAGACAGACCGACTGACCGACGGACGGAATTTTCTAAATTCGCTCTCGAATCGATAGATATGACTTTCACATCGATCCGACGTTTTTTTCGGGTTTCGATGGTTCACCGGAAAAATGCTAAACGTATGCTACATTTTTTTTCAAAATGTAGTAACAAGAAATATCGAAAATTCTTTACATCAAACTATTTTCAAGACGTTAAGAAATCACAGTTCAGTATCTTCTCTGCTCAAGGTTTCTTCAAATGATCTTTCACTTATTCGCAGGAAAAACGATGAAGGAAAAGTAAGTAGCCAATGAAAGCGATAGTGAAAATCCTATTATATATGAATAATGTATTCATTTCGTGCATGAACTAAATGACTAAATTCGATAGAAAAATAATAGTTGCATACTTATATTTCTAAATTTAGAAATTATGTTAAGGTAATAAGTAACAATGGGCCGAGGATGGATCCTTGCGGCACCTCAAAATTTAAGATAAGCTGAACTTGAGAGCACATTTTTGTTTTCGTCATTTCTTTTGTACCGTATTCAATTTGCAATTGTTTCTAGATATAATAAAAAAATAGGTCCTTTACAAGTGCACGTGTATACGTACACGCATAAGATAAGATATTTCAGGAATGATATAATAAAAGAAAAAAGAAGTCTTTGTGGCGTCGGCGTCGCTGGGATTCCTGTCTATTTTAAACATTTACAACATACCTATATTATGATATACACAGACGCAAGCAAGGTAATCGTGAATGAAAGTGTCTGTCCGAGTCGTATTTACATCAGAATTATTTATGGAATTCTTAAAGAGATAGGTAATTAAATAAAATAAATAGTTGAGATGTTAGATAAAAATATAATTGAAAAATGGGTTCATCAATAATTGTGCAACTTTTTCACTTTTAGCTAGAGTTCGGTAACTACTTTCGAATACATAACTAACTTAAATATCATTAACTAACTACATAGATATAGAAAAAAAAAGTAAATTTTATGAGATTTCACATATATACTCTCATTTATATTTGACCGCTGAATACGATTAGACAAGGCGAGAACCTCGCCTTCGCATGGAAAAAACGTCCCAAACTATTTTTTTGCATATTCACATTCGGGATTTGTCCCTGAATAGGCGAGTCTGCCTGAGGTAAAAAGAGGTGAATTTACAAATTTTGTATACCATTTGAGTTAGCAACGGATTCTTATAGGAAAAATTCCGCTGAACAAGATTTTCTTATGAAAAATAGTCCCAAACCGCGAGCTTCATGGTCAAATAATTGTTTAAACTAAATTTTTTTCGTGTTTATTTAATATTTAAGATATTTTCAATACGCGTCGTTTGGCGTCAGGCACAACTCATTTTATCAACCCGTTCATTTGTTATAGCGAAAATAAATCTCATAATTAACAAATTGATTACTCCGAAACTAATTAGGTCAGGATATTGTTTTTTTTTCAAAATATATGCCTTTTATACCAAAGAATATATCTTTTTTTTTGGCCCGATATCTTCAATACTTTTTGATTGTTTAAACAATTGGCATAAGGTCAGTTGGGGTATCTGGGCCCAGGGGGTAACTGGGCCATGGTTTTTTTCCGTAAAACTTGTGGGGGTAATTTCACTTCAAGCAGTTGGTAGCACTGAAAGATAATGGCATCTCACTACAACAATTAGTCTCATGTTTCTGAGTGTTGTTTCTTTCATGTAGCATTTTTTTAAATTTTGTAGTGCAAAATTTCCATAGCAACGTGATGTACTTGATTTTTATGAAATATCTACAGGCTTACTCTATATAGTATCAACGTCACAGTTAATTTAGCATAAATTAGAAGCATAATATATCCGTAAAATGTTATTGCAAGCACGTGTTCTCCATTAGGTCATAAGCTTGAGTGGGTGGCCCAGTTACCCCCACAATTTTTCAAAAATGGGGTAAGTGGGCCAGTTAATTGGGGCATCTGGACACGCCTGGGACCAAGTTACCCCAAACACATTAAGTATGTTGTTTTTGTTTTTATTCATTAGATAGATGTAGATCACTTTTTTTGTGCAACTGCGCACATGTATTTTGACATGTTGAACACGAATCAGATGTCCGCTTAGCTCCATCACCCACCAATTTTTTGTAAATCGCGAAAATAGCCTAGGCAACCTCATTCCTTTAGATTATTTTCGCGATTTACAAAAAGTTGGTGGGTAATGGAGCTAAACAGACATTGGATTCGTGTTTAACACGTCGAAATGCATAGGAGTACTATGTCGGATCCCAAGTACAGATCACTTTTTTTTTTGTGGGCCTCTGTTATTTATGCTTACTTGAAGTTGGATGTTTTTTGCGTTTAATTTGCCTCTTGTACCTTAACAGAAGTTGTGTTATTCCTAAATTTGAATAAATTTCACACCTAATTGTTATGTAGTTCTCGTACATCGTTGACAACTCGACTATGGTGTGGTTTAAATGACTTGTGATAATTTTTGTACGAAGTTTACATGTTTACCAACAGGCCCACTTACCTCAATTCAAATAACAATCGTTTGTATGAAACCAAGACCCGTATGGTCCAGTTGCCCCAATTTCTAGTGGTAACTGGGCCCATTAGATTTTTTATTATTTAATTATAATTATGAAGAAAATTAAATTCGACCCGGGATTTGAATATTATATATTTAAAGACTGTATATTGTATTATATATAAAAAAATATTTTAGATATTAATATAACTTATTAGTGGTTCTCAGGCAAGTTCAAAATATAATCTACTCGCTCAGGTTGTAAAATCATGGCCCAAATACCCCAAGTGACCTTAATTTGTTAATTTGCAAATAACTTTTTTTTCGAAAATTTGATCGACTTCAAACCAACTTTAAACGATAAATATTGATGTCGGACATAACCCTCACAGAAGTCTGCACGACTGCAACTTTTTGCTTTTGTTTATTTAAAGTTTAAATTAATTTTGCATATTACCAAATGGAATATCTCGGCTCTGGGTAAGCGTATCGAAATGGGGTTTTGTACATAAATGAAAAAGCTTGCAAAAAGGAAAATTTTGAGACCAGAAAGACCTTGATCGGATAACCGGAACCGGAAATATAAGTGACATTGCGTGAGAGGCTCTAATTTGTTTATTAACAACTTTTTGGACATGAGGTTTGGTGCAAATGAAAGTTAACAAGTTTTTCCATGAACCACAAAAAGTTCTACAAAAAATATTCAATCCCTGAAGAATTATACGCATTTTTGATCCTTAAAAAATCTCTTCCGCAACGTGAAAATGGTAAGTTTTGACGCGCAATGGGGTGGCGGGTTCGATCCTCGGTGTGGGCAATTTTTGTTGTTGTCAAATTCACTTTTTTTTCGTGCAATAAAATATTTCCTATAATAAAATAATTCTTAAATTGTAAAAAACGCTATAAATAATTATTATACTCTTCGCAAATACAAAACGAAGAGTCTATTATTGCATTCGATCGGCACACTTCTAAAACCGGTAATATTGCTCGTAGAGAAAATATTTTCATATCACTGTGTTGATGATCGAATTCTGAACGACTTTCAAAATGTCCGTCCGTCTATCCGTTTCTCTGTCCGTCCGTCTGTCGGACGTACGTCACATTTCTTGTAAGCACGACGACTAACTAAGAACGAAAAGTCCGATAGTATTGAAATTTGGACAGCAAGTTAGTGTTAGCTAGAGGAAGAACCCTATATCTTTTAACAAAATCAATCAATAAATAAAAAAGCTATAAATTTTTGAAATAAAAAAAAATTGTAATTAAACAAAAAAATGTTTGAAAGTAATAGCATTTACAAAAAAAACTGCGAAAAGTATCCTATAGAATGTGCAACAATTTATAGTATAAGTGTAGCAAATCGGTGAAGAGTATAATGGTTAGCTTGTTTATTCTTGAGAACTTTATTAAATCCGTAACTCTCGAGCTGATGCTGTGCACCTGTTTTGTATGCTCTACATTTCTTATAGTCGAAATCATGGAACGGCGGAATACTCGAATAGTTATTAGCGTTAATGATTATTAATTAAAAACATTTGTAATTAAAACAATAAAATAATAATATTGTCTGTAATTGTTTATTTGTGGCATATTCAGATTTTCTTACTTTTTATTGGGTATTTTGCCACTGAAAAATATTTAAAAATTTTAATGAAAAAACCTCTGCGCCAAACGGATCAGACAGAGGTTGGTTCTTGAGTACTTGACTGTTTCAAAAAGTCTCACACCTAAAAATATATAAACTAGAACAATATTATAAACTAAAAACGGAAAATCAAAGCTATAGGTAGTTAACGTTTCGGAAGAGAATCTACTTCCGTTCTCAAAACTTTTTTGGCCGTCAACCATGACAGTTCTTTGTTTATGTATTTCCATAGTCACGTGAGACATTAAATTATATTTATCTTATTTTTACTTACTTCGTCTCTAAGGATGGGCAACCAACTAGTACAAAAATCTATTGAATAATTAGAAACGCATCTATCCTCGTTTAATAAAATAATCGCGGATTCTTTAAGTTTTCTTTTAGTTCCGTTGCTCTCTTTTTCCAAAATCTTCGCCGAGTCCCATTTAATTCTATGATTATTATCCCACGCGTGTTCACAAATTTTGGATTTTTCAAATTCTCCCCTTCTAGCGTAATTTCTATGTTCACCAAGCCTTACGTTGAAAGGTCTAGATGATTCACCTACGTAATGTTTTCCGCACTCACACGGAACACTATAAATACAATTTTTTGAACTTTGAACAATATTTTTAGGTTTGGTTCTTGATAAAACCGATCTTAGCGTGGAGCCCGTTTGAAAAACCGTTCGTACGGAAAACCTGTTCCCAATTTTTCGTAATTTATCCGATAAACCATGTATATATGGAATTACTGCCATTGACCTAAATACCTCAGGTTGTGATAGTATATTCTCTCTACTACCAATGTTCAATAACTGACTATCAACAAAACTCTCAGGATATTGATTATTTAATAAGACAGTTTTTATAAATTGTTTTTCGTTCCTTAATATTACATCATTTGAAGAAATAATTTTGGCCCTGTCGTACAAACACTTAACAACACCTTTCTTAACACTAATATGTTGATTTGAATTGAAATTTAAGTATCTGTTTGTGTGTGTTTGTTTTCTATACACACTGGTTTGGTATGTGTTATCTAATTTTTTAATTAAAATATCTAAGAAAGGTAATTCATTATTATTCTCTATTTCTATTGTAAATTTAATTGAAGGTTCTTTTTCGTTAATCTGATTCAAAAAATTACTTAAACATTCTTTACTATAAGGCCATATAGCAAAAATGTCATCTACATATCTCCACCATACAATGGGTTTATAAGCTAGATTATTAA
The DNA here is from genome assembly GCA_963583905.1 of Stenurella melanura. Classification (NCBI taxonomy): domain Eukaryota; kingdom Metazoa; phylum Arthropoda; class Insecta; order Coleoptera; family Cerambycidae; genus Stenurella; species Stenurella melanura. Next base: position 5,661,010 of record OY757309.1, read on the forward strand.
TATTACTTTCCTCGAAATTTTCCATGAAAATGTTACTTAATATTGGAGATAATGAAGAACCCATGGCCATCCCAAAGTCTTGTTGATAGAAGTCATTATTTAATTGAAAGTATGTTGTTTTAATGCAAAGTGTAAGTAATTCCATTATAGTTTCAATGCTTAACTTAGTTCTATTCGCCAAATTCCCATCTTGTTGCAATTTGTTTTTAATTATTATTAATGTTTTATCTACAGGAACATTTGTAAATAGGCTTACTACATCAAAACTGACCATTAGATGATTATTGTTAAAATGATTTTCTGATAGCTTTTCCAAAAAATGTTTGCTATTTTTAATATAAGACTCGGAGGAACCTGATAAAGGATTTAGGATTTTTAATAAATATTTTGAGAGTTTACTACATGGAGAATTAATTGAACTCACAATTGGTCTTAAGGGGATGTCAGGTTTATGAATTTTTGGCAAACCATAGAAATGAGGAGGCTTGCTGTGATGTGGAGTTAACATCTTTCGTTCAATATCTGTAAATTCGTTTTTGTGTTTAAATAAGATTCTATATATTTTGTTTTCTAAAGAATTGGTAGGATCTTTATTTAATTTGGAATAATTTCCATCATTTATCAAGTTCGTAATTTTTGTATCATATATAGCTCTATCTAAGATTACCGTGGCATTGCCTTTATCAGCTGGTAAAATTTTAATGCTATGATCATTTTTTAGAGATGAAATGGAACGTTTTTCATCGGATGTTAAATTATCTTTAGTTTTATATTGTTTCTCTAATTCAATTTTAGACCGAATTCGGTATTCATTAGCATCATCTAATGGAAGCTTCTGTGCAGCCTGTTCAATTGCAGTTATTATATCAAATTTAGGAATAGCCTTTGGTGTTAACGCATAATTTAAGCCTTTAGTTAATACTAGTTTCTCGGATATATTTAGTTCGCGGTTTGACAGGTTGATGACAGTTTTGTCAATTAAAGGATTATTTTGAAAGTTTTGTAATTCAATATGTTGTCTTTCACTATATAAATTTCTAAATTTATTTAAATGTCTATTCTTTTGTGAATCAAAAACTATATTGTACGTACGTGAGACACTATTATACATTTGGTTGTAATCATCCTCTTCGACGCAGTGACATAAATTTTCTAAAATAATTTCAATGTCTCTTACAATGTGTGCTTTATTTTGCCTATGGAACTGTATTCTTTCCCGGACCATTGCAGCACTGGCTCTTCTTAAGATATTATTGCATCTATCGCTGGTATATGATGCTCTTAAACGCAACCCTTTTGGAATAATATCATGTTGACGACACTTGCATAAAAAGGTAATACTATTTTCGGTGTGAGCTAATTTTTTATGTAAAATTTCCAAATATCTAAAAAATCTATTGATATTAGGCCCCTACCTGTGATCCAGATATTGTCTGTAAACAATTACAGAAAAAGAACCTTCAATTAAATTTACAATAGAAATAGAGAATAATAATGAATTACCTTTCTTAGATATTTTAATTAAAAAATTAGATAACACATACCAAACCAGTGTGTATAGAAAACAAACACACACAAACAGATACTTAAATTTCAATTCAAATCAACATATTAGTGTTAAGAAAGGTGTTGTTAAGTGTTTGTACGACAGGGCCAAAATTATTTCTTCAAATGATGTAATATTAAGGAACGAAAAACAATTTATAAAAACTGTCTTATTAAATAATCAATATCCTGAGAGTTTTGTTGATAGTCAGTTATTGAACATTGGTAGTAGAGAGAATATACTATCACAACCTGAGGTATTTAGGTCAATGGCAGTAATTCCATATATACATGGTTTATCGGATAAATTACGAAAAATTGGGAACAGGTTTTCCGTACGAACGGTTTTTCAAACGGGCTCCACGCTAAGATCGGTTTTATCAAGAACCAAACCTAAAAATATTGTTCAAAGTTCAAAAAATTGTATTTATAGTGTTCCGTGTGAGTGCGGAAAACATTACGTAGGTGAATCATCTAGACCTTTCAACGTAAGGCTTGGTGAACATAGAAATTACGCTAGAAGGGGAGAATTTGAAAAATCCAAAATTTGTGAGCACGCGTGGGATAATAATCATAGAATTAAATGGGACTCGGCGAAGATTTTGGAAAAAGAGAGCAACGGAACTAAAAGAAAACTTAAAGAATCCGCGATTATTTTATTAAACGAGGATAGATGCGTTTCTAATTATTCAATAGATTTTTGTACTAGTTGGTTGCCCATCCTTAGAGACGAAGTAAGTAAAAATAAGGTAAATATAATTTAATGTCTCACGTGACTATGGAAATACATAAACAAAGAACTGTCATGGTTGACGGCCAAAAAAGTTTTGAAAACGGAAGTAGATTCTCTTCCGAAACGTTAACTACCTATAGCTTTGATTTTCAGTTTTTAGTTTATAACATTGTTCTAGCTTATATATTTTTAGGTGTGAGACTTTTTGAAACAGTCAAGTACTTAAGAACCAACCTCTGTCTGATCCGTTTGGCGCAGAGGTTTTTTCATTAAAATTTTTAAATATTTTTCAGTGGCAAAATACCCAATAAAAAATAAGAAAATGAGAACCACTCCCCAAAAATTGTGATGTTATGCCCGAACACTCAGTATATGCACAAAAATCATCTGTATGCTAAAATAATATTGGGTTAAATTCAGAGAAATTGTCGAAGATCATATCCTTACTTCGGTAAAGAAATTTAACAATTTATTTGCGGTTTATCTCTTATATTTCTTTATACATAACGTTTCTGTTAATATTGTGTTTGGTGATGGTAAATAAATATATTTGAATTGAATTGAACTTTTATTTTTGTCCGTCTCGAGGTCCCAATAATAATAATTGACGGTATATCTTGATTTGCGATGTTTTTTGTGGGTGTACAACTCTAAAGTTTAATTCCTATCGCCACTTGACCATGAACAAGAACAATTAGAAATGGTTACAATGCACTTCCCAATGATTATAACGGTATTTTTGCCTTAAATTTAAAAAAATACCTCACCACAGCGCACAGGTGAATGTGGACTTTTTATTTAAATACAGTCGGGCCATATATTTCATCACGAATTCCACAAAATAATCTCTGTCTCCTAACTAAGTATTATATTGATCGAAATATTTATTTTATTGAGTCTACATCGACACAGAAATTCAGCAAGTGATTATACTGTGGGTTCATAATGAAAGGAATAAATTCGATTAAATTATTATAGAGCGACTGACAAGGAGTCGCTCGGACAGGTTGATTTTAAAGTACATTTCTTATTTTTTTCAAATATTTTTGAAAAAAGTTATGACGTAATCGAATTTTTTTTAATTGACAACCTCCATTGCCGATAGTGTCATTTGAAAGAGCATATTTTTGTATATATATATGATATAGTATCTTGATGCTTTCGTTGAAGAACCACTACGTGGATGTGGAAGTAAAAAACTAGGATGGGAAATCTGGATGTGGAAGTAGTGATTCCTTAGGCATTTCTGTTTGCGACTGCAGTTTCGTGTTTTACAGTGCACTCTCAAGCACAGTGAACACACAAAATAAATTGTTGGGTGTTAATGCATCGCAAGGGATTATGTAAATTAGGAAGCAAAGAGTGCAGGTAGGCCCATTGTCACAAGAGGGTAGAGGGTGGTAAGTAAAATGAGATTTTCTATATAACTGGTCATTAAGGAGGTAAGTACTTGGAATAACCCATCCAATGTTTATGGACTTCAGTTGCATCTTGTATATTTAATTTTCTAGATTTTGTTGCATAACGTAGTATCTCCAATTTATTCATTGACAGAAAAATATTATCTATTCCTAAAATATGAATTGCTAGTTCCTCTTACTAATATGAAATAATTTTAAATGCTCAATGTATCTTATATTAAGTGCCTTTCCTGTTTAACCAATGCTACAACAATTACATTCTTCACAAGACAAGCTTCAAAATTGCTGATTTTTCATTTATATGTGTTTTGTATTTAACATTGTAAATAATACTTGATATTTTTTGCTAGATTTACATGGTATTTAAAGGCTGTCACTTAATTTTTCACAACGAAGGACCAAAATATGTTAAGGGTGCAAATATTTTCCGGATTTTTTTAAACTTTAAGGTAGATTTGTGTTTCTTTCGCGACTATGTATGTTGTAATCTGTTATATTTACTGGAAAACTGCTGTTAGTTGTCAATTTATTTTGTGATTTTTATTTGGTTATTATAAAGTTTTCTTTATAAAAGGATATAGTGAAGGCTCTATTAACCTTACATCCGTGTGCAGTTATTTTATGTGAAAAAAGTTGGCTTAAATCTACCGGTATATACTTACTATATAATGTTATCAATTTTACTAAAATTATTAAAAGCCCAAAGATTGGTTAGCATCTAGAAAAAATTCAAAACTATCATTAACAGTTTTGGAGTTTCAAAGATGTGCGTTTATAATAAAGAAAAAATTAATAATAAAGAACTTATTGCCCAACAGAATCCTCCAGTTACAGGACAATTTTGCAAAAGAGAACTAAATTATATAAATGCAAAGTATTCAATATGAAATATAAAATGTAAAAAATAAAACTATAAAAATACTTTATAAAAAAGTATAAAATATAAGATTATAAGATATAAAAGTATAAAATCATAATTTCGTTTAGAGTAGCTTAATATTACGGTTATGTATTTGAATGTAGGTTAAAATCTATCTCGAACACATAGTTTTATGGTTTTGGAGTAATTATTTAAAGAAAGACTAAACATGTCACAATGGTCACCAATAGTTATATATTTCCATCATGGAATAAATGGGTGATTTAGCAAATATATTTGTTCTTTTAGATGGTAGTGTAAAAAGTAAAGGTTTGATGAAAGCCTACGTGTGGAATTTTAAAATTAATTTAAGATAGGAGTTCTGGAGAGTCTATTGTATTATTGAGCAGCTTGTAAATAAACATTCAATTTGAGATAATTCTTCTGTTTTCTAATGAATCCAAGTTAAACCGTGTTAACATTAAACAGTTTGGATATCCCTGTTCGGGGTATTGGAGATCTATTTTAAAACATAAGTATTTAAGAAATTTCCGTTGAACAGATTCTAATGATTGTGAATATTTCTCATAAATAGGATTCCATATTGCTGAACCATACTCCAATTTCGAATGCACAAAACATAAGTATGTTTTTAGTGCCTCTGTATTAGTAAAAAATTTCTAATTTCTTATAATAAAACAAAGTGTTTTTAACGCCGATTTAGTAATCGAGTTAATGTGTCCTCTGAATCACGAGTCGAACAATATACCCAAATCTTTAATACTCTTACAACGAGTTAAAGAGATGTCGCTGAAACTATATGAATATTCAACCAGATTTACCTTTCGTGAATAAGTCGTAACTGTACATTTAGACACATTCAAGTTATTCACTAGGCACGAATTCTCTATGATATTTAAGTGTTCTTGTAATCATGCATAATCCTCTATGGTAGTGATTTCACAGAGTAATTTCACAGCATCCGCAAAGAGAAGTTTGATGCAATTCAGTCCATCACATAAGTCATTAATAAATACCGAAAATAAGAGTGGACCCAAGTTTGAACCGTGAGGTACGTCAGAGGTTGCGACATATGTATTTGATTTAAAACCATTGTACTGAACATACTGTAACCGGTTTTGTAAGTAAGAGTCAAAACATTTAATAAGTAAGTGTATAAGAAATTACAACATTTAAAAGGCTTCAAAACCAGAGAAATTCGAATTTTTTTATGATTTCAGTTTGGTCGTTAAAAAATCGTATGTAGCGATAGCGACTATAACAGAAACTATAATCTTCATAAACTTATTTTTTATTATTATTTAAAATTTAAAATTTTTTAATTGCCAACATTTTTCTTTTCATTAAACGCTTTTCGACAGTCTTAATAAGAACTAATATTTTATGTATTTAACCGAGCGAAACCAGCAAGGCAGCAAGTTCATGAAGAAACTGTAAGTGCTGTTATAGACAAGTTTTAAATGAAAAGAGAAATTTTACTTTTTAAGTGACAAGAACACTTTCCATAAATTAATTAATTAATTGCTGTTACACTGTGCACGATATTCCGTAGAAGAGTTTAGCTAAAATAAATATTGAAAGAGAAAATTATGTAAAAGTAAATAGTTTTACTTATCAAAATTTGCCACATACATACAAAGACTTTTTTTAAATATTTTGATCACATGTTATAATAGAGACAAAAAATCAATTTTGAAAATAATTGCCAAAGGAGAAAGAGGAGGTTAATCATCCTTTTTATAATAGTTTTATACCATCAAAACATTTGAACACAAGATATGTTATCCACTGATAATTATCGTCCTATTTCACTTGATCTCCTAACACAAAAATATTAGAGAGGGTTACGTGTAACAGAATGACTACTTCCATATCAAAATATAAGACATTATGTGATATACATAGTTCTCGATCGACTCAATCAATCAACCATTCTCTTGATAAATTATATGAAAAATTGAATAACAATAAAAAATGTTTTGAGATATTTATGGATCTAAACAAAACATTGTTAATCGTGATATTAATAAGTTAAATTTAGTTTTAGAAGCCAATATTGGTTGAAGTCTTATTTGTCTGATCGAAAAATAATCACTCCTCTGATGTAATGAATGTCTCGTGGAGTACCCCAAGGATCAGTCCTAGGGCCTCTCTTATTTGTTTTGTTTGTGGCTTATCTACCTTTATTCTCCGAAGGTACCTCTTACTTAAGCATGAGTACTAATATTGTAAACCTTAGGGAGACGGCACAAAACATGTCAAACAAGCTTACATTGTGGTTTTACAATAAGTTATTAGTAAAGAGAGGTAATATAGTATTTGTACAGTTTACTCCTAGAGTAATGCAATACAATGGAAGAAGTCTATTAAAAATTGACGGGATATTATTGGAACAAGTAGAGTCAACAAAATTTTTAGGAGTGTATATATAGATAATACTTTAAGCTATGCCATAGAGACGTACTTTGTAAAAAGCTGGCATCTGTTTGCTTTGTATTAGAAATATCGGCTGAGGGATATTGTTAAAACATCCGTTATTTTGTCATATTACTATGCACAATTTTATTGTGGGCTAATTTACGGTATCATTTTTTGGGGATCCTCACATCATAACGATTGAGTATTAAAAATTCAAAAACGGGCAGTTCCATACATAGCTGGTACAAGCAAATATTCTTCATGTAGAAATGCATTTAAAGAGTTAAAAATGCTACCAGTTACGTGAGTGTACATGCACATATTAGAAATAGTATTGTTTGTATAATTCCATCCTAAGATGGCCATTCCCTAGAAAGGGACATAACTTTTTTTCTTAGTACGTATATTTAAAAAAAACTATAAGAGTACATAAGTAGAACCATAAGAAGACTATTAAAGTGACTACGAGCACAATTGAAATCGTATAAAAACAGTCGGCAACTCTTTATTGTACATGGGCGGAGGTAAATAGATGCTTGTCATAAGAAAATGTTATAATTTTTTGAAAATTGTTTATTAGATAGGTTATTTTTGTTAATTTATCCAATAACATATTTTGAAGCATATATCAGTTTTAGATATAAAGTCTAAATATTTAAATTTATTGGGTTTAGTTTTAAAGTTATCCCATACTATATTGAAATATGTTATTGCTCAGCAAGGAACAACGAGAAGGTATGAACATATCCTTGCCGGGATGAGGGCATGTGACAGGTTAGATTGCCGAGAGGCAAGTATGTTAAATAGTAAAAATAAAATTTAAGTTTCTTCTAAAATAAAAATAAAAATGCAAGTTTCTTAACCGAAGCAAAGAATTAGTACAATAAAAATAAATACTTGTATAGATAAAACACAAATAAAACAAAATTAATTTATGTCTCTAGAATAAAGCACCTTAAATTAAAATTTCTTGTCAACTAAATAAAATATATTCCAAGAAATGTAACAATAAAAAAGTAAACTTTATACGTAACATAATACCCAATTATTTTGTGCTGAAAATATATATTAGAAAAGTTACATGCTAAAAGTTGACGCGTCCGAATCTTCACTTTCTGAAGAGGAATCGTTATCTGTTTGAATTATAATTGGCGCAATGGGGGGTAGTGTTGAATATTGATTTTGTTTTTTAATTACATGCTTAACGCAATTTTTCCATAAATCAGTATTGTCGAGGTCATTTAATACTTCTCTTATATGATCAACTTACTACCGCGCTTAACGTTGGAGAGTCATTACATTTTCGCAAACGATCTTTTAAAGTTGCTCAAATCATCTCGATAGGATTAAATATGCATAGTACGGAGGTAACCGCAAAAGTGTATGACCGTGTATAGTGGATAAGTTATCAATAACATATTCTCTTTTGAAATTCTGTTCCTTTATTCATTTCAGTAATTCGCGCTTTATTGGAACTTTTACAGGAATTTTCATATTCTTTTCTTTCATAAATTTTAAAACGTCTTTCTTGTACTGGTGTTTGGTATCTTATTTAATATTCGAGAGTGATAAGAAGCATTATCTAATACAATTACCGATTTAGGCAGAATATTTGGTATAAAGTTATTCTGAAAACCACTTTTCGCATTGCACTGGAGAAATATCGAGTCCACGTTGACTAATGACTGATATAACACACCGACCGATCAATCGGACTGAGGAATACCCGGGTGTCAGCCAATCGTCGCCACCCGTCCTCAAACCCAGGCCAATGACAGTCCACGTTGACTGCTGAAAACGATTTACAAGTTTTTTTTAATGCTAGTGGACCTGTCCGTTTTATTATTTTTAAACCAGTGCAGTCGTAGATGGTTCATTCAGGCTGATTACACTGCCAGTCTCGCACTCGCCTGCGCAGGTTCAACTACTATTCGATTCTCGATACCATTGTTAAATACATAGGACAAAATATCATGCACACGGTCCTGTGCTTTAACACTGACCAGTTTCAATTGACTTCGTAAACACTATACCTACTACGAAATAGGAAAACCACCGAAATTATTGAGTGAATATTTCTCTATCGGATGTCTCTTTCTAGGGAATGGCCACCTTAAAGAGTTTTAAAAAATATATTGTTGTCCATGATTACCAAACTGGTAAACAAAATACGAAATATTAGGAAAACTAACTGTCTTTCTACTCGTTACATTTTAGCGTTGTTTTTCATTTGAATTTCCATTTAATGCTACTCTAGATACATTTTTGTATATTACCATTATTAGAAAAACAAATTTCTGTGGATCTATAATCTATCCACTGCTTACTTTTGCATTCTTGGTACAGTTGCATCTTAAATACTTAGCAACTGGTCTTACATTTCACTGCTGATGAATATTCATGGGAATGTGTCATCAGCGGATCAGAATACAGCCTTATAAGGCATCCCTTTAATACATTTATATTATGCCATGTTTACTGACTTGCATACTAGGTGACACTGACCTGAATGAGCATGAGCATATAAACACAAATGAAGTCGTTATTAAAGCCTAGCTGGTTTTATTGCGAACGTCTGAATGCTTCTATATGTCCCTATCACTTTCATTTTACATAAAACAGAAACATTTTTTCTGTTACATATTTACGGCCAAATGTTAGAACATCATCAATATTTTTTGTCGTTTATTAAGCTCTTTGAATATCAGACGAAAAGTATTTTTGTCTTTTTTGAAGGAGATCGACCCATATCTGTTTTTTTTATGTATTGTTCAATGATTTCTTTGGAATGGCTTAAGTGATTTCTACAGAAAACTGTAGAGTATATATAGTTCCGCAACCCTTGGCCTTAGAGCATGGCAGACACAAGAAAAGTGACATGAGAAATTTTCTTACTAATGAAAATTTTACTAAATAACTGAAAATGGCTTTTACAATTGCAACAAGTATTTGTATCAAGCGAATTTTCTTTATTGATTACTTGCCACTTAGTAAATACAAAATACAATTGGCATATAACTCGGTTACAGGAGGTCCAGTGAGAGACGTTCTGAACCTGCACGCTATGTCACTGGCCATGACAAATAAGTATCAAGCCGATTTCTTTGTTCTCGATAAATTGCCAATTAGTCTAGAGGCAGGCATACGTCCCGGTTATGGAGGGGTACAGTGGCAGACATTTTAAACCTGTGAGGTGTCTGCTTTTAAGCCATGATTAGTAAATGACAAGCTGATTTTTTTTAAATAAATTAGTATCATTTATAAATTAAGTTTCCACCACTAAAATAAACTCTATGACTTTTCTTGTCTGCCACGCTCTAGGGCAAAGGATTGATCATGTCTCTAGCTTACACAAATGTCTCAGATAATAATTGCACGCTGGCTGCTGTACTATAATCGCTAATGCCATATTTTAAATAATTAGTCTAAAGGTAATGTTTTGAAACTTAAGATGACTTGTCTTATCTACTGTATTCTAAAAGATTAATAAATTTTGAATTTGTAAACAACTATACTTGAGATACACTATTAGTAGTTCGTTTCCCTTTTCGTACTATTTTCGTCCAGATCGCTTTGCCAAATTGGGAGACGTCGATATTTCTTGGCGCCACTATTTTGATAGTAGATTGTACGATACTTGGCTTGGGTTAACACAGAAAGGGTAGAAGCGGCTAACGGTGTAGAATGATTTTCATTGGCTTATTTATTTCCAAAAGCTTAAAGTTACGATTTATCAACAGGAAATATCAACTAACGGTGAAATATAGAACTAGCATATATATGTATACCGTGTGTTCTTTAACATCACAAGATGACAATTCTTTTTGTTTTATCTTATAGAATTATTTTCGGAGGTATGTTTCTACACCACATGATTTTTATGGGCCCCTTTCAGCCCAGTTGTCAGAGACAGAAATTGATAAAAACCGGTCACTAAATGTTAGATGGCTGAATTATTCAGAATATGTATTTATTGTATTTTTATTGGTGTTAGAATCGAAAATATTGGCCAATATATAAAAAAACTAATAGCACTAGACGATAGAGGAAAAATTTCACATCAAAAACGTATATGAAGTTTATTGTATGATCCAGATTTTTATGTTTAACGCACGAGAATGGAACGTGGTGACACATAAGTACGGCTCGCGAAGCGTGCGCGGTCTCGGACGCGCTACACTGAATTTGTTGTAACTTTTGAACTAATTAATGAAATTGAGCTTAACTAAGCTTAAATAAAACGAGAAACATGTGGCTATTGGAATATTATATATTCAAATGTAAAATGATTGTATGTAGGAATAGTACATACATTATGTCCCAGGATAGATGTAACAAGAGGTGTAATGGACCAAAAATTTTCGAATTTTGGAATGGTATTTAGGGAGTGAGTCCTGCTTGTCGTAAAACTAAAGTATACCAAAAATGACTTGATTTGGTGTTCTACAGGGTGTTTTATAAGCAAAGTTGTAAAAATAACCACTAATTAAAGTACCTTTATTTTTCAAAATATGAAAAAATTCCACCAAGAAAAGTTATTTAGAATGCAATTTTATACCTCTATACCAAATTTCAGGAATATAAAATAATGTTTTTGAAACTTCCCATTTTTTTGCGAATTAAGAGTTGAATTCATATTTAAAGTTGTGTAGGAGCAAATGTTAATCATCTCAAAAAGTAGGCTATTGGTAAATAAAAAATTGAATATACGAGATGCAAGAAGGTATACTGGTAATCGAACTAATTGTAAAACAGGAAACAATTACTAACGGAAGATTAATGAGGATTAAAAATTATAACAAGTAATAATGTCAAAAACTCAACAGACCAATTATTGACCAATACAAAACAATGTTTACAATTTTTTTATTATTCGACGTAGCTACCACCCACATTCACACACATTTCGATCCTTTGCCTGAAGTCCTTAAAACTGTTTCGAATATGATCTAACGATATGGAGTTTACGGCATTTGTAATTCTCTGCTTCAATACTGCTACATCGTTAGGAAGTGGTTAAGCGTAAACCAACTGCTTGAGGCGACCCCATAAAAACAAATCCAATATTGATAGGTCTGGTGATCTCGCCGGCCACTTGATCGGTCCATTCCAGGCAATCCAATTTTCTCCAAAATTTAAATTCAACCACCGATTAACCATTTCTGTGGAGTGGCCAGGGCAACCATCATGTTGAAAATGAACTAAAGGCATATCTCTTAAAATATTTAAATGTTCTTCAGAAAATCTTTCAAGAAGCTGTGAATAAGTGTGCTGGTTTAACCTTCCCTCAATGAAATAAGGTCCAATAACTCCAACGTGATAAGAAACGGCACATCACACATTCGCTTTTTTATATTGCCTTCTACAATGAATTTTAAAATTTGGATTTTCAGGAGCCCAAAACCGACAATTCTGAGATGAAACAACACCATTGGTTGTGAATGTGGATTCATCTGAGAAAATTATGAAATGATGAAAAAATCTCTCTTCCATGATTTTATCTCCAACGGTCAAACAAAAATCCAATCTACAGCCGTCATCTCCCTCTTCAAGCGTATATTTATAATTTGCTTTATATGCCCCAATTTTCTTTGCCTTGTAAATTCTTTGGAGTTCAGACTTGCTAATATTAATAAGATCTGACCTCTCTCTTGGTGGCATCCTAGGATGTTCTATAACAGAGGCATGAACTATAATAGCCCCAAGTTTGTCTTCATCATATGCTTTTATTTTTCTTTTCATGTTAAGAACACTACTAGTAGCCAGAAACTTTTTAATTATTCTCATATGCTGAGTACGTGACAAAGCAGTGTTTGAAAATTTCAAATTAAATTGGCTTACCACTTCTCTTAGCGAGTTTTCACCACCAATTCAGTAGCATTGCAAAATATAAATTTTTTCACGCACTGTGACTACAATTTTCACTTAATTTTTTATGCTTGGTTCGTTAATTTGAAACAGAAATGAAGGATAATATTAACTACGTTTGACAGATATTTATTTTTTTTTTATTTTTATTTTAATGCCTTATTTATATTAACGTCCTGGCGGAGTTCAGCTATTGCTGCTCTACCACTCAACCAGGACACGCACACGTAGACATCAACACAACAACCATTCCCTGCGATATTGCCATCTACTGCAGCTGAGACTCGAACTCAGGAGAGATAACAGCGACTAGACATGTTGTGCCACCCAACAGCGGTCTAGGTCACTGCTACCGTCTCGGTAACACATGAAAAAACGCCACCAACATCCATACCCTGGCCAGGATTCGAACCCGGGACTCCGTGGCCGCAAGCCAAACACCTTCAGCATTGCGCCACCGAGCTGATATGTCAATAATAAATGATAAATGTGTATCCACTACTGTTCTCATAGCCTACTCTTAGCTTCTACATAACTTTAAATACTAATTCACAAAAAATAATTTCTATGCAGTTTTATTTGAATGGTTCAAAATAAAACACTAATTTATTGAAAAAATGGGAAGTTTCAAAAAAATAATTTTATATTCCTGAAATTTGGTACAGAGGTATAAAATTGCATTCTAAATAACTTTTCTTAGTGGAATCTTTTTATATTTTGAAAAATAAAAGTACTTTATTAGGGGTGATTTTTACAACTTTGCTTATAAAACACCCTGTAGAACACCAAATCGAGTCATTTTTGGGTACACTTTAGTTTTACAACAAGCAGGAGTCAATCCCCAAATACCATTCCAAAATTCCAAAATTTTTGGTCCATTACACCTCTTGTTACATCTATCCTGGGTCACACTGTATATGAATTCGGAACATAATGAGAAATGAGATTTCCGAGGAAATCGGTAGAAGCTCTACCATTTCTATAAGTTTTAAGATGAAAATCTGAAACTTTCACAGATTACTCTTGAAGTAATATATAAAAAGATCCGATGGATAGGTATGCCAAATTATTTTTTTTATAAAAGTTATAAACGTTTAATTTTACCCTAAGTTTCACGGATTCTGGTGCAAATAAAAATTTGTCTTTTATTATCGTAAAACAATGAGCGTTAATTTAATTTTTAAGGTAAATCCCCTTGGAGAATTTTAACGAACACATTTCAAGCTTCAAAAATCGCACCTACAGAAATCTAATAACGCGATTTAAACCACAGAGGAGGTTAAAGTTAGTTATACATATCAAATGTTACCACTTTCTCAAGATTTTCAAATTTTGAAAGTGCACATCTTCAAAAATAAATTTTAGAGATTATTTTCACTCATCGGATCTTTTTATACATTACTTCAAGAGTAATATATGAAAGTTCCAGGTTTTTATCTTAAAAATTGTAGAAATTGTAGAGCTTTTACCGATTTCATCGGAAATCTCTTTATGTTCCGACTTCATATAAGTACATACTATTTCTACATACATTCATTTTTATATTACTTCCACATCCACGTAGTGGATTGGAAGTATAGTAATCGCAAAAAAATTTTTATTCGTGAAATGGGTTTAGAATGTCATGAAACGTCGAGATTTTAAATTTGAGCGAAAAAAAAATTTCTGTCTGTCTGTCTGTCTGTAACTTTTTTTTTTTTTTTGTCCGCACGTTTTCTCCGGAACGGTTTAAGATATTGACTTGAAATTTTGTACACGTATATATTATAACGAGATCTGGAACTGGATTGTTTTTTGAGGATATCCGGTGAAGGGTTGGGGGTTAAATAGGGGTAAATATGGGAAAATAAGTAAAGCAAGTTTGTAAGAGTACAGAAACTTGAAATTCGGTGTATGTACTAGAAGTAAAGGCCTCAGATTTTTGTATAATATTTTTCAGCCCCCCACCACCCCTACTCCATTATTCAGGGGGTTGATAAAATAAAATTGAGATATTCACATGAAATTTAGTACGCATATGTATTATAACGACATCTGGAACTAGATTATATTTTGAGATGATTCCGTTGAAGGGTTGGGGGTTAAATAGGGGTAAATAGGGGAAAATAAGTAAAGCAAGCTGGTAAGAGTACTGCAACTTGAAATTAAGTGTATGTCCTAGAAGCCAAGGCCTCAAATTTTTTGATAATATTTTTCAACCCTTCCACTACCCTTACTACATTATTAAAGGGGTTGATAAAATAAAATTGAGATATTCACTTGTAATTTGGTAGACGTATGTATTATAACGACATCTGGAACTAGATTATATTTTGGGATGATTCCGTAGAAGGGTTGGGGCTGGTAATAGTACAGAAATTTGTTTGGGATTCGGTGTATATACTAGAAACCAAGGCCTCAGATTTCTTTCTAATATTTTTCAAACTCCACCACCTTCCCTTCATTAGATAACATTAAATTGAGATATTCACTTGAAAGTTTGTACACGTATGTATTGTAGTAACATCCGATTGAGATGACTCCATTGAAGGGGTGGGAGGTGGTAGATTGTCAATAGTGGAAAATAGGTAGGGTAAACTAGAAACTTCATTTTTAACGTATATGGTAGAAACCAACTCCTCAAAGTTTTCTATAACATCTGCCCCAAATATTATTAAAATTCTATGACCAATAATTTCCACATACTAGAGTGCAAATATAGTCAAGATGTTTCCTTTAAAGTGACTTGGATGAAGAATCTAGATGTGGAAGTAGTGATTCCTTAGGCAGCGGTTTTTGAACATAATAATCCAATAGTCACGTGTTTATTCTTTTATTTAAGCTTTGTTGGGCTCAATTTCATTAATTATTTCAAAAGTTACAACAAATTTAGTGTAACGCGTTCGAGGCCGCGCACGCTTCGCGCGCCCTACATGTGTGTCGCCACGTTCCATTTTCGTGGGTTAAAAAAAAAATCTGGAACCTACATTTTTGATCGTGCAAGTAAACTTCATATACGTTTTTATGTGAAATTTCCCCCTCTATCGCCTAGTGCTATTAGTTTCTTGATATATATTATTTATTTTTCCAATTATTGGCCAAAAACCAAATTTCGGCCAATGTTTTCAAATTTTTTAGGGGTCGCCGGCACCTTACAGTTGTAAATTTTTTTATATCGTATTCTATTCACAAAAAAATTCAGCCATATAACATTTAAAGCCTTAAAGTCCAATTACCCAAATGACTAGGTGAGATTATATTTCATAATTTTTAGCTACATTCTCCACAATTTCTTCGGATTTTCATTAAAATTTTTCAAACTTTTTTGTTTGTTTAATGATTGAAAAATGTGGTGCAGGGATGGAGCCGGAGTTAGGCGCGCCCGTTAGCTCCTACGAAATCTCGAATCAACTCGGTTAAAATTGTGAGAAATCGTGCGAAATTGTGTTGAATTGAAGCTCGGACAATTCTACATTGATTGGTTATAAATTAGCATTAGATTAAAATATATTATGGTTGAATGTGGCATCACCTGAAAGCGTATATAAACAACTTGATAAAAGGGACACAACATCTGGAAATATATGCTGTGCACCATAAAGTTATTTTTTCAGTGAAGGGCAATGGGTTTGTTTCTAAGAAGGGTAAAGCAACGAGTGCAAGTAGTGTAGGAATCCTACATAAGAGAGAGGGAAGCTGCCAATATAGGCACACGGACGAAAAGATAAGTTCTATATATTGGTCTATTAATCCTTGTCACATAGTCTATACAGGGTGTTTCAGTTAAAAGTCCCCAGGCCATTATCTCTAAAATTAATAAAGATATTTTATTTTTGTAAATGGCAGATGATTGATACCAAAGAAAGGTTTAAATAACGGTGATTAGAATTTTTCCTCAACAGCACACAGAGATGGCGCTGCGATGCAAAACTATTTTTTGATGGCTGGAACCTTGAAACATAAGTCATGTGATTAAACAATAATTTGTGAATTATTTTGATGGTATAGAGAATTTACAAAAAACAAGCCGTTTTGGAGTTACATGAGTTTGTTTCATTAATGCCAGTACACGTGAATTTTGATAAATCCCTATAATTTATTTATTATTTATTATAGAATAAACACTTTTTTTCAAGATAAGGAAAGTGATATAATACACTATCATAAAATTATGTTTACCACTTCCGGCCAAACCGGAACTAACATGATGAACCAATATCCATATGTTCCTACATATTACATTTTTTTTTCTAATAACGCTTCTAATAAAACGGCTCCCAAAACTTAAAGTAAGTAAGACAACAAAGAAAATACACACTAATTTAGAATGGTAATGAAAAATCTACTTAAGAGATATTAGTAGGCTTTGATTTAATTTTAAGTTTGACAGTTATTAAACAAAGTTTGTAGTTGGTGCATTTCAATCATAGTTTCAAACAGAAATAGTGTAGGTACTTAGAAACAATTCATAGCAAATTAATCCAAATAAGGCAATAAAAAAAAAATAAATTTAAAAAATGGTTAGATACACCAATGAAGATAAGTTAAATATGATTTTAATATACGGTGAATGCAAAAGAAATTCCCGACAAGCAAAACGATTGTTTTGTTTACGATTTCCAAATAGACCTACACCCGATAAAAAAAACATTTATCATGCTGTTTAAAAATTTAAGAAACTGGGGTAGTTTTAAGAAAACTATTCGTAACAGAAATAGGCCAGTTAGAAACGATGAAAATACAGCCTTGGTGTTAAATAGTGTTGTCAACAATCCTCAATGTTCTCTCCGGAAATTGGCATCGGAAACTAATCTGTCGATATCTTCGTGCCATAGAATATTAAAATCAAATAAATACCATCCATACAAATTAAAATTGATCCATCATTTAAGGCCTGGTGATTATGAACGAAGATTACATTTTCTAGCTGAATTTTCAGTTCTTTCTGAAGAATGCCCAAATTTTTTTAAAAATGCTCTGGAGCGATGAAAGCCGTTTTCACAACAACGGAGTTGTGAGTAAGCATAACTGCCGATACTGGTCACAAAATAATCCTAGATGGATGAGAATGACCCGAAATCAGGTAACTTTTGGAGTTAACGTGTGGTGTGGAATATTAAATTCATATATTATTGGACCATATCTATTCCATGGGACTTTAAATGGAAGAAAATATGAGATATTTTTGAGAAATGTATTGCCAGGATTATTAGAGACTATCCCTCATAACCAGGAGAATATTTGGTTTCACCAAGATGGTGCACCACCCCATAACTCAGTACTAGTCAAAGATTGTCTTAATGAAATGTACCCTCAGAGATGGATTATATGGATAATAAGAAAGAAATTAGTTTAATTTCATTTTTAATAATATTTCGATAGTTTTTAAATGTTTGTTTATAAAACTTTTGTTTACGTTCTTTACTGAATTGTTAATATAAATTTAGCCCATTCTAAATTAGTGTGTATTTTCTTTGTTGTCTTACTTACTTTAAGTTTTGGGAGCCGTTTTATTAGAAGCGTTATTAGAAAAAAAAATGTAATATGTAGGAACATATGGATATTGGTTCATCATGTTAGTTCCGGTTTGGCCGGAAGTGGTAAACATAATTGTATGATAGTGTATTATATCACTTTCCTTATCTTGAAAAAAAGTGTTTATTCTATAATAAATAATAAATAAATTATAGGGATTTATCAAAATTCACGTGTACTGGCATTAATGAAAGAAACTCATGTAACTCCAAAACGGCTTGTTTTTTGTAAATTCTCTATACCATCAAAATTATTCACAAATTATTGTTTAATCACATGACTTATGTTTCAAGGTTCCAGCCATCAAAAAATAGTTTTGCATCGCAGCGCCATCTCTGTGTGCTGTTGAGGAAAAATTCTAATCACCGTTATTTAAACCTTTCTTTGGCATCAATCATCTGCCATTTACAAAAATAAAATATTTTTATTAGTTTTAGAGATAATGGCCTGGGGACTTTTAAGTGAAACACCCTGTATATTGGCGTTATTTACGAATACAAAAATGTCTCTCGTCAAAGGAGTTGGGGGTCTGCTTGATATACAGAGTGTTGCAAATGTTCCTCTAGATCTCTTTTTTATTTTTCGCAGATTTTACTTTTTATATTGCTTTATCTTGGTGGATCAGTGTACAGGGTGTTTCAAATGTTCTCTCAGGGCTTTTACTTGCACTTCCATTGTAAAAGGCTCTTTACCTGTGGAACGGTTAATAAATAAAAGCTTCTTGCGGCGAGCTGATGTATATCTTGGCAGAAAAACGAAGTGGACGCGCTGATGCTGGACGTTAAAACGAAAACACAGATTTCTAGGAAACGTGTCATATATGGACGCAAGCGGGCAGAAGGGAGTGCACACTGCTACATTCAGAAACAGAAAACTCAGAAGAAAAATAAATACGGATATGATGATAGATGGAAACTTAAAAGAAGTATTGAAACTTAAAAGAAGCATCTCACAAACGTCTACTCTTCCCGTCCTATATTCCTATCCCATGCGGCATGTGGCTCTCGCTGCTGCCAACAAGCATGTCCCATATCCAATCCAGCGTATGCAACCGGTCCGGCGGTATATAAAAACATCCAGATTGGATGTGCGGATGTGGCAGCAATGTCTACCATACGCTGGCAAATCAATCAATCAATCAATCAATCAATGATTGAAAAATGTCGTACATTTTGAAAATTACCATCAAACATTTCTATTTAATACCAAAATCTAAGTGGCAATAAACCGTTTATAAGACCAAAATATATCTACAAAGATTACATTTCATTCCATCTTCCGCCGGCATTTGAGCGTGTTCACGAGAGAATTATACCCGGCATATGGTATTTTTTATATTCGGCTATTAAAAACCACATACGGCGGTACAACGAAAGAGGATCGTCTGAAACTAAAGCGATAAACGGTTATTTATAGCACACATAATAGTAATTATCAGCATGATAGCTCGGATTTTTCGCATTGTTTTGTTTTATGAAAATGATAAGCAAACGTTTCATACTCTTCGGTGCGCGCTTAGTTTGCCCTTGGGTGTATTCGCGTCGATTGTGTATTTAAGGAGGAATGTTCATAGACTAAGAGCCAGAGACGAAAAAAGACGGAAATGCATCAAGTTGAGGTAGTAGGTTGCTGCTTTTTCAATGGCTAGATTTTATAATTCTGAATACGTATCTAGGGTGGTAAAAAAGACCTATTCTACTTATTTTTTTATAGTCAAAAGAACTTTGAAAAACAAATTTTGCTCGATAACTATTTATGAAAAATTTTTCAAATAAAAGTTGTCTGACCTTAAAGTGATCTATCGATCTGTTCAAACTTAATGTCAAAATAATGAAAGCTAGCCTCAAAATAATTTTAAAAAGGACAAAATCAACTTACTCATTTAAACTAAAAAATCTTTTCGAAAAAATAATTTAAAAACCTAAAAGTATTCTCAGAGAGGCGATATGTGCAGATTTTAAAAATAATATTTCTCGCGCGGCTTAACTTGGAAAATTGGGAAAATCGGTATAACCCTTGGGACCAGGTACCAATATAGACGTTTTTACGCTCAAATTGTAGGTTTTTACTTCTATTCCTGAAATCTAAAAGGAAATTTTTTTTTTTACCTTTTTCTCACCTTAAAAATATTCGAAAATTGTAAAATCCCTCTAAAATTCATAAATTTTCCAAAATCTAGTTTCCTTCACAATGCTTTATTAAATATTATTAAATATTATGGAAACAAATATTTTAAGCTTTAGATTTTTAAAATCCACCCAAATCAGATTTTACGATGCTTTTTTTAATGTTCGTTATAAAATTCTCTATCAATCCCTCTAGCCGGATTTTCGATTTTCGTTCCCAATTTTTTATATTTTTCATCTAAAAACGTAATTTTACTAATAGACCAGGGAAATTAGATAAAAATAACTGAATTTCAACATACAGCTCGGATCGAGATGCGGTTTTCGGCATCGTTTTCGGAAGAATAGTAGGAAAAAAGTCTACATATAGTGAACAAGCCGTTTGAAGAAAATTGTATAGGGAATGAATAAAATGCATTTCAAGTGCATTTTTTGAAAAATTCTAGAAATTGGTAGAAAGCCGTGAAAATCTCGTGTGAATCGCTTCCCGGGGGCTTTCGAGGTCGCTGTGTCCAAATCTTATATGGAAACTAATCAGGATGCTCGATGGTGGCTCTTCGGGGGTGGGAGGGGATGAAATTGAGTGAAAAATTCAGTGCTCAAAAAACACGGGGAAATCGCTTCCCGGGGGCTTTCAAGGTCCAAATCTGACATCGAAACTCACGAGGTTCTCGGGGGTGGCTCTACGGCGATTAGTCTAATGCATATAGGCAGAAAACGTTATAAAGTTTTTGAAAAAATGCACGAATCGAGATTTTGGCCAATGTGGAAGGGGAACATGGGTAGAGTCTAAAACCAAAAAGTCGGGACTATACCTGCTGGCTTCCGGTCGTCATCTTGGAAAACGTGAATGACGTATTTCCGTTCCTGATCGTTTTCTCGGAAAATATATGAGAACCAAAGTTGTATATCTAGTTGTTCATCTTTCATTTTTAATTTAACTTTTTTTTGTAGGATTGATATTGCAAAAGTTGCTGCTTAAAAAAAATATTGTAAAAAATGTAGTAAGTGGTAAATATGTGAAATGTTAAAATTTCGTTAGTTACATGCGTAGTATAATACATATCAGTACAGAATAATAAAACTGGCAATTTTCGACTTGAAATTGAGCATGGGGTGGGAATATAGGATGGGAAGTGTAGGTGTTTGTGAGATGCTTCTTTTAAGTTTCCATGCTTCTATTCAGCTTCCATTTGTCATCATCGGCTGGGGTGTGCAGGTGTTTGCGAGATGCTTCTTTTCAGTTTCCATGCTTCTTTTAAGTTGCCATCTATCGTCATCTCCTTATTTTTCTTCTGCTAAGTTTTCTGTTTCTTCTGTTTCTGAACCTGGCAGCTTTTATTTTTTATTTCATTTTTGTTTTTTGTTTGTTTTCATTTATTAATCGCTCCACAGGTAAATATCCATTTACTGTGGAGTTGCTGGGAAGGGCCCTATCTCGCGGTAACATTTTTTTTTTCGCGTTATGAGAAAAGAGGTTAGTTTGCTCACCCTGTATGTCGCTTCCTTGAAACAATCGGTTTCAATTTCAGGCAGCTTCTCCATTTCATCACCTATATATTATGTTTCTTACCTATATATTATGTTTAATACCTTTTCAATTTTGATCTCCATTTCTTGTTTGAAATTTAATAAAGACATAAATAAATAAACTAAGGCTAATGCTACATAAACAAAACTTATCTAATTTATATCAATCAATGCAGAATCGTTCACGCTTTAATTCAATACAATTTCGACGTCTTGTTGCCGCTTTATCCAGATTTATCTCGAGATCCCGTAGGAGCCACGAAACACGCGTCTGTCACCGAATTCGTCACACTTTGAACTCCTGTATGTCAAAATTTAGTTATTCCGAGCAAATCTGATCTAATATCCCTAGTCTATAAATAAAATGGGTTTTTCCAATGAAAGTCAATGTTAAGGTCACACATTTATAAATATTTTCGATTTTTTAATTTAAAATTTTCATTTTACAAATAAGCAAACGATTTGTCAAATTACATTTTCCATTTTCTTTTTATGTTGTTGACGGCTGCCAAATTAACTGTCAAATATAATAACTTTAAAGTGTATCTTCTCATATGTAGAAAATAATGTAAGATTTTAAAGAAAATCCATATAGAGTTATTAATTATATAAAGAGATTAACAAGCCTTTAATCTATGAAAAAAAAGGTGCATTCGAGGCGCAGCCCAAAGTCACAATTTTTCGAGTGGATTGAAAGGCTGTTAGTCCCCGAATGTAATTCAACGTTTTATCCACGACCACGGCCAAATTAGGAGCGTGAAAGCCGTATGAGAGCAGGTGAAAAATTCTAATTTTGAAAAACGTCAGATTTGACAAGATTATTTTGACTAATAATTTGATTTTGAGCAAAAAAAGAGAAGGTTTAATTTGATTAATCCCGGTCAAAATGACAAGAAGATTATTCTTGATATAAATGTTAATGTTAAAATTAACAATAATTCTAAATAAAATTCTATAAAATCGAAGCGTGGTATTATGAATTTTAATACACTAGCGTATTAAAGGGCCTTTAATCCACGAACAATAGACGTATTACACGTTCCTAATATAGTGGTCGTGGATAATAGTTATTTATTGTATAAGTGTTTTAGATAGCGTTTTATATAATAATAGCGTTTTATATAATAATACAATAAAAATTGTTTGTATATACAGGTCACCTCTTGGAGATTTAAGTGAATTTGTAGTATTATTGGAGTCGTTGTTAAACTATATTAGCAAAAACAAAAACTGTAAAATTATAGTTTGTGGAGATCTTAATATAAATTATTTGTCTGATACATGTATTAAGAAACGAATATGTGACATATTACAAATGTATAATATTAACATGCTAATTAGTGAGCCTACAAGATATTCTGGAAATTCAAGCACCTGTATCGATTATATATGTAGTAATTTTTTTAACAACAACGATAATTGTACAATTAATCATAATTGTATTTCAGACCACACTGCACAAATTTTTGATTATTATCCCACACGTGTTCACAAATTTGTGAACACGCGTGGGATAATAATCATAGAATTAAATAGGACTCGGCGAAGATTTTGGAAAAAGAGAGCAACGGAACTAAAAGAAAACTTAAAGAATCCGCGATTATTTTATTAAACGAGGATAGATGCGTTTCTAATTATTCAATAGATTTTTGTACTAGTTGGTTGCCCATCCTTAGAGACGAAGTAAGTAAAAATAAGATAAATATAATTTAATGTCTCACGTGACTATGGAAATACATAAACAAAGAACTGTCATGGTTGACGGCTAAAAAGTTTTGAGAACGGAAGTAGATTCTCTTCCGAAATGTTAACTACCTATAGCTTTGATTTTCAGTTTTTAGTTCATAACATTGTTCTAGTTTATATATTTTTAGGTGTGAGACTTTTTGAAACAGTCAAGTACTCAAGAACCAACCTCTGTCTGATCCGTTTGGCGCAGAGGTTTTTTCATTAAAATTTTTAAATATTTTTCAGTGGCAAAATACCCAATAAAAAGTAAGAAAATTAAAAGGATATTAATGACAAAATGTTACTATTCTCTACAAGAGTTTTTAGAAGACGATATTGACACTTTATTGTAAATATATATGTATGTATGTGTATAATATGTGTTATGTCAATGTAAGTGAGCTTTTTTAACTTTATGTAACAGAATTTTATTCTGATGTATTTTTATCTCTTTTTGTTATGATTTTGTTGTATTGACAACTTGGTGACTCATTTGACGTGTCCCACACCATGTTACTGTATGGTCTTTTGGACAATAAATATTATTATTATTATTATTATTATTATTATTATATACGCAAGAAAGTTTAAACTCGATAACGAAGTTCGAGAGTTTAATTTTCTTGAGTGGATAAAACGCGACTAAAACACGAATGCTATACAACGTTTTATCCACAATCACGGTCATTTAGAATCAGATTTCATCAAAAAATGATTTGACATTTCGCTCCGTCAGCGGCTGTAACGTCAAAAATTATTGAAATTAATTTTAAAAAACTTGGAAGGTGTTGAATGATTGCTATTTAGTTTTGATTGTTGATTCCATTTGTAAAAGTTTGTGAAGTTGGTGAAAAATGCAAGAAAGCGATTTTGTTCCTGAGATAATTCTTCGGGAAGTTGAAGAAGCAACTCTCCAATTATTGCCTGCGAAGTCCAGGGAACATTATGAAAAAGTATTTTCCGAATTTAATGAATGGAAAGAAATGAGGGAGTTCTGTATTTCTTAAATTTGAAGAAGTATGCAATTTCATCCATGGGGTCGAAGTATTCTATGCTGAAGGCCGGTATAAAGGTTCATAGAAACATGGAAAATATAGTAAAGTCACTGCCTATCTGAAGAGTGAGTCGAGGGGGTACAAAGCGAAGAAAGCTGCGGTATTGGAAAGAGCACACGTGGACGAATTTTTGACAAGGACTTGCAATAAAGAATATTTGATGATTAAGGTAATATCTCTTAACCCTTTAGACATTGTAGATAATAAACTTTGAAAAATATTAGGTTGCACTAATAATGGGGATGTCTGGTGCCTGTCGTTGTTGTGAATTGACGAATTTGAAAATCAATTATGTAGAAGACAAGGACGCATATCTGCTTGTTTCTATACCAGATACCAATACCGGCGTCTCACGAAAATTCACAATTATGGAAGAAGGATTCTCTATCAATACTGTGGAGACGTGTAGAAAATACATGTCCTTACGTCCTAAGAAGTTATCCAACGACAGATTCTTGTTACGATTCACTAATCAAAAATGTACTTCACAACCTGTTGGAATCGACACTTTGTTGAAAGTTCCTTCAAGAGTTGCTTCATTTTTGAATCTGGCAAACGCAGAAGCTAATAGCGGCCATTGCATGAGGCGCACTTCAACATCTTTACTAGCTAACAAAGGTGCTGACCTCACAACAATTAGACACGGTTCCGCTATAGCAGAAAGTTATATCGAGGATTCTATATCCAATAAGCTTGATATCGCAAGGAAAATCCAAGGTACTCCTAGTACTAGTCGTTCCTTACAAGAGGAGACATCCATTGTTTCTACAGATTTATCAAAAACTTCGACAAGCACTATGCGTTCTGAAACCGATGACAATTACAAGTTTGTTATTAATGGAAACGAAATGAAACATGATAAAACAAATAAGGAAATGTCTATGAATATAAATGTTAATTTTAATATTAATAAAAATAAAATAAAATGTAATTGATTTAAAATTGTATTTTTCATTATTCCACTAGTGGAATAAAGTAATTTCATTATTCCACTAGTGGATAAAATGGTGCTTTATATGCTTCATAAGTGTGGATAAATCTCCAATTATAATGTGATTGTGGATAAAATAATTTAAGACTTTCCAGTTACGTAACTGATACTAATTTTTAAAGGCAGCTGTCAAAATTTCTGTCAACTTACTTAAAATGCCATTTAGTGTTAAATACGATTTTTCTATACATAGATTTTTCTAGAGATACTTGATAGGAAAGCAACGTCTAATAAATTGTGTTAACTTAGTTGGCAGATGTCAATTTTTTCAGTCAACTAAATTAAAAAGCCATTTATTAAGTATTTTCAAAATTTAAAGTGCTAAACTCTTCATTTCCTCTGGATTTAGAAGACACTTGGCTGGAAATTAATGTCAAATATATTATGTTAGTGTATCAGTGTCCAATATAAAAATAAGCATAAGCACCTTACCTTATCATAAAATATTCTGATTTCTTTTAAAAAGAGAGATATCTAAAGTGATGTACAATTAATTAGTTCCATAATTAATATTAATTTAAAATATAGGCAGCTGTCAAATTTTGACGATTCCAAGAGTGTGTGTTTGTGGATGAGAGCGTTAGCACACTTTGTTAAAATTCAGACAGGCTTGGATTTCGGATGTTTGAAAGTTCTGTCAGTATGTCCGGGTATTGTTGTATCCAATAGCCGAGCACACACACACGCAGTGTTTTAACCCTCTTGGCTCGGGACATATCGGGTTCTTAATCCGCCAGCCCAAACTGACGATTTAAAAAACTACATAATTTTCACGCAAAAAATCCCTGGCGCTTGGCCTATTCAGCATATTCTCTGTTTTTCTTTTATCGTCTCTTCGCCAACCGGGACTTATCTAACATTGAACCAGTCAGTGTGGACACCTACGCAACGTTTGATGATGGTGTTTATTAAGTCAACATGCTATGGATAAGACCGCGAGATTAGTTTCGTTCGAAACCGGCATGGGTGGGAGGGTGATGTCATTTTTTCATATTTCACACAATTGGATGATAACATTCGCTAATTTTGAATTATGTTTCGTTTTGCTATTTCTAAATTGCATCCCAAGTAACACTATAAGAGCCAAATGTTTATTTCGAAGTTTTATGAAAGGTTTAATAGTTTTAGCAGGAATAAATGCAAATTTTATTTGATGGCAGAGTTTTATAAATAAGTCCTATAATTTCCTACATTGAAAACCTATATTTGCAAGTACATTTGCTCTGATATAATCGATAAATAAATAGATAAACAGATATTTTATTGAACCAAATTACATAATACAACATTTTAGGTAAGTCAAAATAAAAACAATATATGCGAAGGCATGTAATTAATTGTAAGTACATTAAAATAAAAAAGAACACGTACAAAATATCAATTTATAAAATTGTGATGACTGTAAACGTCTCTTAATATATTATATTGTTATATAAATATTTAATTAATTATTAGGGGCTATCATTTCAAAGAGGTTTTGCATATATTCCTTAACTGATGCATAAGCAAATGCAAATTATAAAGATTTCCCATAACAAAAATTGTTATCTGAGATTCTCCTTCATTAACTGTTATTGGAGGGATTATACATCACAAAACCACAAAAATCAGTTCTGGGGGTACCGCGCAACCCCTCAAAAAACCACCCCTTCGGTGAAAAACGGTTTATTTTACTAATAATTCGTTAACCGTTGAAGATATAAAGAATTCACAGATTTCGCAATCCTTGAAATCATCGGGACATGGGAAATGATAACACCATACATAAAACATAAACGTTTGTAACTTTTTCCAGACTCGGCTTCGCCTAGTCCGGAAACAGCACGATCCACTACACCGCTGTAGGTCGGAACCTTAAATGAAAACAGGTAACTTGACCCCCTGTGATACATGCAACCCATATTACATTTGCGTATATCAGCCATTGCATATACGACAGTCTCACTCGACCGCGACACCGCTGTCTTTTGACTTTGAACAAAAACTTTTTTTAACTCTACACTCATACAAACATTTCCAATGTTAAAAATTGCTCATCATAAAAAAGAAAGCTTGACTTCCTCTTGTAATTTTCTTGCATATGCCATGGTTTTCGAAAAAATCGATATTGAACAAAATTACAAATTTTGTATTTTTAATGCGCACGAATTTTCGTTCATTTGAAATTTTTTTCGCGCGGCCTAAAGAAAAAATTGAATTGCTCGAAAAGAAAACATGCTAGAAAGAAAATTCAAAATGGGTTTTAAAGGAGATATAAAATACTCTTTTGTGTTTCCATCTTTAATGGATATTGATATCTATTAGTATATAAAAATAACAATATAATATAGTTTCTTCTTGATTTTTTGCAATTTTATCTATTCACAGGCCCATAAAAAACAACTGACTTGAATATAGATTATAAATGCATAACCTTTTAGTTCAAAGTAGTACTTCAATGCAGAAAAAGTTAGGAATAAAAATATTCTCATTTACAAATTTACCAGCATGTGAATATTTTTATTCCTAACTTTTTCTGCATTGAAGTACTATCTTGAACTAAAAGATAATGCATTTATAACTTTTATTATAGTCAGTTATTTTTTATGGGCCTGTGAATAGTTAGATTCACAAAAAATCAAGAGATAACTATAATATATTGTTAATTTTATATACTAATAAATATCAATAGCCCTCAAAAATGGCAACACAAGAAAGTATTTTATATCCCCTTTAAAACCCGTTTTGATTTTTCTTCCTAGCTTGTTTGGTTTTCGAGCAATTCAATTTCTTCTGTAGGCCGCGCGCAAAAAACTTCGAATATAAACGAAAATTCGCGCGCATTAAAAAAACAAATTTTGCAATTTTTGTCAATATCCATTTTCTCGAAAACCATGGCATATACAAGAAAATTACAAGAGGACTTTTTTAGGCAATTAGTCAGGCTTTCTTTTTTATGAAGAGTATTTTTTTATATTTTCAACGGTAAATGAATTATCAGTAAAATAATGCTTTTTTCACCGAAGGGGTAGTTTTTTGAGGGGGTTGCGCGGCACCCCCAGAACTGATTTTTGTGGTTTTGTGATGTTTAATCCTCGCACTAACAGTTATGGAAGAAAAATCTGAGATAACATTTTTTGCGAGCTTCTGGTGTATTTTTTACTGTACCGGCTGAAGTATTAAAGGTTTGTGACCTGGGAATGGGAATTGGATTTGAATAGAATCATGAATTTTTGGTATATTATAGCTTTTGTCATCCCGAATAAAAGTCTTTATGGTCACGAAGCTCCATATTCGGTATTTGGGCTCCTATGGAGCACTAAAGCTCCTTAGCTCGATTATAAGTTACTACTTTGAGTCGTTTTGATTATTGAAATATTTGTTTTTCAGGTTGCTGAATTCAAATCTAATGTCAAATAGACGATACTGACAGTTCGAAGCTGTCAATCAGCTATCAATTAATAAGAAACTACTGGGTGATTTTTTTTTGACTTGAAACTTTCAAATATTTCGAGTAAAGTAATAAGCACTCTACGAAAATATGTTTCAAACAAAAGTTGTAGAACTGTATGGGGGCAGCTCGGCGTTATATGTCACATTGACTTTGTGTGGAAGAGTTAAGGTTATTCAAGATCAAATTGGTTTATTTAAATGGAAACCCCTATTTTCTATTGCAAATTAGGATTGTGTGACTAAAAATAGACTACTTTTGTTCGAAACATTTTTCCTGAAATTGTCATGCAAACCATTGTTTGGCTTGAAAAACTGTCGGCACTTTTTAGTATTAGATCATTCATGTCTAGATTATGGTTGTATCATCAGCAAATGCAACACAAGTGTTAAGGAACATGTTATGGAATAAGTCATTGACATATATAATAAACAACACGAGTCCCAAAACTGAACTTTGGGGTACTCCGTGCATAACTGGCCTTAACAAAATATTATGTGAAACACAGTAGTAACTAGTATATGAGTCTTTCTTCGCTAGGTATTGCCGCATATGGGTCATTCTCCGGAAAAATCGAAATCCGTATGTTTGGCATATATAACTTTTGTCCACCTGCATACTACATGGTCAAACCAAGTCAAATACATAAGTTTGATCAACTCTCGCTTAGAAAAATTATAAAATGAAGAGAAAAAATGTTTACCAACCTGGTATTATAATGTTGACATATATTATATCATCATTAGCACATATGCGTATATATGTTGAATTGAAAAGTTTTTCCTTCACAATTGAAAATCGTATTTCTCGTTTTCCGGAGAATGATCTATATACGTGTTTACTTAGGGCCTTGGTTCCTTAAAAACGTTGGGCTGCTTCCAAGTTAATATTAACTTTAAAGGAACCATTAAACTACTAAAAAAAACCCAATCCATTTTTGCTAAATAAATTATCTTGAATTCTTGTCACCCACTTCAGACCAGGGTAATACTATCATTATTTTATTAGAAAAAATAGACAAAGAGTATGATAAAAATTCATATAAATATTCTACCTAACATAATCACATTTGACTTAGAGGTATTCATAGTTAAACATTTTTTTTGTGATACGGAGATAGCTAGAAGTTCAGGCTACAACTTTAGGCAAAATGATCAATCGAATTTTCTTTAAAAGAGTAGCTGTATATCATCCATCATTATCAGCGTAGAACTGTGAGGTGTAAAACTGTAAAACATCTACTCTTGATGGTGTAGAAAATAAATAGTGGTCCGAGAACGGGTTCTTGAAGCACCCCACTTTCAACACTTACATAGTCAGACAAGCAATTATACATTACAGCCTGAAGATAACCAACGAGGCAACAATATTTTATTAAGTTTACTGAGTTGTCCTTCAATCCAATATAGTGTAGAAGTTTGTGTCTAATTCTGTCCAAGGCGACATTTTTGCAAGATGGCACACCTAGCAATTGACGAATTGCTGAAGATTTCTTATGCGTTATTTAGAAAACCAATTATAATGATCATATGAGAAGAAAATATTTTTACTTTTATTGCAGACCGGCTAGCACTCGCTTGCACTAATATAGGGGTTAGTTACAGTTTAAAAAGGGACACCGCCATGCGTATAGAGGAAACTGTTCATCATATAACTATCGGCAGTGGCCTTATTACTACTAATTAAAATTATTAAAATGCCAAATAATGGTCCCGGATGGTACAACTGGTCTTAAACAAGCTCGAAAACGTATAATGCTGGATACGAAGGTCAGATTACTTAAAAATAGACTTAAAAAAATATTATTAATAGACTGTTAGTAGCTTTCGACTAGTCACAGCATGACCATAAAATTACCTGACTATTTTTAAAAAGTACATGTGTAGAAGCTTAGAAACCATCTGGCAAAAGATTTATTGGCAACAATCACACCTATTTATATCTCTGCCAGAAAAATATTAAGACGTTTATTATGAAAAGGGGCAATTTATCTATTTTGCGCGAAAAAACACGGACTTAAATTTTTATATATTTACCCACCGACACTACGTATCTTTGAATGGGAGTAAATATTTACTGATCTCGCTGTTTATATACAAATAACAAGTATTTTCGGCGACAAGCAGGTGAACACGCTAGCTTCAATTCTGGAAATTAATTTAAAAAATAAAATGTAAGTAAAAAAAAAGTTTTTTAAAAACAAAATTTTATTAAAACGTTCTAAAACGAAGAAAGTAAATTTCATTAATTCTCTAAATATATTTAAGGGACATAAAAAAATCTCAAAGCTTTGGCGCTTGGGAGAGCGGGACATGCTATATATTCGTAGAAAACGATAAATTATAAATATAATGTATTACTTAATGGGTCATTATCATTTCACGCGCCTTTTTGTATCCCAGGCCACTTTTAGACATATTCTGCAACGCGATTCTTTAAACCCTAGTATTTTTTTTAAAGAAAGTACTTCTTAGCACTAAATAAAATGATACGGGTGGTAAAAATACACTGATAATTTTTTTTTTTATTTTTAAACAGGTAAAATGTCATTCTGGTGACTATCCCAAGCTCACATGTTACAACTTTAAAGCATTAAAAAGAATAGTTACTATTTACATAACCAATTACAATTTGGTATGAACCACCTTTCTTACTTGAACAACGTAAAAAATGAACTGCCAATGGTTAAATATTTCATTTACGGTTGTTATGCATTAATATACACCTGCCCCTAACTTCTTGACATTCTTGACACGGTATATAGTCCAGTCGCTAAAGTAAAAAATACACCAAAAGCTCGCAAAAAAATGTTATCTGAGATTTTCTTTTAGTAACTATTAGTAGGAGGATTAAATATCACAAAACCACAAAAATCAGTTCTGGGGGTGCCGCGCAACCCCCCAAAAATACCACCCCTTTGGTGGCCTTATTTTACTGATAACTCGTTAACCATTGAAGGTATAACAAAAACGCTCATCATAAAAAAGAAAGCTTGACTAATTGCCTAAAAAAAAGTCCTCTTGTACTTTTTATATATGCCATGATTTTCGAGAAAAGCGATATTGGCAAAAACTGCAAAATTTACATTTTTAATGCATGCGAATTTTCGTTTATTTAAAATTTTTTGCACGCGGCCTATAGAAAAAATTGAATTTCTCGAGAACCAAACAAGCTACGAAGAAAAATCAAAATGGGTTTTAAAGGGGATATAAAATACTCTCTTCTGTTGCCATTTTTGAGGTCTATTGATATTTATTAGTATATAAAAATAACAATATAATATAGTTATCTCTTGATTTTTTTGTGCATCTAACTATTCACAGGCCCATAGAAAATATGACTATAAGTTATAAATCTTTTAGTTCAAGATAGTACTACAATGCAGAAAAAGTGAATAATAAAAATATTCACATTTACAAATATAGCAGCATGTTAAAGTTATATAGCCAAAAAAAAAATCTCAAAAAGGCTGCATATCCAAATTTTTTATGGTATTTTTTTAATACAATTTCTGAATTATAAAGTAATTAGAATTAAATAATAGTTATATGGTATAAAAATTAAAAAAAAAAAAATTGAGCTAAATTTTCAAGATGTTTGGGTTTTTTTTTTTATTTTCAGGAAAAATTGACCAAAATTTCATGCTGGTAAATTTGTAAATGTGAATATTTTAATTCCTAACTTTTTCTGCATTGAAGTACTATCTTGAACTAAAAGATAACGCATTTATAACCTATATTAAAGTCAGTTATTTTTTATGGGCCTGTGAATAGTTAAAAGTGCAAAAAATCAAGAGGTAACTATATTATATTGTTATTTTTATATACTAATAGATATCAATAGCCATCAAAAATGGAAACACAAAAGAGTATTTTATATCCCCTGCAAAACCCATTTTGATTTTTCTTCCAAGCGTGTTTGGTTTTCGAGCAATTCATTTTTTTCTATAGGCCGCGCGCAAAAAATTTCAAATAAACGGAAATTGGTGTGCACTAAAAATACAAATTTTGCAGTTTTTTTCAATATCACTTTTCTCAAAAACCATGGCATATACAAGAAAATTACGAAGACTTTTTTTCAGACAATTAATCAAGCTTTCTTTTTTATACTGAGCAATTTTTTATATCACCAACGGTTAACGAGTTATCAGTAAAATAAGCTTTTTTCACCGAAGGGGTCGTTTTTTGAAGAGGTTACGTGGTATTTAAAATTACCCACAGAACTGATTTTTGTGGTTTTGTGATTTACAGGGTGGCCACGAGCTAATGTACGCCCCCAATATTTTGGTTGTTTTTGTATTTAAAAATTTGGTTTTTGGTACACATAAATTAGACAATAATAAGCTAATTTTAGAATAACGGGAATGAAAATATCACTTCCGGTTGAACCGAAAGTGACATCAACTTTTTTTTCTTAAATGGAATGTCTATATTTTTTTTTATGGTTTCTCATTAAGCATAAATTTCTAAGTGCAACACTTTTTCAGATGTAAAAAATTCCAAAAAATAAGTGAGATACGAACAATTTTTTAATTTTATCAAAATGGCCGCGTCAGATGAATGCGATGTAAGAAAATTACTAAGTATGCTATGGAAATTATTAGTAAGGTTGTAGACTTGTCTGTAAAGAAGAAAATAGTTTTTTGAATTACTGATAGGTACCAGTATTTTTAGTTTTTTTTCAAAAAAAACGGAATTTCATTTTCATTTCCGTAGGGGTTCAATGAATTTTTTTTTAATGGAACTGTGCTATTTCCGAGGCTATTTCTTTTATTATTCAGAAATAATGATTCATAAACTATAATTTTTTCGCCATTAATCATTTCTTAACGATATCCTTCGTAATAATAGAAGTATTTTTAAAAAGTAAGCGCCAACAAATCATTTTAATAAGGTACCTGTCTACATTTAAATCCAAAATTGCAGATAGCCATGAAAATGAGACATTCGCAACAATTGAATTAGTCTTGACTTACTCACTAATTTTCTGAAGCAAATGTATTAAAGTTGTTATAAACAAGAAAATTACTATAAAATGGCTGAAAATTATTCAAGAGATGAAAAAGTTGACATGATCATTATTTATGGAGAGACTCGACGTAATGCAACTAGAGCACAAAGTCTGTATGGACGGAAATATCCAGAAAGAAGACAACCTCCGAGAAACTATTTCGCCCGGTTGGAGCAACAATTTAGAACTGAACCTAATGTAGGAATTGAAGAAAGATTTATTGTGGATGAAGAAACGGAAATTAATGTATTAGCTTTAGTGCATGTTGACCCAACCATTTCGATAAGACAAATTGAACATGAATTACCAGTTTCCAAAGAATCAGCCAGAAAAGTTTTAAAGAAACAAGGCTATCGTTCTTATAAATATCAATTGCATCAATTTTTGTATGAGAATGATTATCAACGAAGAATAACCTTTTGTAATTGGTTACAGTTACGCCAATTAAGAAATAAGAATTTTATCAAAAACATTTTGTTCACTGATGAATCGAGATTTACAAACCTTGGGTTATTTAATCGAAACAACACTCGATATTGGGCAATTGATAATCCTCACATGAGACAGGGGTGGTTTTAGGAGTGGTTTGGCTTCAATGTTTGGTTAGGAGTACTGGGCGACCATATCATAGGTCCACTAATTTTTAACAAACTCTAACTGGACCAAAATATCTAGAATTTCTCCAAAATATAATAGTTCCACAGATTGATCAAATTCCGAATACCAATATTGACGAGGTTTACTTCCAACAAGGCGGGGCTGGACCACACAATGCTATTATCGTCAGGGATTACTTAAATCAGTTATTTCCAGATCGTTGGACCCATGGTCCAGTCAGATGGCCTGCAAGGTCACCTGACTTAACCCCACTCGATTTTTTTATTTGGGTGTATTTGAAAAATAGAGTCTACATGACTATTCCAACCACAAGGCAAGATCTGGAAGAAAGAGTTCGACACGAAATTGAACATATAACACCTAGCACAGTTCCATTAAAAAAAAATCCATAGGACCCCTACGGAAATGAAAATGAAATTTCGTTTTTTTTTTTTTAATGAAAATGAAATAACAAACTGTGTAAGAAAAATGATATTGCTAATAGCCTTACCTATTTTTAAAACTCTATATGGAATCTCAGACATTATAGCAACCTCTGTATACTGATTGATATAATTATTTATCAGAAATTAATATACATATTTTTCTATTCTAATGGGTGGTCTATGTTAATTAACAGTCTTGCTGCCGCTTATCTAAATCATTTACTACTTGTTTTTGATTCCAAGTAAATAATTATAAAACACATTACTAGATTTAATGATACTGACTACTATATTTAACCTATATGATTGTAAGGAATGTAGAAGTCTTGGATATGTATTTTTCTGACTACAACGTGATATTTTGTGATACTGAATAAAAGGATTATCATTGAAAAACCATAGAATAGCCGATTATTCACAGATTTTGTTCAAAAAGCTAATAACTTACTGTCCAAAGAATACAATCGGACATTTTGAAGGTTGTCTGTAATTCGATCACCAACACAGTTACATGAAAATTTCTTCTCTATGAGCGATTTTACCCGTTTTGGAAATAAGAGTATAATAATGGTTTTTCGTTGTACCCGTACGCTGAAGTCTTCGATATTCTACTTAATTTGAAAAATTCCAATTCCGCTGGAATAGATGAAATCAGTTCGAATTTATTAGAAATGTCAAAATTCTATTGTTAAACCACTAACTTATTTGATTAACTGTTCTCTTAGTGTTGGGGTTTTCCCTGATAAGTTAAAAATCGCGAATATAGTGCCCATATTCAAATCCGGAAATACCGATATCAATAACTTTAGATCAATAACAATTTTAAATACTTTTACTAACATTTTTGAAAAATATGCCTCAAATAAAATCATATCTTTCGTCGAGAAATGCAGTCTATTTGGTAAAAACCAGTTTAGTTTACGTAAAGGACGGTCAACATGGAGTTGTATTTACATTGTTTTCTTTACTTTATATTGGACAACAGCGAGAAAATCATAGGTAACTTTCTAGATCTTAGTAAGACGTTTGACTTGATCTCTCATAAAATTCTCCAGAATAAGATGGATAAATACGGCGTTAGAGAAATAGCATTAAACTGGTTTTATAGCTACCTGGAAAATCGGCCGCATCTGGTAAGTATCGATAAACACCAATCAGAAACGCTTTACATTACAGTAAAGTTGGTGTCCCCCAAGGGGTCTAAATTAGGTCCCTTATTATTTATAATTTATATAAATGATTTAAATGCCCAAAACATATTTTTGTTTGCTGATGACAGATCTGTAGTAGTAGCTGACAAAATCCGCAATAAAGCTATTCATAGGAGCAATGAAGAATTGCATATAATATACGAATGGCTAATCAACAGACCTTTAAATACTAACAAATCTGTAAGTACTCATTAATTTCAAAACCACTTTGATGTCATCAGATAGGAGCCTGTATGTAAAAATATCAAGTAAATCACTTACAGAAGCCGAATCGACAAAATTTTTAGGCCTATACATTTCTGAGGACTGTAGATTGGGGGGGGGGGGGCATATTGACAAGATATGTAAGAAATTGGTTTGTTCTGCATCAGACAGCTGAGAGTTACTGTAAGCCTTGATGTCCTGAAAATCTATTTCTCGAATTTTCATTCAATTCTTACCTACGGAATTACTGCTTGGGATCTTTCTAATGAAAGCTTGAGGGCTTTTAAACCTTAAAAATGCGGTCAGATATATGTGCTCTATAAATACTCGCGATAGCTGTAAAGAGTATTTTAGAAATTCAAATAATCTTACACTGCCCTCATTTATTAAATGAATATTTTCAAACTCTAAATAAATTAATTCCATCGGTATAATACAAGAAATAATGATGTTTTAGAAATACCCCAACATAGAACTACGTTATACGAGCATTGCCCAAAATATTTAGCCATTAAGGTTTATAATAAGCTACCCGACGAATTAAAATGATTCAGTTCCAATATTTCTAAGAAACGTCTCAAACAATTTATTAATTTCAAAAGCGTATTACTCGATTAGCGAGTTTCTGAATGACATATTATTCTGATTTTATTTGCTTATGCAATAAATAAATAGTCCAATAATTATAAAGATTTCCATAACAGAAAATGTTATCTGAGATTTTCCTTCAGTAAATGTTAGTGGAGGGATTTGTACATCTCAAAACAACAAAAATCAGTTCTGGGGGTGCGCGCAACTCCCCAAAAAAGTACCGCTTCGGTGAAAGGAGCCTTATTTCACTGATAACTCGTTAACCGTTGAAGATATAAAAGAATTATAAAAGAAAGTTGGACTAATTTCCTGAAAAAAAGTCCTCTTGTAATTTTACTGTATATGCCATGATTTTCGAGAAAATCGATATCGAAAAAAAATATTTGTATTTTTAATGTGTACGAATTTTCGTTTATTTGAATTTTTTTGCGCGCGGCCTATAGAAAAAGTTGAATTGCTCGAAAACCAAACAAGCTAGGAAGAAAAATCAAAATGGGTTTTAAGGGGAATATAAAATACTCTTTTGTGTTTCCATTTTTGATGGCTATTGATATCTAGTATATAAAAATAACAATATAATATTACCTCTTGATTTTTTGCGCTGTTTATCACCTTTAAAATTCATTTTGATTTTCTTCCTAGCTTGTTTGGTTTTCGAGCAATTCCATTTTTTCTATTGCCTCGGACGCAAAAAATTTCAAATTAACGAAAATTCGCGGGCATTAAGAATACAAATTTTTGAAGTTTCGTCAATACCGATTTTCTCTAAAACCGTGGCATATACAAAAAAATTACAAGAGGACTTTTTTTTAGGCAATTAGTCAAGCTTTCTTTTTTATGATGAACATTTTTTTATATCTTCAACGGTTAACGAGTTATCTGTAAAATAAGGCTTTTTCACCTAAGGAGTGTTTTTTTGGGAGGGTTGCGTGGCACTCCCAGAACTGAATTTTTTGGTTTTGTGATGTTTAATACTCCCACTAACAGTTAGTAAAGGAAAATCTCAGATAACATTTTTTGCGAACTTCTGGTGTATTTTTTACTCTACCGACTGAACTAAAATGGCAGTAAATGAGACTTAATATCTTATTTATTTGTGTGCTCATTACATTGTATATGTGTGAAAATATGTTTATAATTACATGTGTGTATATGTGTATTGCTGTGTATCCACACTGTGGAACACTACCCAAGTATCGTGTTTAAAATCATAAATAAAATTCACAAATTTGTATGTATTTTAGGAAATAATCATAACAGTTTTACTTTAACGGATCATACAGAAGCAGGAATATCTGTGGTTTATTTAATTGATTCAAGTTCATTTATTCTCAGCGAGTAGGATGCAGAGAATGAAACTTGATATTGAATTAGAACAAAATATTTAAATAAACATAAAATGAAGTTAATTTAGTTTAAAAAGGTTATTCTAAATAGTATATAATAAAACATGAATTTATAGAGAATCACAATCTCATTTAAAATGATTTAGAATGAAATTGGAAAACAAAAAAAGTAAAATTTATAAAATCTGACATGCATGTCAAAACTTAGGGCTGAAAATCATATTTTGTGTAGAAACACTGTAAATCTACACAAAATGAATATTGAATGAAAGACTATTATCAGTATTTGCATTGCAGCATGATAAATTCAGAAATAGTAAGTCCATAGATTACAAAACACTGAATGACATTATAAGTTTTCAGATATTTTCAAATATCATTGCAGAAAGGTGTTTTGTAAATAATATTTCACATCATGCAGAAAGAAAGGACTAATAGTATGATGTTAAATGTTTGTTGGCGTATCAATTCTTGTTTTAGTTTATTGTATCAGTATTCTGTCAGTATGAAAAACTGCAGTACGTTTTTAACTACTAGCATTTTGTGTTTATCATTGCTATTCATCTAAATGTATGAATTAGTATTTATTTGAGATTGGAATTGTTAATTGTAGTTATAAGTAGATTTTAAGAAAGTGTATGTAATATGTCAATATATTTCGAATAATTATAATTATTCACTTATGCTGAAAAGTAGAATAAGAAACTTATCAGGAAAATTAAAGAATTAAAAACAGTATTCAATTAAGGTAAAGAACAAACAAAACTGAATAGTTTAAATTTTAAATTAAAATTAAATTTTGAAATATTAGATCAAAATAGAAAAAAACAATTGAAATATTGGAAATTAACCCATTGAAACGACTAAAAATAACAAATTAGTCGATCACACACCGCTGAACAGCGAGCTGCGAAATATATTCATCCAAGAATAAATAATAAATTGAAAATAAAGAAAAGTGGTGAATAATTTGAAGGTTAGAAAATTACAATCCAGATATATTGATATCAAGAATAAATTGTAAAAGTTGATTAAATATAAGAAGTGAGTATACTTTGAAAGTATTACGAAGTAGATTATCCGGAAAGCAGATTTAGAAGAGGGAAGTATTTGTTAATCCAGTTAGCAAATTTATATGGTGAAGAAATTTCAAACGTCAATCAAGTGATAGAAATATTTCAAGGAAATCTTGAAAACAAATTGGAGGTTATAAACAAACGTCAATTCAGTAAAGAAGAAGAAGAAGAAGCCTTGAGAGGTTTAAAAAGTCAGTCAAGTGACATAATATTTCAAGGATTATAATAACCAGTTAGAGGTTATAATTTAACATTACTCGAGTCGAAAGAAAGACAAGGTAAAGCTTTGCAATGTCAGAAATCCATGGTACATATTTATTTTAAATAAAGGCCATATTTATCATTTTAGTTAAGTTAGATTTTGTTATTTAAATTTGTTAATTACATTCCAAGTTCAAATTTGTTAATAAATTAATACTTTGTTCGTTCAATACTGAGTTTGATTTATTTAGATTGTTATCTTGATCGATGAGCATTTATTGAACCGACTTCGTTGGACCTTGAGTAAGAGTCATTCTATAGATTGTAGATAGTCATGCTAATGGTGTTCTATAGTCTATAATATTAACAGCTTTTAAGAAACTGTTTGGCGCTCAATAAAATCATTTCAATTTACTTTCAAAAAGTTATTTCGAACGTATATAAAAATAAAATAGATATCAGAAAATAGAACAGTATATATACATTTTATTATTATGCATTACACCCCCTAGAAAGTGGAGACTGATACGCCCATGACTAATTGTCAATAGATGTTCTAGACATTTGTAGAAAGAGATTAAGTTCTCGAACCATTAACTGATCCTTTGACGTAAAAATCGCAGGCGTAGAGGTTATTTACGAGTAACATACTGGTTAATTGTGATATTTTGTAGATTCCCCGAGCACCGCTTAAAAAGAAAACATACATGTGGCAGGAAGTACCATGGAATTGAAGAAGGAAAAAATTTAAGATAATGCCACAAATAACATTTAAACAAGTGTTAATGTTTATCCCTTGTTGAAATTATTTGGAACCCACGGATCCTGATAGGTGGTTTCAGGGGTGAAAATACGCGACATTATTTACTTATTAATTATACATTATTTTTTGAATGTTTATGATGTAACTTATAACTAAGTACTAGATTTTATGTATATGTATTGTTCTATTTTCTACTGTCTATTTTATATTTTTATACTTTCGAATTTACTTTTTGAAAGTAAATTGAAATGATTTTATTGAGCGCCAAACAGTTTCTTAAAAGCTGTTAATATTATAGACTATAGAACACCATTAGCATGACCATCTACAATCTATAGAATGACTCTTACTCAGGGTCCAACGAAGTCGGTTCAATAAATGCTCATCGATCAAGATAACAATCTAAATAAATCAAACTCAGTATTGAACGAACAAAGTATTAATTTATTAACAAATTTGAACTTGGAATGTAATTAACAAATTTAAATAACAAAATCTAACTTAACTAAAATGATAAATATGGCCTTTATTTAAAATAAATATGTACCATGGATTTCTGATATTGTAAAGCTTTACCTTGTCTTTCTTTCGACTTGAGTAATGTTAAATTATAACCTCTAACTGGTTATTATAATCCTTGAAATATTATGTCACTTGACTGACTTTTTAAACCTCTCAAGGCTTCTTCTTCTTCTTTATTGGATTGACGTTTGTTTCTAACCTCCAATTTATTTTCAAAATTTCCTTGAAGTATTTCTATCACTTGATTGACGTTTGAAATTTCTTCACCATATAAATATGCTAACTGGATTAACAAATACTTCCCTCTTCTAAATCTGCTTTCCGGATAATCTACTTCGTAATACTTTCAAAGTATACTCACTTCTTATATTTAATCAACTTTTACAATTTATTCTTGATATCAATATATCTGGATTGTAATATTCTAACCTTCAAATTACTTTTCTTCTATTTTCAATTTATTATTTATTCTTGGATGAATATATTTCGCAGCTCGCTGTTCAGCGGTGTGTGATCAACTGATTTGTTATTTTTAGTCGTTTCAATGGGTTAATTTCCAATATTTCAATTGTTTTTTTCTATTTTGATCTAATATTTCAAAATTTAATTTTAATTTAAAATTTAAACTATTCAGTTTTGTTTGTTCTTTACCTTAAGTGAATACTGTTTTTAATTCTTTATTTTTCCTGATAAGTTTCTTATTCTACTTTTCAGGATTAAGTGAATAATTATAATTACTCGAAATATATTGACATATTACATACACTTTCTTAAAATCTACTTATAACTACAATTAACAATTCCAATCTCAAATAAATACTAATTCATACATTTAGATGAATAGCAATGATAAACACAAAATGCTAGTAGTTAAAAACGTACTGCAGTTTCCATACTGACAGAATACTTATATTATAAACTAAAACAAGGAATTGATACGCCAACAAACATTTAACATCATACTATTAGTCCTTTCTTTCTGCATGATGTGAAATATCATTTACAAAACACCTTTCTGCAATGATATTTGAAAATATCTGAAAACTTAAAATGTCATTCAGTGTTTTGTAATATATGGACTTACTATTTCTAAAATAATCACGCTGCAATGCAACTACTGTTAATAGTCTTTCATTCAATATTCATTTTGTGTAGATTTACAGTGTTTCTACACAATTTATGATTTTCAGCCCTAAGTTTTGACATGCATGTCAGATTTTATAAAATTTACTTTTTTGTTTTCCAATTTCATTCTAAATCATTTTAAATGAGATTGTGATTCTCTATCAGTTCATGTTTTATTATATACTATTTAGAATAACCTTGTTAAACTAAAATAACTTCATTTTATGTTTATTTAAATATTTTGTTCGTATTCAATATCAAATTTCATTCTCTGCATCCTACTCGATGAGAATAAGTGAACTTGAATCAATTAAACAAACCACAGATACTCCTGCTTCTGTATGATCCATTAAAGTAAAACTGTTATGATTAATTCCTAAAATACATACAAATTTGTGAATTTTATTTATGATTTCAAACACGACACTTAGGTAGTGTTCCACAGTGTGGATATACAGCATAAAACCCCCTAAACTAATAGAATTTTGACATGTGAAAATTTTGTTAGTTTCAACAACATGATGTGACATTCACACTGTCAAAGTTTATTTACAATTTAAAAGTGATCTACTCAGGATCATTTGGATAACTTAAGAGTAATCTATCCTGGATCATATGGATAATTTATCCCCATGTGACAACTTCCCGGTAATGATTCTTCATTATTATAGTTTAAAACGTTTTCGTTTTCATTTAAAATATTACCTACTTCAAGTTGTTGCGCATAGCCCTTTGCTATTGTAGGTTCATAATCAATTGAATTTTTGTATTTTTGAGACAAATTTTTAAAAATTTTATCATATCTGGAGTAACGACTTATCAGAAAAGTTTCAGGCTTCTTATCATTATTTATTTGAACACATGTGGTTCCCACTATATGCTCACCGCAAAATTCATTATCATTATTGGACTCTATGCCATTTGATACATTAATTATTTCGGCATCATTGCCATTCAATTCATTAACTATTTCGGCACCTTTGCCATTTAATTCATTAACTATTTCGGCACCTTTGCCATTCAATTCATTAACACTACAGAAAGGTATTCTTTCACCTTCTACTTTTAGGATTCTTTCTCCTAATACAATATTTGCCTTTTTTTCTGATAAGATGTCGTCTCCCAATATAACATCATTTTCTATACAGTCGCCTATTTTTTTACAATTATTACCTACATTTAAAACAAGTTTATCTAAAAATCCTGATTTCTATTTCTATCATTTACTTGTACTGTTTCTATTTTATTCATATTAGAGTGCGTGTTTTCATCTACTCTATTTCCCCTTTGA
The DNA here is from genome assembly GCA_963583905.1 of Stenurella melanura. Lineage (NCBI taxonomy): Eukaryota > Metazoa > Arthropoda > Insecta > Coleoptera > Cerambycidae > Stenurella > Stenurella melanura. The sequence goes on from OY757309.1 coordinate 5,704,632, forward strand.
ATATTGATATTAGCCACTTGTGCATATGACTCATTATTTTTAACATAACCCCCTCTCTCTCTGCAATCATTATCATAATGACGTTTCTCAAAACCCTGCTTTTCATTCCTATAATTGTCATATTTATATTGACCATAACCTCCTCGTTCCTTTCTATCATTGTCATATTGACATTTCTCATAACCCTGCTTTTCATTCCTATCATTGTCATATTGACGTTTCTCATAACCCTGCTTTTCATTCCTATCATTGTCATATTGACGTTTCTCATAACCCCCTCGTTCCTTTCTATCATTGTCATATTGACGACCATAACCTTGCTTTTCCTTCCTATCATATTGACCATAACCCCCTTGCTCCCTTCTGTCATTCTCATTCCTATTCTGATCATAACCCCACTTGTTATAATACCTACTATTATTTTCCCTATACTGACTAGCCTTCCTATCAAAACTCTGATGATAATCATCTAATTCTCTTAAATAATCAATCAAATCATCTAATTTTGCAATTCTTTGCGTAATAATAACATTCTGGATATCCCCTGAAAAATGCCTAGCTAAATATCTGACCATTTCACTTTCTGTGAATTTTGGTTCTAGATGTCTAATATTGTATACTTTTCTAAGTACATAATTTTCCCTAGAAATACCTTTATTTTCTACATAGTTACCATTACATAGGTCTTGTCTTATTTTCAACTGAGTGTAATCACTCCAATATTGTTTTAAGACTAGAGCTTCAAATTCCTCTATAGTCTCAAACCTGTCCATTATAACTGAATACCAGATTTCCGCTTTTCCCTTTAACATGTCCTGTATGTTTGCTTTTAGGTTTGCATTTACGTGTTGTGTTTCCATGTGTTGTTTCAAACGTGAAATGAAAATTTTAGGGTGTATGCGGTTATCTCCGTAAAAATAAAATGGTGTTTTGTTGCATGTGTAAGTATGTGTAGGTAATTGTGTTAATTGTGTACGTGTGGTATCCTTCAACAACTTCGTGTTCTGTTCTATCTTGCTATCCTGTTCTTTTATTTTGCTATCGTATTTATCCTCCTGTTTCTGCATTCTGTTATCTACTGCAGTCATTCCATCTTCAAACATAGTTACTACTTCCTCTCTTATTTCTTTTACTGCCTCATTTATCTTAATACCAATTTCTTCGTTGACTGATTCTCCCATTCTCTCCCATTTACTCTCTAAATTTTCAATTTTATTTCTTACTTCTATATTGCTTTCTTCTATTTTTTTGTTAATGTTTTCTTCAAATTCAGTCAACATTTCCATGAGTTTCTGGAACATGTTTGTGTCTGGTTGTGTGTTTGTGTCACCAACTTGTGTTTGTGGAACTGTGGATGTACCTGGTGTAGTTTCTTCTTGATTCATTGTTGTCTTACCTGACTTTAACCTCATATAAATTATATTTGTTTTTAATTTGACAATGCCTTGTTGTCAAAACTATCAAAATAAGTTATTTGATCTATTATCTTTCAAATGTATGCTTGAAATGATAAAACTATTCTCAAGTTGTATTTATTCAATCGCTTTCCTGATCGCTCCACGTTAACAAGCCATAAATGTTCTATTTTCTACTGTCTATTTTATATTTTTATACTTTCGAATTTACTTTTTGAAAGTAAATTGAAATGATTTTATTGAGCGCCAAACAGTTTCTTAAAAGCTGTTAATATTATAGACTATAGAACACCATTAGCATGACCATCTACAATCTATAGAATGACTCTTACTCAGGGTCCAACGAAGTCGGTTCAATAAATGCTCATCGATCAAGATAACAATCTAAATAAATCAAACTCAGTATTGAACGAACAAAGTATTAATTTATTAACAAATTTGAACTTGGAATGTAATTAACAAATTTAAATAACAAAATCTAACTTAACTAAAATGATAAATATGGCCTTTATTTAAAATAAATATGTACCATGGATTTCTGATATTGTAAAGCTTTACCTTGTCTTTCTTTCGACTTGAGTAATGTTAAATTATAACCTCTAACTGGTTATTATAATCCTTGAAATATTATGTCACTTGACTGACTTTTTAAACCTCTCAAGGCTTCTTCTTCTTCTTTATTGGATTGACGTTTGTTTCTAACCTCCAATTTATTTTCAAAATTTCCTTGAAGTATTTCTATCACTTGATTGACGTTTGAAATTTCTTCACCATATAAATATGCTAACTGGATTAACAAATACTTCCCTCTTCTAAATCTGCTTTCCGGATAATCTACTTCGTAATACTTTCAAAGTATACTCACTTCTTATATTTAATCAACTTTTACAATTTATTCTTGATATCAATATATCTGGATTGTAATATTCTAATCTAACCTTCAAATTACTTTTCTTCTATTTTCAATTTATTATTTATTCTTGGATGAATATATTTCGCAGCTCGCTGTTCAGCGGTGTGTGATCAACTGATTTGTTATTTTTAGTCGTTTCAATGGGTTAATTTCCAATATTTCAATTGTTTTTTTCTATTTTGATCTAATATTTCAAAATTTAATTTTAATTTAAAATTTAAACTATTCAGTTTTGTTTGTTCTTTACCTTAAGTGAATACTGTTTTTAATTCTTTATTTTTCCTGATAAGTTTCTTATTCTACTTTTCAGGATTAAGTGAATAATTATAATTACTCGAAATATATTGACATATTACATACACTTTCTTAAAATCTACTTATAACTACAATTAACAATTCCAATCTCAAATAAATACTAATTCATACTTTAGATGAATAGCAATGATAAACACAAAATGCTAGTAGTTAAAAACGTACTGCAGTTTCCATACTGACAGAATACTTATATTATAAACTAAAACAAGGAATTGATACGCCAACAAACATTTAACATCATACTATTAGTCCTTTCTTTCTGCATGATGTGAAATATCATTTACAAAACACCTTTCTGCAATGATATTTGAAAATATCTGAAAACTTAAAATGTCATTCAGTGTTTTGTAATATATGGACTTACTATTTCTAAAATAATCACGCTGCAATGCAACTACTGTTAATAGTCTTTCATTCAATATTCATTTTGTGTAGATTTACAGTGTTTCTACACAATTTATGATTTTCAGCCCTAAGTTTTGACATGCATGTCAGATTTTATAAAATTTACTTTTTTGTTTTCCAATTTCATTCTAAATCATTTTAAATGAGATTGTGATTCTCTATCAGTTCATGTTTTATTATATACTATTTAGAATAACCTTGTTAAACTAAAATAACTTCATTTTATGTTTATTTAAATATTTTGTTCGTATTCAATATCAAATTTCATTCTCTGCATCCTACTCGATGAGAATAAGTGAACTTGAATCAATTAAACAAACCACAGATACTCCTGCTTCTGTATGATCCATTAAAGTAAAACTGTTATGATTAATTCCTAAAATACATACAAATTTGTGAATTTTATTTATGATTTCAAACACGACACTTAGGTAGTGTTCCACAGTGTGGATATACAGCAGTATATTTTGTTTATCTATGTATCTTATGCTTAATTTTAATTTATCCCACATTATTGTGTAATAATCTACTGGACCAATAAATATTATTATTATTTTCGACTCCCCAATTTTTTGGGACCCGCTGTATAACATTTAACATGTTACAAAACATTCCAAAACTAGGGAATCTCTTTCAGGCATTTTCACAACCATTGTCACTTTCACAGATCCATAGTCAGTGATTTTTTATTTGTATTTCGGACCGTGAGACTTTTAAGTCACTAACTTTCCCACTAGCTATAAGTAGGCACCTTTTTCTAGTTCGTAAACCCGGGCCTCTTTCAAAGCCCTTGAATCAATTGGTACAAAGTAATAATCCTGAGATTTCCAGATGGACCACATCAACTATTATAATTAATTTGTATCAACGACAGAAATAGGACACTCTATAACATAATCAATTCGTCTATATCATAAAACTACACGGTACCTGACCTATAAAATTTTATGGCACATAAAAGTAAGAAATTGCCAATCGTAAACTTATTTTTCTCATCCTGAACTAGTTTTTTTCTCTCCCAGTTTGATCGATGGCTAAATAGAGAGTTTTATGATATGCCGCTAATAAAAATTATACAAACAGCGAAAATGACTTTTGTCGATAACAAAACGATAATTAAAAATAATTCACACGAAATTATACTTGTTGCCACATTAAAAATTCGACTCTATTTATAGACCATGATACTAACAATAATAACAATTTAACTACTTAATATATTTTACACAATGTCTCCCTATAAATTTGTAAGTATATGTAAACTTAAACAGATCAATCGTGCTTTGATTGTGGGCACTATTTTTGCATTGCAATGCTTTCACTTTCATCCGATTCGTATAAAACAATTACGTAATGTTTGTGGCATAAAAATAGTAAATAAAACAATTTACGTGTTACAACAAAAGGTCACACCAACCAGTTGATACACACGATATTTTTTTTGCTTACATTACACACAAAATACACAGGGCCGATATTCGGCGACAGTAACCCCACAAATTGAATCGATTTTAGTATCATTTAGTAAGGCCGTCCTTTGTTTGTCCGGCAAAAATACGCACCTTGTCGAAAATGGGGGCCCTCTTTGCTAAAGTTCTGCCACTTCTTTCACTGATGAACTGCCGTTTTATCACTAAACACTCTCACTGACCATACGGCACTCACACAAAAACAACACGGACTATATCAATATCGAATTAGCCAAGAGCAAGGCTTGCTTAGGTTATACCAGTTGGTACGCAAAACGCAGCATGCTGGAATGGGCGGCGTTGCCAGATTCACCGTCTTTTTTGTAGGTATATGTAACAATTGGTAAATGTAGTTTCAGATGTTTTATGCTGATATTAGTAGCAGATGGAGTGGTGGTATTAAATGTGATCGAGGTTTGACTTAATATTAACAATTTGTTTTTCGGATTCTGAAATGAAGTTAATAAAATATTGTATACAGGATGAGCCATAAAGGTAGAAATAACAGGGATTTTCTGGTTCAAAATATGCAGAGATCTAAGCAAATATGCTTAAGTGAAATGCCTAGTGAAATAAATACAGGGCGTTGAAGGAAATTTTATTCGGAACCTATTAAAAGCCCGAAATCGGTAGATTTTTTGGTGAGAAAGTCATAGGTTTCTACCAAAACCGAGAGTTTATGGAATGTAGAAAAAAATTCCGATGAGACAGGCCAAATCTGATGGCAGTTTCGAATTCAGCGCACAAAGGCACATACATTTTGACAAGTTTTGTTTCAGGTCCACGACTTTTTTTTTATTTTGTGTACCGGTGTTATTGTTCTGGATTGGCTTGATTTCCTTGAAATATTTTGCCAACTGTAGGGTACATAGTCGAGGAAATGAAGCAGGAAAAGGGGCTAAACCCCAGTACGAGACTACGCCCCACCTGATTTTTATGTGAAACGGTGCAAAATATTCCTAATGATGTAAAGAACAAAGTCAGGGTCATGGGAACTGGTGCTATTTCTATTTCCGGTCGTAAACTAGGACAGAAATGCGCTATTTCTACCTAACCTCACTCTTCTCGAGATATAAGCGTTTAAAAAAAACGTGTATTTAGGCTTTTTTTTTAAATACCTAGTATTTACGAATATTTTTGGGCGTTTGCTATGAATTAAAACATTTGGACTTTACAATTTGGACAATTCTAAGCATTTTTTTGCCTCTTGACATTTTGACAGTGTTAAAACTAGTGAATGCAATGCCACGTTTAAGTGAAAGAGAACGCGTAGAACTTTTGATGATGATTGGATATGGTGATAGGCTGAGAACTCATCAGGAAGCATGTGAAGTTTTCAATGCCAAGTATCCCGAAAAGCAAATTTCTAGATCCACTATAACTAGATTGGTGGCTAGATATGATGAATCTGGCAGTGTAGCTGACCTCCCTCGATCTGGTCGCCCTAGCACAAGCAAAACAACCAAATTAAATATTCTTCTAGAAAGTGAGGAAAACCACCATCTCTCGACAAGGCAGCTGGCTCTAAAACATAACGTGAGTCAAACTTCTGTTGTACGTCTATTGAAAAAAGAAAAATACCATCCTTACAAAGTGCAATTAACCCACGAATTGAATGAGGATGATCCAGATCGGCGCTTACAGTTTTGTGAACAGTTGGTGACCTTGTGCGATGAAAACCCAAATTTTTTAAAGAACATTGTTTTTTCTGATGAAGCTACATTTTCTTTAAAGGGGACGGTACATCGGCATAAATGTAGGTATTGGTCACGCGAAAATCCTCATTGGACTCAAGAAGCCCATAAACAGCGACGAGGCAAAGTAAACGTGTGGGCAGGTATGATTGGTGATCGTTTATTGGGACCTTTTTTTAAAAATTTTACAGCCGCAAGATATTTACAGTTTTTGCGAGTTGAGTTAGTGCCAGTAGCAGTTATGTTTCCGAACAATGAAGATGTAGATATTCCTGCTGAAAACGTCTGGTTTCAGCAAGACGGGGCCCCATCTCATTTTGGGATAGCAGTGCGTCAGTGTTTAGATCACACTTTTACTGGAAGGTGGATAGGTCCGATTGAGTGGACCCCGCGTTCACCGGATTTAACCCCCTTAGACTTTTTTCTTTGGTGTTACTTAAAGTCAAGGGTATATTTTAACAGACTGGATACCATAGAAAAATTGAAAGACAGAACTGGCTTGGAGATGAGACGAATTGCCCATGAGATAATTCAGAACAGCGTACAAAGTGTCTTGGTCAATGCCAAATGATTGGAGGGTCGCCATTTGAGCAATGGAGATGATTTTTTTCTTACAATTACTTATGTAAGGTATCAATCAAAAAAAATATTTTTTTCCAAAAAAATGGCTTAGTTAATAGTAATTTTTTTCATATCATCAGAAAGCTAAAGGAATATACCAACGATATGAATTTTGTGCGTTTCTTTAGGTTCACACTGTATAAGATCCACATGTTTTAATCCATAATAAGAGCCCAAAAGTAATCGGAAATACTAGTTTTTTGAAAAATAAGCCTAAATACACGTTTCTTTTTTAGACGCTTATATATCGAGAAGAATGAGGTTAGGTAAAAAATGTCGAGAATCAAGAAATGCTTAGGGTTGTCCAAAACATAAAATCCAATGTTTTTTTTCAACATAAAAAAAAATTGTTGGTGACATGAAATAGCAAACTTCTGTCCCAGATTACGACCGACCGGAAATCGAGAAGGCAATTAAAAAAGTATTGTAACTATAATGAAATCACCGCAGAGTTGAGGAAATGAAGTATTTAACCCCAACCCCAACATGACACTCCGCCCCACCTGATATTTATATAGTGAGACGGTGCAAAATGTTCCTAAAGATATATAGAACAAAGTCAGGGTCATGGGACCCATGACCCTGACTTTGTTCTATATATCTTTAGGAACATTTTGCACCGCCTCACTATATAAATATCAGGTGGGGCGGAGTGTCATGTTGGGGTTGGGGTTAAATACTTCATTTCCTCAACTCTGCGGTGATTTCATTATAGTTACAATACTTTTTTAATTGCAAATTTGGCGGATGCGCTGGTGATTATAAAAAATTATTTGTAATCAAATACATTCTCTTCATTTTTCTGTTTTTCTATAGCTTCTGTACTACTCGGCGTTTATCCCATTGTAGTTTTACTTACACATTCACATAGTGAAGTGGAAGTATAGCAATCGTAAAAAAAAACGTATGTATACAGGGTGATTCACGCAAACCGTTCATTAGAAGTTTATGGTCTTGTAGCGATAATTTAATTTTGAAAATTTGATTACTTTCATAGTTTTTTATGGTCTTTTCATTAAAAATATTTTCAAGGTCATTGCGCTTCCGCTTATACCGGAAGTAACCACCAACTTCGTTATTTAAAATGGAACGATATATTTTTTTGCATTTTTGAATTCTACTAGTCATTTTAATAGGACTTTGATCATGCTACCATATCACTAAATCTAACCCTACTCGAGATATATTGACTTTTCGGAAAATTTATATCTTAACACAGAGTAGTTTGAAATTTTCTGTTTCTAACATAATGAAAGTGAAAGTTACCATCTATACAACACGAATAGTGGAACCCTTAAGCTTCCTAATCGTGCTTTGAAAGTAACCTAATTGCTTACAGGGTGGTCAGCATTTACTGCCAATTTTGACAAACTTCAAACGTCAAAAAATTTTTTTTTTTAATGGAACGCCCTATATATTTTTACAGTTTCTGATGTAGAATTTTATTCTGCATCGATTTATATTAGAGTTCCCTATACTCATCTTTTATAATTTTTGTGTTATTGATAATTTTGTATTTTAATGCGCGAAATACATCGAAGTATGTGTTGCTCTTATAATAGTCAGCTGTGGAAATGGCATTTCTTGCAATAAATAGCATCTATCAAACAAAGCATTAATAATGTCTTACAATAGTTGGCTGTGGAAATGACATTTGTTGCAATTATTAATCTATCAAACACGTCAGTGTCGATAGCGATTTTATAAATAAGTTTGGTAAAGGGTTATACAGTCATGGAGAATAATAGAAATGGATATTCAAACAATGATATTTTAAACTTATTTATTATTCACGGCGAATTCCACAGAATTATTAGCAGAACTTACTAACTACATTACATAATGTACACTATGGGATACAGGCATAGTGTTGTATAAAAGAACATGAATACGAATTTTAACTAATAATGAAGATTATGTGACTTATCTTACATGTTCAATGTGCCGTCCATTATGTGCTAAACAACACAAAATTCTACTATTTACTTCAGTAGTAGTCTGATTTGGTTGCCATCAAGCTCTCTAAGACTCCTTTGCACTCTTTCTAACAGTTCTTCCCTCGTATGGATCGGAGTGGCATATGCTTGATTTTTGATATGACTCCATAAATAAAAATCGAGTGGAGTCAAATCAGGAGACCTACGAGGCCACAGCCATGGTCCATTATGTCCAATCCAGCGATCTTGAAACATAGCGGTAAGTTCTCTATCTACAGCATGAGTGGAATGGGTTGGAGCACCATCCAATTCATACCAGCAATTAGCATACCTGTTTAGAGGCAAGTTGTCCAAAAAATTAGAAATAGGTCCTCTTAATAGCTGTAGATACATTGCACTTGTTAGATTTCCGTCATAAATTTCAAAGCAAATACGATTATCCATAATCAAAGAGATCACATTAAAACTAAAACGGTCTTGAAAGTGTCCTTCTCGAATCAAATGGAGATTTTGAGACACCCAAATGTGCTGGTGTTTTCTGTTGACTATTCCCCCTCTACTAAATTTTGATTCATCGGTCCAAATAATTTTTAGTAAAAAATTAGGGTCTTCATGGATTTGAATCAGCATTCTTTCGCAGAACTCTACCCTTCGATTATCATCCCCTGGACGAAACGTCTGTAGTGTAATTATAGAAAAGTCATGCATTTTATGTTTCTTTAATATGCGTTGTACGGATGAATATGAGAGTCCTGAATCTTGGGAAGTTGATCTTATGGAACTATGAGGAAATGCGTTAAAATAAGCTAGTATATTTACTTCATTCACTTCATCATCCGTAACAGGTTTTGGAACTATCTTAACAGCTCTAACTTTCCCAAATCTTGAAAAGTTCGACTCGCGGGTATCTCTCGTTAAATTTACAAGTTCTGTTAATAATTCTGTGGCATTCTCCGTGAATAATAAATAAGTTTTTCTACTTCCATCTTTAAAATGGCGTTTATCGTATACGTTTCCATGACGCTAAATAATCCTTTAAACACGCTTTCGACAAACCGTGACTTCGTGCATTTTAGTCACAGGCTGAACTTAGCAACGAGATATTAGTCACGGCTGAGGTTAATTCTAGATATTTTAATGGCAAAAATCAAGTTAGTTTTCCGTAATTCTTGTCATCAATCTGTCAAAATAAATCGACGCGTTGTGACGAGAGACAAGTAATTTTGTTTTACTGTTACCATGTTATTGATACGTTAATAAATGAAATATTAAAATAACTTCCAAATTTTTTATTTAGACGTTTGCTGTCGTAGAAAAAGTATAGTATGTAACACGTTTTATAAACTTGTTAATCACTCATTTTATTAAACACTCGCTCCGCTACGCGTCGCTCGCGATTAATAAAACTCGTGACTAAAATGACGTATATAAAACTTGTTACATAATATACTATTAAAATATCATTGTTTGAATATCCATTTCTATTATTCTCCATGACCGATAACCCTTTACCAAACTTATTTATAAAATCGCTATAAACACTGACGTGTTTGATAGATTAATAATTGCAACAAATGTCATTTCCACAGCCAACTATTGTAAAACATTAATACTTTGTTTGATAGATGCTATTAATTGCAAGAAATGCCATTTCCACAGACGACTATATTATAAGAGCAATACATACTTCGATGTATTTCGCGCATTAAAATACAAAATTATCAATGACACAAAAACTATAAAAGATGAGGGAACTCTAATATAAATCGATGTAGAATAAAATTCTACATCAGAAACTGTAAAAATATACAGGATGTTCCATTTAAAAAATATACGTTTTGACGTTTGAAGTTTGCCAAAATTGGCAGTAAATTCTGATCACCCTGTAAGCAATCAGGTTACTTTCAAAGCACGATTAGGAAGCTTAAGGGTTTCACTATTCGTGTTGTATAAATGGTAACTTTAACTTTCATTATGTTAGACAGCAAATTTCAAACTATTCGGTGTCAAGACACAAATTTTCCGAAAAGCCGATATATCTCGAGTAGGGTTAGATTTAGGGACATAGTAGTATGATCAAAGTCCTATTAGAATAACTAGTAGAATTCAAAAATGGAAAAAAAGATATACTATTCCGTTTAAAATAACGAAGTTGACGGTAACTTCCGGTATAAGCGGAAGTGCAATGACCTTGAAAATATGTTTAATGAAAAGACCATAAAAAACTATGTAAGTAACCAAATTTCCAAAATTAAATTATAACTACAAGTCCGTAAACTTCTAATGAACGGTTTGCGTGAATCACCCTGTAATATATTATAACAAGAACTGGAACTAGATTATATTTTGGGCTTATTCTGTTGATGTGTTGGACGTAAATAGGGGTAAATAGGGATAAATAAATAATGCAGCGACCCCGCTCCATTATTAAAGAGGTTAAAAAAATAAAAATGCGGCTGGGATAGGAAATCTGGATGTGGAAGTAGTGATTCAGCGGTTTTCTGATTTGTCTTTCAGTGCACGTGCGCTGGACTCTCAAAAACTAGACGAAATCAAAATCTCGTCAGAAATGCATTAATCAATATCAAAAGTTAAAAATTCAAAATGGCGAATCCAATAGTACTGCTATAATTGCAAAATTGTTGCAAATGTATGTGAAATTTGGTACATGGGGATTTTAGGATTCTCTGAAAACGAATCTGATGTTAGAGATTAAAAAATTTAAATTACGGATTTTTCTTTTACTTTGTAGAAGCTAAATAGGAAACCACTAAAAAGAGCGAAGACACAAATTTGAAAAAAAATGTAACATTTTTGAACTTAGACTGCGGCGTTGCCACCTTCTCCCACATTTTCTGACCAAATGCATTTGCAGCGGTCACGAGTAAGATCTGTATAAAACACATTTTTATAAGTTTGACCGTCGCATAGTGGGCAGAAATTCTGATTTTTGGTAAAAACTACCTAGAAGTCAAATCTCAACAGACTTGAATGAATTTTTTTTTAAATACTCGTTACGAACTTTAGCGTGGTACTTCTTAAAATTTGATATCCAATTCGAGATCTCCAATAAGCATATTTTTCTGTCTAACAATTTTTGTTAATTAATTTGTCAGACTCAATTTTTTTTTATATGAAAATACATTTCATAACACCTTGATTTTTGGTTTTAAAGTGAATAGGATCTCTCCTGTTAGTCCAGTATTTGAAGGATTTTTGCTCAGAATTCTTTCGGATAAAGCCGATTGACGTGAAATTTGGACAGTAAATAGGGAATGGCTCAAGGAACAAAAGTTATATAATGCTGAAGTGCGCTTTTACTCTGGGGGTCGATGACACCCCTTCTCGGGGGTTGAAATTAGCACATTCAACATAACCGCATAAATCGATAGGGGGATGACTTCTAAGCAAGAAATGTTCTATGAAGTTTTTGCGATAAATCAATGTTTTTCGAGTCATTCGCTTTTGAAAATGTTGATTTTTCATCTAAATAATGCATGTTTTAGATCGATTCCTCACGATTAACTCGAAAACCTTACGTTTTATAAAAAAAATCATCAAGAACAAAATTGAAGCACATAAAATAGCAAATCGATTGTTTTTTATTTTATTTCTGTAGATGCAATACGAACCGAGTATGGCTCGTTGAAGATGACTGCTTGTTCCCCAAGAAATGAATTCGAACCTTTCAACGCTAAATAACGGAAAAACGACGAATATTTGGAGGAAAACTTGTCAAATCTTTCAAAGTACTTGAAAATACCTGAGCTTTAGTAAAAGACGTTAGCATAAAAACTTAGGGAGTTACGATGAAAGTAAAATGCTTGTCTCGTTTTTTCTAAGGAAAAATCAGTAGTGAAACCAATGACTTAACTTCCTTAATTTTTAATATATCTAATCGCTCCAAAAGCCATTTTGCAGGGAATTTCAAGAGCTACAAGACCAATAAAGTTGAATTTTCTTGAGCGCCTCGTTTCAAAGATCTTTGAGTTTAAAAGGTTCGGAGAAGGTGGTCCTCCCACTCAAATGAAAACTTAAAACGGTGATATCTCAATTAATTTTCATCCTAGAGAAATAGAAGGAAAACAAAATTTTTCCCAAAAAAAAACATTTTCCATACTCTTGCATTTTTTACGTATCGTTTTTGAGTTACTGTGAAAAGAAGAAATTTTTTCCAGAAATATCAAGATTTCAAAATTGAATCAAACTTTTTTCAAATCTAGGCATTCTAAACTTGTCTAAATGTTATTTATGGCATTATCTTTATTTTTTTCCTTCTTCAATTCTTTGAGACTTCCTGCCGCATGTATGTTTTCTTTTTAAGCGGTGCTTGGGGAATCTACAAAATATCACAATTAACCAGTATGTTACTGGTAAATAACCTCTACGCCTGTGACTTTTACGTCAAAGGATCAGTCAAAGGTTGCTTTTTTTAATAAACACAAATAAGTATAAAAACTTGAAATTAAATATTTCGCCGACGTTTCGCAAATCTATTCTATTTCCTTTTTCAAGGCTTTTTTTTGAAAAATCTTTTTTGCTGTGTATGATAAATACACAGCTCTAAGAATGTTTGTTATATTCAATATCCATAGATACTTACTATTTACATAGAACTGTTGATATAGTTAACAGTTTTTTTAGTTTTTATACAATGTTAAGTTTGTGAAGTTCTTCTTTTAATATTGGCAACCAAGTTGTACAGACATCTACGGAACAATTCGCATCTATCCTCATTCAATAATATTATCGCGGATTCTTCAATTTTTCTTTTTTTGCTATTTGCCTCTTTTGTTAAAATTTTTGCCGAGTCCCAGTTTATTCTGTGTCCATTCTCCCAAGCGTGTTCGCAGATCTTGGACCTCTGAATTTCATTTTTTCTTATATAATTTTGATGTTTGCCCAATCTTACACTAAAAGGTCTGGATGACTCGCCCACGTATTGTTTGTTGCACTCACACGGAATACTATAAATGCAATTTATTGGTTGTTCGGTTTCGTCTTTGTCAGAATAGATCTTAAAATGTTGTTTGTTTGAAATACCGTCCTAATATCAAATCTATCACCGATGCGGCGCAACTTTTCGGATAATCCACATACATAAGGAAATACGGCTGTATAACATTTTTCAGGTTTTTGTCATACCTGATTGTTATTTTCAATATTTATGAAGGTTTTATCGACAAAACCCCTAGAGTGTTGGTTATTTATAAGAACTTCCTTTATAAACCGCTTCTCATTGTTTAGTATTTCATCATTAGAAGAAATGATTTTGGCCCTATCATACAAACATTTTACAACACCCCTCTTAACGTGCATCGACTGATTTGAGTTGAAATTTAAATATCTGTTAGTATGTGTTGGTTTTCTATAAACACTTGTTTCAATTGTACCATTTACTCTTTTAATTAAAACATCTAAAAATGGTAATTCATTTCTAGTTTCCTTTTCTAAAGTGAATTTAATAGAAGGTTCTTTATTATTTAAATGTTCCAAAAAACTATCTAGTAACTCAATACCATGAGGCCAGATTGCAAAGATATCATCTACGTATCTCCACCAGATAACCGGTTTGTATGCACAATTTTGAACATGTCTTGATGATTTTTGTGATAAAACGTAAGGTCTTCGAGTTAATCGTGAGGAATCGCTCTAAGAGATGCAGTCTTTAGATAAAAAATCATTTTTCAATCGCGAATAACCCGAAAAATATTCATTTATCGAAAGAACTTCATAGAACATTCTTTGCTTAGAATTAATTCTCCTATCGATTTCTGCACTTGTTTGAATGTACTAATTTCCACCCCCGAGGATGGGTGGTATTCACCCCCAGGGTAAATAATGTGCACATCGGCACTATATAACTTATGTTCCTTAAGCCATTCCCTACTTACTGTCCAAATTACCCATTTTTACCGTCAAACACTGGACTATATCTAGTACAACTTGTCTGTCTGAAAATTTTTGTTAATTAATTTGTCACACTTAATTTTGAATTCGCAGCATCAATGCATCAGGATCAATCACTGGTATGTCATTCATAACACCTCTTAAAAAAAACAGCTAAAGTTTAAGATCTCCTCTATGCGATAGTTTGTCTGTCATTGAAATAATGTTTTTCACCATGTCAGATTTAATTTTTAAGCACCGTGACGTTTTTTTTAAATAAGCTTTTACAGTGGCCGCGTCAAAACACTACTTTAATTTTTTTTTTCTGTAATTAAATTTGAGGTGTCTTTTATGTATAAAAATTGATCTGTCAACCAAAAAATGTTTTTCACTACCACAGACTTCATTTTTTAAGTGCCGCGACCATATTTTTTAATGTCTGACCTGGTGAAAAACATTTTTTCAATGACAGACAACTATGCGTAGAGGAGATCTTAAACTTCAGTTGTTGTTTTCTTTTTTTAAGGTGTTATGAGATGCCAGTGGTTGTTCCTATTGCATTTATCTTGTACATTCAAAATTAATTAACAAAAATTGTCAAACAGTCAATTTTTTTTCAAAAATGGTTCATTATTTGTGTTTTGAAAAGTAAAATCATGTTTTTAGGTAAATTCAAAAATTCATAAAAATAACAAATAACAAATTTTTAATAGTCTGGCAGGCGTAACATGATTTCTACATGTTGTGCAACTATTTTTATCTTTTAAATTCGAGGTGTTCGATGGGGTACCTTTTTTGTCATTTAAAATACGAGTGGAAATGAAAGACCGTTATTTTCGTAATCTACATGATCTGAAACATGGAAATGTGAAGAAATCACGGAGGGTGATTTTTTCTCGAATACAATACTTCCCTTCGGTATGCGAGGGAAGAAAAAAGTTGGAATAGGAACGTTTAGTTTTGATTACCGTCCAAAAAGAAATATTGACAACACAGGTTGATATGAATCAGGATGATATCTATATTGAGTCAAAACGAAACCATAACAGTACTTGAGAGTCTGAATATAGATAATATTTTATCTGACATGCACATGATTCAGATGTATTTTTACTAGTAAGTAAACACACTTAAATGCCAGATTAGCTGGCTTTAGTGTAATAACTGTAATAAGTATTTATAAGCAATGTGCAATATCTCAGTATTGTGCAGATCGGTGTTTCTTATTTTTATCCCATTGTATAAAACTCAGTAAGAAAATACAGCTGCCCCTAATACAGTAACATGGATGAATGAAAGATGTATATATTTTGTGTAAATGTAGTGAAATAATTCCTTTTCAAATATGCGGGGTACGAATTGTTGAAATTGTTTGAATTCCATTAAAATTGCTACGCAAGACTTAAATGGAGTGGGTGTTTAATTATTAATAAGTATTCTACGCTTACTATATAAAAGGTATTACGTAATGATAGACAGTGTTATTAATGTTATTAAATGAGTTCATATTTACTATAAATAATATAAGATATATTTGTTTGTATTGACTTAGTTTTGTAGGTAGTTTATTGTTTCAATTAATATTACTCTTTATACACTATTTACTATAACTCGTGACGTACCAAAGATAAATATTCATTTTCAATTCATAAGTATAGGGTGTGCTTAGTTTCATGTCATTCAAAAACTGAATATAGAGGGACGACCAGACAAACAAAAACCTATATAAACCTTTTCCTCTAGATTTTGAAAAGTCTGACCTAGGTCAATAGTTTAAATAGTTACAACCAAGAATAGTTTGAGAACCTCTGCCTTCTATGAGTCACTGGACCCATAACAAATATTAGAGATTTAACAAGATAGGACAGCCGGCGGAAAACCTTTTATCTGTTAGCAATGGCACCTTGACCGCGACATTTAAATTGGACATTTAAACGCGACATTTAAATTGGAAAACAATCCAGTTCCAGATCTCGTTATAACACATATGTGTACAAAATTTCACGTCAATATCTCAATCCGTTCCAGAGAAAACGCGCCCACAAAAAAAAGTTACAGACAGATCGACAGACAGACAGAAAACATTTTTTCTCTCAAAATTAAAATCTCGATGTTTTATGACATTTTAAACCTAGAAAAATTATGAAACTTTGAATATTAACTCACTCTTATTAATAATGGGAAAATATTTTAAAAAATCTAATGTAAACTCAGGCTAACTTTCCCATAAAGGAATAAGGCCTATACAGAACCTTTTAGCTTATTATTCGTTTCTTAACCCCTCCCTATATTAAGGAGATCCCCATTTGATAAATTGAATCAAATTCGCTAAAGCCCTTTTTGAAAAAAAAAATACCTTACAGCCCCCCTCCCCACAAACAGTTCCCCTTTCTGCGATAGTTTAAAAACCATTCAATTTATTTTCAAGAATGTCTTTTAAAAACTTTTTTTTGAATTCGGGGTACTCAACTATTAAAACTTCAAAATATAATTTTTGTACGTGCACTAAACTTTCTCAATATACAGAGTGTCTTATTAAATGTCGAACACGCTTGCAACTTTTTTAATTTTTAGCCGATTTGAGTTTTTAATGTAGAGCGGTAGATTTGAAGGCGACATGTAGGTAACCTTTTCTTTCATATTGAAATCACCACTGCGATGCAAACATTTGTGTCACCCTTTTAGAAACTTCCTATTGAGCATCTACATACTGAAAGAAAATACCCTTTGTTTTGACATGAGACTCGTTATCAGACAATCTTGATTTTCAAATTTCTTCAAAATCCGGTTAATTTCAATCTTGTAACAATGGCAGATTCACCATTTTGGACTTTTGACTTTTGATGTTATATTAGGTAATCAGTTATTCGGACAACATCTAACTATTAATTATAATTTAATTCCGACAAAATTTTAATTTTGTTTAGTTTTGAAAGTCCGGCTTACTGTAGAGGTGGACTATCCTAGAATGGCACATGAGATTAGGTCGAAACCAGCCCACCTCTATGGATTTTACTTGTTTATGTTCCTTTTTCGTGTAAAGATCGGGACAGTCTCGAGAAAAGTGGTGTATAATTTATATTTAATACATGTCTGCTGTCCGTCCGTCAGTATGTTCGACCGTCACATTTTTTTTTGTGAGCACAATAACTTGGTTGGAAATAAACGTTCGACTGTCTTATTTGGACAATTAGTTAGTACTAGCTAGAGAAAGAGCCCTATTTTCGCAGAAATAAATTAAATTAAATAAAATTTAAATCTAAAAAATTGTATTTTTTGTAACTAAACTGAAATCTTTTGAAATGTTATTATTTCCTATCATTATCTATTGATTTATTTTAATAATATAATAGATTTTTGTTGTGCGTTATGTTAACGGCTATTTCACCAATTAAATTGGAAATATACAGTAAAAAATGTATAAAACTAAAAGTTATTTAAAAAAAAATGCGAAGAATCGTATAAAATGTGCACAGTTATATGGAAAATGCAATAAATCTGCGAAGAGTATAATGTTTACTCTAGTTAGTAATTCCATTTCCGAAAATAAATTCATCAGTTGAAACCTATTAGATTTCTGGAAAGAAACAATTTTACGTAAGAATTTCAGAACTAGATATCTCGTTATTTGAAACTAAGAAGAGCTCGTAGTAGTGAGTAATCCAGTAAATGAAGTATGCCGAATATAAAAAGATTTGACAAAAGTGGTAGTACGTGACGAAACATAGTTTCCTACTGGCCGGAAGCCAAACTTTAATCGATGCAATGTAAACATTGTTTGTTTGTATTTCTGTGAGTTAAAGAGTTTAAACGGCTCCATCCGGACCGAGGGTGCCGCAATGGACTTTAAATCAGGTGTAATGTGTCATTAGAAACATTGAAAATGTACTCAAGATATTGGATATTGTAATTATTAGGTTTGTTCCAAGACGTAGTTTGACCGTCCGTTGAACTGTCAAATGGAGCCGCCCAGTCAAGGCATGAATATGTCACAGCATAGATAAATAGATAAACAAAGCTAATGAAATAAAAAACACTAAACTGTTTTTAACGTTTTCACATATTATATTGTGTCAACATCGTTTCGCTAAAACATTAGCTTCATCAGATGAGCGCACTACTACACGGATTTATATGTGACACTACTAGGACTGAGCGACTGCTTTTGACAACGATCAAATTAAGTGTTGGAACAAACCTATTAAAAAAATGAACCCACCTCTCTTTGCAACCTCCATAACTTTGCATGAAATTGACCAAACTGAACGCAACAGGTCTCCAAATAATTGTTAATAAATTAAACACTGCTTTTAGACGAATCAATCAATATATTATAAATACTCTACATATGTTTCGGCTTATTAGGCCTTTATCAAGAGTATTACATAGTGATTACTAAAGTTTCCGACGTGCCTATTCAATTTGTACCTAAAAGTATTTATGTCTTAATCTATTTATGACTTAAGCTATTTAAGATTTAATTTAACATCTTTAATTATTTGAATGTTTGGAGTGGTCCTAAGCTGATTATATAAATCAAAGGATATTTCTTAACAATTGGTTTATTATAGGGGTGTTTAGGAAATTCTGCTGGTCATTTGTGGTACAAGGGTTGTACTTGATACTTGAAAGATTTTTTGATTTCTAGTTGTTCTAGCAGATCTAAACGTTTACCTTTTCTTTCTGAATGAAGTAAATTTATGTTATCAGTATCTATGAAATGGTTGTTTTCAATACAGTGTGTTGACATTCCTGTATTTTTATTGTTATTTAAGATTGATTTTTTGTGTTCTTTTACCCGGTTGACAACGCTTCTACCACTCTCACCGATATAGACAGCATCGCAATCCTTACAATTAATTTTATATACACCTGATTTATTAATTTTATTTAGTTTTTCTTTGTTATTAACCAAAATGTTTCCTATATTTGTTTTGTTCACACTTATTGCAGAGATACCCAAATTATTCAATTTTTTAGAAATTTTGTTACTATATTTCGGAATATAATTAATAAAACTATATTTTGTAGGTTTGTTAGGCACAGTGAAAAATTCTTTTTGAAGCTTTTTGCGTTGTTTGTTTTTGACCATGTTATCTATTAGTGACTCGTTGTATCCGTTATTTCTTGCAATTTGTTTAATTATATTTAATTCTCTATCAAAATCACTTTGATCTAAAGGAAAATTCGTCAGTCTATGTATTAAACTATGAAAGGGTGAAATCTTAATTTGCCATGATTGCTGCGAATTATAATGTATTACTGTATCTGTAGTAGTAGGTTTGCGGTAGATGCTAAATTTCAACTGATTGTTATGTTTTTTGATATTCGTATCTAGAAAGTTTAATTGACTATTTTGCTCCGATTCCATTGTAAACTGAATTTTACTATTAAAAGAATTTAAGAAATTAAGGTAATTACTTAGGTTTCTTTCTGTACCGGTCCATATACAAAAAATATCGTCTACATATCGAGTCCAATAAAACACATGTGTATTTAAACTGTTATTGCTATTAAAAATTAAATTTTCTAGGTTTGACATAAATATTTCAGCTAACAAAGGAGAAATTGGTGAACCCATTGGTAGCCCGTCTTTTTGTCTAAAGAATTCACCATTAAACTGAAAATAGTTTTGTTCAATACAAACTCTCGAAAGATTTTTTAACTCTGTTTTTTCGGTTTCGCTGATTTGTGAATTATCTATTAAATTATTTAATATTAATTTTAGTTCTGTGAGCGGAACTGAGGTGAACAGACTTTTAACGTCAAAGGACAATAATTTTGCGTTATTTGGTATTATTAAATTTTTTGTATTTTCAATAAATTCAAAAGAATTTTTTATGGAATATTTAGATTTAAAATTTATTAATTTTGGTAGAATATAATTTAGTTTTTTTACATAATTTATAAGATGGAGCATTGATGTAAGACACTATGGGGCGTACAGGGTTATCTACTTTGTGAATTTTTGGAAGACCATAGAGAATGGGGGCCGAAGGGTTAATAACTTTCAATTTATACGCCTCATTACTTTGTCGTCATCTATGAGGCTACTACTTACGCTTATAATTTTTTCACTTCAAATGTAGCTTTACAATCATCGGCAGTTACCGAAGTCGTTACAATAACAATATAATATATCGCGATGGTTATGTAATGCATATGACCAGAGAAACATAGTTCACTTTCGGTACATATCCTAGAAACTATGTAGAGGCTTAGCAAGCTGGGTTGTGATTTTGAACTTATAATGATGCAAATGATATGATGTAAATGACTTGCTAAGAATGTAGAAAATATTCCACCTAATCCACATACTTTTGTCAAACCAGAAGGATCTGGTCGAGATAAAGAAAAACTCTACTGAGAGTGCTTATGATAAGCTTAGGGCAATGTTATCGAGCCGGGAAGCGGGCAAGAAAGTTCGTCATGTAATCATTCCTTGCGACGATTGTCCGAAGAAACCTGGCTACTGCCTTTCTTGTTTTAATACAAATCATACTTGAAATATCATATTATAATATACATGGTGTCCCGTAATAACATGCAAAACAGCCAGCCTCAAATAAGCTGACGACGGATCATAGCGACGATGATTGGGGGAAATCATCATTTGAAAATTTAGTTTTTGACATCAATTTCAATATCAGATACTTTACTAAACATTTGTACCGAAAGCATTTTTTGCTAAAAATTAGAATAAAAATAATAGGACAAAGTTTGAATGGCAAATTGGATGGGTGTCGCTAATTTTAGATTTTTCACAAAAATATGTAACCATGTTTTATTCAGAATGAAAATTGAATTTAATCGCTTAAAGAAGATCGTGATAAACAATTGCAGAATACACGACTCTATCAGTTTGACATATAACATATAATCCAAAATGGCGAACTTCTGCCTTTGATTCGAAACGTCTACCTTCCACTTTTGACCTCTTAAAACTATATTTAACTATGTCCACAGACAAATTTCGGGTAGAATTTTCGGGTTAGGAGAAGGGTTATAATAGTTGAAAACAAAATATAGGAACTTATTATATACTATGTATAGACAGCAGATTAAAACTTAGTTTAATAAGTTTTAAGTACCTTAGTTGATATATCTGTGTACATATTGATATAGCGAATTAAAATTGTACAGTGGTGTTATTGAAATAACTGTTTATTTCGCACTATATGAAATATTTGTAGATATAAATATATTGGAATAACTTTTAAATGAAACATAACTTTTATTGGTTTAATTCTTTAAACTATTGTGTATTGTATACAATATTGTTTGATTAAAAATTGTAATTTGAAATTGTAAAATAAATTTTTGAATTATGGTACCTTTAAGAATTTGTAATTCATTTCAAAATTGATATTGATTAAAGGAAAAACAAGTGTTTGTTTGTAATTGTTAACTACTAGTGAAGTGAACTTAGAATGAAAGAAGTAATTAGGGAGTCGATTGAGCCTGAAAAGATTTGCCTAAGAACTTTTTTAATCATAAAGGTTTCCACCAGTTTCTCTTATCGGATTTTTTTTTAGAATTCTAAAGATAACTACTTATTTAAGTCCAACTGGCGCCTCCGCCATATTGTTGCACATTCTAAAGTCACATTATACTCAAAGTGTACTATTAACCCAGTAGTGGAGTAGATCTGACATTTGAAAAACAAATGCGTTTTTCCAAACAAAAATGTTTTCCCATCTTATAGAGGACGACTTCTCCACTTCCCTGGCACTTTCACATCCGATGGTGGGGGAGGGGGGGGGCTGTTAGACATACGGAAAATAGGTTTTTCTCAGTTTGCGCGCGTTCGGTGCGACGGACAAAAAAATGTTGCGGATAAAAAAGAATGGTCCCCCGAGGCGCGTAAACTGGTTTTTGCTTTTTTAAAGTCGGCCAATTAGGGCCAGAGATATGCCTATTTGAAGGGATTGCGTTTCAGGGTAGGAAGAGGGATCGGACAGGAGGTATGTGGGGTGTTTAAGAGATAAGATAAGGGGTTAAGATGGTAATTTTTTTTTTCATGTTGTGGGTGGTTATAGGAATAGATCGAGCTCGGGGGGAGCTCTCTAGGGCAATAAGGGAAGGAGAGCGAGAGGGGGGACGTGCAAACCGGAAAAACGGCTATATCTATGGTTCTAATGGGGCGATTTAAAAAATCAAAATAGGATTTCTTCCTTTTTTGATCAGCTATAACGTTGGATAGGTAGGAAATAATTTTCGCCGAAAAATGTAAAAAGGGGGGGCAAAAGTAAAAATGTATTTTTTTTTCAAAACGATTTTTTTTATTAAGGGAAAATGTCATACTTACCTTTCTGACCTTCGATTTCCCTACCCCCATCGAAATCGCATATTGCTCTTCTTCTCTACTTTCCTCTCACTCTATCAGATGAGAGGTCCGCAGGAATTTTTGACCTGCAGAGATGCAGCTCGCTGCCGCGACAGTGTCTCATGAGCATTACCTCCTCGTATTAGGCCGCGGGTGAGATAATAATAGAAAGAGAGAGGAAAGGAATAGCAGGTATGGAAGAAAAATCGAGAACAAGAGGAAAAAAATTGAACGGTGTGCATTGAATTCTTGTATGCGACGCGCGTCGATGAAGTCGGACGCGCGGACGTTGACATGATCACGCGCGTGTGATATCTCCACAACCAGCCGGCATATTCCACTCTACAGAGCCTCTATCCAGTTGCCGACATGGGATATATATGACGAGATCACGGTATAAGATAATGAAATAAGAATCGGGAGGTTTCGTGATATACGGCCGCTATCTGCCTCTTTCATTCTCTTTCGTTTTATTCGCCACTCACGCTCACGTCGACAAGAAACTTCCTCATGCACGAGTGGCGCCGACCAGATGATTTGCTGCGTAAATTCATGGGAAATTTAAAAAAAAAACATTAAAAACGGTTGAGAATTGAGGAACAAAGAATTTCTCTTTGTGTGAGAGCGGCGAGAGAGTAGAGAGGGTAGAGGCCACGCCTACTCTCCCGCCGCTGCAGCTGCTGATTGAATAGAAATAAATTTGTAAGTGTAACTCGCGCGCGTAGCGCAAGTTACTCTCCGATCGAATTTATTTTTCTTTCATAAAAAGAGAAATTTGTTCTTTTTAAAATGAACCCTGGCGGAAGGGCGTAGGGCTTTCCCTTGCCCTTCTGTAGTGCAGGGCTTAAGCTTCAAGTTGTCGCCTTGCCTGTCCTAATGAAGGAATTTGAAAAATTCTTTTTTCATTTTAAAGGGGATGAAAATCCCCGTCTTCTGAGGAGCATTTTACCCTCACCCCCACTCCACCCTTCATAAAAAAATTGTTTTGAAAAAAAACACATTTTTTCTTTTGCCCCCCATTTTTACATTTTCGACGAAAATTAGTTCCTACCTATCCAACATTATAGCTGCTCGAAAAAGGAAGAAATGCCATTTTGATGTTTTAAAATCGCCCTATTAGAACCGGAGATAGGGCGGTTTTCCGTTTTTGCACGTTCGCCCCTCTCTCCCCTTCCATAATTACCCAGGAGAGCCCCCCCCCCCGCGGCTTCGACAGGAAAAAAAAAATATCATCCTAAGCCCACCCCTTATCTCTTAAACACCCCTCATACCTCCTGTTCGATCCCTTTTCCTACCCTGAAACTCAATCCCTTTAAACGGCCATGTCTTCGGCCCTAATTGGCCGATTTTAAAAAACCAAAAACCTCGGGGAGACCGTTCTTTTTTATCAGAAACATTTTTTTGTCCGTCTCCCCGATCGCGCGCAAACTGAGAGAAACCGATTTTCCATATAATTAACAGCCACACCTCCCCTCCCCCACCACCTAGATCTCGAATGTGAAAGTGTCAGGGAAGTGGGGAAAGTCGTCCTCTATAAGATGGGAAAACATTTTTTTTGAAAAAAGGCAATTGTTTTTCACCCCCATTTTTCTGCCAGATCTACTCCACTATAATGAAATTAGACTTTTCTGATCTAACAAAATATATCCTTAATTTTTTTATTTTAAATCCTTTTATTATGGTGTTTTAAAGAAAATATTAAAATCGAGAGCGAGATCACTTTGGCATAAAAAATTATTCAAGGTCAAGGTTCACAAGAAAGGCTTTTTGCGAATGTCGCGCTTTTTATGGCTCGGAGGCCAAATGAGGTTATTACGAAAATGAAAGATACTGAAATTGCGCACAAAAATTGTCTCTTCTATTTTTTATGTGCACCGAACGGTTTAGGAAAAAATGTGCTTCAAAGTTTCCGCGCAAGGCATAATATGCTCCATTTCATATAGTCCATGCATAGAATACGTGCTTGTTCTACGTATAGTATTTATTAGCTGATCGATATATAAAGTCAAATACATATATATGTTAAGTGTTATACAGTGTGTTTCACTTTTCATGACTCCAATATCACAGCACTCTTACTTACAATGTGATTTTTATAAAATTTGGTGAAACCATCAGGAGATTGTATCACGGTAAAATATTTTAAAATTCACCAGTGACGTCCGTCGTTGTGAAGAAAAATGTACTTGATTTTCCAAAAACAAAATATTAGGCAAAGTTTTAACTGTAAAAAAATCTCGTAATCTTATTCGTTGTTAACAAAAACTCACTGAAACCGAATTTTAATAACATAGTATACTTGGTCTTCACGTAAAAGGAAAATAAAATTTCCCTTACGTGGAAACTTCGAAGCACATTTTTGCCTAAACGGTTGAAAAATGAAAAATGAAGGATATATTTTGTTAGATCAGAAGCCAAATTTTTGTCTAAAGTCACTGGATTATTTGCCCATTCCTAATTATTACCAATTAAATCTAGTGATTCTTGTTGTCTGTAGTTTTCAATTTCATAAGTAAATATTACCCACGTGAAACTGATTTTGAAATAAAGTTGTGGACATCCTAGAGATATATCGTTCTTTCTATTTCGATCTGTCGATGAAGAGATTGGCAATAAAGTGTGACAAGACCCATTATACTTCCTTCAAGTTTCACAAAGAAAATATTATTAAATTGGAAGCAGTTTTGCTACTGGCAAAGTTTAGTGAGACCAATATATTATGTCAAAACTTCGTAACTAAATTATTCAATTCGAATAAATCTCTACGCGGTAGTTCAAAGTTTACGGGATTACATGGAAACAAAGAACAAAGATATAAGCCTGATAACTATGGGCGACTTGCCCCCGATACTATAACCATATCAGCGTGTAGGTAAGACCATGAGTAAACGATATATCTAATTTTCATTGGACCATTTTTGACTTGTTCTGGCGATATTTCAATAAAACTTCAGAAAATTGGACTTTTTTCAATATTTTTTTCTCGTGAATTAGTTAACTTAGCAAGATGACAAAATTTATATAAAAGCACACAGTCTAGAGAATATATACATCGGTAAATTTAAAGGAATTAAGATAAATCGGCATGTTCTTATAGTTGACTACACACACACACTATAGTTGACTACACATAAAAAAGCCATAAAAACCAATCATAAATCTCTGTTTCGTCACAGAGCCGTACTTAAAATTTCTGTGCACAATAACAGTAGAAATTTAGAGGTATATTCTTTAGTATATTAAACAAAATTTACTCTGTTTTGCTTGTACCAAGATAGGAATAATATCTTATACCGTCTGTCTATTTTACGCCAAATATCTCGCGTAATATCTATTGTAGAAGAATAAAGTTTTAGATACAGTTATCCCATTTTTGTGAGCTATATTTCGGTAAAAAGAAATTTGAAATTCGTAGTCTACTTTGTGAGATATATTACAAAAACCTAAAAAATAGGAAAACCACAAACGGTTATAACTTCTTTATTTGAAGAGATACGAAAAAGGTTAAAGGGATAAAAGTTGACGGCAAAGACAATAATAATATTAACGTGTATCAAAAAAATCGAAAGAAGTACCTGCCTTTGACATACGCTCTTGTGAAAACAAAATTAAAGTAGGCCATGACTCCATTAATTCCGTTACTTTTTTCTCTTTCCAAAGATATAAAACATATAAAAATTTTAACTGATAAGTACAAGTACAAAACGAATATCCAAAAAAAAAAAACGAAAAACTGTGTGTAACAGTACTACCTATACTACTATACTGAAAAGAAAATGTGTGTATTTATTTTTCTAACTACAACAAATTCTTAAATTGTGTACACTTGATTTCAAAAAAAACTGGTAAAATACAACTCTTGTAATCAAAAATCTTAATATTTTAATTGCGTGCATATGTCTGTAAATAGGGCTGGCCAGTCATGTCGAGAGGGGGGTGGAGAAGAAGTGATTTACCCCGGACCTGGGTTTTTTGGAGGAGACCAGTTTTCTTAGTGTTTTTAAACTTATTAAACCTTTCTTTTTTATTTTATTCAAATGGAATTTTAAAAAATAATTAGAAAATAACTTTTTCAAAACATTTTCAAGCCTGCCATATTATTGATTAAAAAAAATAATATTTGTTACGGATAATTCTACTAATGGTTGTAATTAAAATACTAGCTGAATAATGACAATTCTATTTTTTAAAATAAGAACACATAAAAACACCATAGGGGTTTAAGAAAATGTAAACAATGCAAACTGACCATAAAAATACAATAAAAAAATAAAATAAATGAACTTCAACTACATAATACAGAATTAACTAACATTTTTTCATTGCTTCATTAGCGTCTAAAACCACCTGAAGTCTTGCAGACATGAACAAAATCAGATTTCTTGCAAGGTCAACTTCTTGCGACAAGTTCTCCCAAGCGTCTTCAATTATCCCTTGAAATACTTGGGCATTGTTCGGATGGTTATTTAATTTTCTTATATGTTTTACCATTAGTCCCCAAACATTTTCAATTGGATTTAAATCCCGGACTTTTAGATGGCCACGGTAACAACTCTATGTTTTTATTAAGAAACCATTGCCTGACACGACGGGCCGTATGTATGGAGCAGTTGTCTAGTTGGAAAATAAAATTATTTTCCGGAAACACCTCTATTACTGACGGCAACATAATATTGTCTAATATTTCAATATATTTAATGGAATTGAGATGACCACCACTGTTCCAACAAACACCTAACCCATTTAGGCTCATCCAAGCCCAGACATTGACTGAAAACCTTCCTGATATTTGTGGATCGAAAGTATATTTTTCGTCGTATCTAGTGAAAAGAGGCCTATATACACGAACATGTCCATCGCTACAGGATTTAAAAACCTTTTCGTCAGAAAAGACAACTTGTCCCCAGAAGTGTTCATCATTGATTATATAGTTGAGTGCAAAAATAATCCTACCCTGCTCTTTTCCTCTGAAAGTTTGTATTTTTTAGCCGCTGAACAACTCTTCAAGTCGTTTTGTAGTTTTATTCTTCTGCAAGCAGTAGGTACCGAAGCAGGGAAATTTGTCTCTGAAATTGCATTTACTGCAGTCTAAAAAGGGTTTTCTCTTAGGTAATTTATAAGATTTTTATCGTCTTGATTATTGCTCTTTCTGGACCTACCGGAACCAACTTTACGGGATACTGTTTGGTTGGTTTCCCATAGTTTTTTAACGCTCATTATCGTGGTTTTACTCACATTGTATTCAGCAGCAAGTCTTCTTATGGACCAACCATCTTCAATTTTAGAAACAATTCGAAATTTTTGAATATCTGTTAGATGTCGAACCATTTTTAATAATGACGCCACTGATTAACGACAAAGTGACATTTGTAAGATTATTAATATCAATCAAAGAACGAATGATTTACATAGCTAAAAGAAAGTGTACCAGTTTTTTTTTTTTAAATCAAGTGTACCATGTACTCTAATACACAAACGTGCTCTACGAGACATCTCACGCATTACATTCTGAAGCATTTCTAGAGTAATTTCCTCACATGCGTTTCTAATTCTTGTTTTGATGTACTCAATATTTTCAGGGGCAGTTTGAAATACTGTCCTTAATGTAACCCCAGACAGAAAAATCCAGTGGAGCAATATCTGGTGATCGAGCTGGCCATAGAATGGGTCCATAGGTGCCTATCCAGCTAACTGGCATAACTTGATTTAAATAATTTTTACATGTTACAGCAGAGTGAGGTGGAGCCCCATCTTCTTGAAAATTTGAATAATTTAGCCTTGCTGCCAACGTTAACTCATAAAGAAAATCTTGAAATTCGTTTTGCAGGAAATCAAGGTACCTACGAGCGGTTAATTTGCCATCATGAAAATAGGGTCCAATTACTTTAGTCCCTAAAAGACCCAACCAAACATTCGTAGAAAGTCTTTCTTGGAGAGCAATCTCTCTCTGCGCGAATGTGAATTTTCTCGTGTCCATTTATAATGAATATTTCTATTGAGAAATCCAATATTAGAAAAATTTGACTCGTCAGACCAAAGAATTTTGCTACATATCAACGGATCATTTTTATTTCAACAACCATCTACAAAATCTTACTATCCTCGGCTTATCTCCCTCATTTAAATGTTGAACTATCTTCATTTTGTAGCATCGAAATCCGTTTTTTTAAACATATTTCTTGCTTATGCGACAGTTTCTCTTTTATGGGCCTGTGAATAGTTAAAAGTGCAAAAAATCAAGAGGTAACCATATTATTTTATTGTTATTTTTATATACTAATAGATATTAATAGCCCTCGAAAGTGACAACACAAGAGAGTATTTTATATCCCCTTTAAAACCCATTTTGATTTTTCTTCCTAGCTTGTTTGGTTTTTGAGCAATTCAATTTTTTCTATAGGCCGCGCGCAAAAAATTTCAAATAAACGAAAATTCGCGCGCATTAAAAATACAAATTTTGCAATTTTTGTCAATATCGATTTTCTCGAAAACCATGGCATATACAAGATAACTACAAGAGGACTTTTTTTTAGGCAATTAGTCAAGCTTTCTTTTTTATAATGATCAATTTTTTTATATCCTCAACGGTTAATGAGTTATCAGTTAAATAAGGTTTTTTCAACGAAAGGGTGTTTTTTTTTTGAGGGGGTTGCGCGTCACCCCCAGAACTGATTTTCGTGGTTTTGTGATGTTTAATCCTCGCACTAACAGTTACGGAAGGAAAATCTCAGATAACATTTTTTGCGAGCTTCTGGTGTAATTTTTACTTTATCGACTGGACTATAAGGCTATTTATTATAGAAAATAAGAACAGTTTTTAATTCCTTAAATCAGACGGGAAATATAAAACCTGGCAACACTGGTTCGGCGTTCACCACGCCTCGAGTTGGTTTATGCCTAGTTGATAGTTCCACCGCGTGGCGCTTCCCGCCACGTTGATAAACTGGAGATGTAGAATACTAGAATCCCGTGCGTCGGCAGGTTGTGGTAGTTGGGCACTGTGTCAAAAGATCAGGCCACTGCACAGATCTGTGTCGCACACACCGTAACGAACCGGGTGAAGGTTAAATCTTTGATCTTTCATCTTTCTAAAATAGAACTCCTAAAAGGGAGCAATTAGAATTTATGTTTGGAAAATAAAAATGAATTGTGAGTAAAATAATAAAATACTGGTTAATTACCGTTACATTAACCTAATATACATATACAGGTTCACTCATTGAACACTTCCAGGTTTCAATAGCTAGTATAAATAAGATAATAGGTATTATACATAGTGGGGCAATAGTGAGTCAGATCTCGATATCTAGAGTTCTACGATACCTAGAAATTTAAAAAAAATTAAGTAAACTAGATAAAAAAATTTATAATTGAAAATTATTTTCGAACATACAGGGCAAGCCATGACGAAGTTACAGGAGCAATTGCCTTGTTTTAAATGGAATGCTATGTATATCAGTACATTTTTTGAAGCCTGTTTCTAGGCTCTGTTCATTCCTATATTAGCATTGAATATCTCCCAACCACTTGGATACAACGAATTTTTTTGTTGAAATAATGCAATCTGCAGATGGACATTACAGTCACAATAGGGATGTTCACAAAAAAAATTAAATCCTGTTTAAACATCATAAAATGGTTAAAAATAATCTTATAATAATATCCACAAAGTTTTTTAAAAATCAACAAATCCGTTCTATGGGAAAACCCCTAAAGAAATACGAATATTCATTTGAATGCGCGAAACGCTCCTTGGTTGGTGTGACGTAATGTTGCTCATAGTTAAACGCGTGCGAATATAGTAGTTAGGCTTTCATGCACGTTTCATATGAGAATTAGGGATGGCAAAAAAATGTAATATATCGATATTATGAATCATTTGATACATCACAAGACTCAGATCAATATATTCGATATATTAACAAAAAATTATTGATACTTCTATGTATCGATATATTTTGTAGAATAACATTTAATGTAAAAAATTGATGAATATTGCTTAAGGTATAACTTCGGAAAGCGGAAGGTGGCATTCCTTACAGTACAATATTTATCTCGATTAAAATTTCGAAGAGCGGGGGATGATATTCTCGCAATAAAATTTCTATTTCGATTGAAATTTCAAAGAACGGGGAGGTAACATGCAAGTTGACCCTTTTTGATATATTTAGAAAAATATCGATATTTCAACACAATATATTGCAACAAAAAAACGATATGAATATATTCATGGTTTAGGATTAATATATCGATATTTATTTTATATCGATACAAGGTTTTCAAAAGGCGAACTCGCATAATCTGCTAACTGTGGACGTTACCATGGTTTCAGAATTTTTGGCCATGGTGATAGACTTCAATCAGCCTCAATCTAGTGGTGTAAAAGCGAAACAGTAAGTACTGTTGTATATAAATAAGTAATAAGTACTATATAGTACCAAAACTTTAGTAGTACATTATATAGTGTGTTCCATATTAAATGTGCTTTGTTACGTTGGAAACATGGAAGCGAAACAATTGCATAATCGGAGAACGATTTTGATAAATGCGTTTAAGATAACAAAAGTTTTAAAAAAACATCATTGGTTTAAAAAAGGACCAAAGCTTCTTTCTTTTACATTTTGTGGCAGAGACATAAAAGCCTTTTCTGGGTTATTTACTGATGTATTTGTACATCCAGGAACAAAACAACACTTGTTTCTATTAACTTTCACACTTTTTGAGTCTCCCATCATTACAAAAACAGGGGCTAAAACAATACTGAAACAGACAATCCATATCACGTTGGTATACGAGTTCCGCTATGAGCATTATGACATCACGCGCGCTACTCTCCCTGCAGGGATCGTTTACTAGCCTCGTTAAGTTTTTATTTTTAGTTTATTTTCAAGAAAAAAAGTTTTTAGGCGTTTTAATGGTTATTACGTGTTTCTGTAGCCTTAGAACTATCGTTTGTTATTACAATTAAAAAATAGAAAACATCCCTAGTTCTGATCTTCATTGACCTTCAAAAGGCCTACGATACAGTACCTACCAATAAAGCAACTTTTTAAGACGCTAGACGAAATTAAGTTAAATAAGTAATATATCCTGGCAATTGTAAATTGTAAATACATAATCAAAAAATGTATGTAAAAATTGGTA
The DNA here is from genome assembly GCA_963583905.1 of Stenurella melanura. NCBI lineage: Eukaryota > Metazoa > Arthropoda > Insecta > Coleoptera > Cerambycidae > Stenurella > Stenurella melanura. Next base: position 5,736,760 of record OY757309.1, read on the forward strand.
ATAGGCTATCGAAACCGCTAGAATCAACAAGGGCTTTAGAACAAGGATGTTGTCTCTAGACGACACTCTTTAACATGTATATGTAAATGGAAGAAAAAGTGTCAAAAAGTGGACATAAAAAATGATGAATACTTACACACTTATTCGCGGATGGTCAGGTCATAATAGACAATGACAAATAGGACATCGAATATTAGATGAAAAAATTAGAAGAAATACGGAAAACATGGCTTGATGGTACATTTTAAAAACAAAGTACATAACGGTGGGAACGGCGCGCACTTAGAAATATACGCAAACGAGAACACTGTGAAGAATATAAATATCTGGGAAAAATTATAGGCTGAGAAGGGGAGAGCAAAAGGGAAATAACATCGAGAATAGGTTAAGCTAAGTGTAAGTCATCAACAAGATAAACCCTGTGTGGTAGTCAAAAAGCATCGAAAAAAAAAGGCAAAAAAACAATTTACGAAAGGATAGTCCAAAGCATACTCAAAAACCTGGGAAATAAGAGACAGAGACAGACGACCACTGGAGGCCGTCCAAATGGACGGAATACGTAGAAGCTGTAGTCTTCAGACTGGGGCTCCAATACTAGTTAGCTAATAGATAGATGAAGATCTGTTGTTTTAATCAGTCAATGTCAAATATAATTATTTCATACTTATTCATAGAAATTGTCTTAGTTTTGCATGAAACATCTATATGAGTGGCTTTGTGACTTTCTGATGAGCTCCAGAATAAGGGCGAAAACGTTTCAAAGGCCTAAGCATTTCTAAAAACAAAATGATAGATTTCATGAAACTGTAATACATTAGAATGAAAAATTTTTAAGACAAGTTAGGTAAATAAATTCATTTCTGGCCATTGTTCTCATTTTTAACTGATTCTTCATAACCGTAGGGGGTTATGCAGATACTAGTTTTATCTGCGTGGTCGTAGGGAACTGTGTGGATACTAATTGTTGAATCAGAATTTCCAAATAAGAAATTACACAAATTCATTTTAGGATTTCAATTTCCTAGCATAACCAGAATTCAGGTTATCGAAAGAATGAAAAGATTTCACTAATATTTTTGCACATAGTTTTTCTTTTAGTTCTCACAGATAGTGACGCCTATTTAACCCCTAACCCTTCCACGGAATATTCCAAAAATAATCTAGTTCCAAATGTCATATACGTATGCCAAATTTCAAGTGAATATATCAATTTTATTTTATCAACCCCTTTAATAATGGAGTGAAGGATGGCGGGGGGATGGAAAATATCATAAAAAAATTGAGGCCTTGACTTCTAGTACATATACATCAAATTTCTAGTATCTGTACTCTTACTAGGCTCTTACTTATTTCCCCCTATTTACCCCCAACCCTTCACCGGATATGTTCAAAAACCAATCCAGTTCCAGATCTCGGTACAATAGATACGTGTACAAAATGTCAAGTCAATATCTTAAATTGTTCCGGAGAAAACGTGCGGACAAAAACAAAGTTACAGACAGACAGAAAACATTTTTTTTCGCTCTAATTTAAAATCTCCACGTTTCATAACATTTAAAGCTATTTCAGGTAAAAAAAAATACGATTACTATACTTCCAATCCACTACGTGGATGTGGAAGTAGTTAAGATGCGGGATGCTATTCAAGCACTGAAAGTGTCACTGGAGCGGACACAACAAAATGCAAGTTGATATCTCTGACATCTTAAGCATAAAAACGCAACTTGACAGTCCAAAATAACTTCCTATTTTACATATTTTTTTACATTTATAGGTAATATTAGTGGTAGTATGTGGTTGGTTATTTCCCATTTTTGTTATTTTCTTAAAGTCCTAAGTTTTAAACAATGTCAGACCAGGTTACCGTCTGGTAAAAATGGATCTTTATAACCAGTAGTTTCTCCTGAAATGATTTCAGCAAAAAACTGCGTTCGGGATGTATTCGAGACGCATCCGCCCATAGCACCTGGTCTAACTAACCTTATGTCGAGTGTAGCTAAAATGTGTATGAAAAGAGCGACCCATTTTTCAGAGACACGTTTTTGTGTTTGTAGGTAATTTCAGTAATATAAATGGGATACAAAATGTACGTGCATGATTATGAGCGTGCCAGGGTCATAAACGTTGATCATAATCTCGATATTAATGAAGCAATGACAACTTTTTTTGTGTACAATATAAACATTCAAGCTGACAGATAGTACACTATGTAATAATATGCGTGGGAAATGAGGTTATACGAGTAAGGCCAATAAAAATGCCGAACGGGGCGCCACCGTTAATGGAATGTTATTCATGTGAACATGATGTTGGTTAAGATGCGCCCTCAATTTATAAATAATTTGAAATGTTTTGAAGTTCATAAAACTTTTACTTACTGTAGGAAAATCAATAAATACATTAAAAATAAAAAAAAAAAATATCTAAATGATGTCAAAAGTTTTATAACATTTTTTGCTGTAATCATATGGTACAGGAGCGTTTGTTGGTTATAATATCATTTATATTTGTTAGTATTGTCACGATCGGAAGGAAAAGACGGTCAAATTTTTACACAAGCGTCTACGTACACCAATTTTGCAGAGCTTCGCGCATTTCGCAAGTCGAGAAATTGAAATATTTCGTGTTATTATGTGAAAAAAGGGCCGCACCCCCCCCCCCATTTCTTTGTCTGCGGCGCTAATAATTATTAACAATTAGATATCAGAGTAAAAACCTACTAACCTAACCTAAAGAATGCACACAATTAATTTATTTTAAGCTGAATAATAACCTATTAACCTAACCTAAAGAAATCATAGAAAAGGATTTGTGAAAAAATACAATAATCGTTACAAAATTAAAGAAAAAAATTCAGTAGGCGTAGGAGTTTGATCCCGGGACCTTTCGCACCATAAGTAAGAGCATTATAGTTGCCTTCTTCGTTTAGTGCAGGTAAAAAAAGTTGTAAAAAACCGACCATAAATTTGGCTCGTTAAGATAATTGATGTCTCACAGAGCCGTACTTAAAATTTTTGTGCACACTGATAGAAATTTAAATCTGTTGAGCAATGATGAATTTTGAGTCTAAATTAGAATTATCAAAATAAATATTCTCTTATTGCTCAGTTTCGGCAATAATAATTTAATCTATTGAATTATTATTGTTGCCAAGCAAGGACCACGAGGAGAATACGAGCAATTTTTTGCCAAAAAATGTGGGTCAGAGTTAAGATTATTGCTATTTATATCAATAATCCTAACTTGATTTAATTGATCCAGATTAAATAAATAAGTTCAATTCTAGAAAACAAATAAACAAATATTAAATAAATAAATTCAATTCTAGAAAACAAATAAATAAGTAAGTATCAAATATATAATTTCGATTCTAGAGAACTTCGAAATTTTTTTATACGTTGCAAATATTCATTCATTACGCCACAGTACAATTCTGTAGCTTTCCATAATACTTGCTCTTTTATGAATCACTTTAAAGTTAAATCCTATCTTTAAGCGCCGTCGCCTAAGTGTTTGTTCACTAATGACACTACACCTGTTGTTTTCAGTCCCATATGTACTGATTGTACTGTTGGTATCTCATTTTCCTTACACTTACTGTAATTAAATCTCTTAAGAATTTCACCACAGACGAATCTAATGCTCGTGATTTTCCTTTGTCCGATTTAGCTTTTCGATTACATGATCCCTCCTTAATTAATTTATAAATAGTTTGTTCTGGAATTTCTGTTAATAGGCGGTTTTTTCCACAGCTCCGGTTTCTCCTTCACTTTTCTTTATATTTTTATAAACATTTAAAACTACTTTTTGGGCATGTTCAGATAAATGTTGTCTAGAGACTTTCTCTGTAATTTGCGAGCTGTTAATAATCCCCATACTTCCCTGTCATTATCTGCTAGTGCTAATAATCTTCCCAAGGCCTAAATATTTTCACGATATTATTTTACCACAGCCACTTATAAGCAGAAAACACCCGAATAATTCACTACCCGCCAAACCATTTATAAAAACGCAATTGAATAAAATACGCTAAAACACAAAGGAAGATATCATGTACCATGTTAAACTATACTGCCCCTTTAAGCTCTTACAATCTAAATATAATGTAAACACAGATCACCAACTGTATTTATTTTATAAAGCACGTACAAATATATTCTTGACTAATGGGGTTAATTTGAAATTCCGTGACACTGACAATATTAAAAGTTCGACTCTGTCGTCCCCGCTAGGTCGTAAAATATTTTCTGTAGGGGCGAGTTGGTAAATATGAAGAAAATAAATAAATTAAATAATTGGAACAGGTGTGTTTTCGTCAATTTGTTACTTTAATCATTCCAGAACATACTTTATATGTGAATAATGATGTTCTATGTATTAAGTGTGTAAAATATTTAACATTTAATATGTTATAGAGGAGTTAGCTCGAAAACCGACATGCCCTGATGTCCCCTCAATGCTGTAGTCAAATATTAACGGCACAGCTTTGAGGTTTTTTATGTGCATTAAACGAATGTATGCGCCAAACATCCGGCTGCCGATGAGCACTAGGGCAAGGAATAAATAGTCAGATAAATAATAGTTATCACGTTTTGCGCATGGTCGAAGCCTTGCAAAATTGATGTACTTAGACGCTTTAAATTTTTACAATTGTGATGTTACTTTAAAGGTCATTTGTTTTTGTTGTAAAAAATTTGTATCATTATGTACTGTAAATTTTATTTGTATTTTATACATGTGTTCCTAATTTATAAGTTTAATAAGCATATTATACCTTGATTTTAATTCCTTTGTATCCATAATTTTTTTGTGCGTTTACAAAGTCTGTCAGGAAAATTCTGCTCTAAGGTTGAGTCTAGTGGCTATTGGGTAGTGTATGAAATAAATAAATAAAATTATACAGATTCGGAAAATGCCGTTTAGGGTATAGGAATAACGAGGTAATTGACCACGCCCCGCTAGTTCCATAAATCGTGAAAGCAGAGGCACACAATAAATTGAATTTAGTACGGCATGAACTAGGGACGGGTGCGGACGTAGGTAATAATTTCTAATACGAAACGAGAAAATAACTCTTCGTCAAAAGCGAAGAAGTTATTTGTCACATTTTTGACAAATAATTTCTTCTATTGAAAGCATTTGTGCAGTTTCTCTTTTAGCCGTAAATGCTATGGGAATAAAATAATAATTCTTATTAAAACCGAAATGAAAATAGAACATTAAAATAAAATTAAATAACTCGGAAACTAAAATCAACTAATAATTATCAAAAAATTAATTATTCTTATTAAATTACAAAAATAGAACATTAATATAAAATTAAATAACCCTCAAAAACTAAAATCAACTAATAACTATCACACAATAAATTAATAAAGTAAGGATTCAAACAAACCACCTTCTTGTGCCAAACAATAGCCAAACCGATTATACAATGAACCTCTCATATTATTGAGTTGATTTGGAGTAACGCTTGCACAAAGCTGGATAAGTTTTTCCCGTATCTCAACTAAATTATTGGCTCGTTCAAACGCATGTTTGTACGCGGTTTCCTTTAAAAAGCCCCACAGAAAAAAATCGTGGGGTGCTAGATCAGGTGACCTGGGAGTCCATTTTATCATTCCCCTCGTAGCTATTAAACGATTGGGAAATGTTCTTTCCAGAAAATTAATAACAGTTGAGGTATTGTGACTTGGGCAGCCGTCTTGTTGAAACCAAATGTCGTCAAAGCTGACAGCAAGATTTTGAACTGCAGGAATTATTTGGTTTTGTAAAAGCTCTAAACATGTATTTCCATTTAAATTGCCATCGATTAGCAGTGGGTCTATAATATGATTGTCTAAAATTCCCGTCCAAACGTTCAAGTTTTGAGAATACTGAGTTCGCACAGCAACACTCAAATGTTTATTTTACCGAGACCAATATCGTACTACGGATGGATTGTGTTTCCTATGTAATGAAAAGGATGATTCATCTGTAAACAATATATTCTTTAAGAAGTTTTCATTCTCATTCACTTTATTTATCATGATTTCACAAAATTCCATCCGTTTGAAATTGTCCTCGGGAAATATTTCTTGCGTTGTTTGAACTTTAAAACAACTAAGGATGATTCATCTGTAAACAATATATTCTTTAAGAAGTTTTCATTCTCATTCACTTTATTTATCATGATTTCACAAAATTCCATCCGTTTGAAATTGTCCTCGGGAAATATTTCTTGCGTTGTTTGAACTTTAAAACAACTGTACCCATGTTTTGAAAATATTTCTTACAATTCTTTCCTTCATGTCAACTTCATCAGCAATTTGCCTGCTAGAACAAGCAGGTTCACTAGTTTCAAGAAGTGCACAGACATTAGTTTCGCGAATTTCACGTTCTTCGCTCATTTGTTGATGGCGGGGTTCGGGTTGACAGCATTTTTTACAATAATTCACGACACACCCGAAATTCTCAAATTTTTTAATAATGCCTATGAAATTATGCTTGCTGAGGGGATTGGTCTGTCTTGATATGCCACAGTAAATAAATTTATTGTGTCTTCAGTGGAATGGCCCCCGAAGTACCACTTCACAATTTGCATTTTTTCTGCAGTTGAATAAACACACGGCATTTTAATTAAGAAATTGAGATTAATTTATTTTATTCCCACACGTCTTAACAGCTACGCTATTGAAGGCAGAATGGGTGCGCTGTTCTCAACTCGACGCGGTCAAGCGATGGTGCTATTGTTCTATACCAATGCTCGGCATTATTCTACGACAAGGCGTGGTTTACCTGCGCAGAAACAGGTTTACGTACCTTAAACTAAATTTGCTGAATCTGTATAAAAAGTCATTTTTATGAAACTACTTTAAAATGATTTACCACTTAATTTCCTGTTGTGGTTTTAGCAAAAGAAAATTTGATCGGAAGACTCCTCTCATAAAGTAATAAAGAACTACTCACTCGATTTGGTCGTAGTCAACTGGAAATGGGTTAACATTTTCGGGGATCGGACTGGGTTCTGATTCTTCCTGTAGCGGACTCTCAAATATAAGCGTTTCTACCATTGATCCCTTTGAACTACCAAACGATACCCTGAAACAACATACATAATTAGTGTTTAATTATTAAACAACAATGGGAATATATTTTATACAATTAATTTTTTGAATATTTTCATTATTAATATTTAAGGCTATAATATATCTAAACAAATTATTCAATAATAGAGCACTAGCAGTGACGTCACAGTATTGCCAGCTGTCAGTTGCCTGGGTGGCTGGGTGGTAAATTCAGAAATTTGACATTTGAGTTGGGGTCAATTTTCGTTCAATATAAATTAAAGTGGAGAATTTCTTAACATCAGATAGATGTCACAGTGATGTTTATAAATATAAATTTTTTAAATCTACTGTGAGAGAAAATTTTATATATACTTTATTAGTGTTGTTTTTACCGGTGTAATGTTTGGTGTCAAGAACGTTGACATCTTTGTGAACCCATAAATTAGTGAAAATAAAGGCTATATTGGATTTTTTACATTTTTTGTACATATATAATATCAAGACATATTTTAGTAAATGTTTAATTAATATACGCTCAGTTACAGCTAGGCACCTAGGCAGTGACATAGGTTAGGTAGTATTATTACACTAGGTTAAAAGTTATCAAAATACTCATTGATTTATGCCAATATATCAATCATATATTAATGGTTTTATAAACTTATTGTAAAATCTACGTTTTTTGACGATTTAAAATATTTCCCTTCAACTTTTTGTTGATTTATATCTTACTTTTGTTAGGCTCAAAAGTTTGTAACGAATTTAAGTGTTTATCACATTAATAACAACAATCAGAGGTTTGTATTATGAAAATAAGATCAGGTCACTGTTTGTGCAAGGCATATAAACATAAGATACATCTAGAAGATACGGCATTATGTGAGGTGTGTGAAGAGGAGGATACAATGGAACATATTATTTTTAGTTGTGAACGATATAATGATAATAGGGAAATTTTGTTTCAAAATATTTGCAATGAGAAACTAACACAACCTTTTAACTTGGGATACTTGTTGTCACTTAACAATTATAATATACACATGTATATATATCACTTTGTTAAATCATCTAAATTGAAATTGTAAATAGTTATTAAGACTAAAAATGTATATAGTGAAAAAAAAAACAATGAAACAGAAAATAGAACAAAATATACTTATACTTATATTTACAAAACAAATATAAAAAAAAAAAAATTAAAAAAAAAAAAAGAAAACAAACAAACAAAAGATGTAAGTGCCAAATTAAAAAAAAAAAATAAATAAATAAATAAAAAAAAAACCTGAAATAAAAAAAACAAAAAAATAAAATAGAAAAAGGAATAATAATGAAAAAAAAAAAAATTTATAGATATACTTACATACAATAAAAATATATTAATTATAATTTTACATAATGTAACTAGCTTAAATTAATATAAGGAATATGATGTTTAACTGAAACATTAACGAAGACTGGCTGATAGACCTCGTCTCTAAGGCCAACAACGCTAATTAAAAAAAAAAAAAAAAAAAAAATTGTATTATGAAATGCAGGAGTAATAGTAAATCTAATAAAAAGATAGGACTGTGAGATCATTTCAGTTTCCATTTAATTTAAATTGCGAGCAAATATGCAACATAATACGCTCCGAATACTTTATATAGCTATATACCTAGTTTGGTATCTGTTCTGATTCTTACAATTATAATTACAGAGGTTCAAAATATTGATAATGTACACAAATAAAATACCAGTGAAGGTAAGTGAGCTAAAACACAACATAATTTAAAAAATAACACACTTTTAACAACATCGTCTACCATCATTGAATGTTTCAAATTATACATATAATACATAATTATAAGGATGAGTATGAATAATAATAGTCTCATAGTTTAGATATAAATTTTATTTACAAGAAGGGTCACAATGGTTCATTAATTCAATGCTATATTATATTTTTGAAAAATCATCCAACGATATAGTTTCAAACTTTCACTTTTAAATCATATAGGTTGGCTCCATTAATATATTTCAGCTTAGACATGTAATGAGGGGACTCCTAAAATGTAGAATATAAATAAAATTATAATAAATTTACTGAAATTCACTTACCATATCGAAAATTAATAACTTTCGACATACACGCAAGATAACACGCCGATTGAAAAACACAAATAAAACACTAAATTAAAGTCAAATCAATAAATCGCGAAATGTATAATAGACGAAAAACACCCAAAATTGATGTGACACGAAAAAAACGTTTAAAAAAGCACTACAAATTCTTTAAAAACTCGAATTAATCAGTAAGCACACAAATGCAAAACTAGGTTATTACCACCCAGGCAACTTTGGCGGCCATGTTGTGACGTCAGCTACTACTGCTCTATTTAAGTGATAGTGACTAGTGAATTGATAATTTAAGTTCGATCGTTTAATAAATGCCAGACTTTTCATGTTTACTAATTTCAATACATATTCTAGTAAAGGTGTAACAGAAAAGAAATTCTATGTTTTCAGCAGACCACTCTACCCTTATGTACTTTGAGCAGCTGAATCCAAATCATCAGAATTGTGCCTACACTGACCAGTTTTTTTTATGGTTCAAAAATAGTTAAAAAATGGGCCAAAAAAGCAAGCTTCTAAGAATTTGTCAAAGTACAGAAACAAAATTGCCCGGCAACAACGTCACGTAAGTAAGCTATTTTTAACACTCCATACCCAGATTGTGGTAAAACAACCCCTTACAGGTTATAGAACCCCCCTGGGGTAAAACTACCCCCAGAAAAAATAAGTCATATGGAAATAAGTAAAAATAAAATCCTGCGATTCTCAGCACATTCTGTATATTATTTAAGTAAATTTTAAGACACTCGATTGTAAAAAAAAACATAAAAAAATAAACTCGAGGAAGGACACAACCACCCCCAATCAAAGCAAATATATCCATTGCGTTTTTTAGGGTAAAGTTAATTTTTTATTAATTTACTTGAATATTAAGTTTGCGTGCCGATGGTATGAAAAGATCCTTCGTCCTTCGAAAATAAGAGATGTCGTTATAGTAGAAAAATTTTTAAAAAAACAAATATAAAATTTTCTTAATGTTTTCTTAAATTATTTTGCGGTGAGAAGGGATTGAACCTGATTCGCTAGGTATGCCAGTATGCCAGTATGCAAGTTAGACGTGCTAAACCACCGCACCGTCCCCAATTCTGAAATAAACAACTTTTTTACTATTGAACAGATTGGGCCGTTACTTGATGAAAATCCATGATAATAATTGGGAAGAAAATAGAAATAGAAAATAGAAAGTAGAAAATCTTTTAGATAAAAATAATACAAAAATTGTTAAAAAACAGGAGATTATAAATCTTTTAACCATTTACCTAGAACAAAATTATTTTCAATTTAATAATAAGATTTATACGAGTGACGAGGGTCTAATTATGGGTAATCCTCTCAGCCCACTTTTATCCGAAATATTTATGGACTTTTTAAAAAACCAAATACATAAAAACCCAGAAAGCAATAAATTTCTTTATTGGTATAGATATGTAGATGATATTTTAACTTGTTTCACAGGAACTAAACGACAACTCAACAATTTCCTAAATTTCATAAACTCACTCCACCCTAAAATTAAATTTACTCTCGAAACTGAAACCGAAAACGCTGTTAACTTTCTAGATTTGACTATTACAAGACTCAATAAAAAACATGATTTTTCAATTTTTCATAAACCATCCCACACTGACATAACAATACACAACACCTCAGCACATCCTCGCCAATACAAAATAGCAGCATACAACAGCATGATACACAGGCTTTTGACTGTCCCCTTATCAGTAGAAAATTATATCAAAGAACTACAAATAATAAAACAAATTGCATTCAACAATGGTTACGACCCCGAAGTAATAGACAATATCATTGTGAAAAAATCTTTCAATAAAGCCATTAAAGAAGTATATCCAACAATAAAAGATCAAAATGACAGTTTCAAAGTTCTCACTTACATCGGCTACCCAACAGAAAAAACTTCCTCTTTTTTAAAAAAACGTAATATTAATGTAGCTTTCAAAACTAATAACACAATAGGAAAACATTTAAAAAATGCAAAAGACAAAATTTCATCAGAAAATAAATCAGGCGTCTATAAGTTGACTTGTGGTACTGGTCCTAAGGTATATATTGGACAAACAGGAAGAAATTTTGGTAAACGGTTATCAGAACATAAAAGAAGTTACATCAGTAATAAAACAGACTCAACTTATGCTAACCATCTAATAGAAGTAGGTCACGTGTTCAACGAAGAGTTTAAAATTTTACACACCGAGAAAAAAAGGGTTAAAACTCGATTTACTAGAATCTCTAGAAATAAATAAACTAAAGTCGTCTGATATTTTATTAAATGACCAAACTGAAACAAACTGATCTCCCTTACTAAATTTATTTACTTAGACTATTAGAATTAGATTCAATAAATTACCTAGAAATATATGTACCTTTCCATTTAGTAATTAAAATTATATTTTACTTTTCCGCTTAGCAATTAAGATTAGGATTACATCGTAATTGTATAAAACCATATAGTTTGTGCATTGTAAAATTAGTATACCAGTACTCAACATCCGAAGAAGCCACTGTGTGGCGAAACAATTGTCATGTTGACAAGAAATAAAGTGAAAATCAAAAACTAATATAGTTTTCTTCCCAACTTTTTTACTTTTGATTTTCTGGAAAAATCAAGGGTTGTCTTTGAACAAGTTAAAACTGGTTGAAATTAAGAAATCCGGCAGAAAATTGGTTCAAATTTGGTGTGGAATTTTTGGAGATAAAATTGTAAGACCAGTTTTTTTCAGTTTTACCCTAACACGGGAAACATCTTTACATATAATTCTGCCAGAGGTAGCAAGAGCTTTTAAAGGATCACTTTTCTGATGAGAAACTTAATTAAGTAATTTGGCAGCAGGACGAAACGACCCCACACAGTGCTTTTGAGGTTAGGAAGCATATTTAAAGGAAAAAGTAAATTATGATTTTAATCAGAATGTTGAAATAATTAAAACTAAAATTGGGGAAACAATTTACAAATTAAACAGGGACAATAACAACTCTGTTTCTAATTGTTTAAATAATTTAAGAAAAAGGTGTGAGATTTGTATTTTAAATAATGGTTGGCGGCCATTTTGAACAATTTTTATAGTTAATGAATCTAATGCTGGCGCTGTCGTAAAATTTTCGTTGTTATATTATCTTATAAAATATTGTTTATCTCAGGATTTTATTTTTATTCTTATAATATATCAAACTTTTCTGTTTCTGTGTAACACATTTTGATCAAATAATAAAATAATAATACGAAATGTCAAACAGTAACAATGTTGTCATAGTATCATCACTCAGTCTAAAGTCTGTACGAGCACAATTGAAATCGTATAAAAACTAAAAGCCGGCAAAAACAGTCGGCAACTCTTTTTTGTACATGGGCGGAGGTAAATAGAAATGCTTGTCATAAGAAAATGTTATAATTTTTTGAAAATTCTATTAATTTTTATTATCTTTTGTTTATTAGATAGGCTGTTTTTGTTCTTTTATCCAATAACATATTATTGAAGTGTTATATCAGTTTTAGATATAGTCTAAATATTTAAATTTATTGGGTTCAGTTTTAAAGTAATCCCATATTATATTAAAATATGTTATTGCTCAGCAAGGAACAACGAGAAGGTATGAACATATCCTTGCCGGGATAAGGGAATGGGACAGGTTAGATTGGCGAGGGGCAAGGATGTTAAATAGTAAAAGTAAAATTTAAGTTTCTTCTAAAATAAAAACTTAACAAAAGCAAAGAATTAGTACAACAATAATAAATACTTGTATAGATAAAACATAAATAAAAACAAAATTAAAATATGTCTCTAGAATAAAGTAACTTAAATTAAAATTTCTTTTTAACTAAATAAAATATATTCCAAGAAATGTAACAATAAAAAAGTACACTTCACACCTAATATAATAGCTAAATATTTTGTTCTGAAAATATATATTAAAAAGTTAAATGCTAAAAGTTGACTCGTCCGAATCTTCACTTTCTGAAGAGGGATCATTATCCGGTTTAATTATAATCGGCGCAATGGGGAGTAGTGTTGGATATTGATTTTCTTTTTCAATTACATGCTTAACGCAATTTTTCCATAAATCAGTATTGTCGAAGTCATTTATTACTTCTCTTATATGATCAACTACTACCGCGCTTAACGTTGGAGAGTCATTACATTTTCACAAACGATCTTTTAAAGTTGCTGAAACCATCTCGATAGGATTAAATATGCATAGTAAGAAGGTAACCGCAAAAGTGTATGCTCTTGTATATTGGATAAGTTATCAATAACATATTCCCTTTTGAAATTCTGTTCTTTTACTCATTTCAGTAATTCGCGCTTTATTGGAACTTTTACAGGAATTTCCATATTTTTTTCTCTCATGAATTTTAAAATGTCGTCCTTGTACTGGTGTTTGGTATTTTATTTAATATTCGCGAGTGATAGGAAGCATTATCTAATACAATTACCGAATCAGGGGAATATTTGGTATAAAGCTGTTCTGAAAACCATTTTTCGCACTTCACTGGAGAAATATCGAGTCCACGTTGACTAATACTGATATAACTCAAACACCGACCGACCAATCGGACTGAGGAATACCCGGGTGCCAGCCACTCGTCGCCACCCGTCCTCAAACGCAGGCCAGTGACAACACATCTCACAAGTCCACGTTGACTGCTGAGAAACGATTTACAAGTTTTTTTTATGCAAGTGCACCTGTCCGTTTTATTATCTTTAAACCAGTGCAGTCGTAGATGGTTCATTCAGGCTGATTACATTGCCAGTCTTGGACTCGCCTGCACAGTTTCAACTACTATTCGATTCTCGATACCATTGTTAAATACATAGGACAAAATATCAAGATAAGTACGCACGGGCCTGTGCTTTAACACTGACCAGTTTCAATTGATTTCGTAAACACTTTACTGTGAGCATACATATTGTTACGCGTTGGCGCCCCCTAGGGGCGGGGACTGAAAGCTGCATGAGTAGTTAAGTACCAATGATTAGGCAACCAGTAATACAAATCCTGGATTCATGCACGCCAACTCTGAGACAGTAGTATGCTTTCTAGTTTATAGAAGGAAATCGAGATTTCTACCTTGTTCTGGAAAATGGTGGAAGAAGATTCTCGACTGTATTCTAGATTACTCTAGACGCATATTTGGACAATATGGGAGATACCTGTGGACGTCGCATATAATACTCAAGAATAAGTCGTACAGCCCTAAAAAGGGTATAAATTCGACAATATAAGGCGAAATCCTGGGCGGGGAGTTCGAAGTTCGGTAGAAAGAAGTTGAAAAGTGACGAGTGAGAGGTTATAAATCCGAAGTAAACAGCTTTCTGTTTAAATATCACGTAGTAAACATTGTTAATGGTTATTTTAGTCAGTGTGTAATAAAAATATTGTGTAGTTTGCAGTTATTAAATAAAGTGTTTATTTATCCCTTGTTATAATTGTTGGAACCCACGGATCCTACAGGGTGGTTCAGGGGCAAAAATCCGTGACAATATTTAATGTGAGATATGTCAATGAATATTACAGCTAGACCCATATTGATGCATTTGAAATCAGGGAAAAAAGATCTAAATGTTAATGAATACCCTATAATTCAAAATTGCCAACCATCTATGAATGCTTCCCTACTGTTTTAATTTTTTTTATTTATTTTTCTGCGTCTAATTTTTCAAGACACTTTGTTTCAGTAAGTACACAGCAAATGTACCGTAGGCATTCTTTAATGCCTTGTAAAATGATATGCAAATTGTTTGATGTAGAGGCAAATTGGCCAATTTAAAGTGGAATGACTTCGCTAATTTATAATTGTACCTCGGATGGCGTTTTTTTTATTGATACCACTCGTTGTTTTACGCGCTGGATGGTATGATGCAGGCCTAAAAATGCATCGCTCGACTGAACTAATCAAGGGTCTTCATCTACGCCGTTACGCAAATTGCCTGGTATTGTTTATTGCCGGTTATTTATCGCCTACTTGTTCATCAATTTATTTTGTATCAGTAGTAATCATTTACAAGATGCATAGAGACCGACAAAGTTATCAATATCAAAGTCTTTGAGTATTTTGCCGCAGTAGCGTACTGAAGATTTCCTAGGGTGATTTACATCATGAAACAATTGTGTTTGTTGAGTTATTTAAAACAATAACAATCAATTCAATAGAATGATGGGGTACCAGGGCTTGGAACTGGAACCGGTAACTAGTTCAGATCAATATTCATCAATTTTAAAGAGAAATCCCTAAATTGTGAAAGACATAAAAGAGAAAGTTCATACTGATGCATTCTGGATATTGTAGATTTGGGTTATTATGTAATAAAAATTCCAATTTACGATACAATTTTTATTAAGTCTGTAAGTGACGAGAGTACAAAAAAAACTATCTTTAAAATATTTCGTATTATATACAATCATCGTCATCATCATCATCTACACGCACTACAACCGTGTGCGGGTCCTGGCTCATATACAATACATACTTTTTTAAAGAACTTGACACTCAGCATAATATAAAATGTGTAATCAGTTTCATGTCATTAAAAAAAAAACTGGTAATGGGGACCGACTAGACAAACAAAAAACTTTTATGACTTTTCCCTCTACATTTTTAATATTAGACTATGATTGAGAACCACTGCTTTTGTTGGTCAATGGACTTGTAGTTCCCAATTATACAACTTTTAAATTGTCATAAAAAAGTGCTCGACGGCACACGCAATGGCCTTGGATCATCGACCGCCTCAACCGAACTGAGGCAATTATAAAGTGGTAAATAATTCGTTCTCTCTTCGTGCACAATTGCAAGCAAATAATAGCCATAGCGGTTTAACTTTTAAATTGTCATAAAAAAGTGCTCGCCGACACACGCAAAGGCCTTGGATCATCGACCGTCTTTGATGGACCGCCTCAACTGAACTGAGGCAATTATAAAGAGGTAAATAATTCGTTCTCTCTTCGTGCACAATTGCCAGCAAATAATAGCCATAGAGGTTTAAACAGAGCATTTCTTTACATGTGTGTTTTTTAATTTGGAACAAAATATTGGATTGTTTATAATTTAGAAAATTTAAATGTGGTTTATTAACATTTGTAACATAAATGAGTGTCCTGGGTTAAAACCTTACTACCTACCTAAATGATTAAAAATCTCTGCATCTGCCTCGATACACAGTTCGGTACGTCGAATTAAGAACATACGCACTTCGTTCAACACTAAACACTAAACTATCAACTAACGCTGTCAATAAAGAAAAATAAAATAAAAACTTGGTACAAAAGCCAAAAAGGATTACAAAAAGAACGAACAGGTAAGTTGTGTCTGTACGTAATCAAGAATTTGATAACTTGAACGGTAAGTCAATAAAATAAATCTTAACTATAAATACACAATGACGCGAAATTCAAAAATAACAAAAACAACGAACAGCGGGTTGGACGTGTGTACATAACGAAACACCCACAGTAACTAAAATATTACACAAGGGAGAGTTAGAGTATAGTTTTCTTCAGATCAGATCTAAATCTAAACCTACCTCAATATTCCAGCAGTTCTCAAAACATTTTATTAAACATTTGCGAAATTTTTGTTTATTTTTTTTTCTCCAAAACTATGAGCTTTAGACCCCATGTTACATAAGGTTTTTTTGCCTGTCTTGTCGTTCTCTACCACCAGTTTTTTTTAATGACATGAAACTAATTACACCCTGTATGTACTCTTGATACAAAAATTTAAATTAAGGAAGGCATCATTTCACTCTTATTGTATAGTTTTTGTAACCATAATTCTATCAATACATAAAACTACCAGCAAGGGACGAACTACTAGAAATAATGGCCAGAGCTAAGAAAAGCACGGCACTCGGAATAGACAATATAAACAACGAACTACCATAGTGTACTACCATCCATAGCGTAGTATGGATCGGATAGAGAAAAGAAATCATCACCAAAGCATGAATGGACACTACACCTCTGTCTACGGAAGGAACACAACCATGCAGATACCGCTTCCCAAAAGCGAATCGTCACAAAATGCAGACGATATATTACTCGGTAGTGTAGGGTACATGTATTACGAACAATTCCTTCTCAAACAAATGAATAAGTATATCGGGAAACTGCTAGACTATCAACCGCCTTTCTTGAACGATGGATTAACGAGTGACCATAATATGTACACCGCCAAACGGAAGAGAAATAGAAAGAAGGAACAATTCTACACAAAGATTCAATGGACCTTCAAAAGGTATTTGATATCATAAATTACGAGGCTATAGTCAACACCTCACGCAACAGAGGAGTGCTGAAATATTTAATAAACAAGATAAACTTCAATCCATTAATTAAAATGGGTCCAGTCAGAGGAAACAAAATGGGCGTCTACACTCTAAGAACTACGAACAGAATGAAATGCCCAGGAACATATCTGAAGAGAAACGATGAGAGAAAACATTAATGAAAATGATTAAAGCGGTCTACAGAGTCACAAGATTTGAACTACCACTTACTGAGGAAAAGAAACCGCCAGAAGTCTGATAAGGAGATTTTCAAGACCATCGTACTGCCTACGATGGCGTACAGAGTTAAAAGTGCAACAACGACAAAAACGAATAGAAGAAAGCTTGTGAATAGCTGAAAGGAACATCGTGCAACTACTTGCAAAAACAGTGAAACCACAGAAACGACATAGAACGTCGGCACTACTAGGGAGGAAAATACTAATTAAAGGAACAAGTACACAATGAAATACGGGATACGACACTCCTACTAAAGAGAGCGATAAGACTGAAAAGCAACAAACTTAAAATAGGTAGTCCACGCTACACAGGGATAACAACAATCGAGAGAGTCGTGAACAAACTAGATGAAGAGTATACATAAGAAGGGCAAGGCAAAAGAAGGAATATAATATAGAAATCCCAAAAATATGCACGCTGCCAGATTCAGAAACAGTACTTATTTCACAACTTACACTTCCCATATTATATTTCTACACCATGAATCATGTGACTCTCGATGCTGGCTGTATATACAGAAGTGGCAGTAATGCCTACCGTATGTTGGCTAAGCAATCAATCAATAATTCTATCGATACATAATTTCAACAGTGGAATACTAATATACCGTTATCAGAAATAAAATACGCTTCCAAAACCACAGTCGTTTGCGACAGATCATTCTCTATACACAAATGAATATTAAATCATCATTGGAACAGATTCTGCAAGAAAAATTTGGAAACAATAATTACAGTATTTTTAAACACCATAGATACGGCGTTTTCTAGAGATATTTAATTAAAAAAGAGAATACAAAATGTACACGATTCTTTTCAGATCATCAAATATTTTTAATTTTACGTATCTTTTACATTGTTACCTTAGTGCGGACCTGGGACGACGACTATATTTCCTATCATCGATTACAAAAAAAGGTCCTGACAAGCTGCTGTTTGAGAATAGGAGGGCGTCTTTGCGAACTATCCTGCGTATTTTATTATATTTTTGTGTTGGTTGATTTAGAGAATTAATTAGGCAATAGATACACATTATTTTGTTGTTTTTCTGCGCTCTTTCTCCTGCAACGCTATATCAAATTACAATCTGCTTGAAAGTTATTTGAAACATTTTTCTATATGTGCAAAATTAAAAACATGTTTTTAACCAACAATGCACGTGATATACAGGGTGTAATTAGTTTCATGTCATTAAAAAAAACTGGTGGTAGGGAACGATAAGACAAACAAAAAAACCCTATATAACATGGGATCTAAAGCTCATAGTTTTGAAGAAAAAAAATAAACAAAAACTTCCAAAATAATTAATAACATAGTTTGAGAACTGCTCTCATACTCTGACATTCGTGCACCGTACACCGCCATATTTTTTGCTTCATCGCGGCCAAATTTACTTATTACGCGTCGTGTTATACTCTCCCTTGTAATATTCTCAAGTAATAATTTCAGTTTGTGTCCTTACTTCGTAAACAACGTACACACGGCGCGATCTAGCCGTTCCTTGGTTTTGTCTGTTGCTTTTGTTCTTTTTGAGTATTGTGCCACTTATGTTAAGATTTATTTTATTGACTTATCGTTCAAGTCGTTAGTACTTGGTTACGTAAGACACTACTTCTCGTTCGTGCTTTTTGTGTTACTTTTTGGATTTTGGATCAAGTTTTTCTTTTTGTTTTCTTTATTGATAACGTTAATTCACAGTTTAGTGTGGTGTTTTAAAACGCAGATTTTGGACATTACGGAGTGCGTATGTCCTTAGTTCGACGTGCCGAAATGTATATACGTGGAGATGGAGGTCATTTCGAACAATTTTTGTGAAAAATTCAAAAGATAATAGCTGCTGAGCTAAACTTCGCCCTTTAGATTAAGGAAATTGTATTTCTTTTTTCTAATAAAGACCATTTATATATTATTACTATTATTATGAAGAAATCTAATGTTACAAAAAAGCGTTCGCGTGCTCTTCCATGGCACTGTTTACAATTTGGAAGCACACCTTGTATACCAAAAACCGTAGGAAGAAGATGTTCATTTAATGATGCTCATTTGCAGATTGTATTTTATGTACCGATGTAGATTGGTAAGTGCAGATAAAATGTTATTATATACAGATGACGGATGCCAAGTTGATGGAACAATTCGAAGGTTGTTTCATTGTTGAAGGAGCTGATTCATTCATACATTTATTTACATAAAATGTATAATTTGTGTTTGGAAGCTGTTGTAGAAATAATTAAGACATGGTGAATCACATACAATGTAAACAAATAAGTTAAATAATTAGGTCATTTTCAATTTGGCATACACAATTCTTTACGGCGATGACGTAGTTTCTAAAAACAGTAATCACTATACTTGAATACTACACTTGATGCGCATTTCGCAAACTATATTGGTATCATCTGGGTATGATTAAATCTAAAGTATTTCTATATTAACCAGAAATTGATACGATTCAACGAATCGCGATATAATTCAGCCAAGCTGGTTATTTCTATATCGGTCAGTGATTGATTGATTGATTTGCCAGCGTAAGGTGGGCATTGCTGCCGATTCCGCGCATCCATGGAGGTTCGTTCCAACACGCAGCTTGATCGTCCGTCGGACACGCCCAACGGACGGCCAAATCGCGTGCCGGAACCAAATCTCGGATGTTTTATATACCGCCGGACCGGCTGCATATGCCGGGTTGGACATTGGACATGCTTGTTGTCTGCAGCGAGAGCCGCATGACGCATGGGGTGGGAATACAGGATGGAAAATGTACGTGTTTGTGAGATGTTTCTTTTAAGTTTCCATGCTTCTTTTAAGTTTCCAGCTATCGTTATCTCCTTAGTTTTCTGTTTCTTCTGTTTCTCAATCTGGCAGCTCTTATTTTTTATTTTTTTTGTTTTTATTTATTAACGGTTCCACAGGTAAATATCCATTTACGGTGGAGTTGCTGGGAAGGGCCCTATCTCGCAGTAACGATATTTTTTGCGCGTTATGAGAAAAAAGGTCTGAAGGGATAGTTTGATCACCATGTAGGTATGTCGTTTCTTTGAAACAATCGGTTTCAATTTACAGTAATTATTTTCAACTGCCGCTTCCAATTCCGGGTATTTTCTATTTCATTACTTTAAATTTTTTTCTCTGTTATTTAATAAACTGACCTGTGACAAGGATTAAGAAACCAATAAATAAATAAATATCTTTTCAATTTTAATTTCTAATTTTTCAATTTGAATAAGGAAATAGACTTCATTAATGAGCTAAACTAAATTAAAATAAAGTAAACGAAAACGTATCTGTGTCATTCACATCTGGCTGGCTGTTGCTTATTTTATATTACCCAACATAATTTAATCAAATATCAACTATATGAAATAGTCAGACTCCTGCTAATTTATATCAATCAATGCAGAATTGCTTACGTTTTAATTCAATACAGTTTCGACGTTTTGTTGCCGCTTTATCCGGATTTATCTCGAGATCTTGTAGGAGCCACGACACACGCGTCTGTCACCGAATTCGACACACTTTAAACCTCTCGTTATTTCTATATCGGTCATTCTCCACAAAACTCGAATTTCGACTTCCGATTCTGTATAGAGAACAGATTGTCTGTGTTCGAAAGTGGCTAAGAGTATGCCTTAACAAATCTTAGAAAAGAGATAGATGAACATTATTCGCTCACCCACAGCCTACTACTCATTGATTTACTCAAGATTTAGCTATAATATTCTCTCAATCACAAGAAATCAAGAGTCTTTGCCTTGCAAAAGGTATTATCAGAATAATGTTAAGGTGGCCATTCCCTAGAAAGAGACATCAGATAGGGAAATATCTATTACTTTTGGTCATAACTTTTTTCTTAGTACGTATATTTAAAAATACTGTAGGAGTACCTAAGTGGAACCATAACAAGACTATAACTTTGAATTTTCATTTAATAATTTCAGTGGTTTGCAAAATAGCTAGATTTAAATTTAAAAATTATGTTAATCTTCCAATTTTTAAATCTAGCTATTTTGCAAACCACTGAAATTATTGAGTGAAAATTCATACTAATAGTTTTGTTACGGTTCTACTTAGGTACCCTTATAGTTCTTTTAAACATATGTACTAAGAAAAAAAGTTATGGGTAAAAATAATAAATATTTCCCTATCGGTTGTCTCTTTCTAGGGAATGGCCACCTTAAATATTTTTACAGACACTTTCAAAATGAACAAAATCAGCTATGATGGTTGAATTAGCTGATGAAAATTATGATTACGACAGAGATTATATAATATTATTTAACGCCCATTAGGTGAACTGCATTCATGTTGCGTCTTCTTCCAAGCAATTTAGTTTATAACATATCATTGACCCGCCCTGATGAAATAAAAATGTTATCAACATAAATACAAATCTCCTTACAATTTTCTCACTCGCTTCACAATTTTTCCCAAATCGATCCCATCGTCTACTTATCCCCTTACGTAATGTATCCCAGATGTATCATGAAACCGCTCGTCTATGCCTAAACATTCCTTGACATTCCCCTACAAAAGATATTATCCTTTTATCTAACAAGCAGTACAAACACTTGAATGCGAAGCATTTACCTACTGCTTTATTAGAATTTACAGTTTTATATTTATGTTTTATTATAGACATTATTTATGTGTTTCTCCAATAGAGAAAGAAATATATTTTATGGTATGGAGGGCACGTTAACATTTGTTCTTTATATTGAGCTCTAGGGGAATCAGGGGTAAAATGACACTGCTCATTATTTCACCTCATTTTTAGAGGTTCAACCCCCTCAAGAGACCGCAGAGAAAGGTAATTTATTTTTAATCAACTTAAAAACTTTAAGAGACATTAACGAAATTGAGTAAAACACTACTATGTTTTTTACCACTATATTTGCACAAAAACGTGACTGCAGTTTCGACCCTTTTTAGGTCATTTTCAAACAATGATTCAATTAAGAATGAAATACAAAAGATTTGGTCCCTATTTAAATATGTTTCTGGGTTTAAATCAAGAAACATATTTAAATAGGGACCAAATCTTTTGTATTTCATTCTTAATTGAATCATTGTTTGAAAATGACCTAAAAAGGGTCGAAACTGCAGTCACGTTTTTGTGCAAATATAGTGGTAAAAAACATGGTAGTCTTTTACTCAATTTCGTTATTGTCATGGATTACCACAGAGTAACGGCTTCCTCAATCAATTTAAGAGACATGACTTACTCGTGGAAAAAATTGACATTTTATAGTGTAATGGGAGTCATTTTCGTTTATTCAGCTAACAGAAGACTTAAATATATATATTTTTAATTGAATTGTGTAGATCGAGGGTGCCTCAAAGTACAGTTTTGGACCCACTGTTTATTATATTTCACTAATTTCATACCGTCTCATAGTTGCATTGTTCTTGCTGATGTTACTGTATTGTTGATTTCTAATAGTAACTTTCGTCACTTTTTAACCACGCCAAAATGTTTATCTCTAACAGACTCAAAAGTGTGACAGAAAACTCTTACCTTAGGATTACCTTTCCTTCAAGTAAAACGGTGATAAAAGGAGCTTGTGGGAATTTTTTGTTAGAAAACCTTGTTTTTAGACCTTGGAAGATTTATAACATCGCAGTGAATGAAAATATTCAAAACTATCAATTTTTTTCTCTGGGGAACAGTGCAATCATAAATATAAAGAAAATTTGAAAAATTCGCCAAAATGTTGTGAATAATGTTTGAATAATAGAATGGTTTACTTTTCATACAAGACGATGGTACAGAATTTTTTCTCATTACGTAAAAGATAAAAAGTTTGATTTAAAAAATAAATATTAGAAAATTATGATCTAAATTTTCCCCTGAAATTTTATAAATGCCAATTTTTACTCAGAAGGGCTTGTACGCACTTTTATTTGGCAATATGTAACAGTATACATAACAGATTGTTATTGTTCTTTTTTGCTACTTTGTTATAGCTATTTTTTCTCAACACAAATAAGTGATTCTGAAGGTTTTTGATGTGCTGAATACGACGCCGTTTGCCGTTTTGCGGCATCAGTCATCACAATTTTGAGAAAACCTAACCTAAAAGTGCTAAAAATGCCTCTTCTGCCTATATTCGTGCCCTAATAACTCGAGTACGATACGAGACTGAGTAAAACAGACCAGATCATCTTATTCCGCTGTCCAAAATCTTCAAAAATCAATAGTAACAATAAACAAAACATAACTATAGATAGCGCAAACATTATTTTATTTCTGAGTTTAGCAAGAAATACTAAAATTGTTGTTGTGAGTGTATATACAAGTAAATCGGACCTAAATAGCTACTTTCCTTATGATTTTGACGCGCTGAATAGTATAGTATAGTTTATTTCGTGTAAGACAATTACAGTTGTGTACACTCGCCAATAAAACATTGCTAATTACATGAAAAGGAAAAAAAATACAAATTTATAATTACTTTGCAGAATACAATTAATGTAAAACAGAAAATATACAAAACAATGCTCTATTCCCTAAAAGAGTATTACAGGAAACGTCAGATTATAATTTAGAGTAATATCAAATAATTATAAAATGAGATAACAGTAACGAAATAACGATACTGCTTATTGTATTTTATCACAAAAAAAAAAAAACAAAGCAGATATAAATATGCACATGTATATCCATGTATACAACAAACAAAATAAAAGACAAACCAATACTGATACGAACTTCTATTCTCAATGTTCTAAAAACTCATTAATAGAGTAGAACACTTCTGTGGTCAGTAGTTGTTTCACACTGCTGGAGAACACATTAAAGTTTTTATTTCTTATTTCGAGCGAGATTTTATTATATAATTTTGAGCCCCAGTAGTCCACTCCCTGCTGTGATATATTCAATCGATGATGTGGAATTTGTAATTGTTCTCTATTTCTGGTGTTATACCGATGATTCTCAAAATTATGCGTAAATTTCTCTTTATGTGAATGTACATATTTAAGGCAATTGAGTATGTACAGTCCTGGAATAGTAAGTATACCATGTTCTTTGAAGGCATCTCTGCAGCTCTCTCTGTAGGTCATGCCACATAAAGTTCTAATTGCCTTCTTTTGTAGGATGAAGATTTTCTGAGCATCAGGTGCTGTTCCCCATAGGAGTATTCCATATGTTGCGATGCTGTGGAAATTTGAATAATAGGCTACTTTTGTCGTTTGATAGGTGGACACATTTTTTAATATTCTAATACTGTAAATAGCTGAAGCTAGTTTTTTGCAGAGCTCATCAATATGGCCTTTCCAATTCAGTTTACTGTCCAAAGTTAAACCCAGGAAATTTAAAGATGTTTTCTCAGCTTCTCTTTTTGTGGATAAGATTATGTTTTGGGTTTTTTCTCTATTTAACGTTAAATAGTTCGCGGTGAACCACGTATTTGCTTCATGTAGTACATTTTGAGATTGTGTTGTTAACTCAATTTTATTTTTTTTTTTTAGATATAAAAGTTGTATCGTCTGCATATAAACAAGCCCCATAGCTGTTGACATTAAATAGTAGGTCGTTCATATATATTATAAATAATACCGGCCCTAACACCGAGCCTTGTGGTACACCTTTGGTTATTAAAAATGGTTCTGATTTTTTATTATTCCACCATATTGTCTGATGTCGATTGGTCAGATATGACGTGAACAGTTTATATGGAATTCCTCTCACACCATAATAGTATAATTTGTCAAGTAAAACTTTATGGTCAACTGTGTCGAAAGCTTTACTCAAATCACAACAGATTATTTCTGTTTCTTCCTGTCTGTCAAGAGCCTCCGTTATTTTTTCTACTGCTTCTATTAAAGCTGTAGTGGTTGATTTTCCCTTGCGGTACCCGTATTGAGCGCTATGTAATATTTTGTATTTTTCAAAAAATGTTATCAACCGGTTCTTCAAAATAATTTCAAATACTTTTGAAATTATTGGGAGAATTGAAATGGGTCTGTAATTATTGATGTCGTTTATATCTCCTTTCTTATATATGGGAATAATTTTTGCCTGTTTTAGATCATCGGGAAATATACCCTCTTGAATACATTTGTTTATTATTACAGTGATCGGCACCACCAGACCATCTCCAATTTTCTTTAGGATATAAGTTGACATCCCATATGTATCCTCCGTTTTGTTACTCTTTATGTTCCTTATAACATTTTCTATCTCATTTTCATCTACTTTAAAATGCCGTTGCCAATTTTGCTATAATAGGTCAGCATTTTGCAGCAGCAAAATGGATAAAATAATATAAAAATATTATTTTATACATTTTGAGGTTATGTTTTCTCAAAATAATGACCTGATAGAGCAATAGTCCAGTCGGTAAAGCAAAAGATACACCAGAAGCTCGCAAAAAATGTTATCCGGGATTTTCCTTCCGTAACTGTTAGTGTGAGGATTAAACATTACAAAACCACAAAAATCAGTTCTGGGGATGCCGCGCAACCTCCCAAAAAACCACCCCTTCGGTGAAAAAAGCCTTATTTTACTGATAATTCGTTAACCGTTAAAGATATAAAAAAATTGCTCATTATAAAAAAGAAAGCTTGACTAATTGCTTAAAAAAGTCCTCTTGTAGTTTTCTTGTATATGCAATGGTTTTCGAGAAAATCGATATTGACAAAAATGGCAAAATTTGTATTTTTAATGCGCGCGAATTTTCGTTAATTTGAATTTTTTTGCGAGCGGACTATAGGAAAAATTGAATTGTTCGAAAACCAAACAAGCTAGGAAGAAAAATCAAAATGGGTTTTAAAGGGGATATAAAATACTCTCTTGTGTTGCCATTTTTTAGGGATATTAATATTCATTAGTGTATAAAAGTAATATAATATCTCTTGATTTTTTATGCATCTAACTATTCACAGGCCCATAAAAAATAATTGACTATAATATAAGTTATAAATGCATTATCTTTTAGTTCAAGGTAGTACTTCAATGCAGAAAAAGTTAGGAATAAAAATATTCACATTTACAAATTTCGCAGCATGTTAAAGTTAGCCAAAAAAAAAATCCAAAAACGTCTGCATATTCAATTTTATAGTATTTTTTTAATGGCATTTTTTAACTATTAAATGAATATAAACACCTTAAAAAATTGCCGAATAAGCATGAGGATAAGTTTTCGACAACAAGTCTGAAATTATAAAATTAAAAAAATTAAAAAAATATATTTTCAAAGAGTGATGACACGTAATTTTTTAATTTTTTCCGCCCATTTGTTTTTGAGATATCCG
The DNA here is from genome assembly GCA_963583905.1 of Stenurella melanura. Lineage (NCBI taxonomy): Eukaryota > Metazoa > Arthropoda > Insecta > Coleoptera > Cerambycidae > Stenurella > Stenurella melanura. The sequence continues at coordinate 5,763,697 of OY757309.1, forward strand.
CTGTTGAAGTGAGAGCTCAATGCATTTGAATCGTAAATTAAAATCATATTGCATTCTTAAAACGACAAATATATCTGAATAGACTTCTAGCCCATAGCCTGCAATTTCGATTCTTCCTGTTTTGAAGTATGCAGCAAGCTGGGAAATTGTAGGTCAACACCACATAATTGACGCGTATTTTTACAAAAGTTTACAGAGAAAAATATACAGAGTTAAACGTAAATAAATCAATAGTCTGACAGTTCCATCTGTGTAAGTAGTTTGTACGTACTAGATCATTATAACAACTGATATGGGGCATCTGGTGAAGCAATTTATCCAGAATATGATTTACAGTTGTTTGTCATAGTTATAATGTTGTTAATTAATGTCTTCATAAAGCAATTGAATATATATATACAGACTGTACTTTTTATCAGGGCCCTCGAGAATATCTCATTTAAAATCGGTTTTGCAAAAAATTTGTTTTTACGAAAATTGTGTGGGTTTTTATCAGCTACAAAATGATTAAAAACATGAAATCACTTTAAGAGTTATGCCGGAAAATATTGAAAATGTCTAAGCAAAATATCAGTAAGTAAATAAAGTAAATTCAGCCAACAAAAAAAAAAAAATAATCAGGAAAGCAATTATGGGAAGAGTATTCATAGTTATGCCTATATCAACGGTCAAGAAAATACAAATATTTATTTATATATTGAGGCAAGGGTGAAAGAAGCCAAGAGGATGAATCCAACAACATGGAGGAGTGATCCTAAACTTAAACTACATGAAAAACTACACAAAAGACTAGCGAAGGAAAAAAACCGGATTAACTTTTTGGTAAGATGTAAAAATTTAAAATTAACCCCCAATTTTTTGAAAATTAAACCTAAAACTTACATTTTTAATAATGAAAAACTGAAATCAAAATATCTTAATATGTTATCAATGTTTTATTTGCAATGCTTAAATCTCTGTATCAGTGACGCATACTCACAAAAAAAATTAACTGAAGCACAATTAAATAAAAACGAAACGCAACTAAAAACTACTTTTGACAATACTTACCTACACAATTTTTACCAGCAATTACACGAGAAATGATAGAATTCATGAAAATGTAATCCATTGGAATGAAAATTTTTTTAAGACAAGGTAGATAAATAAATTCATTTTAGGTCTTTGTTCTCATTTTTAACTGAATCTTCATAATCGTGGGGGGTTATGTGGATACTAGTTTAATCTGCATGGCCGTAGGGGACTGTGTGGATGCTAGTGTTAGAATGAGAATTGTCAAATAAGAAATTAGACAAATTCATTTTAGGATTTTAATTTGCTAGCATAACCAGAATTCAGGTTATCGAAAGAATGCAAAGATTTCATTAATATTTCTACACAAAGTTTTTTTTTTTTTCTTTTATAGATAGTTAATTTTTCTGCTGTTTGCAAAATCCTATAAAGAATGTTTCAATACAATTATAAGCAAACAAAAAATAATAATTCATTTTTAAACATAGCTTTAACTTTGACAATACAAAAATTTTACAAAAGGAACCAAATTATCATCGAAGGACAATACATGAAATGTTACAAATTAAAAGACATAACAACGCAATAAACAACCGCACTGATATAGAGAATTTAAGTGAAACATACTTTAATTTGTTAAATTAACTAAAAAGGGGATATTACTAAACAACATATATTTTTACATCGTTCCATCAAGTCCGCAAGATAATTCTTAAAATATCATATTTCACACTACCAGCCTTTAAAGAAAACCTCATAACTAAAATCCATAAATTAAATAAACTGTACCAATAGTGACATAACACAGACCGGAAAGCAGGCAATACTTTTGTTCAGCATTTAGTTGCATTAAAACTTTCAACAGAAATAAACGTAAAATGTTAATATAGTGTAAACAAAAAAATTTCTTAAATTGTAAGTAATAAAATTAAATTTGTAAAATCACATAAAATAATTGTACGTTAATATAAATATTGTAGTTTTTCCTCTGACGATGGTTAATAAAACCGAAACGTAAGAAAATATAAGAATTTTCATTTAAAGATGACTGAAAAATCCCAGGATACATCAAGTTAATATGTATAGAGGCCATCTATACAAACTTCATCCCTTATCACAATTTTATTTTATCAACCCCATTAATAATGGAGTGGGGCTGGTGGGGGGGTGGAAAATATTATAAAAACATCTGGGGCCTTCACTTCTACTATATATTCCAAGTCCTAGAGTCCTCGGAAAAATTTCTATTTTTTTATTTATTTATTTTTGTTTATCATACAACATCCAACAGTACAAAACCATTTATAGGATGCAAATCTAAACTAACTTGACTTAACCTAACCTAAATAAGAAGTACAAGTAGAAATTATGAAGGTGGTTCGACTATACGACAGTAAATAGAATTTCTGGCTGCTATTCAAATATGTCCAATTCACTGCAATGAGTTTCATAACTGGTACAAATATTATACAGAGGAGAAAACTTTAATACGTCAGATCTAGGAGTGGATAAATAAAAGCTATGAGAATGACGAGAATTAATCCATGGGACATAAAAGCTCAGTTGGCTTAATATTTCACTACAATCTGTTTTATTATGCATAATTTTATCTTGAAAATTGGTGGATATGTACCTTCAGTCTTCCAGTTTAAACATTTCAGGAAGCGACGCTGAACGTTTTCCAATTTATCGTTATGAGTGTTATACCCAGATTGCCAGACAAGTGACGCATACTCCAGCTTAGATTGAGAGTAAGCAAAATAAAGCGTCTTTAAGGTTCTCGCACCATTAAAGTCATGGCTGTTAGGCAAGATGAAGCCTGAATGTGTACAAGCTAATAAGATTCCAGAAACTTCATTCTTGGTATACAGGGTGTCCCGAAAATGGTGGGCAATCTCTCGGATTTGGGCAGAACTAGTGAAAATAAGGTCACAAGTTCGAATATTTTTCTTTCCCTCGAGGTACCCCTAAGAAGAGATTCGCTCTTGAAGTTGGGGGTTAAAAATCGATTTTTCGCGATAACTTTTTCATCATTTTTGGGTCAGTACCATATTATTTCAATCCAGTTAGGTCAGTGTATTAGAATCTTGGATAACATTCTTGGGGGCTCGGGGGCAGAGCACCCATTGCCTTAATAAGTTGTAAAAAAAAATTCAGCCTATTTTGTTTTATTTCTAAGGTCATTTTCAACTTTTTGAGCCCTTTTTACTTAAAAAACGTATACTTGTTTGATGTCGGTAATATGAACCGTTTTCAAGATAAATGCACTTAACGATGAAATTACGATTTTCAATCGCACAAATAATAGTAATTTTACTTCCACATCCACGTAGTGGATTGGAAGTATAGTAATCGCAAAAAAATTTTCAAAAATTTTTATTCGTGAAATATGTTTAGAATGTCATGAAACGTCGAGATTTTAAATTTGAGCGAAAAAAATTTTCTGTCTGTCTGTCGGTCAGTCTGTAACTTTTTTTGTCCGCACGCTTTCTCCGGAACGGTTTAAGATATTGACCTGAAATTTTGTACACGTATATATTATAACGAGGATCTGGAACTGGATTGTTTTTTGAGGAAATCCGGTGAAGGGTTGGGGGTTAAATAGGGGTAAATAGGGGGAAATAAGTAAAGCAAGCTTGTAAGAGTACAGAAACTTGAAATTCGGTGTATGTACTAGAAGTTAAGGCCTCAGATTTTTTTATAATATTTTTCAACCCCCCACCACCCCTACCCCATTAAAGGGGTTGATAAAATAAAGTTGAGATATTAATTTGAAATTTCGTACACGTATGTATTATAACGATGTCTAGAATTAAATTATATTTTCGGATGATTCCGTTGAAGGGTTGGGGGTTGATTTGGGGTAAATAGAGGAATATAAGTAAAACAAGTTGGTAAGAGTACAGAAACTTGAAATTCAGTGTATGTACTAGAAGCCAAAGCGTCAGATTTTTTAATATTTTTCAACCCCCACCACCCCTACTCCAATTTGAAAACGGTTGATAAAATAAAATTGAGATATTCATTTGAAATTTTCTACCCGTATGTATTATAACGACATCTGGAACTAAATTATATTTTGAGATAATTCCGTTGAAGGGTTGGGGGTTAAATAGGGGTAAATAGGGGAAAACAAATAAAGCAAGCTGGTAAGACTACAGAAACTTGAAATTCGGTGAATGTACTAGAAGCCAAGGTCTCAGATTATTTATAATATTTTTCAACCCCCACCACCACCCCTACTTCATTATTAAAAGGGTTGATAAAATAAAATCGAGATATTCATTTGAAATTTGGTACACGTATGAATTATAACGACATCTGGAACTAGATTATACTTTGAGATGATTCCCTTGAAGGGTTGGGGGTTATTTAGGGGTCAATAGGGGGAAATAACTAAAGTAAGCTGGTATGAGTACAGAAACTTGAAATTCGGTGTATGTACAAGAAGTTAAGGCCTCAGATTTTTTTATAATATTTTTCAACCCCCCACCACCCCTACCCCATTAATGGGGTTGACAAAATAAAGTTGAGATATTCATTTGAAATTTCGTACACGTATGTATTATAACGACGTCTGGAGTTAGTTTATATTTTGAGATGATTCTGTTGAAGGGTTGGGGGTTAATTTGGGGTAAATAGAGGAATATAAGTAAAACGTTGGTAAGACTACACAAACTTGAAATTCGGTGTATGTACTAGAAGCCACAGCGTCAGATTTTCTTATAATATTTTTCAACCCAACCACCCCTACTCCAATATGAAAAGGGTTGATAAAATAAAATTGAGATATTCATTTGAAATTTGGTACACGTATGTATTATAACGACGTCTGAAACTAGATCATAATTTGAGATGATGCCGTTGAAGGGTTGGGGGTTAAATAGGGGGAAATAGAGGAAAATAAGTAAAGCAAGCTGGTAAGACTACAGAAATTTGGGATTCGGTGTATATACTAGAAACCAAGGCCTCAGATTTCATTCTAATATTTTTCAAACTCTACCACCTCCGCTTCATTATTAATGGGATTGATAATATCAAATTGAGATATTCACTTGAAAGTTAGTACACGTATGTATTGTAGTGACATCTGATTGAGATGACTCCATTGAGGTGGTAGGTTGTAAATAGTGGAAAATAAGTACGGTAAACTAGAAACTTCATTTTTAACGTATATGGTAGAAACCAACTCTTCAAACTTTTCTGTGACATCTACCCCAAATATTATTAAAATTCTATGACCAATAATTTCCACATACTAGAGTGCAAATATAGTCAAGATGTTTCCTTTAAAGTGACTTGGACGAATAATCTGGATGTGGAAGTAGTGATTCCTTAGGCAGCGGTTTTTTTTACTTTGTCATATTATGTATGACCTTCCCGTCGATTATTTGAAAAAAAACGCCAAAAAATTGTGCCGCACATGCTGAAGCCCAAGTTCTGGGATTCGCATTGAACGTTTAACACGTTTTAAATATTTTAAATATTTTAAAAAACAGCTACATCGTCTATCTAGATAAGACGATGTAGCTGTTTATGTACAAAACCAAACGACTAATAATGACAGTTTATGGTTACCATGGATCAAAATATCAGATAATTGGAGTGACAATTTTTCAGTATTAGTTTAATCCGACTTTAATTTAGTAATTAATCGGTTGAAATATGGCTTACGCTAACAATGAATACGCAGATATGCATTTAATGTATGGAATGGCTTCTCGTAATGCCTTGGAAGCAAAAAGACTATACGCTCGACGGTATCGCCATCGAAGGGTTCCTGATCGCAAAACTTTTGAACGTGTTGATCAACGGCAGAGAGAAACTGGTAAAAAATTATTTAATTTTTTTGAAAACTAAAAATCTAAGAATTCTATCTCTACTTAGGTCGATTTGTCAGTATCAGATCATTATCATTACAAATCATTACAAATGAATGTCCCAAAATCGATCGTTGGAAGAATTTTGAGAGAGCTTATTATGTGCCATTCAAATGCAATTAGAGAAAACGAAGGAATGTTGTGGTGAGTCCGGCGATCGTCAGTTCGTCGTGGACAAGCATGCATTAAAGAAGGAGGTGCTCTTATTGAGCATTTGTTATGAAATTTCATAAATCTTCATTTTTCCATGTCCCTAATTAGTTTTCTACAGTCAAGTTTCAAATGTTGTGTTTAGTGTGTTCAAGATTTTTTGTTTTCATAAGTGTAGGTAAGTGCTTACTACCTATAGAGAAATAAATGTTGTTTTGTACATAATCCTTATGTTTATTTATTTTAAAAAATTACTATTATTTGTGCGATTAAAAATCGCAATTACATCGTCAAGTTATCAAGTTATCTCGAAAATGGTTCATATTACCGACATCAAACAAATATACGTTTTTTAAGTAAAAAGGGCTTAAAAAATTGAAAATGTGCCTTAGAAATAAAACAAAATAGGCTGAAATTTCTTTTACAACTTATTAAGGCAATGGGTGCTCTGGCCCCGAGCCCCCAAGAATGTTATCCAAGATTCTAATACACTGACCTAAACTGGATTGAAATAATATGATACTGACCCAAAAATGATTAAAATCGATTGAACAATAGAAAAGTTATCGCGAAAAATCGATTTTTAACCTTCAACTTCAAGAGCGAATATCTCTGTAGGGGTACCTTGACGGAAAGAAAAATATACGAACTTGTGAACGTATTTTCGCTAGTTCTATCCAAATCCGAGAGATTTCCCACCATTTTCGGAACACCCTGTATATCTGCCTCAAGTATTATTAATATTCTATGACCAATTGTTTCCACATACTAGAGTGCAATTATGGTCAAGACGTTTTCCTTTAAAGAGACTTGGATGAAAAATCGGGATGTGGAAGTAGTGATTCCTTAGGCAACGGTTTTTCTCTTACTACAATTTGATTCTATAGCAGACTAGGTGGTTACTATTTTAATGTGGGAACCACCCCCAAATAAAAAGCGGTAATTTTTCAACTATAAACTTTTTTGTACTCAATATGACGAAAATCCATTCACTGGAGACGGGCTTCCAGGTAAAAACCTAATTGCACTCCACTAATTTTTGCATTGTTGTAATTTATATCTAAACCGTACTCAGAGTTTATCGTTTGATGGTTATCCAGCAGGTGTATGAACTCATCCTCGTTAGTTGCATTAGGATGTTATCTTATGAGAAATTCTCAAGTTAGAAATGAATGTTTTGCCTGCAATTGCTGTCAATCCTCCAGCACACGTCGCATCATGTGATCACTATAATAGATGTTAAAGAGGATTGGTGATAAGACAGCCTTTATTTATATGAACAAAAATTATATTTATACCGTTACTATAGTTTTCAATAGTGCACGAACAATAAAACATAAATTCATTGGAAAACAATTGGTGTATATCTGTCTATAAATGCTATTACCATTGTTATGATTTACAGCAAAAAAAAAAGTTGGGAACACAACGACCCATGAAAGAAGGAGCCATATATCAGCGAGACAATGAATTTATTAGTCACGAAGCCATCTTCTTAGTATAAGGTAGTGACTTCTACGTAAAACAATGCACAGATCTTCGCTGTGATTTCCTATCTCGAGAATTTACGATGCCTATCCTGATGTGTAGTCGTGTGCATGCGAGGTGGGCGTAATCTGGGAGTGCCCCGGGATAAGGGCCGCGGCCCCATGTCTGCTATAGCATTGTTTGTGACGTATTGTATACATGGCAGGTGGAGTTCGTTTCAATGCCACAGGGTTATTGTTGCGGACACCACTGTCGGTGCTTCAATGCGAATTGCTGAGGACGTTTACAGAGCTTTTGTGCTTTGTTGATTCGATAATTTCGTTTTCATTTTAACGAGTCAAGTTCAGTTTTTATGAAAGGGAACGCTAAAATTTTGAATGATGTGGGAATCGCGTTGGATTATGGTGTTTAAATGGATAAATTATTATAATTACGTAATTCACTCAAGTAACTGCACGAACCGTTTAAAGTGATTGTTACAAATATTATTGTTCGAGATATGGTGACACGCGATTATTAATAATGTATTGTGACTGTAAAGTATTGTAATTATACCTACGCAAATACGCAATATATATAATATACGTTCGATACTATCACGAGCTACTTGTTAATACATCGAGAAATTACGAATCAGTAGATATTATTAAGGCACGTATTCATTAGAGCATTCCTTCTGCCTGAGCATCGAATGAGCAAAAATTTGCTCAGGCAGTACTCGGACCGAGCACGTTCGATTTCGTGCGGTGTGCCGCATTAGCACTGATCCAGTTGATCCATGTGGAATGAACGCTGAACTACATAAATATAGTTACAATTATTTTAATAGCAAGTGCTGGTTTTCTCGTATATTTATTGCTAAAAAAGAAATAACGAAAGCGTTGGTGGCAAACAACAATATACAGAAGACGAAAAAATCAAATATTATTACACGAATTAACTCTCGAACCGCAGAGCCATCAGTTTATTTCATTACAACAGTTGCTCTACACTCTTTATACAGTGTGGACCGTTAATAATGGACCACAGTGCAGGGGTAGATTCTTTGGGCCAATATATGAGGATTTAAAAATGAATTATTATTTGTTTGCTTATAATAATTGTATTGAAACATATTCCTTATAGGATTTTGCAAACAACAGGAAAAATAACTATCTATAACTAAAGGAAAAACTTTGTGTAAAAATATTAATGAAATCTTTGCATTCTATCGATAACCTGAATTCTGGTTATGCTAGCAAATTAAAATCCTAAGATGAATTTGTCTAATTTCTTATTTGACAATTCTCATTCTAACACTAGCATCCACACAGTCCCCTACGGCCATGCAGATTAAACCAGTATCTACATAACCCCCTACGATCATGAAGATTCAGTTAAAAATGAGAACAAAAGCCTAAAATGAATTTATTTATCTACGTTGTCTTAAAAAAAATTCATTCTAATGTATTACATTGTCATGAAATCTATCAATGTCTATGTCTTTCTGATGAGCTCCAGAATAAGGGCGAAAAACGTTTCAAAGGCTAAGCATTTCCAAGAAACAGAATGATACATTTCATGGAAATGTAATCTATTAGAATGAACATTTTTTTAAGTCAAGATATACAGGGTATTCCATTTTACAGTTTAAAAATATAATAATTTGAATAATCGTGAAAAACACCCTGTAGAACTAGGTGCAACTTGGTACCCCTGCATGTTTTTTCAAAACTAGATTTGTCAAATTTTCGATTAAAAAAATTAGTTTCCGATTTTTATTATATTAGATAGCCTGATTTAATGGGACCACTGCACCGTCGAGCCATACTTATATTTTGCAAGTCAATCCAGAGTAATCGATGATTGAACAAATTTTTAAAAAATTACGGGTGGGCCGAATTGAGAACTGAGAAGTCGATAAAAATACGCCAATTAAACTATAAAAATCGCGTGAACGTGTATTGTGACACTCTTGAAGGTATAGTATGATAATTAAAATACTAAATGACCTTTTTAGCATACAGCCCATTAATTGGCCTTTATTTTGGTGTATAATTTTTAAAATATACTTAAATGAATCAATGAATGTTAAAAAACCTTTACGAAATATTAAACATTTCTACAAAGTCATACACGATCTGAATTTCGTCAACCAAGTTGGTATCATCTAGCGATAAGAGAAAGTAAAACTCCGCTCACACCAAAGGTTCTACCTCTCCCTCTCACCGGAAGGCAAAATAGAAGAAAAAATCGGCAGCTAATGGAAGCGGCTGGAACCTCCCCACGCGGTGGATCTTTGAAGAGATAGTAAAGCTGCATAGTTGTTGAAGAGGAATGCACGTGACGTGACGAGTTTCACGGCGCAACGGCTCCGCGTAGAGACTGTCACGCGAAAAACGATCTAATGTTTCATATTTGCTTTGTTTAAAAAAAAAATCACGGAAACCAAATAGAAAGGGTGCAAGTGTGATACATCATTGAAATCGGAATTTTAACTGCTTACAAATTGTGAGTAATTATAAAATAAACAAATTGTTGTGCCTAAGCGGCACTAAACGTAAACGATCTGAACTAAAACCTTTTCAAATCTTCTGGAGCCCTAAAGAAACCCTCATGCAAAGTTTCATCCAAATCAATTTAATAGTTTCGCTGCTATCGTGCTACACACAGGCATTTTTCAAAAACCACTTTTTTTGGGTTTCTGAGACCTCGAAACGTAAAGATTTATCTCAATTTTCGATTTTGGACCAATTTTAGCAACCTCCCGCAATTTTGTGGGAAGGTTGAAATAACAAAACTTGGATGTTTAAAGAAAAACTTCTTATGACACGGTCTTTACTTCTCATCCAAAATTGTCATCATTCGGTCCCCACCACTAGGTCGGTCGTCGTAACTTTTTTTTGGTTACAAATTTAAAACAGCAATTTTATTGACTATTCTTGTAGAAAAAATTGAGCTAAACACGAGGTGACATTAGAAAAAAATTATAAAACACAGGCTTCGTTGTTAAAAACAATGTTCTTTAGAGAAAATTCTCATTTTTTGATGTTTTTTGCGTCGGACAAAGAAAGTTCAAATATAAAAAAAATGAATATTTTATCAATACGCGTCGTTTGGGACCTTTTATCTTTGACCGTTCAATTGTTATAAACAAATTAAGGGACCGAAATTAATAATTTTTTCCTGTTCAACGAGAGGGCATACGGATATTTTATTGTAGTCAAAATGTTGCATTTTGTTCATAGAATTTATGCTTTTTTTATGTGTCGATATCTCGCGCATTTTGTAATTGTTTAAACAAATAAGCTAATTTGTTTATCAAGGATTTGCGACTTTCCGTGGCATTTTTTGTACTCTACACCCCCGGCAATCGATAAATATTGATAAAAACTACCATTTCTGTGTAGTCTTGCCCCTATTTTCATTGTTTTTGCCTCCCCGCCAACATTAAAAAAAAATTACTTAGTAAACAAATGAAATATCTCGGCTCAGGAACGTCGTATCGAAGTGCAATTCGAAAAATGAAAGGTAATTAAAAAAATGGAAATTTTGAGCCTAGATAGACCTCGATCCGCTAACTAGAACCGGAGATATAGACCATTTTGCGTTTATGACTGTCAATTGTTTATTAATTAATTTTTTGAAGAAAATTTTGTGACAACATAAAGTTAATATTGTTATGCATTACACCCCCTATGATACGCCTATGACTACTAGAAGTTGAAAATTATGTAGACCTGGTTATGCAACCAGTAATACTCTTCTTTGGGAACTCTGTAGTTGGCTCTTGAGTTCTATATTGTTCTGGAATTGGAAATCTCTGGATGGATCTAGAGTCAATTTTATGATATATACAGACTGTCTATTTTACGAGGGCCACACCAAATATCTCGCTTAATATCTATTGTAGAAGAATAAAGTTTTAGAAACAGTTATCCCATTTTTTGTGAGCTATATTTCAGTAAAAAGAAATTTGAAATCCATAGCCTACTTTATGAGATATATTACAAAAACCTGAAAAATAGGAAAACCACAAACGGTTATAGCTTCCTTATTTGAGGAGATACGAAAAAAGTTAAAGGAATGAAAGTTGACGGCAAAGACAATAAGAATAATAACGTGTAACAAAAAAATCGAAAAATGCAGTTGGCTTTGACATACGCTATTGTGCAAAAATGAAAAATACATATCTCAAAGTAGGACATGACGCCATTAATTCCGTTATTTTTTTCTCATTCTAACGATATAAAACATGTCACAAAAATTTTAACCGATAGTGTCAATATTTAATATTTTACGAATACCACACACAATTCATATAATTGAATCGTAACAATCGGCTGTGCCATAATTAGTGAAAAACAATGTATACAGTTATTAATAAATTTGACAGATTGTCACTGTTGTATGTTGTATGTTGCGTTGTCGAGTTCTAAGACAAATTTTATATCAGTAATTATGGTGTACACCAATAATAACAAATTCGATATGATTAGCATTTATTGTCAGTGCAATTTTGACGCTGAGATGGCAGTCACGGTTTACGGAGATAGATTTCCAGATGCTCCGCAGCCAAATCGAACTATGTTTAGGAAGTTAGTTCAAAATCTAAAAACGCACGGTTCATTTTCAAAAAAAGTAGTAAGGCGAGCGCATGTTGCGGATAATGTAAGAAAAGTGAATAGAGTAATGAATTATGTTAACCAAAATGAGGAAACCTCTTTGAGACAAATTCAGAGAAACTGTCGCATAAAAAAAGACAGTGCAAGAAAAATATTGAAAAAAAACGGATTTCGATGCTACAAAATGAGAAAAGTTCAACATTTAAATGCGGGAGATAAGCTAAGGAGAGTAAGATTTTGTAGATGGTTATTAAATAGGAAAAGGAATGACGCGCTGATATGTAGCAAAATTCTTTGGTCGGACGAATCAAATTTTTCTAATAATGGATTTTTCAATAGAAATATGCATTATAAGTGGACACGAGAAAATACACATTGGTGCAGAGAGACTGCTTTCCAAGAAAGATTTTCTACGAATGTTTGGTTGGGTCTTTTAGGGACTAAAGTAATTGGACCTTATTTTTATGATGGCAAATTAACCGCTCGTAGATATCCTAATTTCCTGCAAAACGAATTTCAAGATTTTCTTTATAAATTAACAGTGGCAGAAAGATTAAATTATTCATATTTTCAACAAGATGGGGCTCCAACCTCACACTGCTGTAATATGTACAAATTATTTAAATCAAGTTATGCCAGATAGCTGGATAGGCACCTATGGACCCATTCTATGGCCAGCTCGATCACCAGATTACTCCCTTGGATTTTTTCGTCTGGGGTTACATTAAAGACAAGGTATTTCAAACTGCCCCTGAAAATATTGAGGACATCAAAACCAGAATTCGAAACGCATGTGAGGCAATTACTCCTGAAATGCTCCAAAATGTAATGCGTGACGTGTCTCGTAGAGCACGTTTATGTGTCAGAATGCATGGTGCACAATTTGAGCATTTGTAGTTAGAAAAATAAATACTCACAATTTCTTTTCAATATAGTAGTAGGTAGTACTGTTATACATAGTTTTTCGTTTTTTTCTTTGGATGTTCGTTTTGTACTTGTATTTTTATTTATGAGATATTTATTGGTTTGTATTAAATTGTAATAAATAATTACGGAATTATAATGATTATAAAGTGAATTTTTACTATTATGGCACAGCTGATTGTTACGATTCAATTATATGAATTGTGGTATTCGTAAAATATTAAATATTGACACTATCGGTTAAAATTTCTGTGACATGTTTTATATCGTTGGAATGAGAAAAAAATAACGGAATTAATGGCGTCATGGCCTACTTTGAGATATGTATTTTTCATTTTTGCACAATAGCGTATGTCAAAGCCAACTGCATTTTTCGATTTTTTTGTTACACGTTATTATTCTTATTGTCTTTGCCGTCAACTTTCATTCCTTTAACTTTTTTCGTATCTCCTCAAATAAGGAAGCTATAACCGTTTGTGGTTTTCCTATTTTTCAGGTTTTTGTAATATATCTCATAAAGTAGGCTATGGATTTCAAATTTCTTTTTACTGAAATATAGCTCACAAAAAATGGGATAACTGTTTCTAAAACTTTATTCCTTTACAATAGATATTAAGCGAGATATTTGGTGTGGCCCTCGTAAAATAGACAGTCTGTATAAGGCGAAATCGACAGCGGAGAAGGAGAAATTTTATAAAAGTGAAGAAGTTGAAAAGTGAAAAAGTGAGGTTAAATATCAAGTAAACAAAGTGTAAAGGTTATTTTGGTTAATTAAGAAGTATTGTATAGTCAGTAAATTATCAAATAATGTGTTAGTGGTTTACCCCTTGCTAAAATTATTTAGAACCCACGGATTCATATAGGGTGTTTCCTAAGAAGCGGAAACACGTAACAATATATTAAAACTAAATAGTTTTCAATCGTCACAAAAATCCATTGATTTTTCATACATTTTATGCTTTTATAACAATTAATTTATGAACGCCGTACAACATTTTTTAGTGTTTACGCTCCGAGCGACTTGCGCAGTAAAGACTTTATATATACAGGGTGTTCCTTAATGACGTGCCAATATTTCAGGGTGATTCCTTAGATCATTTTATGAAGAAAAGTTCGTATGAACATATGTCCGCAACGGCTTAAATTTTTTGCTACAGGGAGTTACATTTTTTTCCTAATCGTTATTTTTTTAATATCTCAGACAGTATTTTAGATATTATTTTCAATTTTGGTATGTGTTAATAGGATATAGAATCACACATTTTAATCAGAAACATTATTTTATCGCCCCACCGGTGGCTTCCCTGCGACAAGGTCCTCTGATATTTTTTACCAAAAAAGAGGTACACGCCACTGACATTTTTTCATATGAATATTTTTCCTGATTAGCCTGATCAATTCTACATGAAACTGGTCTCTTGCGTTTTTCTCGTCAGACGCTTCTTGATTGAAACAATTAAATTCAAATTGAAACTAACTACACAGGCACATACGGAGCGTAAACACTTAAACACGTTGTACGGCATTCATAAATTAATTGTTATAAAGGCATAAAATGTATGAAAAATAATATAATAATATATTAATTTTATGTCGTCACAAGATTTTTTCAAAAAATTAATTAATAAACAATTGACAGTCGTAAACGTAAAATGGTCTATATATCCGGTTCTAATTAACGGATCGAGGTCTATCTATGCTCAAAATTTTCTTTTTTTTATTATCTTTCATTTTCCGATAATTGCACTTTGATATAACGTTCCCGAGCCGAGTTATTCCAATCGTTTACTAAGCAAGTTTTTTAAAAACGTTGGCGGGGGTAAAAAAAGAAAAAAGGGGCAAAACCACACAGAAATGGTAATTTTTATCAATATTTATCGATTTCCAGGGGTGGAAAGTGCAAAAAGTGCCATGGAAAGTCGTATATCCTTAATAAACAAATTCATTTATTTGTTTCAACAATTGCGAGATATTGACACAGAAAGAAAACTATAAATTCTATTAACAAAATGCAACATTTTTACTACGATTAAATATCTGTATGACTTTTCGTTGAACAGGAAAAAAATTGTTAATTTAGGACCCTTAATTTGTTTATAACAGTTGAATGGTCAAAGATAAGAGGTTGCTACCATGTTGCTAACGACGCGTATTGAAAAATATTCATTCACTCATTCATTTTTCATACCTGAACTTTTTTTATCCAATGCACCGTTTCACAGTTTTCGTCAAAAAGTCAAAAAACATCAAGAAATGAGAATGTTCGCTAAAAACCATTGTTTTAAGCAATGAAGCATGTGTTTTATAATTTTTTTAATGTCACCATCGTGTTCAGGGCAATTTTTCCTATAAGAATAGTCGAGAAAATTGCTGCTTTAAATTTCTGACCAAAATCGATGATTTTGACCTTACGACGACCGGCCTACACTTTTTCATGCACACCATAATAAACAAAGTAATAAACGTATGAGAAAATCATTTTGCTTTATTTAATTGAATAATCGCGGTGTCAATATTCACTAGAATTAAATAGCTATTCGCACCCTCTGGGTAGTTAGCTATTTTAGGACAATCGCCACCGGTCTAGGAAGCGCCATAAATAAATTTCCGTACACAGCACATGTATCGTGTCAGAGTATAATTTCAGTGCTCGTTATATAAAACAACAACGGGGGCATCTGACACAGTTATATAATTTACCAAGTAATCTTATTACATAGTAGAGTGAAACGTATAGTTTACGATCAACTTTGCATACCTTTCTTGTTTGCCGAGAGATGAGATGAAGATACCACGCGGAAGAGCTCAATCCTGACCCCTGTGTACGTGCCCATTGATATGTCGCTCAAATCCATCAAGTCAGATATAATTTTTCTCTATATATCTTGGAACTAACTGATTTACTTTAACGGCAGAATTGCTGCCTTGATTGACAAATAAAAAAAACTTTAAACGTCTAATCGATACGAGTGGGTTTTACTGCAGTTAACAGTAATTTTAATGTAGGATGGCCAATTAAAAATATTGTTTACTTGTGGTAGAAATAGATTAACCATTTTTATTTCTGGAGGTTACGCACGCGATAAAAATATAATATTTGGTGCATAGCTCAGGCAAGTCGTACAAAAAGGACCGTGGGGCTCAAATAATTTTCAACCAATTTACAAGGTACTTAGATCGATTGATTAGCAGCAGCGAGAGCCAAGCGGCGCTTGGTGTAGGAATATGAGATGGGAAGTATAGGTGTTTGAGAGATGGTTCTTTTAAGTTTCCATCTTAGGCGGGGGCGACTTTGAATCTGAAATCCTTTTAAATATTATAATTTTTTGCTTAAATATAGGTAAAAAATTCATAAATAACAACCCTCGAGTCTTTATATATTCAAAGATACAAAACATGTTTTTTTTTATTGCAAAATAGAAAGCGGATACCCATTATTTTTTTTAGTTTTTCTTTTTTTTAAGCAGTTCCTTGGCTTTGGGCTAGGTCCATTCAGCCACGATTAGTTTGTTATTTTATCTAACCTAAAACAAAAAAAAACAGACAGTACTTGAAGCAACAAGGGAAAATAAACTGGGACACACACTTCAAGATGCCGTTCAAGGCGACTTTTTTTTATTACAAGGTAGGCAATAGTTTTTCTTAAATATCTCATGAAATTAGCCTCTAATCGACTCGAGGTAAGTGTGCTGATCGAATTTGTTCCTAAGAAAATTTACTGCAAGGATAGGCCATCGCGAAAATTCGCAAAACTTGTTTACTATTCCAAAATTAGCAATAAAGGTGAAAACAAATTAAAGATATTCAGATTGCAGTAACTACAGAATTGTCATCGAAACTCGATGAAATTTTGGGAAAGGATAGCCCTTGGGACGCCTAAATAGTGCGCGCAACCCCGACTGCCCAATTCAAAATAGCGGCCTATCGCAAATCCCCAAAGTTGAAGAATTGAAAAGCTGCCGTTCCAACAAAAAAAAAACGGATCGACATGAAACCAATTGGAAGCGGTTGAATTGACCAGCATCTTCGATTGAACCAAAATTCAGATTTTTTCATAAATAAATAACGAAAAAATTGTCGTTGCTGGCGATCGTATCTCAGCGAATTATCACTTTAAAGATTTATTACCAAGTGCATTAAATTGCACTTAAAAAAGCATGAATAAAAAAGTTTTTTTTAACACCAATGAGAGCCGAGAGCGTACATTTTTACGTTTTTATCGATAACAACCGGTCTAATCAATATTGGTATGATGCAACTAGAACGCTTTATTTACTTGCACATTTTTTTTTCGATCTATTTTGATCAACTGTGAAAGTATCGATTAATGAGCGCGCAAAAACGTACGATACGAAAGACGGCCGAGAGAGAAGGGTGCGGTGACGTCATGGCGCGCTGTCGCTGCAGCCGCGCTCGGCTTTCGTAGACTCTTGTTGCAAATTAGATTACTCGGCTTAAGCCGGTCCCACACACATCGCGAGTACTAACAAGCACAAACATTTCCGAATATGTTCAAGTGCCAGCAACAAGCCATCGGAGCGCCCAGTCACATGTCGAGTACTAACGAGCACAAACATTTCCGAGTATGTTCAAGTACGAGAAACGAACTATGGGAGCCCCCAGAAAGAGACGCCTTGCACTTTGCAGTCGCACATTCTCGTGAGTTGCCCGCCTTTCTAAGTAGTTTTGTCAGCTGTTTACTATCGACGGGATTTGAACGTTGAAACAATATCAAAGCCAAAACCAGGAACGAAAATTCACTAATTAAAAGCTGTGCTGCGTACGTTGTGGTATAGACTCGCAATTGATACGATGCGTGTGGCAGCAGCGCGCCCATCGATTTTATTGCAGAGAAGCTTATCGTATCCTTTATTATTTTCACCTTTATTGCTAATTTTGCAACAGTAAACAAGTTTCGCGAATTTTCGCAATAGTCTATCCTTGCAGGAAATTTTTTAGGAACAAATTTGATCAGTATCCTTACCTCGAGTCGATTAGAGGATTATTTCACGAGATATTTAAGAAAGACTTTAAAAAACAGGGTTCCGCTTTCTATTTTGCAATAAAAAAACATGTTCCGTATCTTCGAATCTATTAAGGCTCGAGGGTTGTTATTTATGAATTACTTCCCTCGCATACCGAAGGGAAGTATTGTATTCGAGAAAAAAATCACCCTCCGAGATTTTTTCGGATTTTCAAGTTTCAGAAGATTACGAAAATACAGTTTTTTCAATTCTGTCAGTCGGCCTGTCTGTCTGTCGGTCTGTCTCTATGTCTGTCTGTCAGTCTGTTGGTGCAATAAATAAAAAAATTAATTGACGGAGAACAGTCAAATTTGGTAGGTAGCTGACGCCACTGCCACCGAAGAAATGGTTAGACTTTCATTGGAAAATATACAGGGTGGACCGTCTAATAGATAATGGAAGAAATTTTTTTCGCGCAAATTTAAAATTTCCGTATTTTGTGACATTCTAAACCTATTTCAAAATAATTTTTTTTTTTTGAAAATTTAAAATAGAAAAAAATTTTGAAATTTTGAAAATATTTTACAAAATGGACGACGGAAAAAATTTTTTGTTTGCTCAAATTTAAAATATCATTCTAAACATGTTTAAAAAAATACACTTTTTTTAAAAATCAAAAAGAAAAGAATTTTGAATTTTTTTTATAAAATGGATGGAAAAAAAAATGTTTTTCCTCAAAGTTAAAATTTTCACGTTTCATGATATTCTAAACATATTTGAAAAAAAATTGTTTTGAAAATTAAACATTAATTTGTGCAGTATATACTTTCTTTTAGCAGAGTATTATTATTAAAAAAGAGCACTTTACCAGTAATTTTTAAATATTAATCTCATATAAACTGTGTTCTTTTATTATGACACCTCAGTTTACGCCCAATTTTCTGACCTACAGATCGAGTGTTAATCGAGTTCTTTTCGCGTTACATAAAATTCATGTGCCGATAAGTTTCCAAATCCAAACAAACCATTTAGCTCTCGAACTATTTTGCTTATGTTTCAAATGCTTCGCGTTTTAGTACCATTCAAAATCTAATAACTCAATTATGTAATCTTGGCAAGAAAAATGCATATTATTTGGATTCACAGAAATCATGAGGGCGTGCTAATGTGTCAAATCAGCAAACAAACATGTGAAAACTCAACAAAATAGCACATCCTCGGCATATCCATAATTAACTTAAGTCGGAAGATTACCACGCAACGATTCAACACAAGTACTAATGGTAATGACTTTCCAACTCGGCTCTTGCAAATCCCTGGACGCTTTTTCGCAGTGCTAATTAACTCGTTAGTCGTTACTTTTCAGATTCGCTTTGAGGCTCTGAGCAACTTCGATGTTTTTTCACAATAAAATTGTTTGCATGTGGTTAATTAGGTGCCGATGGAAGTACACCTGTAAATCTTGTCCCTCCATAAAATCAGTTATTGGAATGCGTTTGTAAATCATGTGTCGTTATTATTTATGGTATTCGGTGCAAATGGACCGAGAACGATGGTATGGCGAGGAAATAATTTACGCTACAGGAATAGTACAGTACCTATAGGCGCAAAACTTAGTATGAATGTCATACGTTGGAAAATATCCGGAATTATACTTGTTAAGAAAGCCCAGCAAACACTTTTGTTAAAATTGGCTCCAAATCCACTTGGAAAAGGACAAATTTACTTATTAAAGTAATTATGACGTAGAATTGACTGGAAAAATAGACTTTCGATAAAAATTTACCAATTAGTCGTAATTTAGATTTCAGCTTACGTAAATAATACCAATTAATCTACCTCATACACAATGTTCTTTTAAAATAAATTTAACGAAAGCAGCGAGTGAGAAACTACTAAAAAAATTTACCAAAAATGACCTCAAGGATAAATTTCTAATAATGCCGAAATAGGCAATATAATTGGGTAGTATTTACCTTTATAGCGACTAAAAATATTTCTAATAGTCGAATATCTTACTAAGTGGATTTTTATGGAAATCCTACGTAACGTATACCTAAATAGCAACCTATTTGGTCACTTTTATTACACTCCTTTAAAAGTAATATTTGAAGTAATATTAGGTCGAGAATGTTGATAAATTCTACCTAGCTTATCTACCTGATTTCAACTGTTAAACTGACCTTAAAGTTACTCTGAACAAATAAATTTTGAACCTCTTGGTAGCAATAACTTGGCCTATCGACCTCAAAGTGAATTTAGCTATAAAATAGTAATTCAGAAGATAACCCCCGTCTAACCTATTTGTAAAATTCATATTATTTAGGTTCTTTTAACAATTTGGTAGGTGATTTAGTTATTATCTAAAAATTATTTCAGTCATTAAAAGAAGCTATTAAAGTAGTATAGTGGATAATTCGTGGTGCCAATATACAAATGAAGTGTGCCAAAAGTAAAAAACCGCTGCCTAAGGAATCACTACTTCCATATCCAGATTTTCCATCTAAGTCCCTTTAATGGAAAACATCTTGACTATATTTGTACTCTAGTATGTGGAAATAATTGGTCATAGAAATTTAATAAAAAAAAAGTGGGTTGGCCAGGCTCCAGCCGAGCCTCATGACTTTTCGGGCGCTGCCGAATACCAAGACAACTTCATAGAGCTCCACTATGACATTTTCGGTTCACACACTAGTTAATACTAGAAGAGTTAAAATGTACACATAATAGGTAGAATTTACCAATACTACCTGTATATTCAAAAATAAGGTAACATAAATAGGTTATATATTCTTACAAGTAATTATTTGATATAACATCTGAGTTAATAACACTTTCAATAGGTAAATGTCAACCAATATGTCGTAAATTTTAGGGTAATTTGATAATTTCTATCTAGATATAAAATACGTAGATTTTCGTTTTAACATTTTAACTTTGAGATCTGATTAGCACAAGACGCCATATTTTCTCAGCGCAGTTAAAATATTATTTCAAATTGAAATTTGTAATGAGTGTATATTTAAACGAACTGAAGAAAAGTTAAAAAAATACATAGTTATACATGTAAACTCATATTAATTTAACAAGTATAGCATACTTTCGGCTCAAACTATTTCTATATTTTTTTCATTTGGTAATAGGAATTTCTTTATATATGAATATTTTGGAGGCGCATTATTATTTTACGAAGTACTGTTGCTATTATTCACAAAAAAAAAAATCGGCGCATTCATTTCAACAAGTGAGAACTGCAAATACTTTCCTTATAAATTGGATTTATTTAGGTACCGACATTAATTTTGTATCGTTTTTGTGAGTTAGGTATCTCTTTAGTTTTGTAAGTGACTGACAACAATATTCCGACTACTTATAGAGAAAAATACCAAAGTACAAGTAATAAGTATCTTATTTTTTCCGCTTGGTGTCATTTTTCAATTTCACATACGTCCGTAGAATCTACCTAAAAATAGCCAACTTGATGTCGAACTGACGTTGAATTTAAATAGAATTCACACAGGTATTGGTAACCAAACATACTGTGCGATTACAAGTACGACTTATGTGTAATTTTACCAATTTTAGTTAAATAATAATAATAATAGTTTATTGTGTAAAATATACATATTGGACACAAAAGGTTAGCAGTACAGTATGCACTGATGTAAAAACTACTAACCTAAAAAAAAAACATATTATATAAAAACCTACTGTAAACACATACTTTAAAACATATTAAAATTTATATTCAAATCATTGCTTAAAATCAGAGTCTTAAGTTGTTTTTTTAATGTATTTTCAGACATAAAGTGGTACTGCTTGGGCAGATTATTGTAAACGTACATTGATATATATATGTAAAAGATGAACGAAATATTTCATATTTAGATCGTAGTGTATGTAAGTGGTCGTTAGTATATCTCAAATTCCGATTGTGAACAGAATTTCTCATGAGAAGTTTATCAGATAGATAATCGGGTTTTTTCAATGTGATCACTTTGTATAGCATGGAGGTGAAGTGCACGAAACGCCGTTCATTTAATTTTAGTAAATTTAACTCTCTAATGTAAGGTGTAACATGTTCATAAAACGAACTATTGGTAACAAATCTGACACAGATGTTTTGTATTTTTTGTAGTTTATATGCTTCTGTTCAGTTGATATACCTTAATTTCGACGTCGTCTTATTTTCCACTTAGTCGATTCCACGTAGCGTCAATGTAAATTTTACCAAAACATGGTTAATTCTAATTTTGCGACTAAGTTTATTTTATGTAATTTAGGTAGCCTTGATGTCAAATAATACCTAAATGTTTGCTGGGAGGCAACCGCAATAATACCCCGAATTTTAGATCTATCGCTATTATCAAAAACTGCCAAAATTCTTGAGACCATGAAAACACCTCTAATTACATGAAAAATCACATTACCCGACCAGAAAAGATACGAGGTTCAAAATCCGCGACGACTCGGTCGCCATACCCCTGCCCCCGCGGATAGATCTAGGAGGATCTGCCCCCTTCATTTTCCTTACATTTCGACATAGTATCCATCTCCACCAACAGTTTCCCCACAGCCCCCGCCAGAGCTTATATACTTTCGTAAAAATTAGAAATATAGCATCCTTAGTTTCGGAAACCGCTGATCCGACGTTGGTCGACGACGGCGTATAGTCCTACACGGCTCGAAACGACGTTCCTCGAGTTTATCGCACGTCAATTCATATTTCCGCCTATCCGCCGTCCGTTACTGCCCTAATGGTGGTGAGGGCGGGTCGACCCCCTCACCTGACCTCCTCCAACTACCCGACAACGTCCCGAAATCTGTTTCACTCCATCTCTTTCGGTTCATGCTCCACGGCCCCGTCTCTATAATTCGGGGAGCGGAGGGACCGATTCGTCCAAACTCGACACATCCATATAGAACTCGTCTCCAAAAAGCCAACGTACTTCTTTGTTTCGTTCTCCGACCGTTTACAGCCGTACTGGACGTACCCCCGAAGTTGGAATGTTTAACTGTTTTGAGGTTAGGTTGAAATAGCAAATTGACTAATTTTGACTTTAGATTCGGTTTCAGCGGGCTAAAGTACATAGGAACACAGTAGTATACAGGCCAATCAATTTTTTACTCTTTGTGTACCTGTACAAGATATTTTAAAGTGAGTGCTTTAAACGGGTAAAGAATTGAGCACTTAGGTAATGCTGTAACCGTATGATTTTCTTTTTTAATCACTAGTTAATTTCAGCAACAAAATGTGAAAGTATCCATGGTTTAAACATGAACATAAACACACCACATATAGTAGACAACCTCCGAATCCAAAACCTAGGCTATCCGAAAGGGGGTTACACATTTTAAAAAACACAAACAACATCCATTACCCACCAACATTGCCAGTGCCGGAGCTGGGTATCGAACCCAGTACGCGACAGACAGTCTGACTAAGCGCGGTGCCCGCCACTAACACGATTAACCGGCTGATCAACCATGCCATAACTTCTTTATCAGTTGCAAGACTTAATTGCCTACTGCAAGACATCACGTTACATTTCTCGATGTTTAGAGGTACATTATTTGCAATACATCTATTATTAACATTTCTAACGTGGCATGTAGTCGAGCCCTATCACCACGTTACTCGATTTCGGTATAAAATTTCACGTCGTGAATTGCATCAGAATACCGACACTTATAAAGGAAGTTATATCATTCAGAAATATATGGAACAAATAGGTCTTAGTATTGAGCCCTGCGGCACTCCTGGTAGAATCTCTATACAGGGTGTAATTAGTTTCATGTCATTAAAAAAACTGGTGGTAGGGAAAGACAAAACAAACAAAAAAAACCTTATATAACATGGGGGTCTAAAGCACATAGTTTTGAAAAAAAAAAAACAAAAATTTCCAAAATAACATAGTTTGAGAACTGCTGGCATATTGGCGTAAGCTTTATTTCCTCGCGACTTGTCGCACATGATACTCTGTCATTCCTGCAAATAAGTATACCGACAAAGCAGTTAAAAGCGACCGACAGAGGACACCGCCTTGTTTTTTGCTTCTTCGCGGCCAAATTATCTTATTACGCGTGCTATACTCTCCCTTATAATCTCAAGTAATACTTTCAGTTTGTGCCCTTACTTGGTAAAGAACGTACAAACGACGCGACCTACCCGTTCCTTGGTTTTGTCTGTTGGTTTTGTTCTTTTTGAATTTTGTGCCACTTATGGTAAGATTTATTTTATTGACTTATCGTTCAAGTCGTTAGTACTTGGTTACGTAAGACACTACTTCTCGTTCGTGCTTTTTGTGTTACTTTTTGGATTTTGGACCAAGTTTTCATTTTTGTTTTCTTTATTGATAACGTAATACACAGTTTAGTGTGGTGTTTTAAAACGCAGATTTTGGACATTATGGGAGATTACACTTATCCACGTGTTGAACGGAGTGCATATGTCCTTAGTTCGACGTGCCGAAATGTGTATACGTGGAACTGGAGGTCATTTCGAACAATTTTTGTGAAAAATTCAAAAGAATTGTTCAGTTCTTGGGTGTTACCTATTGGGCATTAAAGGTATGATTATTATTATTATTATTATTATTATTATTATTATTATTAGTATCTTCTGTCTTGTTTTGATCTGTTTATTACTGTTTACATTGATTTTCATAGAGACCAAAGACTCGATTTTTAGTTTTCGATACCTGATTGGGAAAAATTATGCGCTCAATTCGTTAAAAAATCAGATTTTTTCCTAACTTAAATTACACAACTATTTTTTTGTTATCGTATCTCAGACGTCTAACTGTTCGTTTTCCAATTTCATAAAATAATTACTAATTTTTAAAGCTTTTAACACAATGGCACAAATGTTAATAAACCACTTTTATTTGCGTTGTGCCGAAAGAGAAGGAATTATTTACATTTTCATAATTAGTGATATAAAAAGTTCGGTACAAGTAATCCCATCAAAGTGCCGCACTTCTTCCGGCGGGGACACAAGTCGGGCATTACAGTTTTTTATTATTTCTAATATTCGGAACTATAACATCCATTGACCCTGAAAAACAATGATTTTCAAATGTTTTCTACCTTAACATTCGAATTTTAAACCTAGGTCAGTTTTTTCAAAGTGTCCCTAGAGAAAAAAGTCATATAGGTTTTTTGTTTGTCTAGTCGGTCCCTATTACCAGTTTTTTTAATGACCTAAAACTAATTACACCCTGTATTTTCAGACTTACATCGATGATAGTGTACGTATCGAGACTACCTCTTCATTTTGTCTAGATCTTGTCTTGAATTCAAGAAAATTCAAGACAAGAGCAGAAGTTTCAAAACAAGGCGAGAGTCTTTGTTTCAGGAATCGAGACATCTTGCCAAATTTTTAAAATTCCTTGACAATGTCTTAATGAAAAATATCGCATAATATTAAACGCCTATCGGAAATATGCATAGCCCTTATGTATTGTAAATTTTATTTAGAATATTATGAATGAAGGACCAAGTATTTGGTGGACAAATGGGAAAACCGCGGCGCGTGCGGGATGTCAAGGGTGGTTTTTGAGGG
Organism: Stenurella melanura; assembly: GCA_963583905.1. Classification (NCBI taxonomy): domain Eukaryota; kingdom Metazoa; phylum Arthropoda; class Insecta; order Coleoptera; family Cerambycidae; genus Stenurella; species Stenurella melanura. The sequence continues at coordinate 5,789,282 of OY757309.1, forward strand.
TGAAACTTCCGATTGCGTCTTAAGAGCTCTTTTACTTCTGAATAGTAGCCATCTTGCGTGCATACTTTCAAAACGGCAAAATATTGTTATGAATTACACCCCCTTGGAACTGGAGATGATACGCCTATGCCTACTAATTGTAACTGGAAGCAAGCAGAAAGAAATGGACTTTTCTGGAATGTGGTTGGAGAAGATTCTTGATTGTTTCTAGATGGATCTAGAGAGTCAAATTCGGAGTATATAAGGCGCGATTACCAGCGCGGAAGGGGAAGTTTTATTAAGAAAGCAGTTTATAAAAGTGAACAAGTTGAAAAGTGAAAAGTGAGGTTAAATCAAGTAAACAAAGTGTTATTTCGAATTTGAAGTATTGTATAGTCAGTAAATTGTTAAATAAAGTATTAGTGGTGTTTATCTCTTGTTGAAATTATTTGGAACCCACGGATTCACACAGGGTGTTTCCTAAAAGGTGGAAAAAACGCTACAATTTAAATCATTATTTCTAATGTAAATGGACTATATCAACGCTGGAGCTACCCTCACCTGGCATCCCCTTCTGCCAAGTCAAGAATCCGCTACTGACGGCGTTACATAAAATGGGTTCCTATGGATAATATTTATATTTATGTGCAAACAGTTGAATAATGTGCACTCCGAGGCCGTAAACGTTACCTGCACCACAGGATGTAATTAGCTGTGGATTGTGCACGTCTCGTAAAAGAGTATGTGCAGAAATATCTAGATGAGATATAGGCTCACAAATTACACAGATTGCGGGTTAGTGCCCTTCTAATAACTGACTTATTACTATTTTATACCCGGAACGAACGGAACGATCAATTATATGCATCGTATCGGCCACGATCAGCGTTTCGGTTTTCTAAATTGAATTTAATTAATAATTTGACGTCCGATCACGCGAACGTTATAAAATTATGTAATAATAAATGATATCAAATTAGAGAGTTATGATGTATTTGCTGTCAATTAAGTGTTAACTGGTTTTTATACCTGTGCCAGAGCATCGCTGACTGATACTAATTGACTCAAGCTATGGAAAACGGAAATAATAACGAAATGTTTATTTATTTGAAATGGTGAAAGAATCCGTATACATTTACAATATAATAATAATTGGTAATCATTCCAAGGTTTCTCTGTCTGTTTCATTCACTTTCTTTGAATCTGGATGACCCCTTCATCAGAATCGCTTGATTTATAACAAGAGCAAGAGACACGCAAATACAACTACTTCCGTACGCTCTGAGACCAGTAATTGCCCTGGGAGGAGTGAAGTGCCTATTACACATGTAATCCGAGCTAAACAATACTAAGTATGAAAAACACAACCTCTATTGTCAGAATAAAACCGAAGACTCTCATTTTAGTCGAGTCAATGAAGGAACGCACAAGAATAGAATCGATTTTAAAAACTTTTTAAAAATGTTTGTTATATTATTACATCCGCCTGTGGGACTCAAGTATTTATTTATAATAATTTATTTTCCAAACAAAATAACAAGAACAAAATATCAATTTCCAAATAACGGACATAACATCTACATTATACATATACAGAGTGTCCCAGCTCTATTTAGACAAGCATTTTCTGGAAAACGGTGAGACATAGAAGGAAATATACTGTGTTGAATCTGCGGTTGCTTCCTTGTGGAGTATCTTGTAATATTTAAATTATGTAGAAAATATAATATTGTTACGTATTTCCGCCTTTTTAGGAAACACCCTGTACAAATCCATGGGTTCAAAATAATTTTAACAAGGGGTAAACCACTAACACTTTATTTAATAATTTACTGATTACACAAACCAACTTTTTCAATGTTTATATTTACACTTTGAATTTATAACCTCACTTTCGCTATTAACTTCACTTTTGTAAAACTTCCCCTTCTCCGCCGTCGATTTCGCCTTATATATATATATATATTCCAAAATTGCCTCTAGATCCATCCAGAGATTTCCAATTCCAGAACAATAAAGAACTCTAGAGCATCTACAAGCTTCCAGAATAGATGATGGCATGTATTCTTGGTTGCCTAACCATTGGTACTTAATTAATTTCAGCCATTACTATCACGGGCGTATCAGTCTCCAGTTTCAAGGGGGTGTAATTCATAACAATATAAGTAACTAATGGAAACATTAAAAAGCATATTATCTACATAATTTAAATAGAAGGACATGTTAAATGGACAAGTTATTCTGTTTAAAAAGATACATTTAATAATTTTATTTTCAATGTACAAGGCGTCTTAAAAAGGGGCAGGTTATGCAACGTTATTTTTTCAAACGAAACACCCTATATATTTTTATATTTCTGGATGGAAAATATAGGTTTTTCAATTCCGTCAGTCTGTCTGTTTGTCTGTCTGTTGGTGCATTAACTAAAAAACTACTTGACGGAGAGCAGTCAAATTTGGTGGGTAGTTGACCCTACTGTCAGCGAGGAAATCGTTAAACTTTCACTGGAAAATATACAGGGTGGACCGTCTAAACGGAATGGTGAAAAAAAATTTTCTTTTGCTCAAATTTAAAATTTCCACGTTTCATGGCATTCTAAACCTATTTCAAAAAAAATTGTTTTGAAAAATTTTTTACCAACATTTTTGAAAAAAATGTTACCATTAAAATAGATGAAAAAAAAATTATTCCATGTTCAAATTTAAAATTTCCACGTTTAATTGCATTCTAAACCTACTTAAAAAAAAAAAAATTCCAACATTATTGAACAAATTTTTTTCTACTAAAATAGATGAATTTTTTTTTCTTTCTTCAAATTTGAAATTAACACGTTTTATAGTGTTCTAAATCTATTTTTAAAAAAATTAGAGATTTTCTTTACCATTTTAAAAAAAATTTACCACTAAAATAGATGGAAATTTTTGTTTCTTTGTTCAGATTTAAAATTTCCACGTTTCCATGGCATTCTAAAACTATTCATACAAATTAAAAATGTTTTTGAATAATTTTTTAAAAAATTTGAAAACATTTTCAATCTATTTATTACTACTTACTATAGAATAGATGGAAACATTTTTTTTGCTCAAATTTAAAATTCTCAGGTATCATGACATTCTAAACTTATTTCAGAAAAAAAAAATTGAAAATTTGTTTCACCAACATTTTTGAAAATTTTTTACCACTAAAATAGATGGAAATTTTTTTTTATTTGCTCAAACTTAAAATTTTCACGTTTCGTGGCATTCTAAACCTATTTAAAAAATCGGTAAAGTTATTTCCACAGAACTTCCCTCGTTATTTGTGCATGACAGTCACTCAAAAAATTATTAATTACGAAATGACATTGGGAATAATAATCGGAATATAATTATTGGTATTATTACAAAGAAAACCTGATAACTTTTGGTCAAAAAAATATACAGAGTGTTCATCCAACAGCAAAAGTTCAATATACTAAATAACAGGTGCCAAATATGGAAGGCTTGCGCAAATACCTTTATAAATGTCCACCATGACTCAATTATTTCTTGGGATGCCATTATTCAATAAAAGTATATAATAGGATATGCCAAATATTATTGCCATCTCTCACATTCTCAATCCCACATTCACGTAATGGAGTGGAAGTATAGTGGTGATTAAAATATAGAACAAATTTTCAAAAATGTTTGCTGTCTATTCTAGTCTTAAATTTTTTTCCAAATTGGTGAAAATATGTTGCAATTTTTTTTTCCGAAATAGGTTTAGAATGTTATGAAATGTGGAAATTTTAAATTTGAGCAAAAAAAATATTTCGTCTATTCTATAATGGTGATAAATAGTTTACATAAACATGTTTTCATTTTTTTTTAAATTTTTCTAAAACATTTTTAAATTTGTTTTAATAAATTTGGAATGCCATGGAAACGTGGAAATTTTAAATCTGAAAAAAAAATTCCATCTATTTGTGGTAAAAATTTTTCAAAAATTTTTAAATTTTTTTTTATTTTTCTTTAAATAGATTTAGAACGCTATGAAACGTGGAAATTTTAAATTTTGAGAAAAAAAAAAATTCATCTATTTTGGTGGTACAAATTTTTTCAAAAATGGTAAAAATTTTCAATTTTTTTTTTCTTTTAAATAGGTTAGAATGCCATGAAACGTGGAAATTTTAAATTTGAACAAAGAAAAAATTTTTTTTTAGTGGTAAAAATTTTTTCAAAAATGATTGAAAAAAATTTTCAAAAAATTTTTTTTTTCCTGAAATAGGTTTAGCGCGTCATGAAACGTGGAAATTTTAAATTTGAGCAAAAAAAAATTTTTTTCACAATTTATTCCGTTTAGACGGTCCGCCCTGTATATTTTTCAGTGAAAATTCTACCAGTTCTTCACTGACAGTAGGGTTAACTACCTACCAAATTTGACTGCTCTCCGTCAAGTAGTTTTTTAGTTAATGCACCAACAGACAGACAGACAGACAGACTGACGGAATTGAAAAACCTATATTTTCGGAATCTACGTGTTCTGAAACGTCAGAATCCGAAAAAATCTCGGAGGGTGATTTTTTCTCGAATACAATACTTCCCTATGCGAGGGAAGTAAAAATATATATAATTTTTAAATTTGTAAACTGTTTTTACCACTACTATAGAACAGAAGGAAACTTTCCTTTTTGCTCAAATTTAAAATTTCTATGTTTCATGACATTCTAAACCTATTTCATTTTGAAAATTTTTTAAAAAAATGACACTTTTTAACCACCACTATACTTCAACTCCATTACGTGAATGTGGGATTGAAAATGTGACAGATGGCAATAATATTTGGCATATGCAGCTATTATTCTTTTATTGAAAAATGTACAGGGTGGTCATCCCAAGAAATAATTCAGTCATGGTGGACATTTGTAAAGGTATTTCCGCAAACCTTCCATATTTGGCACCTGTTATTTAGTATTGAACTTTGCTGTTGGATGAGCACTCTGTATATTTTTTTGACCAAAAGTTATCAGGTTTTCTTTGTAATAATAGCAATAACTATATTCCGATTATTATTCTCAATGTCATTTCGTAATTACTAATTTTTTAGAGTGACCGCCAAGCACAAATAACGAGAGAAGTTCTGTGTAAATTCCTTTACCGATTTTTGATAATACTTATGGACGCGTGTATATGGGAACCATTTAAACGTAAATGAAGTGAGATGCGACAGTAGTAAATCTCTGTCAGTCCACCGCGACAGTTAGATTAAACGATAGATCAAAGATAAACATTCAAACATAAATACAAATGTTCTAAATTACAGTCGTCAATTGTTTATACTTTTGGTTTTATAAATATTTTTTAACGTGGCCTCAAAAAACCGCGAAACTTAAAAAAATATGGCCAAATATGCATTTCCGGAACTTTTAAATGGCTTAAATCGAAAGAGCACCCTTGAAAATATCGGATAGGACATTTTGGACGTTAAAAGGTTAACTGCAACCTATTTACCTGAGAGTTTCTAGGTTAAATATTTTCAGTTCTAGAACTGTTTTTTCCACGGATTTTCCGCGCGTCAGCGTTCATATTTACAAGCACTGGACTCACACAACAGTGGCCATAGAAGGTTCGCATTAAAAATGTCAAACAAAACAATGTTGTCATAGTATTATCAGTCGTGGCCTACTGAGTAGTAGGTAATCGCCGCGCTGTCATTAGTAACCATAAACATCTAGATAGAAGTTTCACATCAAAAATGTCAAACAAAACAATGATGTCATAGTATCATCAATCATAGCCTACTGAGTAGTAGGTAATTGCCGTGCTGTCATTAGTAACCATAAATATCTGGAGCATACTTAATCGCCGATAAATCAAAATATATTACAGTTGTACCTACCAAAGCATATACAGAGTGTTCCTTAATGACGTGCTAATATTTAAGGATGTGATTCCTTTGGTCATTTTATGAAGAAAAGTCATATGAACGTATGTCCGCAACGGCTTAGAATTTTTGCTACAGGATGTTGAATTTCCCTGAAATATTAGCATGTCACTAAGGAACATATTTTAAATCAGGAAAAAAAAGATCTAAAAATCACCCTCATTTTTATATGACGTGATATTCGCAGGCTATTGTTCCCAACAAACATTTCTACTAACATGCGGTGACCATTAGTTTTATAAAGGGTCTATAAGTGTAACAGATTTGTATAATCATGTTACCAAGTTTTATACTGTTACTAAAGTAGTTGCGGAGTTATATAAGTGTTTTATAGCATGACTATTACCTACAGGTCTATAAGATGGTAACATATATATTTCCGTTACTACATTATAAAACTTAAAGTGGTTGCTACCAAATGGTATATAATAAAGTTATATAAGGGTAACAATTACAACATTATATAATTATTAATTGTTTAGGTTTATAGTGGTGTTAGTTGTTACAATTATATACATCAGTTACAGATAGTAACAATGTGCAACCTTTATATAACTCAAGAGCGCCAGTAGATACTATAAAACTTATTAGTTGATTATAGGTTATGTTTTGTAAAGTAATTGCCAAGAGCAAACAAAATGTTTAATAATGAATTCGGCATTACAAAATTGGAAGAAAATAAAATACAGCAGCACATTTCACCGAAAAATTTAAAAAAACTTTTCAATCCTCTTGAATTCAGTTCCAAAAAATTATACCTTTGAAATTTAAAAAACTGAAAAAGAATGAAAGAACTGCAGGACTGGAAGTCAAACGTTCTGGTGGACAATATATAGAAAACGTTCCTTTTGGCAATGAAAAACAGAATAATATCACGGTTGATAATGTTGATAATGACACTGAGGAGGTCACAAGTAAGAAAAAGCGGCTTACTGCTGAACAAGAAGAGGTTAATACTGTTGAACATTATGAAAACAGAGATAAGTGGTTTACTGAACTAGAAGATGATGATGAGTTTTCTCAGTTGCATGATTTGGAAACAAACGATGAGAAAAATGAAAAGATGCGTGACGAATTAAGAATGTGGGCAAATATGTTTAATATAAAGCAGAACGCTTTAAAAACACTATGTAACATTTTTAATAAACGTTTGTCAAATGTTTTGCCGAGAGATCCTAGGACATTGCTGCAAACGCCTGTGATTGGTTGAAAATTAAACAACAATTGTTTCAGCCAAGGGCATGCCAAATCACCATTATTTACACGAATTAATCGCAAAAAATTGTCTACTGATGGTGTTATAAGATTACCAAGAGGTGCCTAATAAAATTTAAAGATATGTAATATTTCAAACAGTTGTATTAAAGTAACCAATATTTATAGCAAAGCTTAAAGTTATATTACATTTCTTAAAATACATTAACTGTTGATAATAAAACATCGACCATAAGTTTGGCAGCCATCTTACGGCAATGAGTAATCCTTATTTAAAATTAAAAAATGTGTATTAAAAACTCAAAATTTCGTAACAAATGAAGTGTAATTAGTCATAATTGCATGTACATTTCTATAATAATTTCTAAAAAAATATGTCATTGAAATTTTCATATATTTTTTTTATTTAATTTTTTTTTTAATTGCTTAATATTTTAGAGGCCCACAGTTTTTTCCGAAGTATAAGGGTCATATTTTACAATAATAATTTATTCGCACCAACATTTGATCTTTGTGGATGTCAGAAGCCAATTTAAAAAGTAAATTTAGTAACACGCACCTTTATCAGTGCAAAATTTCCACTATACCCATGTAGGTACTTACATCATTTAATTTCATTACCACATTATTCTTGTGTCAGTTGGTATAGGATCTCTAGAAAAGAGACGAGACATTATAAATGAGAGAGAGAGGTGGTAATGACAAGTGGTAACGGATATATTTCTGTCACCAATATTTATGGAAAATGGTTATATAAAAAAGTGATATAGCAGTTACTGATCTGTTTGTGTTACTCACTGTTCTGCAACCTTGAGGTCTATAGCGTGACTAAATATTGGTGTCTGCTACCTTTATATAATTCTCCATTTAAGCGTTATAAGCGGTTTATAGGAGTAACAGAACTATTCCCAGTCTTGCATTATATCACTTGAATGTATATAACTTGGTTTCGGTAATAGGACGGTTACTCTTATAAAACAAAAAATGTTTGTTGGGTTCTTTTACTTGTGTTTTAGAAAATATAAATGCAATCCTATAACTTCCATATTTCACTTTTTTTTTAAACGCTGAAAACAAAAGAGTTAAGGGAGGAGGTCAACTTTTAATGATAAACCCTATATTGTACATACGGATCGAACTGAGAACCGGCTTCCTTTCCAAGTTTTATCGGATAAAAATATTATTTCTTGCCTCAAACTATCAAACGCCCTATTTAATTCTGTCATTCGTTTATTAATAAGGTCCGTGAAAGTATCCGATTATTATTTTTTGTTAAACTGAATAATACTGAAAAATAAAGAACACGTTTTAATTAACCACGAACAGTAAATACGAAAATAACTGATACTGTATGAATATTTAACTCATTGTTAATTCCTCTGGGGCATATTAATTAGAGGTAATAAGAGTTTAAGTGATACCTGCCGCGTTTATTTAGGTTATTTATGGAAATTTAATGGTGAATGATGGATGAGAAAGGCTCCTGTCGACCTTGATTTATTTAATTAGGTTAACTGATTAACCGTGTAATAGCCGAGTACAATTTTTTTAATGTGTATGTATTTTTGATGCCATTAAATTACTATTTGCGAAGTTAATAAGCGGAAAATTAGGTGTTTAAAAAGCAGAAATTCGTTCTAAAAGTTGCCTTCAGCGAAACGAATATGTAGCTCGAATCTGAATTTTCTATCAGTCTTAGTGAGTCTTTATCCAGGAGAATCAAAAGTTCAACGGCGGGTGGAGATAGTATAGCAAATTGTTGTTTTCAAGGCATTCAACAGACAGGACTGATTCAGTATACTAGTAAATTCCGAAGTAATGAATTTCTTTGATTCTTATTCTTTAATGCGTTTTTGGCATTTATGTCAGCCCGTCAGGTTGATCATAATTCAGTTTTTTCCTCGTTTTTTGATGCAAAGATTTCATTAATATTTTTACATATAGTTTTTCTTTTAATTCTCATAGATAGTTTTTTTCCGCTTTTACAAAAATATAAAGACTATGTTTCATTACTATAAGCAAACAAATAATAAATAATTCACTTTTAAACATGCATAGAGTATATAGGCTCCAATCCTTGTTAGCTAATAGATAGGTGAAGATCTGTTGTTTTTTATCAGTCAATGTCAAATATAAATATTTCATATTTATTCATGGATATTGCCTTGGTTTTGCATGGAACATCGTTATGAGTGGCTTTGTGCTTTTCTGATGAGCTTAGAATAAGGGCGAAAAACGTTTCAAAGGCTAAGCATTTCCAAGAAACTGAATGAGAGATTTTATGAAAATGTAATCCATTAGAATGAGAAAAATTTTAAAGACAAGGTAGGTAAACAAATTAATTTCAGGCCTCTGTTCTCATTTTTAACTGAATTTACATACCGTAGGGGGTCATGTAGATACTAGTCTGCTTAGCCGTACGGGACTATGTTGGATGCTAGTATTATAATGAGAATGTCAAATAAGAAATTGAACAAATTTGTTTCAGAATTTTAACTTGCTAACATAACCAGAAGTCAGGTTATCGAAAGAATGTAAAGATTTCATTAATATTTTTACATATAGTTTTTCTTTTAGTTCTCATAGATAGTTTTTCTTTCCGCTGTTTGCAAAATCCTATAAAGATTATGTTTCATTAACACATATTTACCTTTTAAAGAAGAAAAATAAATAATAAAGATGAGTTTTCAAGTTCCCAGATAAATGTACAATAAGAATCTTATTTCTTTCCAAAGGAAACATATTTTTGTTTCTGGCTGATTAACTGACAAGAGTTTCATTCTGGAAATATTTTTCTGTGTTAAAAATGTTTAAATAAATTTTCTCAATTAAAAAAAAAAAATGTTGTAGCGATCACGTGGTATCACTCGTAACGTAACTGACGGGAGGTGAAAAATATCTGATGACATGTCCAAAACCCACCCAACTCTTGTATTATATAGTACAGGCAATGAAGGCAACATTTTGTAAAAACCTCACAAAAATTAATAAAAGGATCATCTCCGGAATTTAAGTAGGTAATAATCTGTAGAATGAAATGATGTATTCTTTGCACTTCCAAGTTCCGGGAAAATTAAAAAAAAATTGGAAAAACTTTATGATTTTCGGTTTCTTTGCTCTAGCGGCCAAAATAATAAAAGTACAGAAAAAAGTTTTCAACAAAATTTGTAGCTCGTCTCTTTCTCTACAAAAAAGGTCCTTACAAATTTTTGTCTTACTTAAGCCGTTTAGGAGATAAATCCAGTTTTCCACTTATAGTTTTGAGCCGCTCAGAAACGCGCGGAAAATGAGAATTTTCTCGGAGTTTCGTACGACCTGACACATCGATCGATAATTATTACTATTCAGAGCCGCTAAAAAAATTAAAACAACATTAAATGTAGAGAAAAGTCTCAGCTTTAATGTGGAACTAATCACAAAATTCATAGAAAATTTCATCGTAGAGAAAAAAATGTTAGAAGATGGCTTAGTAAACTTTATACAGTTGATTTATACATATCTTTGAGTTTTATGCATCCTGTCTATTTCTCCCGTCACAATGGGTGCTTTTTCACTAAATGGATTCAATTCCACGCGCTTTAGCCTATATTTTGTGAAAATTTCATTGAAGAATGTTAAGATACAAATAAGTTATATATGTTTTACTGTATGATTGTGCATTTTCTGAACGTGTATGAATAATGGAGACAAATTCAAAAAGTACTGCATGCATTTAAGAAACTCTTAAGTCATTCGGAAGAATATGTTTTATTGTACCTATAATCCAAAAATTAAGACTGTGCTATTATTATTAATTAAGATATAGCGAATTCAACTCCAAAATTTGGAAGTGATTGATCGATGAGAAATATACCCTCTACTTTGATCGCAAGGCATATTTTTCCAACAAAAGTAATTGCAATAAAATGTTAATTGGATTAATATATCTTTATATAAGAATATATAAGCAAAATGAATTATCATTCTAATCACTCCCGGCAAAGATATGAATAAATCTGTGGATCAACTGTACAAAGCTTACCAAACCATCTTGTGACACTTTTTCTCTTTGATAAAATTTTTATGAATTTTGTGATTAGTTCCACATTAAAGCTGAGACTTTTCTCTACATTTCGTTATTTTCATTTTTTTAGGGGCTCTGAATAGTAAGAATTATCGATCGATGAGCCCGGTCGTACGAAACTCCCGGAGAATTCTAATTTTTCGCGCATTTCGAAGCGGCTTAAAACTATAGGTGGAAAACCCGATTTATCTTCTAAACGGCTTAAGTAAGACAAAAATTTGCAAAAATTTTTATGTAGAGAAAGAGACGAGCTACAACTTTTGTTGGGAACTTTTTTCTCTATTTTCATTATTTTCGCCGCTAGAGCAAAAAAAACGAAAATCAAAAAGATTTTCCAAATTTTTTTGAATTTTCCCGGAACTTGGAAATGCAAAGAATGCATCATCTCATTCTCTAGGTTATTACCTACTTAAATCCCAGAGATGATCCTTTTATTAATTTGTGTTACCCTAAATGGCTAATTTGCCCGTACTAATAAGGATTTGTGCATTTGCGAGTATAAACTTTTATAACCAATAGAATACCATACCCACACCCAGGTAACACATTATAGGATTTTTGTCACTTTCACGGAAGCAAAGTGAAGTCAGTTTGTCAGCTAGAGAGTGAGAAGTCCAACGCAAACCCCTTCGTAAATACATTCAACAATGCAAATGTATCAGAGGCGGAGTTTGTAAATGTTACTTCATAGGAACTTTTCAAATGCATTACTTCATCTTATAAGGCTATCGAGAGTTAGGTCGTCCAGACACTTATTCTTTCATAGCAACTTATAATTTTTTCGAACGTCTTCGTCTTTCATATGTCGAAAATTTAGAAAGAGTGAAAATAAATAATTGTTAATAAATTAAACACTGTTTTTAGATGAATCAATCAATAGCATCTACCGCAAACCTACTACTACAGATACAGTAATACATTATAATTCGCAGCAATCATGGCAAATTAAGATTTCACCCTTTCATAGTCTAATACATAGACTGACGAATTTTCCTTTAGATCAAAGTGATTTTAATAGAGAATTAAATATAATTAAACAAATTGCAAGAAATAACGGATACAACACGAGTCACTAATAGATAACATGGTCGAAAACAAACAACGCAAAATGCTTCAAAAAAAATTTTTCACTGTGCCTAACAAACCTACAAAATATGGTTTTATTAATTATGTTCCGAAATATAGTAACAAAATTTCTAAAAAATTCAATAATTTGGGTATCTCTACAATAAGTGTGAACAAAACAAATATAGGAAACATTTTGGTTAATAACAAAGAAAAACTAAATAAAATTGATAAATCAGGTGTATATAAAATTAATTGTAAGGATTGCGATGCTGTCTATATCGGTCAGAGTGGTAGAAGCGTTGTCAACCGGGTAAAAGAACACAAAAAATCAATCTTAAATAACAATAAAAATACAGGAATGTCAACACACTGTATTGAAAACAACCATTTCATAGATACTGATAACATAAATTTACTTCATTCAGAAAGAAAAGGTAAACATTTAGATCTGCTAGAACAACTAGAAATCAAAAAATCCTTCAAGTACAACCCTTGTACCACAAATGACCAGCAAAATTTCCTAAACACCCCTATAATAAACCAATTGTTAAGAAATATCCTTTGATTTATATAATCAGCTTAGGTCCACTCCAAACATTCAAATAATTAAAGATGTTAAATTAAATCTTAAATAGCTTGAGTCATAAATAGATTAAGACATAAATACTTTTAGGTATAAATTGAATAAGCACGTCGGAAACTTTAGTATTCACTATGTAATACTCTTGATAAAGGCCTAATAAGCCGAAACATATGTAGAGTATTTATAATATATTGATTGATTCATCTAAAAGCAGTGTTTAATTTATTAACAATTATTTTCAAGATGTTTCACAAGGTACCTACCACAAGTTCAGTTCAGTGTATGAAAATAAATGAACAATTTTGGCTATGTGCGCAAATCTATACTTGAGATCGAATATTATGGAATCCATTACTACAACAATAATTTGCTTATTTCTTATATTTTTAAAATCCCTTGATTTGAATCACGCCAGCCCTTCTTTTACACAACCACCCCCACCCCCCAGCTCAGGGTCTGGGTTAGGTGACCCCTAGACCACTCTGTCGCCGGCCCCGAGCGGCTATCCAAGTTTAAAATTTTACAACAAAATTACAGAATTTTACAACATATAAAAAATTCTTCATCTCAACTTATCACTGACCTTTGACCTCTTATGTAAACTTGGCTGCAAACAGCTTTTTCAACACCACGAACAAAAAATCACGACAAGACTAGAGAAACGAATGAAGACCACCTTACTTTTCCACATAGAATGCGGTAGCATTTCAATTACTTCAATTCCTTGAATATAAAACAACATTCATTTCAAACACAGGTCATTTACACTACGTAAAATATGTGTTTTACATTTAACGCGGTATCATTATATTTCCTACAATACACCAAATGCTTCTACCCAAGAAGCTGTCTCTATACAGTGTGTCCCCGAATGGGATACCGGACTCTTGCAAACTTTCTTATCTTGGGGTTTTAATTCTTTATAAAAAGTTTTATTCTGGGACTGGGAAGCCATGAGCGGGTCAGATATGTTGTAAAATATACAGATCGTTCAAATATGCAAAACACTTTAATTTTTGTTTTTTTTTTTGTAAAGTTTGTTTAACTTAATTGTTAAAGAAGGAGTGTTTAAATACGGAGTTTAATTAAAAACGGTCAATAATCATTTTTTACAGAAAGCTGGCGCAGCGATTATTTAACTCTTTAATCCTAGAATAGATGGAAAAAAATTGTTTTGCTCAAATTTAAAATTTCCACGTTTTATGACATTCTAAATATACATCAAAAAGAGAAATTTGTTTCGAAAACTTTAAAAAATATATTTTTTTAAATTTTTTTACCACTACACAAAAAAAGTTTTTTCTTCTATTTTAAAATTTTCGCGTTTCATTATATTCTAAGCCTATTTCAACAAAAAAATGTTTTGTAAATTTTAAAAAAACAAAAATTTGAAAAAAAATTTCCACCACCACTATACAGTAGATGCTGGAAAAAAGTTATCAGATTTTCTCTATAATAATAGGGCTAACTACATGGCGATTATAATTCTCGTGTCATCTCATAATTAATAATTTTTCGTGACCGTCTTGTACGAATAACAGTTCTGTGTAAAAACATTTACCGATTTTTTTATGTGTCGTTTATTTAGTGTTACATATTTAAGATTTTTTGTGTGTAGTATTCCACTGATCCATATTACGGAAATATTTTCACCTTTTTGTATAGTTAAATACTATATTAACCGTATATACCAGTATATAATATATGTCACATTTTCTTTAATTTTATATTATTAAATATTTTTGTCTTTTTATTTGTCTATTTTATTCTCCCTCTCTGTCAGTATTGTCGACTGGCAGCCACACTTAGCTTATTTAACCCCTTAATCAACTATTCATAATGTATAACTTTTTATTAAAAGCAAACTAACCTTATCTACAATCCTAACTGAGCTACCGGCATGTTGTCGCCTACTATTTAGAAAGCTGCTAAGTACGACACAATCTAAGGTCGTGTCCACTGAGACTTCTATTCAGGAGGTGAAAATCTACGTAATAAAAATGTAGGCAATTCCAGTGGAACCTGATTGTCCATAAGAATGGTGTGGGGTCCCTTGCCCCTTTTGCGAAATTTATATGGGGAGGTAGGAGCGATATTGTAAAGCGGATTTCTTTAGCCAACCTAGTGTAGAGTGGCACTCCCAAGTCTAACACTCGAACAATTTTCATCGTTCGTAGAAAAGGGGGTATAGACCAAAACTATAAATTTTAATTTAAATCGATCGTTGAAGAAAGTGTCATAAATTTGTCTCTATGACAAATATTACAGAGCTTTTAATGAGTGTAAACAATATAATCCCTGCAAGCCGTTAAATTTCGAACAAATTTGATAAATTACCCTCTACTGCAGTTTTAAATAATCCAGCTGGGTATAGCACATGTCCTATGATAAAAAATGGTTCAACTTTTACTTTACATTTAATCAAATTATTGACACAGGGTTTTCTCAGGACACGAAAAATATGAAAGGAAGAGAAATTACAAATTAAAACTGGAGATAATCAGCTTAAAGACCTACACTAGTTTACACAAAGCGTAGTGATACTTATACATTTTTCTAAATTTCTCGTATACAGAAGCGATCGTTTATTCACTTATGGTGGCAACAACATCGCAATTTTTTTGTTTTAGGACGTCTATGTTGATTGATTGATTGATTTTCCAGCGTAAGGTGGGCACTGCTGACGATTTCGGGCATCCATGGAGGTTCCTTCCAACTCGGTCGTCCGTCGAACACGCCCAATGGACGGCCAAACCGCGTACCGGAACCAAATCTCGGATGTTTTATATACCGCCGGACCGGCTGCATACGCCGGGTTGGACATTGGACATGCTTGTTGTCAGCAACGAGAGCCGCATGACGCATGGGGTGGGAATACAGGATGGGAAGTGTAGGTGTTTGTGAGATGCTTCTTTTAAGTTTCCATCTATCGCCATCTCCTTCTTTTTCTTCTTCTAAGTTTTCTGTTTCTTCCGTTTCTGAATCTGGCAGCTTTTATTTTTTACTCTTTTTGTTTATATTTATTAACCGTTCCACAGGTAAATATCCATTTACGGTGGAGTTGCTGGAAAGGGCCCTATCTCGCAGTAACGATATTTTTTGCGCGTTATGAGAAAAAAGGTCCGAAGGGATAGTTTGCTTACCCTGTAGGTATGTTGTGTTGCGTACATCTGGCAACTTTAAGCAATTTTATTAAATTCTTGTAAACAGATTGAATTTTTGAGAAATATTTACAGGTATTTACCATATTCTAGTAACTAAAACGCCAGACATTAAATTATAGTAGGTAATCTGTTTAAATCTAGGAATGTACACAGTTATTATATTTTCTTGTTTCAATCATTTAACTCTTTTTGTATTCCAGTTTTTGCTAACAGCTCTCGTAGAACACAGAGGCTTCGATCGCATAGTAAATATATCTATTTCACAGCACAAATTTCTTAATTATTGGTTAAACCAAATATACTGCAGGAAGTATTATGGGTTGCATATAACAACGCAGACCCATTCTTAGTAATTTTTAGTTTATAGTATGGTAATATGTTAATTGAGACTTGAGAGGGGATATCTCTTTTATTAGCTAGCTGGTAGGAGAATGGCCATTTCTGTAGCCAATTCTGCAGCAGCAATTACTTTGACTTTTAAGTTTTTTGATAATCATTCAGTCGCGAGTTGTGACACTTCTGCCGTTATCAAACTTTTTCTTAGTGATCTATCTAATAAAAGGTAATTACATTTATTTATTTGATTCCTCTCATTAGTGTTTAACGGCCTTTAGCCATATTTTTCATTTCTGCTAACTAAACAACCATAATTCTGAAACATGTGCTGATAATATTTTTTTTTCTTCCCAAACGTAGAGTTTTGCTGCCAAATAGATAATTATATAGATGATTATATAGATGATTAAATAGATGATTATATAACTGATTATTTTAACAACTGATTACATAGATAATTAACAAATAACTGATTAGATAGTTAATACAAATTATTTAAATCATTTACCGAAATAATTTGCATAATTAGTACAAATAGTCTACATAATTTACACATGGAAAATCATTTTCGTTTGATGGTTAAATATCTGCTAGATTTCATAAGACGGATAGTCCAGTCAAATACAGTTTAGTAAAGTTCAGCAGTCGATTGAAATTCCGTTTAGTCAAGTCCAGTTTAGTCCAGTCAATCCCAACCAACAGCAAAACCCTAGCGTTATACAGGTTAGCAAGACGTCAAATCACGTCGAGGAGCAGTCTGTGTTCGGAGAGGCTGTTAGGAAAAGCTACCAGAACTCACCAGGAGCCCTCATCCACTATCTATCCATCATCAGGAGGATTGGTGAGATTCTGAGAATTTCATTGATATTTTTTTTGTTGCATAATATTTACTGTATAACTTTCATTGCACAATATATTTCTTTTCTTTTAATGATAAATTAATTAAGCTATAAATATTTTCTGTTGGAAATTATGATAATATTACTTAATATTTCTATTTCATAATTGATAATATTATTTTATAATTTTTAAATTGATTAAAATCGCTGATTTGTTTTTACATTGATGATTTTTCTGAAGTAATTAATAAATAAGTATCTTTTATCGTAAAATTTAATTTTTCATTTTTTCTGTTTGTCTGTCCACCATAAGATCAAATCTTTCCACGGCGGTTGGTTTCACCATCACAGGGGTAGCAGTAACTCTTAAATTTTCCGTGGATGGCGCTCATAATTTTTACATCATTTTAAGCTACCTCTGAGTGTTGGAACAAACTAACTAGGCAAAATATCACAAAAATATTGGTTCACCCTCTGGCTGATTTAAAAAAATTATATATTAATTGAACCCACGAAATCCCAGCCACGCACCAGATCAGCTAGCCGTTCGCCGTCACTATTTGTGTGTTGGTTGAATTGCCTTTGGTTATCACCTTAACCGGTGATATCATTGTTAATTTTTCTAGGGCCAAGTAGTGATGTAACAGTTGTTTCTTTGGAACAATCGGTTTCAATTTCCGCCTTTCAATTCCGGGCAGTTTTTCTATTTCATCACCTATATATTATGTTTAATACATTTTCTATTTTCATCTCCATTTCTTATTTAAATTTTAATAAAGACATAAATAAATAAACCAATGCTAATGCTACAATAAATAAATAAAAAAGTTATCTCCCTTCACATCTGGCTGACTGGCTGTTTATATTGCCCATGTTGCTCTCCATACACTTCAAGAAGGGACGGGTCGCAGGTACTATAAATTCTACGACCTTCCAGCTACAGTGCACTAATACAGACACTGTTTGTGTTTACTTTTATTTTTAGGGACCATTAGCAAACGCGTTTAATTAATTTTCAATTATTATTAATTCGATGCGTGCTCTGTTCCTCCACCACTACACCTCATTTTACGCAGAATTTTTTAAATCTGCCGCTGACTTAAATTTATCGAGTTTAATTGAGTTTTAACCAGTTCTTTTCGTTTTTTCCCCGGGAGCATTAACACACAACAACAAGCTAGGACATCTATGTTGTGGTTAAAATCATTGACATATATTTTTTGTTTTAAATAGTTTCATAAGAAGTAATTCTAATGGAGATAAGTCAAGTGATCGCGCAGGCCAAGCTATTGGTCCATAGCGGCCAATCCATTTGTTGAGGAAATGAACATCAAATCATTTTCTGATTTAAATCGCTGAATGTGCAGGACATCCATCTTGTCGATACATTCATTTTCTTCTTAACTCTAAATTTTCATTGTCTAGTTCTGTCAGAACAAAATAATTCAAAATTTCCATATATAAATTTTAATTACGATTCTCTTCCAAAAATTGAGGACCACCTATTAAACTCAAAACAAAGAGTAAAACTCGTAATATCGATAATAGAGAATCATTGTGTTGGTGATCAAATTCTGAATGACTTTCAAAATGTCTGTCAGTCTGCCTATCTGTCCGTCCGTCACGTTGTTTTGTAAGCACGATAATTTAAGAAACAAAATACCGATTGTATTGAAATTTCTACCGTAAATTAGTGTTAATTAGAGGAAGAGCCCTACTGGTTTTGAACAAAATCGATCCATAAATAAAAAAGTTGTTAATTATTTACATTTTTTATGTAATTAAACAGGAAATGTCTAAAACGAAAATAATTCTACTCATTTGAGGACGGTTGTAAAGTAAGTTTAAAGAGAAAAGTATTTAAAAAAAAATAATCACAGAAAATTTTAAATGTGAATATTGTTACATTGCAAAAAGTTTCAATAGTCCTTAATGTTTACAAATTTAAAAGTAATAAATCTGTCACAAATGCGACACGATTATGGCTTGGTGGCTTAATTCATCTAGCAGTAGACAAGGCCAACATCACTCACCAACAGAGATTAACATTATTTACGATAAAACTGCGATGAGTATTCCATAAAATATTCAATAATCACATAAAAAGTTAAATAAGTTAGCGAATAAATTAGCTTGTTTTATGATACGTTATACCACACCATACATTCACTTTTGAGAATGAGAATTTTCAAATAATAAATCAGATACACTCATTTTAGGATTTTAATTTGCTAGCATAACCAGAATTCAGATTATAGAAAGAATGCAAAGATTTCATTAATATTTTTACTCATAGTTTTTCTTTTAGTTCTCATAGATAGTTATTGTTTCTGTTGTTTGCAAAATCCTATAAAGAATATGCTTCACTACAATTATACCAAACAAATAATAATTCACTTTTAAATCTTTAGTTATTTCAATTAAATGTACAGTAAGAGTTGAATCGTTTTTGTTCTTGAGTTCTTAAACAATTATATTAAATATAGTTTTCAAATAAAATAAATAATAAATGGCACTTTGCATAGTACAAATACAAAAAAAAATTATATTTTCTCGAAAAACTAACAGTATAAAAGTTTACAAAGTGCGGTAAACCATCCGGGGACACACTGTATTCCCTACAATATACCGAATGCCTCTATCCAAGAAGCTGTCTCTATGTACATTCCTGCTGTAATAAATGCGAGCGATTTTAATAATTGTTCTAACAGATGGATGAAATTTATTCTAATTGGCATTTTAAATGTACTTTTGGAATTTGCTTAGCACATATACAAGCGGGAGAATTATGCACAGCTAATAGGATGGAGTACTGAGTGCTCAAATGTCATATTCCATACCGGTAACATACCGATGTTATGCATCGGCCTTTTTTTATAATCTCCGCGACGTATAGGAGAAGCAATTTGACGTTTTAATCTAAATTAACAGAATATAAGTAAAAAAAAAAACTTTAAAAACAGCTTTTATTGAATGAAGCAAATAAATGTTCACTTTATCAATGTTGATAACCTGACCTAAAGATTTGTCGCGAGAAGTTTAGGAACTTAGTTCGGCAGAAATAGGATTATTTTAATGTATATCTCGCGAAAATTCATTATATGTATCTTTGCAAAAAATGTTGCAGGTTCTATTTATAGATGAAACATAGAATAAATCACACAGAGAACGAACTCTAGAGCAGGCCATACGTAAAAAAATACAGTGTTAGAAAAATTGGGGGGGGGTGCAGAACTCTACATCATAAATCGTTTTCGCCAGGCTAAGATTGAAAAATCTTAATGCCCAGACTGGCAAGTCCCTTCTTGTTTATTTTATTAAGCAGCCTGCCTCATTCGGTTGATCTGGGGGCTTCTACGGGGTGAAATGCTAACAAGTGGACAGTTAAATCAATCAACTATACTAAATTACATCTTTAGCAGTAATTCCACATATAACTGGCTTACCAATTAAATTAAAAAGAATCGAGATTAGGTTTTCTGTACGGACGGTTTTTCAAATGGACCACGCTAAGTTCGGTTTTGTCTAAAACTAAATCGCAAAATATTATTAAAAATGTCAAAAATTGAATTTATAGTGTTCTTTGAGAATGTAAAAAACATTATGTAGGTGAATCATCTAAACTCTTTAACGTAAGGCTTAATAAACATATAAATTACTTTAGAAGCAAAGAATTCGAAAATCTAGAATTTGTGAACACGCGTGGGATAACAACCATATTGGTCCACTGGGAGTCGGTGAAAGGCAATGAAACTAATAGAAAACTTAAGTAATCCCCTATTATTTTGTTAAACGAGGATTAATGTGTAACAAATGAGACATTTTGTACCAGTTGGTGGCCTATCCTCAGACATGAAGTAAAAATAAACTAAGTATAATTGAACGTCCCACGTGATTAAAGAGATACGTAAGAACAACAAACTGTCATGTTTAACGCCTTCAAGTTTTGACAA
Organism: Stenurella melanura; assembly: GCA_963583905.1. Taxonomy (NCBI): domain Eukaryota; kingdom Metazoa; phylum Arthropoda; class Insecta; order Coleoptera; family Cerambycidae; genus Stenurella; species Stenurella melanura. Next base: position 5,810,386 of record OY757309.1, read on the forward strand.
TGGAAACAGAAATTTTTCGAAACGTGCCACGTTTTATTCACCCGGCAGTTGGTGCTAGCGCGTCACTTTGACACTCGAGCATTGGCAGTCGCACAGTGGGACCAAACCGAACTTTTTCAGACAAATTAACTTTCTGAAGGCACTTTATAGCCAAACGAGCTGATTTTTTTTAAATACTCAGAGCTAAATTCCTAATCGATCCCCCCAGGCGGAATTCTTTAATTTTGACGTTTGGCAGCTGTCAAAATACAATATCTGTGTATTTCTCGAACAATGGTATCTGAGTTAGGATCCGAGTTAGGAACAAAAACCCTACCCTATTAACTATTATTAACACAATTAACACTTATCTTTGATCCTTTGCTTATGTTACTACTTCCACTTGTTAGAAGCCAGTCCGTTGCCTTTCACTTCGCACTAGCCACTTTGGGGAGGGTGCTCGGACGTCTTAGGTACATGCACTTGTGGATAATTTACGAATTTATGACCTGGTCCCATTGGAGTGTTTATTTTCTTTTATTTTATGTTACCAGATGTCTGTACCCTTTGTCGAGCTGCTCATATACGCCTTTAGTGATACCATAATCAAACATCAAATATCAGCTATATGAAATAGCCAAAATGCTAATTTATATCAACTAATGCAGGATTGTCCACTCTTTAATTCAACACTTTTTGCGCGTTTTCACACCGTTCTTACTCGAGTTTTTCGAGATTTCATGGGATCCACTTAAAAACGCTTCTGACTTCGTCGACGACCGAACTGAACTCCTATAAACCTATAACAAACATACTTATTATTAAAACAGACGGTAGTTTGGGGTGCAATTTCCGAAAAATTCTTCTTTACAAACGTTAACAGTCTTCCGTTTTCATTTTCAATTCAATATCAAATACTTTTTGGTAAATTTTTGTGTTTTGATGTAAGAAGGTTATATCAGATTGGAGAAATTAATTTTCAAAAATGGGCGTTACGCTACTTTGCCTCCGATTCCGGGACGCACATTAGGCACACATAGTCTTTGATCCTTGGAGATCCTTAAGGAAGCTGATCCGAGAAAATATTTGTATTTCAAGTGCAGTGTAAATGGCTCGCTCTTAGTCCCATCACCCTGTACAAATCTGAACTACTAAAGAAATTAACCACGTACGTTACTCCTTTCGACACAAATAGCATAAGACTATTTATTATAAATAATTTACCTCTTTCCATTCAAAAGTGACAACAAACAATTTCTCTATGCAAATTTCTGCACTTGATTCATTTGCACGGTACAAAATGTCTCCCACATGAGTTATGGTGCATTGTCATCAGTTCCCTCACATTTCATTCAATCGCGGCAGCAGGCTGTGAAAACAGATGGCCTATATGCATTCTTGGAGCCCCAGCATATCGTGTCCGTCTTCTGTAGCATCAAATATTTCACCTCATTGAAATTATGGGTTATTACACTTTATTTCATTAAATTTTCATAACCCCACGAAAATTTTAATAAAACATCGTAGTAGTCAGTGTCGGATTGTGGGCGTAAGGGTCCACCGGGAGAAATATGTAGGGGGGCCCCAGATCAGAGATATTGAAAGTCTGGATATGTCCCCCAGCGTCACAGGCACAATTTCAGAAAATTTATGTTAAACTGTAGGAAACAATTATATAAATTTTATTTGAAAATAAAGTTAATTTAAACGTACAAAAAATTGCTTCTTACAAAATGCATAAAATAAAAAAACAGGTATCATGAACAAACAAACCATTACGCGCACAATAGGTAACAGATATATTTCTTTCAAAACATGTTAGACATCTTACTAACATAAACTTAACATTTCGTTATTTTCTTTAGTTTCTTAGCCAGAGTATTAATTAATTTATAATCCTAATTTTATAATAAATCCCATTCAATCCTCATACATAAAAATGTTTCTAATCTCTCCTGACCCAATAACGATCTTAATCTATTTAATATAATTTTGAACTTGCTAAAAACTCTTTTGCAAGACACTTGTGTACAAGAGAGGGTTAAAAGATATTTATAGGCAATATACAAATTGAAGTATGCCGCACAGTGAAGATTATATTTTTCTAAAATCTTTAGACAGCAGACAAAACAAGAATCATTTAAATGAATACATTTTTTAAATCAGAATTATCATCATTTTCGTTATCGCTGCTAACAGGACTTGAAGCATCTTCATCATTACTATGTACATGTTTGGCATCTTGATTTTGGGCTGATAATCAAATTATTAAAATATTGTGCAAAACTGATAAGCTCATTCTTGATTAAAGATGATGCATCAAGTCGAAAGTGTGGTGTTCGGAGATCATCCATATTTCTAATACCATGGTTATAAATTTCGTTGTAAATTAAATTTTATTTTTATAAATCTCTAATAACGTGACATAAATATATAAAGACGGAAAAGGCATCATGTTGAGAATTTTAAAAATAGGCTTGCAGTGATCCCTGAAACCAGCACCAGCTACTAGTCTAACAGCTCCTGGTAACCGGAAAATTTATCTGCGTAACATGAGTTACCCCACAGCTATGTACCATACTAATATTTGAATGAAATAATGCAAAATAGCTCACTCTCAGAGTCTCCATTGATAACGTTATTGTTAGATTACGTAAAACAAATACTGATCTCGATAGTTTCTGACTTAGTTATGCGATGTAAGATATCAATAGTGACATACACTGAGCAGTTTTCTATTTCCTTTAGTAATATGACTGGTAGGACAGACTAGACATTGAATTTTATTTATTTCTTCATTGAGTTTCAAATTATTAGATGTAAACCATTATTTGGCTTGAGAAACAGTATCGGCACTTTTTAGCATGAGACCATTCATGTCTGGACTTGAATTTATTACGGTTGTATCATCAGCAAATGCAACACAAGTGTTAGGGAACATGTTATGGAAGAAGTTATTGACATATATAATAAACAACAGAGGTCCCAAAGCTAAACCTTGGGGTGCTCCATGTATAACTGACCTATATTCGGAAAACATATTTTCTATACATACGGTTTGTTTTCTATTCGGCAAATATGATCCAAGGAATGTTTGAGATAAACCTCTAACTTCATAACAGTGTACCTTCTTTAACAACATATCATGCGAAACACAATTAATAGACCTTAAAAAGTCACATAATGTAATTGATACAAGTTCGCCATTCTTAAAACCACTGACTATATCGCCTACTACCTTAGAAACTGCTTGGGATGTGCTACTCTTACTTCTGAATCCAAACTGGCAACAGTTATTAGTTTCGAAAAAATGCACAAGCCGTATTTTAGAATTATTCAACTTAGTTCCCAGACTATAATATGAAGTTATTATTACATGTATGAGAAAATTAAGCGATTAAATCATAATTTGCGGCATTTGTTTTAACATTCGTTAAACCACACGTTTTTAATAAACAACTTATAAACACATATTTCAAGAAATTACAATCACAGTATTATATCTGAGATCTAAAAACACTAGCTATCGCGATTCCAGAAAATAATAAACATTCATCTTGTTTACGAGAGTATCTTGGAATGAGCCCAATGAAATGGTTTTCGCAAATGAGCATTTTCCTTTGTTTCTTAGTTAGTATTCTCTGCTTAACATAACATCGATTCTCACTTTATTAGGCTTCAGTCAGCGACCTGAATTTTAACGAAATTGATTTTACGTCCTGTTCTCTTTGAATAGAAATTTAGTTTTGTTTGTCAATTAGGTATACCATTTGATTTAATCAAATAGATAGGTATATTATAACAGAAGAAAACATTTTAATATTCAAATGAATTCGAATATTGAACAAAAATTTATGTGTGTATACAGAGTGTCCCAAACTGTAGTACCTGAACCATTTGAGATATTTCAGTGGAACAAAAAAATATGCTGTTTAACTACGAGGGTGTTTTAAAATTACAGTTAAAAAAATGATTATAAAACAGCCATCTTTAAAAATTCAACTCATAACTCTAACATTTTAAATGACACCCTGTGTGTTTTTTTAAATATTTCATTGTTTATTTTTCAATTCTTCAGTCAATGCGTTTTTCCGATTGAAAATCGGTTAATAGATAGCTGAGAAAATGAACATTTAAATCAAGTTAGCCATGAGTCGAGAAAGCAAAAACAAAATATTTTTAACACTTGTTAAATTTACCTGAATAAGACAGTGCAAGTTAGTTTTTTTATTGTTCTTACTAGTTTTATGTTAAAATGCCAAATTTATTTACTGGGAAAGAATACGTTGATATGATTCTTATTTACGGTGAGCGGTTAAAAAATAGAAGAGCTATAGAGTCATACCGCATTCGTTTTCCTGATCGTCCAATATCATATAAAAAAAACCGTTGCCTAAGGAATCACTACTTCCACATCCAGATTTTTCATCCAAGTCACTTTAAAGGAAACATCTTGACTATATTTGCACTATAGTATGTGGAAATTATTGGTCACAGAATTTTAATAATATTTGGGGCAGATGTCAGAAAAATTTGATGCGTTGGTTTCTACCATGTTAAAAATGAAGTTTCTAGACCCTTACTAGCTTCCTCTACTTATTTTCCCCTCTTCACAACTTCCCGCCTCCCACAGCTTCGACGGAATCTTCTCAATCAAATGTCGTTATAATACATACGTGTACCAAATTTTAAGTGAAAATCTCAATTTTATTTTATCAACCCTTTTAATAACGGAGTTGGGGTAGTGGGTGGATGGAAAATATTATAAAAAAAACCTGAGGCCTTTTTTTCTAGTATGGACACCATATCCCAAATTTCTGTACTCTTACCAGCTTGCTGTACTTATTTTCCCCTATTTATCCCTCTTTAACCCCCAACCCTTCAAGGAAATCATCTTAAAGGGCGGATAGTGCGGTCCGGCAGGCGGGCAGGGCGGTCCGGCTGGCGGGCAGGCAGGCGGACGGGTGGCCAGGCGGGTAGGTGGGAGGGGCAGGCCAAGCGGGCAGGCAGCCGGGCTGGTAGGCGGGCAGACTGAGACATTGGCAGTCGTACAGACGGCAAGCAGACGGGTAGGCGGGCAGGGTAGGCCAGGCGGGCAGGCCGGCTGGAACGGTAGGCCAGGTTGACTGTCGGTCAGGCCGGCGGCAGGGGGAAAGGCAACCAGGCAGGACACGCATGGCGGGCGAGAGTGACGGCGGGTAGGAAGCCGTGCAACAGAGGCCCGTCGTGCGGCCACTCGGGAAGGAATGCAGGCCGGCACGGCAGCCGGGCAGGCGGGAAGGCGGTCTCGCCAGCAGGGCAGGCCAGGCGAGCGGTCGGTTATGCAGGCAGGCGGTTAAGGCAGGCCAGCCGTCTAGGCAGCGGGCGGACGGCGAGCATGATGGCAGGCTGTCAGGAATGGCCGGCGAGCGGGCACGCGGCAGGGAAGCCTGCGGGCAAACCGACGAGCAGGCGGGCGGGCGGCTAGGCGGCTCGGTGTGCAGCGCGGGCCGACCCGCGGGCCGGCGGGCATGTGAGCGAGGTTCCATGTTGGCCAGCGACCAGGAGGGCAGGCTGGCATGCGAGCTGGCGGGCAGGAGTGTAGGGCAGGCCAGGCGGGTGAGCGTCGGGTCCCGCGGGCGGGCATGTGGGCGCGCGACCAGGTTGGCGAGTGACAAGGCGGGCAGGTTGTCATGCGAGCTGGCGGGCAGGCGAGCAGGCATGCAGGCGTGCAGGCTGGAGGCGGCAGGAGAACACACATATTTAACATTTATATTAAAAAATTCGGTTTCTCTGAGAGTTATCATTTTATTAGAATGACAGATTTACAAATATATTTAAAATAATGTGTCTTTTAAGTATTAATATAGTGCCTATCCTAAGCCGAGCATGGTTTTATAATACCCTTCAGATACTCTCTGAGTAAAGCTTTAGATAATTCATCAAAGCTTGAAAGTTTTAATAGTAGTTTTAAAAAGAGGCATGTAGGCTCTTCTCTAGATGGGCCCCTGTACTCTTATAAAGGTTTTAAATCGGCATCATAGAGTCCCTCCAAATTATTTACGTTTATAAGTAGTTTTGGAAATAAGTTTTTGGGATAACTTGTAGTACATTCTTTTAAGAATTTCAATTGATTTCAAAAACATATATTTTTTAATTATTTATTTATTATTAATAAAGACAATTTACAATTTCATGAACAAATGTCAAATCACGACCTTATAAAGTGAATAATTAAATTAAGAAAAGACACTGCATAGTGCAGTGCAACTAAATTTTTACTTCGTGTGTGGGAGGAATATATTTTGACATCCACTTTCTCTGAATATGCAGGTCTTGAAAATTATCGGTATCACGGGACGATTTACTCTCTCTTTGCATGTTTAAAAAAATGTTAATAAATCACCAGCGATTTGTCTACATGTAAGACCATGTAGTACATGAATGTAGTACTCACGCTGTCTATAAGTCACTACACATAACGCGAAGTTCATTACAAAGCAACTACGCCGAACAACAAAGAATGGTTACTGTTAATGGAATAGCTGTAGGATCTCTGCATTGTCTTACTTTGCATTACAAACACTCTACCGACACTATTTTTATTGCAACTGGTAGGAAAACTTTAATTTGAGACTGAATATAAACAAAATTATTTTACACGTTTACAGGATCATGTTTTCGAAAGAGAATGATGATACTTTTAAACTAATTTTTGGGTAAAATAAATAACTAATTAATTTTGAATCAAAGGTACTGAAATTTCAAATTTATTTATGCTTTCAACTTTAACTCTTTAAATCAATAAAATTAGACTTTGGCTACGAAATAATTATTAACCAGTGTGATTTCTGTGGACTTTTATTACACAGTCTCACAAGAAAAGTTCCAGAGGGGTTACTCCACCACTAACCTACATTTACATTTTTAGAATTACATACTACAAGTCTATGGTTTTTCGCATTGGTTTGCACTAACACTCGTTATTTGATCTTAGGGGTGGAATTAACCCCCTCGTAGGGGTGGGTTTGGATTTAATTTGCATATTTTTTTCTCTAATGCTCAATATTTTATTTTAAAATGTAAGTATGTGCATTTCATTATAAAGCTTTATCCTTACTATTTCACTTTTGGGATGTTTTACTAAAAAATTACATGGTAAATCGGTTTTTGGGTTGCGGGTTCGAATTCAGCATAAAGGAATACACAAAATCTATATACTCATGTCTCTGGTACATAACTTTTTTTTCGTGGGACTATGTTATTAACCAGTGTGATTTGTCTGTGGACTTTTATTATTGCCCTGAACTGAACTTGTGGTGGGTACCTTGTGAAACATCTTGAAAATAATTGTTAATTATAAATTAAACACTGCTCTTAGATGAATCAATCAATATATTGTAAATACTCTACATATGTTTCGGCTTATTAGGCCTTAATCAAGAGTATTACATAGTGAATACTAAAGTTCCCGAAGTGCTTATTCTAATTTTTATCTAAAAGTATTTATGCCTTAATCTATTTAAGATTTAATTTAACATCATTAATTATGGGAATGTTTGGAGTGGACCTAAACTGATTATATAAATCAATGGATAGTTCTAAAGTGGGGCCGCTAGAATAATACCTGGGTCACCAAACGTCTGTTAAAACGTTGTAAATATGAAGTTGATCATCATTCATAATAAACCCAAAATTCAAAGTAAATATTATTTTTCTAAATTTTTAGGTGATTACCATATGTTCCTGCCAGACTGCGATTTCATATTGCAAAATCGATTCTGCTAAGGTGTTGTATAGAATTTCAATACTTCTTTGCCCATTATGTCTGTCTAGAAATAAAATCTATGGAAAAGCGTTTAATCTGAAAGTTGGATATTGAATATGACGGTGTGTTGTCGCTCTTGAAATGTAGGTCTGGAGACGTTTATTGCGAATTCTCTGGACAGTTCGTCGGGCTAATAACTCGAATCTCCCAGAAATACGCGACTGCAGCATCGTAGTCTCCTACTATAAAGCGGCTAATGGTTCAGGGAAAATCAGATGTCAAGAGGCAAGGAGGCAAGCTCTCCAAAACGTTGAGCTGATGTCACTAAGGAGCTGACGGAAAGAGCTTTGGTGAGGCTGTGCGCATTTCAGACAACCACAAGAACATGGCATGATGCCGTCGGATGTGCTAAACGGCAAACGGAGACCAACTAGAAAAATGAACAAAGCGTCTGGCAAGACGGCAAGACCTCGTGAATAATAAGAAGAAGAGAATGAACTAAATGCTGATATACAGTTTTCATAATAAGTGGCACATTTTCAGATATTCAGATTTGCTATGCATTGTATTATGTGTAAGAGCTGCGCGTGGGTATATTTGAATTAAATAAAGCAATCACAATTTTATCAAACAAGTTATATATAGTTTTATTATTTTCTTTATATTTATATGTGTGAAATAAAACAAAATTACTGCTCTATAATCAAATAAATAATCCAATTATCGTATTTTCGTCTGTTTGTTTACGTCAAACACACCCACAACATCTCTGCACATACTTTAAATTTCCTCTGATCGCCTTCAAACATTGAACAGTACTAACAAGTCATATTAACTATTATATACATACACGCATTATTATCGCAGTTATGATGAGAAGTACAGCTCGGCATACACATTCGTTGGGATAATTCCAAGTGTTCTAAAATTATGTACTGAAACGGAAACCTCCTATAAATCTCTACATAATAATCTTCAGAAAATTGCAACCTTCCAACGCTGAAGAAAAAGTATTTTTTTACGATGGGACGAAGAATTATGGTAATATTGTACTCTTCGTCCATTTATCGAATATTTATATTTTATCACGGTGTTAGTGATCGAATTCCGAACAACTTTCAAATTATTCGTCCGTCTGTCTGTCCATTTGTCCATCAGTTACGTTTCTTGTAAGCACGATAAGTTAAGAATGAATAGTCCGATTGTATTGAAATTTGGACAGTAAGTTAGTGTTAGCTTGAGGAAGAACTCTATTGTTTTTGAACAAACTTGATTATTAAATAAAAAAGTCAATCAATCAATCATTTGATTTTTTTTTTAAATCTATTTTTTATTGTCTATAATTATTTATTTGTGGCATATTCAGATTTTCTTACTTTTCGTTGGGTATTTTGCCACTGGAAAATATTTAAAAATTTTAATGAAGAAACCTCTGCGCCAAACGGATCAGACAGAGGTGGTTCTTGAATACTTGATTGTTTCAAAAAGTCTCACACTTAAAAATATATAAACTAGAACAATGTTATAAACAAAAAAATGAAAATGAAAGCTATAGGCAGTTAACGTTTCGGAAGAGAATCTACTTCCGTTCTCAAAACTTTTGGCCGTCAACCATGACAGTTCTTTGTTTATGTATTTCCATAGTATTTCCTATTTTTAATGTTTTGCAATTAAAGAAAAAATGCTTAAAATATACAAAAAATAATCTATAGAATGTGTAACAATTGTATGAAAAGTGCAGTAAATCAGCGAAGAGTATAATGGTAATGGTTAGCACGAAAAGAACTTGTATATTCAGTTCCCATTGACAACACTGACCAGTTGCGTTAACCCAATTCCTATTTGTATAAAAAACAATAATTTAATATATTGACCTTGAACTTTACTGGACCACCCTGTATAGGACACATCTTGCATATCAGTACAAACTTGCTCTAACCAGCACGTAGCCCATCAAAATAAAGAGCCGAATCCACAATTTGATCATCATTGGGGTCAATCCGCTCGAAGCCCGAAGGTTATTAGTAGATAACTGGTTGCCAGGTACCCACTTTAAGGGGCTGTAATTCGGTTATGAGGCGCGGTCGGAAAACATTTTATTAGGAAAATCTTCATATCTGGGGCACCCCAGTCTACAGTTGAATTTAATGTACTGTCTTTTGAATCACCCTGTATGTAGCCAATTTATTTTGTCTCTAACTATTTGTGTATGTTGACTTGTTCTTTTGTAGATAGAGATAACCATGTAAAGAATGGGTGGCGCCTATCAGGCAAATTTTCAGTTTAGTTAATTTTTTTGGCACTAACTAATTTACCTCTTTTCCTCACTTAGATAGATAGATGTTACATTTATTTAACCCTTGGCTATTCATTAAAATACATCATTTATATTGTTGTTTTACATTGGTACCCTGTATCCACATACATAGGCACAAAACTAGAACTAAACTAAAAACTACCCAAAACTAACTATAGAAAAATATATAATTAAAACTACCCAAAAACAACTAAATAATGTAATTTAGACATTAAAGAAATATGTATATTATTGTATATAATTCATATCAGAACATCTTTTAATAGTCTTTTAAAAGTATGTAAATTAGTTTCACGTAAATCAATACCCAAACGGTTGTACTCAACCACTCCCTTATAGAAAATTGACCGGTGCATAGATGCATTATTAATTACAAAATTATTAATTCCTCGAGTATTGTAATTATGTAAATCTCGTGATTTAGTTAAAATATTCTTTAGGTAATCTGGAACTATGCCTTTATTAATTTTATATATAAAAACTAAAACGTTGCACTTAAGAAAATTTTCTATATCCATCCAATCATTTTAGCATATGGTTTATTCTAGTATACATATTTCATTTTAATATAATTCTCACTGCTCTATTTTGCAACATTTGTAGACGTTCTAGATCGGTCTGATTGGCCATATATAGTAGCGTACTCCAATAGTTAAAATGAGGTAATATTATAGAGTTATCGTATTTTTTCTTAAATTTATAAATAGGTACCAACTGACGCGTTTAAAAACATTGATTTTACTTCCCTCGCATACCGAAGGGAAGTATTGTATTCGAGAAAAAATCACCCTCCGAGATTTTTTCGGATTCTGACGTTTCAGAACACGTAGATTCCGAAAATATAGGTTTTTCAATTCCGTCAGTCTGTCTGTCTGTCTCTGTCTGTCTGTTGGTGCATTAACTAAAAAACTACTTGACGGAGAGCAGTCAAATTTGGTAAGTAGTTAACCCTACTGTCAGCGAAGAACTGGTAGAATTTTCACTGAAAAATATACAGGGTGGACCGTCTAAACGGAATAAATAGAGAAAAAAAATATTTTTTTGCTCAAATTTAAAATTTCCACGCTTCATGACGCGCTAAACCTATTTCAGGAAAAAAAATTCAATCATTTTTGAAAAAATTTTTACCACTAAAAAAAAATTTTTCTTTGTTCAAATTTAAAATTTCCACGTTTCATGGCATTCTAAACCTATTTAAAAGAAAAAAAAATTTTGAAAATTTTTTACAAACATTTTTGAAAATATTTTTACCACCAAAATAGATGATTTTTTTTTTCTCAAAATTTAAAATTTCCACGTTTCATAGCGTTCTAAATCTATTTAAAGAAAAATAAAAAAAAATGTAAAAATTTTTGAAAAAATTTTACCACAAATAGATGGATTTTTTTTTTTTTCAGATTTAAAATTTCCACGTTTCCATGGCATTCCAAATTTATTAAAACAAATTTAAAAATGTTTTAGAAAAATTTAAAAAAAATGAAAACATGTTTATGTAATCTATTTATCACCATTATAGAATAGACGAAATATGCTCAAATTTAAAATGTCCACGTTTCATAACATTCTAAACCTATTTCGGAAAAAAAAATTTGCAACATATTTTCACCAATTTGGAAAAAAATTTAACACTAGAATAGACAGAAAACATTTTTGAAAATTTGTTCTATATTTTAATCACCACTATACTTCCACTCCATTACGTAAATGTGGGATTGAGAGATGTGAGAGATAGCAATAATATTTGGCATATCCTATTATATACTTTTATTGAATAATGGCATCCCAAGAAATAATTGAGTCATGGTGGACATTTATAAAGGTATTTGCGCAAGCCTTCCATATTTGGCACCTGTTATTTAGTGTATTGAACTTTTGCTGTTGGATGAACACTCTGTATATTTTTTTGACCAAAAGTTATCAGGTTTTCTTTGTAATAATACCAATAATTATATTCCGATTATTATTCCCAATGTCATTTCGTAATTAATAATTTTTTTAGTGACTGTCATGCACAAATAACGAGGGAAGTTCTGTGTAAATAACTTTACCGATTTTTTTTAGATATTTTTTTACATATATGGTCCACATGGTTTTTAAAATTCAAGTTGCAATCAACAACAATTCCTAGATATTCCTAGATTTCTGACAAGTTTACCTCTTGGACCTTGATTGGTAAATTTATATCTTTGAATAATCTGAATTTCTGCTGATTACTTATGAGTATATCTTTTGTTTTTGTAACATGTAATTTTAAGTTATTTATTTCCAGCCATTTAGAGACCAGCTCTAAATCGCAGTTTATTTTATCCACTAACTCTCTAAAATCATTCTCATCGATGTAGATTATAGTGTCATCAGCAAAAAAGTAGTATTTACAATGTTTAAAGATTTTAGACATATCATTGATATACATTACAAATAGCAATGACCCAAGTATGCTCCCCTGAGGCACTCCCATATCAATAGATAGCTCCCTTGAAAATGTATGTTCACATTTCACCTTTTGTCTCCTGCCTTTTAAGTAACATTCGAACCATTTCAATACCACATCATTATACCATACTTACTCAGCTTATCTAATAAATTTCTTCTGTCAACCGTCTCAAATGCTCTTTTCAAATCTAAAAAAATTACTTCGGTCGTTCTTCCCTTGTCCTTAGTTTCCTTCGACTCATTGATAACATATTGCAACGCACTTTCACAACTAAAACCTTCTCTGAAGCCAGACTGATAAAGGACAAGTATTTTTTGATCCATTATAAAGTCTAGTAATTGCCCGTATATGTACTACTTTTTCTAATATTTTGTCAAAGGCTGGTAACATATTTATAAGTTTACGCTCTTCAGCCTTAATAGTTTTAGGCACTTTTCTTACAGGAATGACGTTCGATACTTTTAATGAACTTTGCACAATACCAAGCTATAAAGAGCCATTAATAATGTGAATCAGTTGATTCGATAAGTTGCCGAAATTATCTTTATAAAATGCCATATCAATTTCATCTGGACTGCTTTTGTTGGCTAGGTCAAGTATTATTGTTTTTAATTCAGTTTTTGTCAATAACTTAAAATTTTGCATTTTTACTCCTTCTTACTCAGCATCTCATTCCTTGAAGGTATCTTGCTGACTAGTAAAACTAAAATTGCACTGATTCCTATCCGAAAACTTCCTGAATTTTAATCATGTGCAAGCCTGCTCCATCACTGATTGGTGAATTTACTTAAAACTACAATTGGATCATCGTAAGTCTTAGTGTATGTGTAACAGCGCCAAAGAAAGAATTTGGTATACTTTCAAAACACCCGGTATACGTTTCCATCAAACATTATTGCACGGTGTCAAGAACCGACAAGGAAAAGGTATACACTTACTTTCGAAGAAGTCATTATGACTATGGTTTACAACCACATTAAGTCATAACGACTCTTCATTCACAAACGGGTTAACAAACTTGCTGGAGCTACAACTCACATGGGATCGATTGTAACATGCGATGCGAACAGATGAAAATAGAAAATATCAATTACGGCAAGTTGTTACCAACATTTCAACCCTTGCAGCGGTTAATAAACTTTGCAAATTTTAATGCATTTTCCGTGTTGTCTGCTTCATGTTCAAAATATGAATACCTGGAATTTAAATTTGCAAAGGTAGCGAGCAGTAGTGGATTGAAATTAGGTGTTCTCACTATGTGCAAATGTGTTTCTTTGATATTATTAAAATGAAGCACTTGTGTAGGTGCCTACTTATAGTCGCGTCATTTTGGCATTTTACTTCTAAAACTGAAAGTCATTACTTCATTTTTGTTGCAAGGAGTTCAAAATGACATTTCGACGAATCTGGTGTCCAATTTGGGAAATTCAAAATGGCGGACCGGAAATCGGGCGATTTTCCAGAAAAAATGAGAATGGATACCTTAGCCTTGAAACTCAGCACTCGGGGGGTTTTCGAGGCCTAATTTTCTAAATTCAAAATGGCGGAACGGAGGAGCAGTCAATTTCTCCAGAAAACTCGTATTCTTTTCTTTTCTGGGCTGAAAGTGGAAACTCGGGGGGTTTTCGTTATCCTGATAACGATACTGATGCCCAGTTAGGGAAAATTCAAAATGGCGGTCCGGAAGTAGTACATTTTTCAGGAAAAACTCGTATTTTTCATACTTTAAGCCCCAAAAAAAATAAAAAAATACGTAATTCTCCTAAGGATCTGGCCCTACTTCCGGCCCGCCATTTTGAATTTTCTCTAATTGGACATCGGACTCGTTATCAGTGACCACGAAAATCTTCGAGTTCCCATTTTCAGCTCAAAAACGAAACAAAGTTATTCCTGAGAAACCGAACCTACTTCCGGTCCGCCATTTCTAATTTACCAAATTAGACCTCGGATTCGTAATCAGCCACCTCGAAAACCCCCGAGTACAGATATCAAGATATCCATTCTCATTTTTTCTGGAAAATGGCCCGATTTCCGGTCCGCCATTTTGAATTTCCCAAATTGGACTTCAGATTCGTGATCAACGACCCCAAACATCCCGTGTAAACATTTTCGTCTAATTTTATGGCATAGTGTGTATCATAACAAATTTTTCAATTAAATTAAATAAAATGGCCATTAAAATTGACCAATTATTGGACACGAAATGAAACCAAACATTTCAGCCGAAAAATAAAAGGTACTGTTTTTTCTAAATGTTCAGAAAGACACTCTTTGCAACAAAAATGAAGCAAATTGACCCTGTACTTTCAATTTTGGAGATTTTCAGGTTTTTCATGCGAAAATGACGCGACTATTGAGCACTTCTTGCCATTTAAATGGCATTTAATCGTCCATCAAATCAAAATCTCAACAAATAAATAACAAAATTTCAATAAAATTGAACGAGTATGCAAAACACGCTATGATTGGCGGTGACGTCACCGGTTTTATTAGTGGCTTAAATCGCGTTCAAATGGTGGTAAGAACAACATTTTATTCGCTTTATTTACGTTTTAGATGCGATTAAAAGTAATGACTAATACAGAATTTGCAAAAGCTACTTCTGGAAATTTACCTGCTATAAGAGTGCTTTGGTGCTGTCACTAAAACTCTTCCAGGTACGTTGTTGGATGTACTTTTGCATCTTGGCACGAAACACCACTAAGGGCCAGTATTATAATGTCGGATCAAACCGCGGAGTGCGGATTAAACTACGGCCCTGAAAAAAGTCCGTTTTATAATGTTGGTAATCTTCACTTTGTACTTTAAATACGTCACGGTCAGTCGCGGTAAAGTTAAACTACAAACAGTGGATGGAGACCCTTTAAACTGAAGATTTCAGATTTCAAAGTATTCATAACCTCATAATTGAAAAAAATTCTTGTTTTTATTATATATAAGATGATGGAGGCTTTCGAAATATTTGATTATTTTCTATCTCATGACGATGAAGAAATTATTAATGTAATAGAGCACTACCGCTTTTTGCGTTGAATTCCTGAGATAATATTTCCCAGGTGCTTACTTTTTTTGCCATGTTACGGCATATGTGATTTTGCACTCCAGTAACAAGTAAGGTATATTATTATCTTAGGTTAGAATTCACTAGTTGAAGACCGTGAAGTTGCAATTTCCTGGACAACAGATGAGCCAACTACATAAAGATATATTTATTTTACAGAACAGACCATTTTGTAAAGTAAAGCTTAAAGCTTGGTTTAATCCTAGGTTTAAACTGTACAGTTAATCTAATAATATAATACTGGCCCTTAGTTTCCATTATAAAATGATAAGGTGTTGCAAAAGGTGTTTATAATACACAATGACGTTTGCTTACTGATAATACAACTGATGTATGTGATGATTGCGTCACAGAGTATGTACTCTGTGATTGCGTAGTGAAATGATGTAGTATTTTCGGCGGTGGTATTTCAATTCAAATTAAAATGGCTTATTTTAAGGTATTATTCGAATGATTGTCAAAATTGTCAAGTGTTTTTAATCACAATGAAATAATATAAGTTTCAACCTCAAAGAGAATTTAAAATTTGTGTAAACACATTCACTTCAGAAAAAAATTAAGAGAAATTATTATTCGAAACTGTACCATCTTAACCCATGTGCTTCATTTGTTTATTCAACACATACATTTAAAAAAATATGTTTATTTAAAATACCCCAAAAACATTGCTTTTAGCAAGTTTTTCAAGGCTTAGAAAATTACTGTTGACATGTTTTTCTTCTTGTATCTATATATAATAAAGACTAACTATAATACGTTTTTCTCTAATTTACTGAGTTCGTTAATTTCTTTAGAAACGTATTTTGCCTCGCATTTAACTGAAAAACGGCGGCATCTCTGTACGATAAGTTTGCATGAAATAAGAGCTTCCTAAAATTAGTGTAAAATATTGCATTTTGCGGTTAAAAAAATTGACTCGATTTTAAATGTTAAAATATGCTGCCACAGTTTATTTTGAAAATATCAATTTGGCCTCGGTGCTGGGCATTACACAACTACTTTCGTTAATATATCAGTTGGCCTGCTGAATGTAGTTGATAACAAAAAGGCTTAAATTATTCTAAGGCTATTGAATCTGTAAATCACGAGTGGTGGCATAATTTAACCTTAAGTGCTTTCAAATGGTCAATATTTAAAGCTGCAATAATGGTGAAGTACAACTGGAACAGAAAGATGCTTTCAGCAGTGCTCTCAGACGAATAATTTTAGGGTACTCTACCCATGCCGTGTCGACTTTGTCCCCCGAAGCGTGAACAATTCTGCATTGATTGATATAAATTAACGCGAGTATGGCTATTTCATATAGTTGATATTTGATTAAATTATGTTGGTTGAATAAAGCAACTCAGAATAGTGTCTATAAACAACGCGAGAAAATTGTACTGCTTGAGTGCTTGACTATAAAATATATACCTGGATTCGTCCCTTCTTGAACTGGGTGATATAAAATAAACAACAGCCAGCCAGATTTGTGAATGAAACAGATAAGTTATTGTTTATGTAGCATTAGCATTGGGTTATTTAAGTATGTCTTTATTAAATTTTTAAACGAGAATTGGAGATCAAAATTGAAGATATATTAAACATAATATATAGGTAATAAACATAATACATAGGTGATGAATTGGAAAAACTGCCCAAAATTGAAACGGATTGTTTCAAGGAAACAACACACAGGGTGAGCAAACTATCCCTTCGGAACTCTTTTTTCATAACGCGCAAAAAAATGTTACCGCGAGATAGGGCCCTTCCTAGCAACTCCACCGTAGATGGATATTTACTTGTGGAGCGGTTAATAAATAAAAAAAGAAAGGGAAAAAGGAACAAAAATACAAAAACAAAATTAAAAATAAAAGCTGCCAGATTCAAAGACAGAAGAAGCAGAAAACTTAGAAGAAGAGAAATAAGGAGATGACGATAGATGGAAACTTAAAAGAAGCATGGAAACTTAAAAGAAGCATCTTGCAAACAACTGCACCACACCCCAGCCGATCGATGATGACAAATGGAAACTTAGAAGAAGCATCTCTCAAATACCTACATTCCCATCCTATATTCCCACCCCATGCGTCATGCGGCTCTCGCTGCTGACAACAAGCATGTATAATGTCCAACCCGGCGTATGCAGCCGGTCCGGCGATATATAAAACATCCGAGATTCGGTTTGGCCGTCCGTTGGGCGTCTTCGACGGACGACCAAGCTGCGTGTTAGAACGAACCTCCATGGGTGCCCGGAATTGGCAGCAATGCCCACCTTACGCTGGCAAATCAATCAATCAATCAATCCACCACTTCATTTTAATCACAAAGAGCTAATTACACCCTGTATATTCAAAATATTTTGGAAAAAAGTTTTTGTTGCGTTTTGAAAAGTACAAAAAAAACAGCAAGCATTTTTAACGGACAAACTATGGCCTTGTTATATTTAAACCATATCATAAAAGGTCTCAGGCGAGTATACTGACTGAGGATTTATTTGGAAATAAATGCACTTTTGTGGAAAATTTTTGTTGATATTTTTGTCTGCTTGCCCATTTTCCAAATTTTTAACCATCTTTTGCTTTTCAAAAAAAATGTTGGCCCCTTCTCAAACTTGTAGTTTTTGTACCAAAGAATAATCTCTGTGAGTGCCAACATTTTTTATCAATCTAACCCCAAACCATCCAAAAAACAAAACAGATACAGAAATGACACATTTAGCCAGTAATGACCGAGAAATTATTATTTTTGGCATAATAATCCGTATATGGATGTCTGGGGTTTTTGGGGGTGGTTTGGGGAGTTACATTGACAACAAAATGTTGGCACTCACAGAGAGTATTCCTTGGTAAAAAAACTACAAATCTGAGAAGGTGGCAATATTTTTTTAATGTACCAGTTCTGGTCCGTTTTAGGCCAAAAGTCCAATTTTTGGCCAAAATATAGCAAAAAATCTGAAAAATGGGCAAGCAGAAAAAAAATGACAACGAAAATTTTCCGCCTGGTCAGAAAGTGTTTTACTACGTTCCAATTTTGGCCATAATTGATGTCGCCAGTGCTGCCATTTGCACGGAGAAAAAATGTTGGCATATCGAATGTTGATCGGCAAGATATCCTCTTCAACTAGCATCAAGCCCCGATGCGTTATACTTTGTTCCAAAATTGAATATTTTCTGGGGCGGTTAACGCCAAAACGGACAGGAGGGGAAGGTCTGACTCAAATAAGATAATACACTCAGAAAAATATTTGCTAACACATAACAGCGATGCCAACATGTTATATAACAGGCCCCATATACAGTGTGAACCGAAAGAAACGCACAAAATTCATATCTTTGGTATACGTTATTTGTCAAAAGAAATCCTCGAATAGGTCGATTTTAGTTTTGTAAATGCTGCATTTTATCACTATACTAAAATTTATGACGTCATTGGTTTTTGAGTTATGACGTCATCATACTTTTTTTTTAATGGAAACAGACATTTTGGTTTACTGATTTTGGTGGTGTATTCCTTTAGCTTTATGGTGATATAAAAAACATTGATATTACCTAAGCCATTCTTTTGGGAAAAAATATTTTTATTGATTGATACCTTACATAAGTAATTGTGAGAGAAAAATCATCTCCATTGCTCAATTTGCCACCTTCCAACCATTTGGCATTGACCAAGACGGGAGTAGACACTTTGCACGGTGTTCTGAATCATCTCATGGGCAATTCGTTTCATCTCCAAGCCAATTCTGTCTTTCAATTCTTCTATGGTATCCGGTCTGGTAAAATACACCATTGACTTTAAGTAACTCCAAAGAAAAAGGTCTAAAGGGGTTACATCCGGTGAACGCGGGGGCCACTCAATCGGACCTCGACGACCTATCCACCTTACAGTAAAAGCGTCATCTAAAAACTGACGCACTGTTATCCCAAAATGAGGTGGGGCCCCGTCTTGCTGAAACCAGACGTTTTTAGCAGGAATATCTTCATCTTCACTGTTCGGAAACATAGCTGCTAAGGCTGGCACTAACTCAACTCGCAAAAACTGTAAATATCTTGCGGCCGTAAGATTTTCTTCAAAAAAAAGGTCAGAATAAACGATCACCAATTTTATACCTGCCCACGCGTTTACTTTGCCTCGTCGCTGTGTATGGGCTTCTTGAGTCCAATGAGGAGTTTCGCGTGACCAATACCTACAGTTATGCCGATGTACAGTCCCCTTTAAATAAAATGTAACTTCATCAGAAAAAACAATGTTCTATAAAAAAATTTGGGTTATCATCGCACAAGGTCATCAACTGTTCACAAAACTGTAAGCGCCGATCTGGATCATCCTCATTCAATTCGTGGATTAATTGCACTTTGAATGGATGGTATTTTTCTTTTTTCAATAGACATACAAAACAGAAGTTTGACTCACGTTATGATTTAAAGCCTTCTCGAAAGATTTTCCTCACTTTCTAGAAGAATATTTAATTTGGTTTCGTTGCTTCTACTAAGGCGACCAGATCGAGGGAGGTCAGCTACACTGCCAGGT
The DNA here is from genome assembly GCA_963583905.1 of Stenurella melanura. Classification (NCBI taxonomy): domain Eukaryota; kingdom Metazoa; phylum Arthropoda; class Insecta; order Coleoptera; family Cerambycidae; genus Stenurella; species Stenurella melanura. Next base: position 5,830,433 of record OY757309.1, read on the forward strand.
TCATCATTTCTAGCCACCAATCTACTTACAGTGGATCTAGAAATTTTCTTTTCGGGATACTTGGCATTGAAAACATCACATGCTTCCTGATGAGTTCTCAACATATCACCATATCCAACCATCATCAAAAGTTCTACGCGTTCTCGTTCACTTAAACGTGGCATTGCATTCACTAGTTTTACACTGTCTCAGTGTCACAAAACTGAGGTTCCACACGTGTCAGGAATAAAAAAGTTATCGATACTTTACACAAAAACGCCTGTATCTCTCTGTTGTTAGGGTGAGTTTTTTTTATTATTTTCTTTGTTTTGTTTTTGTCAAAGGTTTTCATGCTAGTTAAAACAAAAATGTAGGCAACGAGATTAAAGTGGAACATTACTCGTGAATTTGCGAAAGGTAAGCTATTTACATAAAATGTCATTTTTCCAAAACAATGGCTCAAGTAATATCATTTTTTTTATATCACCAGAAAGCTAAAGGAATATACCACCAAAAACAGTAAACAAAAATGTCTGTTTCCATTAAAAAAAATTTACATGGCGTCATAACTCAAAAACCAACGACGTCATAAATTTTGGTATAGTGACAAAATGTAGCATTTACAAAACTAAAATTGACCTGTTCGAAGATTTTTTTGAAAAATTACACATACCAAAGATATGAATTTTGTGCGTTCCTTTAGTTCACACTGTATGTAGCTACCTCCTAAACTATTAACTGCAATTCACTACAGTGTCAAATTGAGAAAGTTACTACGAAAGTTAATGACAGTTGAATAACATAAAATATTGATTTACTGGTCTATAATTGTGCTTTAATTAGTTCTATTAATCAATTTATAACTACTAGTCACTTTAATTTACGTATAATGGAACAAATCACAACTTACCGGTTTTCATACTATGAGTCCATCTACTAACACAATGGCGGTTCGTATTCACCTTGGTTGTTTTTGGTAACGTCTACCTTCCGTTCACATTGATAATAATTAAAATATTGGCGAATTCTCAATAATTTGTCTTCACTAAAATCAAATGTGTTCCCAGCATTCATAAAACCTCCCGCAGATGACACAAGTACTTCTTATTCACGATATCTTAGCAGACGTTTTGTGCCTCACGCATTATTATAATCGATCTCCCATTACTACATGACATGTTGAACAGCATTACACCATCTGTCGTATCTTTTTATTTATTGTGACCACTGCTCATGGATCTTGTTTTGCAGCTTACCATGTACAAAATTAAATAAAGAACCAAAATAAGAAGCTAGTGTGCCAGTTCACGATAACGGTTCTTACTTAAAATGACCATTAGATAATCAATATAAAATCATCTACTGGTATAATGTAAAGATAAGTATTTGAGATAAGAAACATTACACTTTAAAAATATTTTAGCCTATTTGTGCGACAAAACGGTCTAAATTGAGCTTTTGTAGAATGACATTAAAATCCAGTAAAAGGAGTTTGCAGATTTTATCAAAATAGTTCAAGTTCTCTCAAAATACATCCTATTAGAATTTTTGACAGTAATCATTGTTGATTGTATCAACAGAACGATCCACAGAGATAACATACACTAACTTGATAGATATTTTTGAATAGTGTTAAGTGGCATTTATCTTTCATCTTGATATAATATTTGAGCCAGACTGGTTTAATTTAAAGTATACACTATACACGTACAAGCAACTGTATTTTTTCTTCGACCCCCCGCGCTGCGCCGGAAAGCAGACGTTTTGTGGGCGGTTTTCCAGCCTGTAGGTACCTATTTGATCGCTGAAACATTTTAAGTTAAAACATACAGGGGTACAAAGTTGAACTTAGTTCTATAGGGTGTTTTCCACGATTATTCAAATTATATATTTAAACTGCCATAATTCAAATTTTTCAAATGGAACGCCCTGACTTAAAATGTTTCAGGAATCAATTGCCTACACTCTGAAATCCATTTGACAATTTTTCCTTCACACGAATTTTTTAAAAAGTGAAGAAAAGTTGTCGCTATACGGTATAAAGTTAAAAATCGTCAATTCCACTTTTTGGAAATTCATATGCAAGGTCTAAAGATATCAAAAAAATATGTACCGTAAGTAAATAGTATATTGTTTTATTAGGAGTAAAAGTGATACTCTTGTGACGAGTCTGTAGATTTGCTGGACAAACGATTTAAGTCCGGCAATTACAGACGAGTTACAATAAGTGGCTCTTACTCCGAATAAAAGGTGATATTTTTCTTCAAACCTCGCGTCGATTAGCTATAAAAAAATAAAGATAAAAAATCTCGAATTTCATCACGAAAAACGCGTTGTGTTAATATCGCATGGTCGGCGTATTAAACAAAATAAGCGTCTTAGGTTCTGTGATAGACGGTACGTTGAATTTTATCCCTCAAATTGATTATATCTGTTACAGGTTAGCAAAAACAACATTTGCCTTTTTGAACTTAAAACAGGAATTAAATATTAATGCGTTAACGACATGTTACCATTCCTTAATTTATTCAGTTAGTTATAATATTAGTATATGGGGTCAATCAACTGAGGCAAGTAGAGTTTTAACATTGAAAATGTTTATGTTCGTATATGGGGGTCGAGTTACCAGTTTTTGTTCAAGGTCAAAAGACAGCGGTGTCGCGGTCGAGTGACACTTTTGTATATGCAACGGCTGATATATGCAAATGTAATATGGGTTGCATATATCACAGGGAGTCAAGTTACCAGTTTTTATTTAAGGTCGAAATCGAGAGTGGATCGATTATGTTTTATGTATGGTGTTATCATTTCCAATGGTTGCAAGAATTGCGAAATCTGTGAATGTTTGTAATGCAAAAGAGAATCAGAATATTATTTAATAAGCTATAGACAATCATGTAGACATATATTAAAAACAAAACAAAAATTATGACTGTCACGGGAATTTACATTTTTAAAATTTCTTGCTTCATGTACAAAAATTTGAAAAATTTTTAAACAATAATGATATTCTACGTTACCCCACTAGAAAGTGTGTGAGAAATACATATTAAAAGTTTTAGTCTTAGCAAATATAAAAAATCACCCTATTATGCTGGTAGTTATATATATAATAAACTTCCTGCAGAAATAACGTCCCAAAATTCGTTCAATTATTCAGAAACAAACTGAAACTATTCTTAGCAGAACACTGTTTGTATAGCATGACCGAATTTTTTAATCGGCAATAGAATTTCTTTAATGCTATATTTTTTTTTTAGTTGTGTATGACACGTACCCTATAAGTACATGTATTTGTTAGTTTGTGCTTATGTTTTTCTGTTTATTGTATATTTTGTACAATTTTGTTTGTTTTATATACTTTTATTCTTAATGTATTCCATTATATTCCATATTGTATTCCATACCTTTAAATCAACTGTTTGCTTTGTAATTATCTTCTTTTTAACTTGACAAAACCAATATTGTTTATGTAACAAGATTTGTGACGAAAAAATCTATTCTATTCTATTCTATGGATATATTGTACTGTCGTAACTTTTCTGCCGCTATAAGCGTCAGAAACAGTAATTTACATTACAAGAGTGGAAAGAGGTGTTCCAGGGCGAGCCGCAGGTCGACCTGCAAAACAATGTTTTTCGGTCACGTGATGTACAATTTTTTTTCGGCCATTTCCTGCTTATAACGCTTCGAAATCTGAATCCATATTTTCCATAACTTGAGTAAAAGTTAACTATATTCATCTATTTGACACTTATCCCAACAGTTAACACAAGTTCGTTTCCATAGCAACATAAGAATAACAAGAGAATAACAGGGATCGGAAAGGCTTTTTTCTGAAATCAGTCAAGAATGCCTACTTTCTCGGCGCAATTTCAGATCCCAAATTACCCTATTCTAGTATTTTAGTCCGTTGCTACGCAACCATCAGAAAAAAGTCCAGGAAAATCTCGAAACGTTGTGGGAGGTTTGGGAAAAAATAAAAAATCGCTAAAGGTATTTACACAGAACTTCCCTCTTTATTTATACAGGGCGGTCACTCTAAAAATTTATTAATTACGAAACCACACATGAGAATAGTAATCGGAAGGTATTATTACAAAGAAAACCTGGTAACTTTTGGTAAAAAAAATATAGAGTGGTCATCCGTTAGCAAAAATTCAATATCAAATAAAAGATGCCAAATATGGAAGGCTTGCGTAAATACCTTTACAAAGAGTGACTGCAAAAAAGGCATAAAATTTGCCTTTTTCGGCATAGTAGATAGCCGGCCAAGGAAAACACCAACATAAATCCTATAGGGCTCAAATTAAACTTTGAGAATTTTGTAAAAGATAAAACAACTCTGTTATTACTCAGATTTCATATTGTACGAATTTTTTAAAGATTATATATTATTCTGTAGCATATTTGGGGGAATTTAGGAAATTGTCCTATAACCTTCCAACACCTTGTAATAATTAAAATACCAACACCAGAAAACGAAAAAATTCATAGGTCCTACAAACATGATACAATCGTCATGATTTTCACTAAAAAAACATTTTTTTTATGAAATAGATTTAGAATGTCATGGAAGCGTGGAAAATTTAAATTTGAGCAAAAAAAAAATTTCCATCCTACTGGTAAAAAAATGTTCAGGTTTGAAATTTTTTTTTTTCTGAAATAAGTTTGGAATGTCCATGAAACGTAGAAATTTCAAATTTAAGCAAAAATTTTTTTCCACCATTTATTCTTGGAATAGTAAAAAAAATTCAAGAAATTTTTGCTTTTTAAATCTTTTTTTTCTGAAATAAGTTTAGAATGTCACGAAACGTGGAAATTTTAAATTTGAGCAAACATTTTTTTCCATCATATATTCTATTGGTAAAAATATATTTTAAAATATTTTTAAAAAAATTCTTTGACAAAATTTTCAAATTTTCCTTTTCGAATTTTTTTTTTATTAAATAAGTAAATTTAGAATGTCATGAAACGTGGAAATATTAAATTTGAGCAAAAAAAATCGTTTTTCCACTGGTAAGAAAATTTTCAAAAAGTTTTGAATTTTTTTTTCTGAAATAGATTTAAAATGTCATGTTACGTGGAAATTTTAAATTTGAGCAAAAAAAAATGTTCCTACCATTTATTCTTGGTGTAGTGGTAAAAGAATTTTCAAAAATTTTTTGCTTTTGAATTTTTTTTTTCTGAAATAAGTTTAGAATGTCATGAAACGTGGAAATTTTAAATTTGAGCAAACATTTTTTTCCTTCATATATTTATTCTATTGGCAAAAATATATTTTAAAATATTTTTAAAAAATTTCTTTGACAAAATTTTCAAATTTTTCTTTTTGAAAAATTTTTTTTATGAAGTAAATTTAAAATGTCATGAAACGTGGAAATATTAAATTTCAGCAAAAAAAAAATCGTTTTTAAACTGGTAACAAAATTTTCAAAAAGTTATCAATTTTTTTTTCTGAAATAGATGCAGAATGTCACGAAACGTGGAAATTTTAAATTTGAGGAAACATTTTTTTCCTTCATATATTCTATTGGTAAAAATATATTTTAAAATATTTATATATTAATAAAATTTTTCATTGACAAAATTTTCGAATTTTTCTTTTTGAAAAATGTATTATTTTTTTATGAAATAAATTTAAAATGTCATGAAACGTGGAAATATTAAATTTCAGCAAAAAAAATCGTTTTTCTACTGGTAAGAAAATTTTCAAAATGTTTTGAAATTAGTTTTTTCTGAAATAGATGTAGAATGTCACGAAACGTGGAAATTTTAAATTTGAGCAAAAAAATAATGTTTTCATGATTTATTCCCATTATTTATATTTTCCAGTGTAAGTTCAACCATTTGTTCGCTGGTAGTAGTGTCAGCTCCCTTTGGTATGCGAGGAAAGTAAAAAGCCAAAATGTAGACAATTTAATTCTCTACAACTTTCACTTTGACCTCATGGGCATCCGACGCATAGGACGCGAGATATTTGCAAAAAACTTTGACCTTCAATATCTTGGGTAGCCATGCTGGGATTTTTGTGATTTTTGTGGATTTGGGTTTAGGACACCTCAAAGGACGTCTGTGCAAAAATTTAGATTTTTACTAATTTTGTCCAGGTTTCCTCCGGTTTTTATCTAATTTCCGTGGGCTATTAAGAAATGTCATGTTTTCATGACGTTTGTAGAAAAACATTTTTATTATGCTTTTAAAGCGCCAGAAAACAAGAAATTGTCGATTTTTCAAATTAAAAAAATTAATAACACTGAAAATATCAACTTTACGAAAAAAGTTATCGAACATTTCTTATTGAAAATCGATCAAAAAACTTTTTAAAAAACGTTTGACTGAAAAAAATTAATATTTCCTTTTGTTACAAACAAAATTGTTTTAAACAATATAAGACCATGTTACCGTCTGGTAACATGAATTTTCATAATCTGAACATATACCAGCAAAAAAAAGCTGCGTCTGAAATGTATTCGATATTTTATGAGCCCATATCTGGCTAGGAAAAGATTGGTCTTACTACAACCTTCAATATATGTTTTTGGTAATATGTTATAAAGTCATGTGAGAATTTGCTCTGGATTTCCAATATTTTTTTTGGATCACTACCAGTTGCCTATTTTCCTCTCCTTTGTCGGTGATGGGTGTGCTCAAAACTTCCCAGGGGGTTCCAGAACCCCTCCGGCCTGATAACTTGGTAACAGTATCAAGATTCATTCAATTTGTTATCGGCTAGCGTATCATAATAACAATACGAACGTTAATTTGAATATCAAACTGACAATCAGTTTCCGACCGGTACCAAAATGAATCCTTGTCTTGTCCGGTACACTTATTAGATTTTAATTGAACCATCAAACGAACTTACCTTAAGTGAAGTTCGATGGTAATTCCATGAAGGGCTCGTGAAGTAATTAACTAGAGTAATTTGGCCTTATCCAAAAACAACAATAATTTTGACTCAAAAATGGTTTTGTCTAGTAATTTGAAGGAAAGTTTTACCTGGTGGCTGGAACACCTTCCAAATGGTGATAGATTAATAAGGGATTCAAGTTTTGCTATTGAAATCTTTTCGGATGCAAGTTTATTCCGATGGGGCGGGTTTGGCAATGGCAACGGGCTCTGTACGCTTGGCTGATAAAATTCCTGCCATTAAAGTGAGTGTCTTGGCTAGGGGGTGTTGTAACTCCCTACAAGGAGATAATAAAAGGTTATCAGAAGGTTGGAAGTACAGAGATTTTCTACTAGAAGTGAGTTGAAAACAGGAAACCAGGATTGTGATGGCCAGTGAGGGACCACTAGGATTCCCCTAGCCTGGTCGTCCATAATTTTTTGTAGTGTTCGCAATATTATGACAATAGGTGGAAAGGCCTAAAGGAAGAAATGTCTCCACGAGATAGTAAAGGCATCTATCCCGGAAGCCTCGGATCCTTTGCCACGAGATATATCGTGGACATTTAGCGTTTATTCGTGAATAGATCCATTTCCGCAATACCGAAAGTTCTTTTTATTTTGTTATAGGCAGCAGCTGATAGCTCCCACTCAGTGTTGATGTTTGTGTTTCTTGATTCTCCGTCGGCAATTTTGTTCTTTTTTTGAAGGGATATATGAGGCGAATATCCACAATTTTTTCTTTTCGGCCCATTGCCAAATTTGCTTCGAAAGATCATTGAGGGCTGGAAATTTTTCCCCACCCATTTTGTTAATGTAGGCAATCGCGGTGGTGTTATCTATTCGTAATAAAACTGAACAATTACTCAAATTTGAGGCAGAGCTTCTTAGGTTTAGAAAAGCCGCTAATAGGTCTAGGTGGTTAGTATGAAAACGTTTCTCCTCGGTGTTCCAGAACCCTCCTATTGGGTTGCCATTGCCAAACCCGCCCCATCGGAATAAACTTGCATCCGAAAAGATTTCAATAGCAAAACTTGAATCCCTTATTAATCTATCACCATTTGGAAGGTGTTCCAGCCACCAGGTAAAACTTTCCTTCAAATTACTAGACAAAACCATTTTTGAGTCAAAATTATTGTTGTTTTTGGATAAGGCCAAATTACTCTAGTTAATTATGAAACGAGCCCTGAAATGGAATCAAACATATGTAATACGAGTACGCAGTAGTTAAATCATTATAAAACATTGTAGAGATAAGTAGAAAACCTTTTAAAAGTAAGATATACAACACGATGCGTGTTCCGTAAACTATTAGCATTTTATCATTGTAATACATTAAAAATAATCTCTTCGTTAAAGTACCGATGTTAACGCTTTTAATAACGCTTTCGTATTTAGTAGTTCCGATAGATAAATAAGAGATATCGGCAGGCATCATAGCGCTCAAGTGTCCATAAAGTACGGCTTATTTCAAAGACATGGCATTTATCTTCTCTTATTCTTTGAAGTGTTTCCCATAGTCCAACGTTATTGTTATCGCATATCGTGGCAAAAACCATCGCTTACGATGTTATTTATTCCATTTGGAAGCCGTACAAGGTAAACTTTTTTGTGGTCTCCCCTTTAATTTATTGAATTACTTTAACCAATTTAATTATGACGTAATAAGGTTATCAAAATTGTATCTCAGGATGTGTTCACCTATATTTACTTCGTTTTACGTAGGGAATCGATAGGAAAAGACTATTTTCGACAGTAACACTTATGGAATAAATCAATACATCATTCTTACTTTTTTTAAATGAATTAATTATTTCAAGTATCAGATACTCAGATACATTCTAAATACACAGAAATTATTTTCCGTATCTCCCCTCAGGTTTGAGTATTCTCATAGTAAACATTTTTCTAAAAACAATTGAACAGCCTTTAAAATACGGTCACTAAAAATTATGACCACCATTTTTAGTGGCAAAATTTCATGTAAATCTGACAAAGTTAAGCAACAGGCTTGTTCCATGATATTCTCTTAACATTGGAAATGTTTATGTTCGTATATGGGAGTCGAGTTAGCAGTTTTCGTTCAAGGTCAAATGACAGCGGTGTCGCGATCGAGTGAGACTGCCGTATATGCAACGGCTGATATATGCAAATGTAATATGGGTTGCATATATCACAGGGGGTCAAGTTACCAGTTTTCATTTGAGGTCGAAATGCAGCGGTGTCGCAATCGAGAATGGATCGTAGCTGTTTCCGGACGAGGCGAAGCCGAGTCCGGAATACTTTTATGTTTTATGTATGGTGGTGACATTTCCAATGTCTGTGAACTTTTAGATATGCAAAGCAACTGTTTTTGTGTGGCCAACTGGGTTAAAATGTTAAATGTTAAAAAAATGACATTTTTAAAGAGAAATGTGTTATATTGGCAGCAAGGATGACTAGACATATCTTGAAATATATATTTTTGGAAAGCTAATTTTTTTCCTATTTTCTAAAGTCGACGCCAACTATGGTTTCCATTTGAAATCACAAAGTTAGCTTTGATATCGAACAATCGAAAAGCGATATATTTTTTTGACAAATGCATCTTATTCTACGTCAAAAAGTGCCTCCAGAAAGTTTTTACCGTTTGAAAAAATATTCACAAATAAAAAAGTTATGACAGTTTTCCGGAATCTGCCAAATGTCAATTTTTGCCGATATCTCGGAAACGGTTAGAGATATCGAAATGCGGTTTTCACCAATCGGCGTTTCACAAAAATCAAGCACTAGACTTGTACGTCAGTTTTTCTCTACCTGGTGTGACAATAGGAAAACCAGCCGAAATCAAGCAATTTGGGGCAACCTGTACTTTAAATTTCATATTATTAACTTTTCAGTTCTCGAGATATAAGGGGTTGAAATTAGTAATAGTAATCTACCGAGACACCGCGACTACTAACAGCTGTTCAGTAAGAGTTCTACAACTAGAGGAGACAAGCCGTTGATTTGCCGCGAGACGCGGGTCTCTTCGTCCTTGTCGCACACCTCGTACCCTCTACACTCTGTTTTACAAAGCAAGCTACTGTGCGACAAAGCGGACAAAGAGACGACGAGCTGTGTGAGAAGGTTGAGAACATCTGCGCCGTTTGCTGCTTAGAGGCAGGTTTTCCTACACCTTCGCCAGTCGCTGACGACTGCGACCGAGTAGCCGCGACCGATTCGACAAGACATCTCTAATGCATTTTAACCCGAATGTTTTCCTACAACTGAGTAGTTACTACTAGAGAATGGCCGCCGTTCGTCCGTTCGCGAGTCGCCGCTCATCTCCGAGAGCAGAGCTGCGACTAATTCGTCGACGAATATAAATTAAAAATAATATTTTTAGCAGGTATGTTTGTAGTTTTTACTTGTTACAGCTATATAAAGCAAGAGGATAGTACATGTATTGTGAAGTGAATTGTTGCAGGCAAAAATGTAATTTAATTTAATCATAAACTTCACCACTTTTCCCATCTTACGGCCGAAAGATTAGAATTTGTTCTGTTTGTTTTTATTTAGCCCGCGACATGTAGTTTTCTGTAGAAAAATAATGTAAGGTTCCACAGCGATGAGAAGTTTTCTAAAATAAAATTTTAATTAATTCCGTTAAATTATTCCGGATGGCGTTGGCCACAGTTAAATTACTCCCCACTTGGTATTTAACGCCAAGTTGAAGGGGATTTTTACTTTCTGGGGGAACCAGCTAGTCAGAGACACAGAGAAACGAGAGTTGATTTCTGCGAGCCTAAAGGGTAATCCTTTAGGCTCGCAGAAAGCACGTGAGGATCTAATATACCGTACCGACCGCTCACCTGGAGATCACCACGTGTGTAATTCGATAGTCTCTGCCACCGCCGCAAAATATAATAGCAATGTAAGTTTTAAAACATTTCTTGGTATTTCCGTAAATTTCAAAATTAAATTTCATCTTAACAGTTAAATGAATTAACACGTGGGGGTTCTAAAATACCGTACCGACCGACCGCCCGCCTCTAGAACACCCCGTGAGAGTTTATTTAGCTGTGCCCCGTATAAGAGCAGTGTAAATTCACAATTTATTTTATTTGATACACTTCATAAATAATATTTTCATGATAAACTAGCAAATCTCTGTTAAATATTCATGGTCCGATTTGTCTATATTAGAGAAGTGTACGATAAAAATTATTTGATCCGAGATAAGCAACTGTTTCTTGCCCGGCGTTTTTATCCGCTATTACCAGATAAGAAATAAAACATTGAAACGCGTGGTTAACAATAACACTTTAAAACGAGTTCAAATTTGATGTATCAGAATGTAAATATATTTTTCCGAAATACCGATGCCCATCATAGACATAACAAAATTTCTCCGTGTTAATGTTTGTCCAATCGGGGGCCCTGTTAGATTCTCAAGATTTAATCCAGATAGCTATGTCCCAAATAATTTCCAAGGGAAAATGGGCATAGAAGATATTTCGAGAGAATTATTATTTTGTCTCAAACTGTGGAGTCAAAATAATATCCGCCAAATTGGTTGGAATGATAGAAACCCGCCGTCCATAAATTTCTGTTTTTATTAAACCGAATTTTGCCGTGTAAAACTGTTCCAAAGCCTATTGTTTTAACTTAACCGTTGTTTCATAATTTATTGAGTTAAAATAATATCCGACATGTTGTCGGATTGGTAGAACTCCGTTTTCCGGCTATTTTTTATTTTATTTTGTTTTAAACTATTTCATAGATTAGCGGATTAGGATAAAATCCGTTAATTTTAAATGGTTTTCAGTAATTTGTTATAGTTCGAGAGTTCAGGGGAAAATCTAGGAGATACTCTGAATAAATAAATTATATTTATATTTTGATACATACACCTTTTCACTGTACATCTGGCAAGAAACACGTGGCAAATCTTATTTCCGAACCGAATGCAATTAGAGGTACTCAACTATGTGGTTTGAGATGCTTGGCGAATCTCTCTGAACCGAACCGACACCGTCGAGATTAATTCTGGCTGTCCGTCCAGGCAGAATGATCTTTACCGAGGGAGCTGATACCGAATCCGATTACCATTTTACTCGGTATCAGTTTTCCACAATTTCACCAAGTTCTTTACACCACATGCTGCCAATTCCTATCTGACATGTATACAGATATGATAAATTCTGTCCGAGAATAGTTGTTTACTTTTACTAATGCTTTCTGCTTTGCTACTAATTTGTTTTGTCTTAACATCCACTGCTTGCTTGCTTGCTGTTATAACCGACCGTACCGCTTATTGCCGTTCTACCGCTTTGCCGCCAAGCCTACTATCATTTTGCACACTATTTGCTTGGTTTTTGTTGAACTCCGAGTTAATAAGAAAATATTAAAATCAGTAGTTTAATATCTTCTCACCGCCTGGTTTCTTGTCTTCGTAATTTCACTTGTTTTCTTAGTTTCACTTGTAAATAAACCGAAATAATATATCTTAAGTTTTACTTGTAAATTTTCATATGACATATCTTAAGTTTTGATATTATTTATCTGAACTCTATAAGAGTATTTTGGTACCTGACCGTTTTATTTATTTTAATAATTATTGTTTGTTGTTGAATACTTAGTATATTTTAATAAATGTTGTTATCTTCCGAAATGTGCGTTTTACTGTTGTGTGTGAATGAAAATCTAATCTGCCGTCCAGACCTCTGGACATACCGTGTCTCCACTGTAGCTATCCCAGCCCTACTGCAACAGGCTGCGCTTAGGAGGCTAATGTGGGACCTTTGCCCCACGGTAAAATTGCTAAGGTGGCGCTCGAGATAACCGAATTTAACCGAAACACAGCTCAGCGCTAAAGTGACGCTTCCGCTTGTCTATGCGCTAGGCAACCGGGAGAAAGCACGTCACAGTATATTAGTATATTATATTATACATTGCATATTTCATTGGTGGGTACACTGGCGAACAGTTGAAAATAAATATTTGTTGCTATTTCGTAATTGTGGCTTATTGACAGTTAGTCTCATGATATAATTTAGGTCTACACAGTACTTGAGAGCCATACTAAATTAATGACTTTTTAGAAATATTCATTTTGTCGCCAGCACAGATCACAAGAACGAGAAACACCAATTGGCGCAGGCTAGGAAAACGGGTTTGACGAACTAGCTACTACCGGTCGCGGCTACTCGGTCGCAGTCGTCAGAGACTGGCAAAGGTGTAGGAAAACCCGCCTTTATATATACATTACGCTTATCCAGCTTGTCGCCTCTAGTTATAGAACTCCTTGCGTTCAGTAGTAAGTAAATACGTGAAGTTGAAGGCCGTTTTAGGTATCTATGGAAAGAGGAAGATTGGCGTTTTATCGACATCGTAGACTTGAGCGATATAAAAATGGTAATTTTCGTAAAAATCGATCGTGTTTTAAAAATTCATAACTAAATAAATACTTGGAGTGAAAGGGCCCGCGACGTCTCTACGGAAAGATGAAGATTGGAGTTTTATCCTGATAGCAAGTTGTACGGGCCAAATTGGAAATTCGGCTCGACGCGGGCGAGGGAAAAGTGGCTTTCTGGGACCTTTCAAATTTAACCTGAAAAGTCGAAAAACATGGAATTTTCAAACGCTCGTAACTAAATAAATACGTTTATTGGAAGCTCGTTCTATGAAACTGGAGAAATACGGAGTTAGAGGCATTGCTTTAAAACTATTAGTATCATATTTAAGTAATAGGTTACAATGTGTAGTTGAAATAGACAGTAATGGTGAATTACAAAAATCAGAAAAACTAAAAATTAAAAGAGGTGTCCTTCAAGGCTCAATCTTAGGACCGTTACTGTATATTTTATACACTAATGATTTAACTATGGTACTTGATGAGTATGCAGTTCAATATGATGATGACTGCACATTAGTTATCCACTCATCTGACTCTTTAGCTCTAGAAGAAAAGGTCTTTTCATCATTACATGTTTTAGAAAAATATTTCACTTCACTCAATCTCAAATTAAATACAGACAAAACCTAAGCTTTATTATTTACATGTAACTCATCTAATATTGAGAAAACGTTCGACAGCGGTGTTAGTACATTGACAAGTATCCCAGCAATGACTTTCTTGGGATTTAAAATTGATGCTAGACTTGACTGGAAAGCCCACACTGATGACGTCGCAAGTAATATAGCCAAGTATTGTTATGCCCTGAAAGTGATATCGCAAAATATTAGTGTTGAAGCAGCCCTTATAGCTTTTTATGCCTATGTGGAATCTAGGCTCAGATACGGTATTATCTTTTGGGGTGGAACAAGTCATATGTATGGAATATTTGTACTACAAAAAAGATACTTGAGAAATATATTCAACATTAAACAGACCGTTAGTTGCAAACCACTATTTATAGAAGAAAAAAATACTCACCTTAGTCAGTCACTACATATACGAGTCTGTTATTTTTGTTGTGCGGAATACTTGTCTGTTTGCAAATCATGACAGAAACCACGTACACGACACAAGGAACAAAGATGATATTTTAAACATTAAAACAAGCTTTACTTTTATCCAAAAAAACATGCCATATACCATGATCAAAATTTATAATAAGCTTCCACATACTCTTAGAAATGGTACAATTAAAGAACTACAAACTAATTTAAAGGCCATACTTGTAAAATAAAGCCTATTACACTCTGGACGAGTATTTTAAGGATAATCTGTAGAATGTTTAAAAAGTTTTTAATTTGTAAGTTGATATGTGTATGTTTGTAAATTTAATGTAAGGTTTTAATCTTAAGTTTTACCTTTTAGCTTTTTTATATTATACATACATTATGCAATATTTTATACATTGTGTTAGTTTTTCTGTGACATGTTCCACACCCTTTTGGGTACTTGTAAAGAAAAAATAAAGGCTTATCTATCTATCTATCTAACTATCTATCTATGTCTCTACGGAAAGAGGAAGGTCGGCAATGAATCGGCATCGTAAATTACAGGGTCAAAACCGAAAATTCGAGAGAAAATTCGCCAAATCGTACTCTACAGTCCCTTCAATGCCCGTTATTAAAAATGAGAGGCGAGAGAGATGGCCAACTTGTACGCGTTAATTGCGGAAAACCCATTAGAAATAACTCCTCCGAGTTAATCCCAACACAACGGCAATTACCTCCCGAACCGGACGGCACCGGTCCCGCCCAGAGAAACCGACCCTTCGAAAAGCCACATTGTCATGCTCTTCTTAGCTTTTGGTCGGATGGTAAACAAATAAATACTTTTCTGGAGTATTCCTACTTGTATTTGGGCATTGTGGAATTATACAATACTTAACATTCTCTTTCTTTATACTCATATTGAAGAAAGTACGTAACACAAACAATACTCCAAAAACACCTAAAATTTTAACAACTAGAAAGCATCGAGTCGACTGAGATCGCCGAGTCTATGCGTATAGTGACGTAGCCCCTGGCCACGCCCATTTTCGCGAGGTGGAGATTTGTAATTGTTTTTAAGACACTAAACGTGCGAATAAAATTCAGATTTTTTGCAGATTCATTATTTTATACTTGCACTATCGATTTATGATAAAAAATTGGCGAACAAGCCTACTATGGCAGCCTTATTGGATTCGCCATTTTATATGTTTTGACATCAGATTCAGTATAAGCTACAAAGAAGTCGAAATAATTTTTTATTCGCAAGATATCGTGCAGGAAAAAAATGTTTATGCACGAGACGAAACGAATCGCCTCGCAAATCTCTGCATGGAAGCAGAAGGCCTTACATGGAAGACATCTCCATAAGCTCGCCGCCGAATATGTAGATCAAAAAGCGTCGAACTATTGACTGAGTCGAGAGGACTTATTCCCAGAGACCCAAGGTTTCATCATGGCCATACAAGATCAGGTAACTGCAACTAAGAATTACCTTAAATATATCATCGAAGATAAGGTTGTAACCAATGATAAATGCAGGAAATGCATCCGCGCCCCCCAAGACTATCCAATGCGTCGCAGAGGGCTGTACACATTTTGCGCCCACTGAATACCTGGACCGCCACAACTGTGTTGGCAAAATTATTCATCTAAGGCTTGCGCATCTCCACTACCTCACAGACAGCAGCTTATTACAGGAACACCCTCGAACTTTCTACGACACTTGTCTTAGTGAATGACAACGTCCGGCTCTATTGGGAAAAGACAGTGCTTACTGATAGAACCCTATCATCAAATCGACCTGATATAAGCACCAAAAAAAACCTATCTAATCGACATTGAGCACCAAACTTCAACAATATCCAGGAAACTATACAGAACAAGTTATCAAAGCAAGATGACCTAGCTCATGAGATCAGACAGCAGTGGAGACAAGATAGTGTCATCACCCCAATAGTTATATCCACCACCGGTATTGTACCTCGCTTTCTCCAAGAATTTAAACAGCCTGGACCGCTCCCCTCTCTTAGGCTTTGACAATAGTTTGTTTTCATCTTGGTTTGGCCGATGTCTACAGAATAACACGCTAAGCAAGAAACTATAGAAATAATAATAATAATAAACGACTTTATTGAGGAGAGAAAATATAGGGGAAGCTTAGACAACATTATCAGTTCTTACACAATACTCACTAATGTCAAACTGTTAATCTGTGTTGACTATAGGTACATTTAAGCATAATGTAAAGAAATATAAATATTTGCTGTTTTGATCAAGCACTTCGGTATTAGACTAACGGTAAGTACTGAGCACGATCGTGCTGAGAGATATTATTTAAGACGACGAAATAACAGCGGCCCTAAGTTGGATCCTTGAGGAATGCCGGATATGGCTTAAAATGCTACGAGGCCTTTAACCACTGTATTGAAATAATTGTAATTCATCAAATATGTACTTGGATACAATCATGGGCAACAAGGTCTACATTTATACTAATTTTAAAATTGAAATAAGGAATTTGCTCCCGAATAAGGAAAAGTCCATCTTCTAAACACCGCATTATTCGAGGTATGTCAGATTTATTTACCATGAGAACATTATTAAGCCACACAGGTTGCATAATATGACTTAATGTCTTATATTCACTTCGGCAGAAGGTGAAAAAGCTGTTAAGTAGAAAGAATAAAGTAACAATCGAGTGTCCGTCCAACGTTAAAAAAAAAGCATTTTCGTGGGAATCGCGGCCATTATTACAGTTACAGTTCTTACGGTTATAGAAATTCTCACACTGTTAGCCTCGACCGTGTCCGTAACTCACTCTTATAGATTACAGTCATTGGCAACGAATAATAGATCGCACGACCGCAGTACCATTACATTAGGATTATTACAGATTTCCTAGTTGGTAAAGCAGGTATAATTTCAATGATGCCGAAATTGGAAAGAGCACAAATGGATAGTACTGTTTCTAGGCAGTGGCGTAACACAACCGATTGGAAAGGAGCTACAAAAATTATTCACAAATTCTTCGTCTTCGGAGCTCAATTCACATAATTTTTGTTCTTGTAACCGCAAAGACGACAGTAAACACAAAAGTTATAAAACATTTGAAGCAAAAAAAAAATTGTTGATATGATTTTACAAACACAAAAATACTGCACAGTGTACTGGGAGCTCATTAATGGGCCACAAGGCTTGAGTGCGGCGACCTCTAGGCGCCCCGCTTAAAGAAGAAGAAGAAGAAGTACTGATGGCGAGAGTTTTGTCAGTAACGGTAGCGTCATTAGGTGGCGATGAAAATTATAAAAATAGCAATTTAACTTAAAAAATTTACTTATTTTCAAAAACTGTGAAAAGTACTACGGCGTGACTTACTTAAGATAGAGACACATTCATATCTCGCTTAGGTATCTGATATATGAATATTTTGAAGTTCTGGTAGTGAACATACCTATAAAGTGAGTATTTATTTAGACTTAACCACATTTGATTTTAGTCATAGCCGTCCGGTTTTAGGATGGAACAGGGGGTCGATTTGCAAGAAAATGTATTTGCGATTTTTTTTAGAAAACAATTAGTAAGAGGCAATAAAGTCTTTTACAATATTTGTCTTATACAATATTTGTCTTAGTTATTTCAATTTTTCTCTAAGGGCTACTCAATATATTTGAAAATTTTCGCCGTCTCTCATAAGAATACTCCCGCTGTGAGCGAGACATTTCATGTCGCCACTTATCATATTCCATCATACCATGTTGTGGTGTTTGATTTTACCAGCTTTAAAGTTAATATACAGGGTGATTCGTGAGAAGAGGGTCGTACTTTACCAAAAGATAGAAAACATTGAGGTGATTTTAAATCCCCAAGTAATGGCTAAAGCGGCCCCGTTTTCGAAATACAGGGTGTTTTATATTTTTTGGAAGAATATTCTTTTCGCCATATATCTGTAATGCGTAAGCCGAATCCAATGAAATATTGTATTTCGATTACTAGTCATTCACCATTTAATGCCTGGGAGATTAATAAAATATCTGGGCCGGACCCAGAATAAAAATATTTTTAAGTTATTCCTAGAAAATAACACTCTGTATACTGCTTATAAAATATTTGACATTAAAATATTAATTTACACCTAGCAAGACACAACATCCCATAAAAAATCTTTTGGCACTATTTCATTGTTTAAATAAAAAAATTAAATTATTGACGGTTCAATTTTTTTTTCTTTAAATGAGAAATTGAGAGAAAAAAGTCACTCTAGGGATTAACAACATATTATTTTTTTTGTTCCCTATCTGCACTAGCAAAAGGTAGTGCAAATAAGGAGAATAAAAATTCATCACATATACCTGGTGAAATAAAAAAAATATTTTGTAATGAATGTGTAATTAATAAACTTAACAAAATAATAAATAATAAAAATTAACAATTTAACTAGAACATAAGAAATCAGTCAAACTTACTAAATTCAATTAAATTATTTTGAATCACCATCTATTTTCAAAGTGACCACCGCCAAATTCAATATATTTTCTTGATCGATTTGTCATTTCATTTACGCTTTTTCTAACAATCTCTAAATTGTTTTTAATTTCATCGCAAGAACGCTCAGCTCTTGCAATCAGCTGCTCTCTGGTATTTATTTCCTCTTTATATACTTCAGTTTTTAAATACATACACAAAAAATAGTCAAGGGGTGTGAGATCTGGTGATCTCGGAGGCCATGCAACGGTACCACCCCGACCAATCCACCTAATTGGATATTGTTCATTCAGATAGTTTCTGACTCGTACCGAAAAGTGCGGCGTAGCCCCATCATGTTGAAACCACATTCCTCTTGTGTTTACATTATTTAATAAATTTGGCAGGGTATGTTGTAAAAAATCAAAATAATTGTCACCATTTAAGTGACCTTAAAAAATATGAGGACCTATGAGATTATTACTGAACATGTCACACCACACATTTACAGAAAATCTATGTTGGGAATTCTTTTGGATTATTGCACGGGGGTTCTCGTGACTCCAAATATGAAAATTTCGAGTATTATTTATACCATCACGGGTAAATTGAGATTCATCAGTGAACAATAATACTCTTAACATAGTTCGTCTATGGGATAAAACCCAGCGGCAAAAGTTAACCAAAATACTTCATCACCAATCGTTGGACAATTTGGATATGATAAGGATGCATTTGTTTGCCTTTAATAGTTCTCCAAACTTTGATTGGAGGAATATTTAATTGTTGACCAATTCTTCTTGTACTGATTTTTGGGTTCTGGTCAACCATATTTAAAATCAAATCTTTTTCTTGCCGGGTCTGTCTAACAGGACGTTCTATTTTCATGATTGAGGGAACGGTTCCAGTTTCAGCGAGATGTGTATAAAATGTTTTATAATCTGGTACACGTTGATTTCCAACCCGGCGTCTGTATTAACTTTCAACAGCTTTTGCATTGCCATTGCAATATCCATAGACAAAAACCATATTTGCGTATTCTCTACTCGGCATGATTTAGAATTATTACAAGACAATATTGTAACCAGTAAAAGCAACAGTGGTGACGTGACATTTCTTAATTACAACATGACTGATTTTTGGCAGGTACCTACTTGATTATTAAAAAGTACGTAGCCATAACTTTTAAAACAAATGTAATGGCAAGACTAGATGATTGTAACAATCAATTACTCTTGCAATGAATTAAATATTGCTGAAACCAGAGTTTGGAGAACTACCTTTTGGTAGTGCAGATAAGGAACATAAAACTGTGACTTTTTCTCTCAATTTCTCATTTAAAGAAAAAAAAATTGAACCCTCAACAATTAAATTTTTTTACTTAAACAATGAAATTGTGCTAAAAGATTTTTTTATGGGATGTTCTATCTTTCTAGGTGTAAATTAATATTTTAATGTCAAATATTTTATAAACAGTATACAGAGTGTTATTTTCTAGGAATAACTTAAAAATATTTTTATTCTGGGTCCGGCCCCGATATTTTACTAATATCGCAGGCATTAGATGGTGAATGACTACTGTAATCAAAATACAAAATTTCATTGGATTCCGCTTACGCATTACAGATATATGGCGAAAAGAATATTCTTCCACAATTTCGAAAATGGAGCCGCTTTAGCCATTACTCTTTGGGGAGTTAAGATCACCTCAATGTTTTCTATCTTTTGGTAAAGTACGACCCTCTCCTCACGAATCACCCTGTATAGTAAAAAGATAATAAAACTATATGAGATAAACGAGGTGATGAATTAAGTGGTGGAATGAAATTGAATTAACTAATTATTAAGTTAGTTACTGGCAATCAATGTTAAGCAAATTTGCATTAGTTAAACTGTTTTATTATTTCTAAATGATCAAGATCAACATTATAACGCCAATAGTAAAAATCAAGGGTCGGCTTCTTTCAGCTAATACAGGGTCACACTCAGGAGTATTAAAGAAAGCACAATGAATTATATTAAAAATACATTGAAAAATAATATCACATAAAACATAGTTATTCTGGGTTGACAATAATCTAAATCGAAAATATTTGTTAACCAAATTACGAACCCAACAAATCTATAAAACTTGTTGATATGAAGCGAAATTAGCTGTCACGTCGCATTATTTACATGCCTATACTAGCTAATAAAATGAATTCAACTAAAACAAATACAACAATAACAACAAAATAAAACGTATTTATATTTTAAAGATAAACTATTAATTATTAAATAACAAAAGCACGGTTAATATAGAAAAACGATTAAAAATCATGTAGCAAACTGCCAAAATAACATAACAAAGTGTGAGCTCGTGAAATAATACAAAACTACCAGGAAGTGGAGCAATGTAATAAAAACATGTTTATTTTATTGGTCACTGACGGCGTGAGATATATGCTTAAGGCAGAGAAGGTCTTGCAAGAGAAATATCCCGATTTAGTTCACTTTGCATGTGCAGCGTAAGGATTGCATCGAGTAGCAGAAAAAATCAGAGCTTTATTTCCCGACTTAATTTCAGAAGTGAAGAAAATGTTCTTGAATGCACCGAGCAGAATCGCACCATTCTATAAACACTGTCCGAGGATACCGCTGCCACCGAAACCGAGGTGGGGTACTTGGCTGCAGGTGGCATTTTATTATGCAAAATATTTCGAAAGTATTAGAAGTTTAATCAACACGTTCGATTCCCGCGAATCTATTGCATGTAAAGCGCAAAAGATTTTTAGAATATTACAATGCCCTGAGCAGTCAATTCACCAATATCTGCAAAAAAAATTGGTGTTCGACAAGCTCGAGGAAGCAGAGGGAATAAGAGATCTCAAAATATACCACAAATTGAATCAAGCGTTTTCGAAAAACCCCGGATTTGAAGGAATTGCAACAATTAGGAACCTTTTGGAGGGTAATTTGGGTAATACCGAACATTCAAAATATTTATAACGAAATCGAGTAAAACACTACTATGTTTTTTAACACTATATTTGCACAAAACGTGACTTCAGTTTCAACCCTTTAGTTCATTTTCAAACGATGTTTGAAATCGTTTGAAAATGACCTAAAGGGTTGAAACTGCAGTCACGTTTTGTGCAAATATAGTGGTAAAAAACATAGTAGTGTTTTACTCGATTTCGTTATAATTGTGGATTATCACAGAGTAACGGCTTCCTCAATCAATTTCTTTTTCAAAATATTTGGCCATGAGGTATGCGCCGCCTACTTGTGCCAATGTAGAACGCTCATTTTCAGCACTGAAGTGGACATTTAACAGTAGGCGCCAAAAAACGACTATAGACAATTTGGAAATGGATAATGGATAACGGATAATGATTTGATACCATGCAAATAAATATATGTAAATAGAATAAACGAATAAAACAATTTTGTATTACATCTTTCATTCGATGCCCATTATGCTGTACTATATCTATCTGAAACTAGCTGTTGGTACCTTTTTTATATCGTCTCACAAGGAGGCAAACATCCGGGGTAAGTACTTTTTCAATATAATTCCTCAGTTCCAACTGATTGTTATTTGTTATTAAAAGTTTCTCTATTCAACAAAATAATTTTACAGAAATATGAAAGTATGTGAATGTTTTAAATAGGGAAAACATAAAGAGAAAAATCACAATCACAAATACACAACTGTCAAAACAAAACATTATGTCATAACATTTCTTGAAAAATTAAATATCAAGTCAAGTCCGACCCTGTTAACGCTGAAAAATTCCGACCCCTGGTAATGACACGATAGATGAGCGCCATATCTTTATTTCTTCCGTCCTCTCTTTATAAATGTACTGCCTAACCTGAAAATATTGCTATTATTGGCAAATTACGCTAGTTTTATTTAATATATTATACATTTCATGGTTAATATTCTTAGCCTGCCCCTTATGTTACGGTAACGCCAATGTTTCTCGACGATTTATGTACGGATATTTTATAGTATTGCGGTATATCAAAAAAGCTCTCCAATTAACTACAATGCTTCGTCGTCACATGCGAATGTTTCTACAAATGATCGGTTTGTCATAAATTAGATGGCGAACGTTTTACATTATTATATGGTATGTAAATTGTTTGTTGTCGCTACAAAAAGGTAAATTAGAGATAATTTTTTAAACTTGTTAAGTAGATATGGATGTTTCAATTCGATAAATGAAAGCAGGTTCAATTTTACTTCCACATCCACGTAGTGGACTGAAAGTATAGTAATTTTTTTTTCTTTGTTGAAGTAGGCTTAAAAAGTCATAAAACGACGAGATTGTAAAGTTGAGGGAAAAAATTTCTGTCTGTCGGTCGGTCTGTAAATATTTTTGTGAGCACGTTTTCTCAGGGACGGTTTAAGATTCCACCGTGCGCACCGACGTATTGAGTGTTCATTTAAAAGTTATTTAGTTCACTAATAAAGTTACTAGCTTTGAAGTATTTCTGTATTTGTCATACACAGCAAAAAAGATTTTTCAAAAAAAGCCTTGAGAAAGGAAACAGATTAGATTTCCGAAACGTCGGCGAAATATTTAATTTCAAGTTTTTATACTTATTTGTGTTGTTTATTTATAAAAAGCAACCTCTAACTGATCCTTTGACGTAAAAGGCACAGGCGTAGAGGTTATTTACCAGTAACATGTTAATTGTGATATTTTGTAGATTCCCCGAGCACCGCTTAAAAAGAAAACATACATGTGGCAGGAAGTCCCAAAGAATTGAAGAAGGAAAAAAAATTAACGTTGAAAGGTTTCAATTTAGTTAAAGATGTTAAAGAAGTGAGGGGATTTCAAAAATGCACGACTATGGTTTCTCCCAATTATTTAAAAAAAAACTAGAAAAACTAGATAATTAAGTCAAAACTAAAACAATCACTGAAATTCCCAAAAGATTCTTAAAACTTTATCCATTTAATCAACTTTCTATCGTTCATATCAATGGAAACAGCAATACATGCAGCCCCAATTTGAGGCACACTGTATTTATACGTACTTGTTTAAGAAATATATGGGTTTTTTATTTAATAAAGCTCAAAACATAATATTTTTTTCGATCAGCATAGCAGTCAATGCTGGGGTTCGGGATTAAATATTTGCAATCCCAAAATCCCACGATTTAATTTTCGTCTCGGGATTGTAGTATTCCTTATTTTCAACCACCGTTATCCATTAAAATTACTACAATGACAATTGCTATTCTAAAAATATTTAGCCAACTTACCACAAAACAAATTGGTAGGATTCATGTACCTGCAAATAAAAACAAAACGTTAGAAAAGCTATACACATACATATAAATAAAATTTAAAATACGTTAAGCCTGGTGCACACACAGTAATTAGAAAAAAAAGATTTTTGATCAGAAATAAAGAGTATTAATAAAGTTATGAACTAAAAATGCAATGTTTATGGTTTAAATATCTCGAAAAGGAAGTAAAAGGTGTAGGTACCTTTTTGTAGGGCATAAAAGTATCTACAAATACGATCCTAAGAACTACCCAAGCGAGTTATTAGATTATATAGAACACTTTTCAGAGCATATAATTCTGTTCATTTTGTAGCCATGGAAAAGAAGTGACTTCTGATCATTTTTCGGTATAAGGTTTTAAAACACTTTTAAGAAAGAGGATTGATGCATCTTGAACATCACACAAATTTTGTATACAATTTTTGCTCATCCTGTAGCTATGGAAAAAAGGATACTTTTATGGTGTAGTTCTTTTTTACCTAAGGTGTTAGAACCCTTTCAAGATAGATTTAATAAGAGACGCATCTTATTCATTAGACTGTTTTCTAATCGGGCCATTTCTATTCAGAACTCGTGCCAATTGCTCGACGTTCTGCTACATTTATAATAGTCCAGGGGATAGGTGTTTTTTTTATTGCGATATCGTTTTGTGCTATGTGAGTTATTTTTATCATTTTACGAATGATAACGATTTACAAAATCTGTTTGTGGTTTGGCATGTTAAACCGTTTTTTAAAAATTAATGGAATTATACATTCATTGCTAGGTTCATTTTTTGTACGTACATTTGTAATGCCCAAAATAAATAAAAAAAGATCGCCAGAAGAAAGGTCAAATGTGTAAATAAAAATATAATTATAGTACCCGATCCTTACAAGTTTTTCTATTTATTTAAACATTTTTAATACAGAAAATTACTCTCAGAATGAAAGTTCTTTTTGTTTAACTAGTGAGACAGAAAAATGTTTCAAAATTTTGAAGAAACGGCACAAGTCACTTGACAGGGACAATTTTATGCCTTACAAATAAGTGTGTACCGTTTTTTACCTAGTCTTGTTTACTCTTCGAAGACATTTTAGAAAAATTATAAAAATTACGTTTTTTGTTCATAGAACCGGCGATAAGTTTTAACTCTGAATTTAATAAAAGTACGATAAGACATAGTATACCAATTGACTGTATATCGTATTTCGTTATTATGTTATCTGTTAAAAAGTTCGAAAAGATTTTAATTTTGGTCACAAAAGTAACTTGTTTAACTCGGTTTGAAAATAGTACATTTCCATTTCAAAGAAAATATGTCTAATTTCTCTGATTCGTGTATATTTTTTTAAATAAAATGTATCAAGGATTCTCAACAACCATCATTAGCATTCAGTAACGACGCCAAGTATGCAAAATAAGAATTAGTATTCATCTGAACCTAGGCAAATTTTAAAGATATGGTGGAAATTTATAGACCATTCCTTCGAACTCTTACCATCGTTCCTTTGTGGGAATATCACACACCATTCGCATTTAAATATATTAACTATAAAATAACCGAGAACATTGGAATATGGAGAAAATGTTTTTCAATATTTATGGAAATATATCGTAAAGCAGTATATATACTAGGCAGAATGTATCTTTGTTTACTGTTGTAGACATTTAAGCACTTTTTAATTGATGATTTTGATAGCTCAGTGTGTAAGGTTTTAGTTAACAATCAAGGGTATATACACCAAATCTCAACTTGGACTCTCACTAGCTTGGTTTACTTATTTCGCCTATCTACCCAACCGTTTAACGAAATAAGCTGAAAATATAATCTAGTTTCAGATCTCATTATAATACATCCGTGTACCAAATTTCAAGTCAATATCTTAAATCGTTTCAGAGTAACATGTATTACTTCCCAGAAATCTCAGGAATTACCTATTTTGTTAACATTCTGACAGATATTTTGAATGGCTAACTTCAACTGCACATTAGCTCTTGAGTTTTTGCAACAGAACATACTGTGTTATCTGAATCCTAGTCTAGGTACCAGAAAATTTATTTGAGCAACAATCGCAAGACAGTCAATTTCAGTACGTAATAATCCAGCTAAACACCTGAGATTAAAACTCTCAAAAATCAAATCGATCAAGCAAAAGGTGCTACATGATTCCTCTAGGTGGATAAGTACCATCAATTTTAAAACATGGGAAGTAAAAAAATCGTTGAATTTTATCTTTTTGATAATTATAGCGTGGAATCCAGATTATGAAGCATATTTAAATTTGATTATTGTAAATTGATATTTAAAATTTTCAAGGCTTGTACGTCATTAGAATTCTCCACAATTTTGTTTTGAACCCATTTTCATAGTTTCTGATGTTTTCGAGTGATTGCGTTTTTTAAATGAAAGTTATTGATCAAAGAATGTACCTAATTCTTTAGTATTTGGGATCTGTACATCGGGACTATATAATATCATTAATTTAGAGTCATAATTAAAATTAGTTCTTCTATTAGTTTATGTTAAAACTTTCTAGTTACTAATACGCAAATGAATATTACCTCCTATGTATTACTAGCCTTGCATTTAGACTAGATGCTGTCACAATTATACTGAAACTTAATACTATTAAATATTTTTAAATCACTGGCAGAAAGATGAACATAAAATTGCCACCCAGAGTTAGCACCCCAGATTCACACTAGGTCTGAAACGGCAAAGTAAAGAGCGGCCGCGCTGCCGTTGGCGGGGATTATCTTGTTTCGAGGAGTAGAAGAGGCTTGTCGGGGGTGGAAAGCGGCAGCTCATGCAGCTCAATGCACATGCAAAGAATTGCCGCGATTCAGGTTGTGGCAATCATCATGATTCAGTGTAAACTAACCGCCCTCCAATTTTCAGTGCGGCAGCTCCATGCCAAGTCGAGTTTTCCGGGGGAAAGAATTTTCCGACCGTGGAAGGGATGCTTCTCTATTACCGATAGGTACCTATTACCTCTATTACCGATAGGTACCTTATGACCTATTTTCAGCGCGGCAGCTCAACGCCAAGTGGAGTTTTCGGGGGGAAAGGGTTTTCCGACCATGGAAGATAAGGACCACGAGCTGCCGCGATTTTCTCTCTGGGGATGCTTTTCCTTTAACAATAGGAATCCTATGACCCACTTACAGCGCGGCAGCTCAAAGCCAAGCCGAATTATCCGCGGTAATAGAGAAGCATCCACAGAGAGAAAATCGCGGCAGCTCTTGGCCCTTTCCACCCACGGTCGGAAAACTGTTTCCCCCGGAAAACTCGACTTGGCATGGAGCTGCCGCACTGAAAATTGGAGGGCGGTTAGTTTACACTGAATCATGATGATTGCCACAACCAGAATCGCGGCAGCTCTTTGCATGTGCATTTCAGAGCCGGATTTTTTTTTACATCGGAAAATTCGGTCCGGCTACGAGCTGCCGCTTTCCACCTCCGACAGGCCTCTTCTACTCCTCGAAACCAGATAATCCCCGACAGCGGCAGCGCTGCCGCTCTTTACTTTGCCGTTTCAGTGCGAATCTGGGGTGCTAACTCTGGGTGCCAACTTTATGTTCACGGCAGAAAGTAATTTGTTGCTATTATTTTGACAGCAGAAGACATCGATAAAAAGCAAGACATTAGATGCCTAAGGTTAGAACCTTGTGGCAATCCAGAAGTTGCTAGAAATAACTCAGAACTGTAACCATTACACGTGACACATTGCTCCCTCTTGAATAAATATAATGTGAATAATAATATATGATAGACGCTAAACCACTTCGAAATTTATTTAACAACAAAGAGTACTGTTACGTGTTTACACCCTTAGTAAACACCCCCGAACCGTGTGGGTTTAGAAAATATAACACAAAGATGATACTAAGACTTATTTATTAACTTATCAACTACTTACAATACTTATTACTTCATTAATATAACACTAAACCATTTCTCACTTGATAATTAACTTCTCAGGTCGCTTTGGAAATAAAAAAGAAAACAAGTGAATTAGAAAATTCACTTGTTCTCTCTTTTTATTTCCAATCAGAACTTATCAGAACGTCGTCGCCTCTCCTTTATATACCCACAGAAGGTCTTCCTCGAATCTTCCAATATTTTTTGGAACAGGGCCAGCTCTGAAATCAGTGCTGAATTTCCACAATACATGTTTTTAATGAGTACAGTGTCGCCATCTGCGAGATGGTTGCTGAACTCCCACAGTCCAATCTTCTATAGAGTACAGAGACATGTTATCTCTAATAGTGGAGTAAATGAAGAATTCAACTATACAAATGCCGAAGACAGGGCGGACTTTGTTTTAATCTCTTTTTTATGGTGTCAATAATATATCGTAAAAAGTCCGCTTCATAAAAAGTTCGATTAGTTATTAAACAATTTAGATGCACGGTTTTTTGAGTATAACTTTTTCAATTTAATTTTTATTGATAAACACCATTCGAAAGAACGGAAAATTTTACGAAAAAAACATATAAAGCATTTTTTTGTAGCAGTTAAAAGAGTGCCAGTAACAATTTAATTTAACCAAGGCATCAAGTTGTGCTGTGTCGGCCGCCCGCTCACACAGAAAGTGCGCGAATGCGCACGCTACACATAAATGACTATAACTATACACTGGTAAATACAAATGTTATAAAACCAATTGGACATCAAAAGGGACCCATTTCTAGAACAACTTCAAGTGTTTAAATAAAATTTCGCAAATTTTTATTTGTTGATAATATAGTTGAAACTTGGAGATCAACTAAATTATCGATTATTAAACGAAATTGGTCAAAACATGTACAAAGTACCTAAACAATTTTAAATAATGCAACAATAGTACAGTAGTGGCGCGATAATCCGGATCAATTAAAACCAGGCTAATCCGGATTATCAAATAATCCGGATTATCAAAACATTTTAACTTCAGCTTTTAAAATTGCAAAAAAATAAATAAAAGGCTGTATTTAACGAAAGTAAGCACTGTACTTATATAAAAAAACAAGACAAATAAAAAAGGGGATCCTATATCAAGAAAACGAAATATTAAAAATATGTAACTACATATGTATGTACACACATAATTAACATTTTCATCACTTTCTTGTACATTAATTTCATCGGTTTCATTAGAATTATGTGGTACCCTCTTTTACAGTTTTCGGAACTGACTAAAAAGAATGATTTTACTCTGATGACTTATGTGCTGTTGTTTTTCAAAAGCAATTTCCTTGAGATTTTGTACCATCATAATCTTTTAAAGGAATGTCATTTTCTGTAGCCTACTGTAAAACAAGATTTAAGCTTTTGACAGCATCTTCATTTTTAATTCTGACCGGAGTGGCAATTTCCATCACATCATCAGTCAGCACTATCATTTGCATGAATTAAATTTTCTTGTTCAATCAATCCACATTAATTTCTTCTGATAGTGTTTTTTGTTGCATAGCACTTAAAGGGATCAAATCCTTGGGGTCATCTTCTAAGTCATTCTCATTTTTTGGTTTTAAAATCGTTTTCCAGCATTTTTCTAAGGAACTGGCTGGTACATTTTCCCGAGCATTGTGAAGTAAACATACGGCATGTTGTAAGTTAAGTTCTTAACACACTTTACAAGATCAAAGAAGAGTTACCTGAATGAATTCGGATTTCAAAATCAAGTAAAATCCGGATTACAGAGTACTTCAAGAGAACAAGAAGGCAATCCGGATTATAGAAGCATCCGGATTAACGCGGGATCGGATTATCGCGACACTACTGTATATGGAAAAATATTAGCTAAAAAACGTCTATGGTGAAAACCATTAGATAACTTTATTTAACAAATCAGACTCTTTTGAAGTTGGCGAATTTTCAAAAATCACATTCTATTCTTTTAAACCTCCAACTTTGATCGTTGATAACATAATTTTGCAAAATGATATCGACCCTTTACAGGTGGTCAATTTAAAGCTTGTGATGTGTAATTTCTAATTGAATAGTTTGTTTTATCACAATTAGAATGTTTTATGCATATTTTCACCGAAAATGACTTAAAAAAATTTTATCTTTAAAAAATTGTGAAAATTAACGTATGAAAAAATGCATTAATTTTTACACTTTTATTACGTTCCGATAGGCCATTTTGAATCCGCCAATTTGAATTTTCCGATTCAAATGTAAATTTAAAATGAACATACACGGAAAATTATTAAAATAAACTTTTTTTTTTTATACTAATTTTCGCAATTTTTTACGTTCCAATCAGCCATTTTGAATTTTACAAATTTGATTTAAGATTTGTATTTAGCATACCCAAAAATTCCCAGGAAATAATTTTCATTAATTTCGATTGATTTTTCTTCGAGTTATTCCATTTTACATGTAATTTTGCAATTATTGTTTATTATTGCAAATCAGCGGTAATTTTCAAAGGGTGGACTTTTACATTTAAAGCATTTCTAAGGTTTTGCAAATAAATTTGGAGTCAATCCGACCTGTCTTTCAAAATTGTAAAGTTGAGCCCCTTTTTTGTCTTCATTTAGGTACTCCACTATAATAAGTGCTCTACCAAGTCCTTGGATGGCATAACAGTATGATCAACTTTATTCTCGATAGTCTATGTGCTGAATAAATGCTCTCAAATTGTCAATTGTAAAGCTTTTACTTATGAAATCACGCTATAAAAGATAAATAATTCACTATAATATTTACAACAAATTCCAACAAAAAATTGTTATTGCAAGACAATTATCTACTATTAGTTTATCTCCCCTAAATTTGAACCCTTCAAAATTGTAATTAAGGCATGATCTTTTGCCAGCTGCAGTAAAGTATGTGTTTATGCGTACTTGAGATAAAATATCAAATCGGAAACATTCCCTTTGAAGATGGGAATTACGTTTCAAACGCAGTTTTAATTCCATTGAAAGCTTTTCAACGTTCTCGTAATAACGAAGAATAATATAACGGTTTGAATAGGCGAATTTTACGGAAAAATATCGAATGACGAAACAAAGGAGGTCTTAAACAGCACAAAAGTGAAGTCTTCCATCACATTTGGTATTTTAGCCGTTTGGACTGCTTGCGGCGCGAAGGTCAGAGATGAGCTAGGTCAGGGGTGTTGTGGCCGCGCCGAGGGTGATGCCGGTATTGATCCGCAGCAGCTGTATGCTGTAAGCGCTGTCGCAACGCCCGTTTCTGCCTCCTACGCTCAAATCTGTCTGGGACGTTTGAGTTGCCAGGTGGAAAACGGACTTATTTTCCCAGGACCGAATGTATCGAATACAAGCGTTATTACAGTTATATTTTCAACACATTTATTTCGTCGAAAGCTGTAAAACACGTTCGCGGGCAATATTACGAGGCAGAAATACCAATCGTTCATGTAACTGATTTATTATTGCCACGGTCTTAAAAAATCGGGTACATATGTCCAACTCAACAGTGGTCAAATTATGTCACCTGTCAACGATTGTTGCAACTGGGTCACTCACTCACCACCTCTCAAAATAGTTATAGATAGATGACAGATAGCTTTATTGCCCGACAGAAAACCATTTACAGGACATTGTGAGATACTGAATAACGCTAAGAGAACTAAAAATATATAAACATGAAATTGTACTGTATACAAATACCTATTTGTAGTTGTACAATTGGAAGGTTACTAAGTAACATGCATATTTCTATCATTGGGATGCTCAATTGCCACTTCTACTAATTTATTGACTGAACAATGGCTAATGTCACATAAATGACATACAGGTCTATTCTGTAATTTTTTGGTTAAAAATAAACGCCCTGCTAAATTTTTAATTTTAACGGAATGCTAAAAATAATAACTCATTTTTCTA
This sequence comes from Stenurella melanura, assembly GCA_963583905.1. Lineage (NCBI taxonomy): Eukaryota > Metazoa > Arthropoda > Insecta > Coleoptera > Cerambycidae > Stenurella > Stenurella melanura. The sequence goes on from OY757309.1 coordinate 5,862,284, forward strand.
TTCTGTATGCGACCATTTAACGGACCTGCTAAAGTCATAAGTTTTTAACGACCGCGCTTCTATTTGAGGTTATGATTACGATTATTTGAAGGCAGAAAAATAATTACTAAATATAAATGAGGAAATGGGTCGTCAAAAGAATCTCAAACGCATTGACAAACATAAATAAAGTGCCATTTACTGAATGATATTATACAAAATTTTATGAACCAAAAATAAAATACGGTGTTTTTGCCTCTTTAACGGTACCGTTAAATTTTAGTGGCAGGTCCAAAGTCGCCTCTAATTTTAAACGATGTTGGTTAAATTTAACCTTAAAAAAAGTGTACAGAATACCACTGACCGTTAACTTCATTTCGCTAATTATTTTAACAGTGACCTTGCCGTTAAAGCTTAACAAAAATGTTACAGAATAGATCTGATAAACTGTTAAAATTTTGACACATAACATGTATAGGAGATTTTATTAGAATATTCGTCCGACATATTTTACATCTAAATGTTAGATCCTCTCTTATATTACTTATATTAGCTCTAGGTACATGAAAATTAATATCGTAAAGTAAATAATATTATTTAACAACTTATACAAAAATATTGATATACAAGTTCTCCTTAGATCTAGGCCGATATTATTAAATCTATCAGATAAGTAGTTATAACGTATGCCTATTTCGGGATAAATACCATCAGTTTTAAATGTCAGATATTTTAAAAATCTTTGTACCCGTTCGATTTTCAACTTTTGACAAGCATAATATGGATACCAAAGCAGCATATTCAAGCCAGCATCGGACATAAGCGAAGTATAAAACCTTTAAGGCGTCAATATCAGTAAAGGCTTTACAATTCCTTACAATGAACCCATAAAACCTCGTAGCTTCAGATACTTTTAAAGATATATGGTCATTGAAAGAAAGCTTGCGATCAAACATTACACCTAAGTCTTTATAAGAGTTACAGCGCGATAATGTTTTGTTGTCGATATTGTATGCGTATTCAGATGTTAATTGTTTCCTTGTGAAGCTCATGATTTTACATTTCGAGATATTAAGATGTAATTTATTATCTGTACACCAAGATTGGACATGATCTATTTCACATTGCAACTTTTTACAGTCATCAATGCAAGTTATAACTGAATATATTTTTAAATCATCAGCGAAGAGTTTAGAACAGTCAATAACATCATCTGAATCATTAATAAATAGAAGAAACAAAAGAGGGCCAAGGTTAGACGCTTGAGGGACACCAGAGGTAACATAATATTGAGGTGAATTGAAACCATTGTACGTAACACTTTGCCGTCTCTTACATAAATAGGACTTAAGAGATTCTATGGCTTGGGCGTGAAAGCCAAATTTTGTCATCTTTCTAAGCAAAACACCGTGGTGTATCCTATCAAAAAACTTTGTGAAGCCTGTATAAATGACAGCTACTTGTCCCTTGTCATCTCTTTTGACACATATTGGGTACAAACAGCTAAATTTGTCACAGTTGATCTGTTACTCATAAATCCGCGCTGGTAAGTTGATATCTGATTACGAACAGACAATTTGAAAGAATGCAAATAGCCCTGTAATTATCAATAGCTGTTCTATTACCGTTCTTAAATACTGGAAAACTTTGGCCTTCTTCCAGTAGCTAGGAAATAGCTTTTGTTTCAAAGCGAGATTAATTTAATAGTATGCACAAAGGTCCAGCTACATACACTAGCACAATCTTTAACAATAAAGGATGGTATATTGTCTAGACCTGAGGTCATCTTATTTTTTAATTTTCTTATGGCACATATGACTTCGTTTTCAGATATAATCTCGAAATTAATGTTCTCATAAAGATCACAAAGATTAACACTTACATCATCATTCATAGGTAATGAATAAACGCTTTTAAAAAACTCGCCGAAGGCATTCACAATATTGTGTGGTTTATCGTAACATCTATTCATGTATGTCGTTTTACCAGGAATTCTAGAAGTTTGCTTTATTGAATGATAGCTTACATAGAGTCGAGTCTAGTTTAAAATGACCGATGTATGAATTAACATTGCGCATACGTTTCCACTATCTCTTGCACACAAACTTAAAGCAACAGCCTAAAGACATTGTCAATGTATGTCTACCAAGATTCTTTCGCACTTATTTTGTGACGAAAATATAAAATGTACACTTGAGGAGTGAGAAACATAGTCATAAGCTCAGCGATTCTCAAACTGTGTGATTTGACGACGAATATTATTTATATCCGTGAACTAACACCACTCTAAATATGAAAGACGTCTTTATATGAAATATTTAGGTTATTATTAGTGGTAAATGGTGGATATTCATCCGTCAAACCAACAATGTCAAGCCACTAAGTGTTACAATTTTCTTGCGCGTACATATTACATGTTTTAGAACAGAATGAACATAGGATCGCGTAACTCAATCGGTAAGACACTCGAGCAGCAATAAATGTAAATGTGGTGGTTGCGAGTTCGATCCTTACTTCTACTTTTTTCTTTATTTGATTAAGCTCTATTAAAAGTTAATAAACTTTCCTTCCAAACTTTTTATTTTATTAAACCGCGCCGCGAGTTTCATTAAAACTTTATCTTTCCCAAAAATGTGTCTTTTATTACTACTAGCGCGTGTTTATCTCTAATAAAATCGACTTTCTTACGTTTAGTACGGCCTGATTATTTATTCGATTATTACACGAATATCTTCGGCCTTTCTTTTTTATTTATTATACATTACATAGAATACACCTTCAACTTTTCACATGTATTTCTTGTTAAATAAATAACTAGTTGAACCCACAATTCTGTGGTGGCGCGGTATGCCAAAGAAAGCCGGGCCATTTTTAACGTCTCGTTCCTATCGCCTTATGATATAGGTGTGGTTTATCTATGTTTTAACCAATAAATACACGTTCCCACCACCAACAATTTGGATCGAGCACTAAATGGATCATCCTATTTAGATAGATAGCGAGTACTTAGTGATTTACTAGGTCGCGAATGGAACGTTAGTTTTCGAAAAACATCAAATTATAAAAATAAAATAGAAATATTTGATAAATATGGCAACTAAAATGGGCGTCTTAAATGAACAGTCAAAACTTTGGTATTAAATTTAATGGTTTATTTTATAAAAAACATTCACAGATTTCGCAATCCTTGCAATCATCGGGACATTGGAAATTATAACACCATACATAAAACATAAAGTTTTTCAACTTTTTCAACTACTATCCACTACACCGCTGTATTTATACCTTAAATGAAAACTGGTAACTTGACCCCCTGTGATATATGCAACCCATATTACATTTGCGTATATCAGCCGTTGCATATGATAGTCTCAGTCGACAGCGACACATTACTTTGAAATAAAGAGATATTATTATTGTCACTCAATTTGTACAACAGACAACCTGTGTCAGTTAGTTGCAATTCTAACACATCATTTATTTGCAAGCAGGCACCTATTTGTAGCAAGCTGTACACTTTTGTGTTCTACCGTCAGCATCGCTGTACAACTTTTAGGTAATCTCCCGACACGGCAGGTAATGTAATTGGCAAGCGCAGCAGCCTAATCGATAGCAGCGCGGCCTTTGCGGCAGCCGTGTACAACTTTTTGTTTGAATAATATAAAGTCATACATTTTCAGTCTGTGACGTCAGACGCGGATGTTATGTAATAAATTTAAGTAAAGGCAGATCAAATTTTAATTTGCTACTTATTGATTAATCAGTAAACATTAAATTCAATTGCAGAATAAATTATCTGCCAAGGATATCTTCGAACAAAAATAATTTAGTGTCATTGTAAGTGTTGGCCAGTTTATTAACATTTTCTAGCTCGAGCAGTGTATATGTAGATGAGCGTACAAATATCGGATGCGCAGTGGATTCATAAAAAATAAAATCGATTACAGCAAATCTCAACAGTAAGTGAGCCTACTGCTCTTCTCTCTACTGTGCCGCGACACCGCTGTCTTTTGACCTTGAACAAATACTGATAACTCTACCACATATACGAAAACAGAAACATGTCCAATGTTAAAAAGGCAAAACAAAGGACCCTTGATACCACTTGAGCATATTCATGAAAGAGTTTCTGCAATTTTAAAAATACAAAAAATACTATATTGGGGGTTCGTTTCTTTTTTTACATGCAAATACCCTTGTTCAAGCAAAATACATACATTTTTTGTCGAAACTAATCAAATATTTGTGAAATAGACACAGGAATTTATGATTTTTCAAATAGTAATTAATGGTAGCGGTAAAATTTTTACTTTTTTATTTTCCTCATATCTGCTTCAAAATTGATATATGGGGTCCTTGTTGTATTCTATGCACTTTTTCTTAATAAAATTTTTCGATATCGAGTTTTTTTATAAATGTCAATGACACAATTTTTTTCAATATGTAGCAACTTTATGGCGGACACTGTATAATCAGAATTTCACTAAAATGACGAAGTTACTAAATTAATAATCTTAACTTTTATATTTACATCTTTCCTATTTGTTTATAATTATTTAACGACATCATTGCTGTTACAGGAGAGAACTGTTTGAGAACTGCTGGCATTTCTTATGCATGAAATAAAATCTTAATTCAAACGACGTGTTAACGGCCATGACACAAGTCAGCTTAAACTGTACCCCACTCTATACACAATTGTGTTTTGACAGCTCAGTAAGTATAGAAGTATATTATCATAAATAAAAGCACAATGACCAGTCTTCCAATTGGCATTACTCTGTAAAATTATGAGATCTAACTCCCCTTTTTTACAGGTGAGGGGTGTAATTTTAATTATTCTTCATTTTTATGTACACCCTGTCTCACTAGTTATCTCTTGTACCATAAATATAACTCTAATGTATTTCAAACATGCAACTGCTAATATTACCATAAATATGACAACATCCATAATAGTAAAATAATAGTATCCGTTACGTTTATAACATTATTTTTATCAAATTCAATAATAGACCACGATGTCCGAGCACGAATAAAGTTTTTACCTTTAGGAAATTAACAACTTTTTTCTTAGATTGATTGATATAACGGTTACGTAACACTGTTAAAAATTGTTCATCAATATTGGGCGTTTGGATTTTTATTTCAAATTAAATATACAGTTATTGAACAATTACTAACATAACAGCACAGAGATAATGTTGATTTATAACTTGTAAATACTTTATTATCTAGGCGACAAATAGAGATAAAAACATTCGCACATAGGTATGCAAAAGGGAAAATTACGTAAAATTAAAAGAAAAGAACTGATAATGCATAATAACTGCATCTATTAGTCATGCTTAGAAGGAAGAGCTCGATTTATAGTTAGCCCAACTTTTTACAGTGTTATGTGAGATAAAAAATTTAAATATTCAATAGGACTGAGGTCTGGAAATGTGAAGTCCATGGTAGGTTGTAGATTGTTTAAAGGGTCACTCGGCTCTTCAGATCGTCTTCGTCTTTACCTTTGTGTATTACCCTACAATTAGTTATTGCCCAGAATTCGCAAACTTTTTACATAGCTTGTGATTATTCGGTCTTTCCTAGGTACTTTAGCATAATGCGGATTAACATATTGTATTCGTAAAGTTCTGTACTCTCGGCTGCAGTATCGCAGTTTCCGTATTTGTCATTCTCTGTCTTATCCACATTAAGATAATATCTTAAAGGGCAATGACGCCATTAGAAGGCCTATCAGTCTTAAGTCAGACGTTTCGAGTTCGAAAAGCCTTGTTTCAGACCACAAGTCCTACCAAGTGTGCTTTGTAGATGAGAGTTCCAGGTAAGTGTTTGATCTAGCTGCCATTCAACTAATTCCCCATGGGAACTGTGGCATATGTTCTCCTGTAAACAAGAAAAGAACGGTATCATAAATTGCCATATTATGCATTTATTTAAAATTTCTGCCAACCATGGCTGTCACGGTTTTATGGGTTTCCTGCTATAGGATGTGCTTCGGTGCCTAATCGACTGTATAAACCTATTTTTCTTAAAGCCTGATTGTTTCTGGATGAACTGCAACCCTAACAGGAGGTCTTGTATTTACGTTGAATGAATTTCGAATACTTTTACCACTTGCCAAGATATTATTGACAGTTCCGCAGTGAAATTATCGATTCCGAAGAGCTTGGAATCAGCGGTCATGACCAGGTTAACTGACCCTTGTTCTCGTTCCTAACCCTTTCCGTGTTGCAACCTTTAGCCAGTCATACTTTTGGGGTTGCTAGGGGCCTGGGCTCAACCCTTGCGGATTATGCCTAGGTTCATGTTTTTTGTTAATAAAACTTTATTTGTGTTTTAAAATTCTTCTTATAAAAGTTCTCCTTATCTGCCCAATATATACAGCATGGGCTGTTTAAAAGGCAGGGCTGATTACCTTAACATAATCTGAAGCCGAAAACATTTTGGCAATTTATACGGACTGTTTTGTATGTTTCTTGTACATACAATGTACTCGGGTCATTAACGCAATAGGTATTATGGTTAAATTTAAATTTACTTGTTTTCCTTCTGTAAAAAACATCTTATAATGGCATCAATTTATCATCCATCACGTACAAAATAAATAAACACCAGACCTAATAACGGCTAATAGTATGCTAACAACGCCAACCGGGAAGATGATATATCAGCGGCTATTTTTACTTCACTGCGTAAATTGAGCAATATTGCAATTAGCCAGAGGCAAAAAAGCGTATTGGATTGATGATTAGAGGAGCGAATTCGAGACTCTATCGTGCCGTTTTTTTTTTCTGGCGTAGAACCAGGTCAAACATGGTAGGTTTTGTTAAGCATGTCACTGGGCATATGAAATCGTATTTCACGACATTTTTTCGTGGTCTGGACCTTTTTAAATTAAAAAAAAGGGAAAATATTGCATTTTAAATAAAATGTGTTTTTTTTTGTTTCCACCGTCATATCTTCAAAACTAATGTTGCTATCGACGTTGTTTTTTTTTTCAATTAAAGTACACACAATAGCGCTTTTAACTGTACTAATGGTTTTTACACAGTTCGCAATTTCATTTATTTAAAAATTAGGAAAACTAGATATTTGAATTTTACGTATTACAATTTTCACCAATCGATAAACTTTTTTATTTTTGAAAATTTTTATACACATACAGTGAAGCAAATGTAGCCCAAACATTAGAAAAGTTTTTGATATAATTATTTTTTTTCCAATGTGTATCGTTTGGCAACAGCGATTTTTTTTAAAGCGCGCTAAATTAGTCATAATATGTATTATTGTACACCGCGTATGGAAGGTAGGATAAGATGCGTCTAACTAATAGACTATTCAAATTTATTGACCCCTCGCCTTAACCGCGAATATCTCAAAAACGGAGGAACGGAAAAAATTGAAAAAATAATGAGTCTATTGTAAATCATTCACTGAAATTTGAATAATGTACATTGGACAGTTTTGAAGTGCTGCTAAGTTATATTGAAAAATGTTTTTAAGGAAATTTTGACAATACTAGTTTTAAATCCATTATATATTTGAAAATATGCCTACTATATAAATAATCTTTTAGATGCCGATAAGGCGTGGTATTTTTTGTACGAGGAAATTTTTTCATAATTTTTTATTCTAAAATTTTGCAGTTATTCTAAAAAACACATCATGTTTATTCGGTTATTTATCAAGGTATTTACAAAAATTTTGATAAAATGGTTAATTATATAAAATGTAAGCATTTTCAGAAAAAAGAATTGGTATATATCAAATATTAATTTAGTTATCAAGTGCAATAGATAATATTATTGCCCGGGTTCTGCAATATTATCTAGTGCACTTGATAACTAAATTAATATTTGATATATACCAATTCTTTTTTCTGAAAATCCTTACCTTTTATATGATTAACTAGTTTATTAAAAATCTTTTAAATACCTTGATAAATAGCCGAATAAACATTAAGTCACGTTTTTGACAATAACTGCCAAATTTTAGAATAAAAAATGATGAAAGAATTTCTTCGTACAAGAAATGCCGCGCTTTATCGGTATCTAAAATATTATTCATATAGTAGGCATATTTTTCAAGATAATGAATTTAAAACTGGTATGGTCAAAATTTCCTTAAAAAGTAGGGTATTTTTCAATATAACTTAGCAGAACCTTAAAACCGTCCAATGTACATTATTCAAACTTCAGTGAATAATTTACAATAGACACATAATGAACACATATTTTCTCAAATTTTCTCTGGTCCGCCATTTTTGAGATTTCGCGGTTAAAATGAGGGGTCAATACATTTGAATCGTATATTAGTAGTTTGCGGGATTTAGAGTATACGTATAAATAGTTTTAAATAAATGCGATGCTGCAGAATATTCGCAATTTAGTTTTCTAAAATAATGGAGTGCATTATTTGTTAGAAAATTGCGCGGGATGATGACAAATATGTGGTACCAAGACCTAGGATACAAGGTTTGTTGTCACTAATATCTAGTGCTGAAAAAAGACGACATCGCGGAAATATTGTGTCAGAAAAGATATTTTAAATGACGAAATTTAATTAAAATATCATATAGACTGTCGTATAGGTAGACAAGTTTTGAAAACATGAACGTTTTTTGCAATCATACAGTGCCGCCGCGCCGCGCCGATTTGCAACAGATGCTGCACAGTACTTAATCGAATACGAAATATTAATAATAGATGGAGGATTTAAATTAACAGAAAAAGTAGTTTCACTACATAAACGTCATTCAGAAATGACCAAAAATCTATTTAGCAAACAGCAAGATATACCAGGATGATTTTGCATGCAATGTACGAAACTAAATTTAACAAACAAACATTGGTGAAATTAGTTGATATAGATGTATTAATTTTACTTACTCTCCTTTTTTCACTAGCAGACAATTTTTGTAAATATAGAAGGTAGTGCAAAGTTTATGAACTACAGTTTGTTCTTGTCTTCATTGTTTTACTGGTTGCGACACCACTAATGTTTTTTTTTTAATATTTGAAAAATCTGCGTTTGATGTTCTTAAAGAATATTGTTGCTTTTAAAAAATTATCGGAATTGCCATTGCTGTCTAAAGACGAAGCTTTAAAAATCTTTACAAAATTGATTCTAGTACTGCACAAAAACAAAAGTAAATAAATTCAGATATTAAACGACCTAAGGATCAAATTAGCAACAACAACAAACGGAGCTTCCTTCAACTGAAGGCACCTTTTACCACCCATTCTTAAGGTAAACATATATATATTTAAATCATAGATTTCCTATCTAATACATTTAGTTAACTATTGCAGGTTTATGCATCAACTTAGAATATCGTACAGAAGCAATATGCCAACTACACTTATAAATGCACATGGTTCAGGACGGAATTTAAGTGACGATGTTTGCACAATATTTTCATTAAGTATTTATTGTTCAGATAAAAATTGTGAAAATCGAAAATATGATTGTGTTAAAGAAGGCCTAAAATGTTGTAACGAGTGTAAATGCCGTACTTGAAATACTGTTATTTAAAGGTTTCGTCGGTTTCGATGAATGTACAGACGAACTAGAATGCTTTTAACGCAGGGCCTACGTAACTAAATACTCATTTTTCAATAGAAAAATAGTTGCAAAAAAATAAAGTTGTTTTATTCCTGCGTCTTGGTTTAATTCAATCAAAAATGTGTAATAACCTACTTATTAGGTGGGTACTTACTTTATAACAATGATTTATATTTACCTGCTTTTAAATATTTTTTACCTTAAAACAACAAAAGGTAGGTTCGTACCTATTTTGGAGCTGTTAATAAAAGCCCGATTAGTACACATGAACAGAACAACCGTAGTCCGCAGGCGGTAAGCAGTATAATGAGAGCCGGGCGTGCAAGAATATGATTTAGCCCGTTTTAAAAAAATCGCTGACTACATACTATAACCTGCACATCAAAAATTATGATTCTAAAAACTTTTTTCATATATTGGCTTCAATTTGTTCACAGCATGTATATACATATCTTCATAAATAAAATTTTTTCTCGATTGCTGAAAAATACAGTCACGAAAATAACAACTTTAAGTTTGCTATTATTTTAACAATTAAAAAAAATATATTTTACAATCACATTGTACATAGTTAGAAGCGCTATTGTGTCTACTTCAATTTAAAAAAAAAATCAGTTCCATAGCACAATTATTTTTAAAGATATAACGATGGGGACATTAAAAAACATGTTTCATGGAAAATTCATTTTTTTACTGTTTTTTCGAAATAAAAAAGTTCCAGACCACCAGAAAATGTCGTGAAAAGTGGTTTCATGTACACGATCACCTAATTAAAGAATCGCACCAAGTCTGGTTTGGTTCTACGCCAGTTTTTTTTTTCTCGGAAACTAAGCGTCTTTGCTTCCCAATTTTACTCGTCTAGATGGATTTGGGGAAACTGAAGCGCGCCGTGTATTATTTGCCTTTACGTGACACCCGTTGCTAAGCATAAAATCCAAGTTTAGATGTTTGCCGATAACGACGAGAGATTAAGTGAAAGTCGATGACCTGTTAGAAAATTGCAGGTAAATGCTTCTAGGGCTCGCCAATAAACACGTTTTTTGAGAATTAAATACTGGAGGCAGCTCCGGGTCTTTTTTACCATCTTCTGATTGAAATTTCATCAATTTATAAAGTCCTTATAATTAAGAATCTGAAGGACCGAATTCAATCGTGGGGGATGTATAGGACCCCGCATAAACCTTATGGCAATTGGGTTTCAGTAGATTCGTCTGAATTTTTGGTATATTATAGCTTTTGTCATCCTCAACGATAATCTCCATAACCATGATACTTCATATTCAGTATTTTGGCTCCTATAGCTCCATCGTAAGTTACTACTTTGAGTAACTTTTTAACATTTTTATGGCGCATATTTTGATTATTGAAATACCTAACTTTATGTTTTTGAGGTTGCTGAATTCAAGTCTAATGTCAAATAGACGATATTGACAATTGGCAAGCGTCAATCAGCTGTCAATTACCAAGGGACTACTAGGGGATTGTTGTAATTTGAAATATCTCGAGTAATAATAGTCCAGTCGATAAAGTAGAACATACACCAGAAGCTCGCAAAAAATGTTATCTGAGATTTTCCTTCCGTAACTGTTAGTGCGACGATTAAACATCACAAAACCACAAAAATCAGTTCTGGAGGATCCGCGCAACCACCCAAGAAACCACCCCACTCTGAATAAAGCCTTATTTTACTGATAACTCGTTAACCGTTGAAGATATACAAAAATTGCTCATCATAAAAAAAAAGCTTGACTAATTGCTTAAAAAAAAGTCCTCTTGTAATTTTCTTGTATATGCCATGGTTTTCGAGAAAATCGATATTGACAAAAATAGCAAAATTTGTATTTTTAATGCGCGCGAATTTTCGTTTATTTGAAATTTTTTGCGCGCGGCTTATAGAGAAAATTGAATTGCTCGAAAACCAAAGAAGCTAGGAAAAAAAATCAAAATAAAGGAGACATAAAATACTCTCTTGTGTTGCCGTTTTTGAAGGCTATTGATATTTATTAGTGTATAAAAATAACAATATACTATAGTTATCTCTTGATTTATAGTTATCTAACTATTCACAGGCCCATAAAAAATTACTGACTATAATATAATTTACAGATGCATTATTTTTTAGTTCAAGGTAGTAGTCAGCATGTTAAAGTTAGCAAAAAAAAATCCAAAAAAAGGCTGCATATTCAATTTTTTTATGACATTTTTTTAATACAATTTTTTACCTATTAAATGATTAGAATCAATAGTAATATGACACATAAACTGAAAAAAACAATTTTTTTCAGCTAAAGATGTTTGGGTCTCTTTTTATTTTTAGGAAACAATAAAAAATTGGTCAAACTTCAACATGCTGGTAAACTTGTAAATGTGAATAATATTTTTATTCCTAACTTTTTCTGCATTGAAGTACTACCTTGAACTAAAAGATAATGCATTTATAACTTATATTAAAGTCGGTTATCTCTTATGGGCATGTGAATAGTTAAAAGCGCAAAGAATCAAGAGGTAACTATATTATATTGTTATTTTTATATTCTAATAGATATCCAACAGCCATCAAAAATGGAACCACAAAAGAGTATTTTATATTCCCTTTCAAACATTTTGATTTTTCTTCCTAGCATGTTTGGTTTTCCAGCAATTCAATTTTTTCTATAGGCCGCGTGCAAAAAATTTCATATAAACGAAAATTCGTGCGCATTATAAATACAAATTTTGCAATTTTTTCAATACCGATTTTCTCGAAAATGATGGCATGTACATGAAAATTACAACAGGACTTTTTTTAGGCAATTAGTGAAGCTTTCTTCTTTATAATGAGCAATTTTTTTATATCTTCAATGGTTAACGAGTTATCAGTAAAATAAGGCTTTTTTCACCGAAGGAGTGGTTTGGAGGGGGGAGGGGGATGCGCGGTACCCCCAGAACAAATTTTTGCGTTCTACAAAAAAATGTTTCAAACAAAAGTTGTAAAATTGGATGGGAGCAGTTTGGCGGTATATGTGACTTTGACTTTGGGTGTACATTCAAGGTCAAATTAGGTTTCTTAAATGGGAACCCCTATTTTTTATTGCAAATTCGAATTGTTTGGCTAAAAATAGACTACTTTTGTTCAAAACATTTTTCTGAAATTGTCATTTTTTTAAGTTATCCGGCGAGGAAAAATCAAAATTTTAGAACTTTGCGATTTTTTTACTCGAAAAAAGAAGAAGTTTGAACAAAAATTACAAGAGGCAAAAAGAGTTTGGAGTCATCCCGGGGATATTCTCAAATTCCTTTGCAGGAGAAAGCATTGTGGAGTTTCAAATGCATCAAAAAGGGCATTGGACAATTCCGAAAAAAACTGAGAATATTCCCATGATGATTCCAAACTCTTTTTGCCTCTTGCAATTTTTGTTCAAGCTTCTTCTTTTTCGAGTAAAAACATCGAAAAGTTCTAAAATTTTGACTGACTTGTTCAGAATGACAAAAGCTACAAACGATTCTACCGAAACCGATACTTTTAAAAAAAATTACACATCTATTATATACTTAATTGAACTGAGTCTGCGGTAGGTTCTTGGTGAAACATACTATATAAATAGAATAAGGATTAAAAACACTTGGTATTACTGTTTCACAATTATTATTCAGATTTCTCTGACATGTGTTTCGGCCTTTCGACCATTGTCAATACAAAAAATTTAAAAAAATAAATAAAATGTACCAAATTTTGTGACGTGATTGCTTTTTGATTTATGACGCCATCATAATTTTTTTGAATGAAAACAGACATTTTCGTTTACTGGTTTTTAGCTTTCTGGTGATATAAAAAAAATAATATTACTTGAGTCATTCTTTTGGAAAAATGACGTCTTATGTAAAAATAGCTTATCTTTCGCAAATTCACGAGTAAGGTTCCACTTTCTTATGGACTGATAAATCTTGTTGCCTACATTTTTGTTTTAACTAGCATGAAAACATTTGACATAAAAACAAAACAAAGAAAATAATAAAAAACAATCACCTTAACAACAGATACAGGCCTTTCCGTGTAAAGCATCGATAACTTTTTTATTCCTGGCACGTCTGGAACCTCAGTTTTGTGACACTTCTGAGACAGTGTAAAACTAGTGAATGCAATGCCATGTTTAAGTGAAAGAGAACGCGTAGAACTTTTGATGATGGTTGGATATGGTGATAGGCTGAAAACTCATCAGGAAGCATGTGATGTTTTCAATGCCAAGTATCCCGAAAAGCAAATGTCTAGATCCACTGTAAGTAGATTGGTAGCTAGATATGATGAATCTGGCAGTGTAGCTGACCTCCCTTGATCTGGTCGCCCTAGCACAAGCAACGAAACCAAATTAAATATTCTTCTAGAAAGTGAGGAAAACCACAATTTTTCGACAAGGCAGCCGGCTTTAAATCATAACGTGAGTCAAACTTCTGTTGTACGTCTATTGAAAAAAGAAAAATACCATCCATACAAAGTGCAATTAATCCACAAATTGAATGAGGACGATCCAGATCGGCATTTACAGTTTTGTGAACAGTTGATGAAGCTACATTTTCTTTAAAGAAGACATCGGCATAACTGTAGCAGCCCATACACAGCGACGAGGCAAAGTAAACGTGTGGGCAGGTATGGGTGATCGTTTATTGGGACCTTTTTTTTAAGAAAATCTTACGGCCGCAAGATATTTACAGTTTTTGCGAGTTGAGTTAGTGACAACCTTAGTTGTACTAATTGGCATTAATCCATTGTTAGATATTTTTCAACCTTACTTGAAAGAATTTAACATATTTCCTTCCCACTGTTGAATTTGGTGGTACGCCCTTATAGCCGCTAGCCGTGCTGTTTGGTAGCATCAGAAGTTGGTGGAAAATGGGCTAGAAAAAATGTTGTGCTCTTCGATAAATAATCGGTACAGCATTATTTTTTTTTATATCTAAGATCGATAAATGTCAAAATTTTAAACAAATACCTTTATCGGTGTCATTGATAAACCGAAAATAATTTTTGGGTGTAAAAATTAAAAATAACATGGTATAAAAGTAAAAAGTGGGTAACTTTGAACGACTTTATAAAGTGCAATTTGATTTTCTACAAAAATCGTATTATATGTGAGTACATGCTAAAAATGTAGGTATATTTTTCAGTTAAAAACCTGAAAAGTGGACAAATTTACTCCGTTTTCGAAAATCCAAGCCTAAATTTAAAAGCACTTTGTGGAATTATCATCTTTCAGATATAATTGAAACATATTATAAAACAATGAAATACCTTTAACGAATTAGTTCCTTTCACTCTTGTTTTTTTCGACAGTCAGCCTTATATGATTAAGGATACAATATCAGCGTTCAGTTAAATTATAAAGGACATAAAATACGCAGCCTTACGTCATTACATAGAATATCAAAGGCTTTCAGAAATACCACAAAGCGTATTCATGCTTCTGTACGTATATACTGACAAAAGTTTAATTCTTATTCAAAAGCATCGCGCTTTTGTATCCAAATGGTTACTGAAATATTTTTATTCGAACCCGGAAATTTATGTTATTTCCACACTGACACGAATGATGGCCTGTAACAACAGCTGAAAGTATTCAGTCCGACGCGAGCTGGTAATGTATAACTGAAGTTTTGTTTATTAGCATTAAGCGTATGTATTGTATATTCGGTTGCAGTGTGGTACTGCCTAAGTGGATGTTATAGATATCTAGCATAGTCGTTAATACATATACATACATACAGTTCTAGAAAAGCATAAAATATTTCTTCAGTATTAATATTACTGGAAGTCAAGATTGTATTAGAGATACGTGCAAGCAATTATTGGTCGATTAATGTATTTTGGTCGTTAGCTTTTAAATAAGTAAATAAATACTCTTTTGTCTAACAGGTAAAACTCCAATTCATAGAAAAATTCCAAAAAAAGTATACAGGGTGAGTTACTAGTGGTTGGGCGGTCAATATCTCAACCGTTTGAAATTTATAAAGATATCCAGATAAAGATTGTAGGACATCAAGAGTTACATATACTAAACTTATTTATAAATCTACAGGGTGTTTCACATAGCGGTGGCACGCTAATACTTTAAATTTTAAATGGACACCAAACATTTTTTATATATCAACGCGGCCGGCGCGAGGCCGTGTTGTATTAAAAGGGAGTTGGTATGTACCCCTCTAAAATTGCCGTTTTGATCTACGAACTCCTTTCCGGGGAGGAGGTTTTTCGGCGCGGGTCCGGCGTCTTTCGATTCGCCGCCGAATTTTACGTCGCTTAGGCCGTATCCGGGGCGGGTATTTTTCGTGGTTTTTTAGTTATTAATCAACGCGGCCGGCGCGAGGCCGTGTTGTCAACGCGGCCGGCGCGAGGCCGTGTTGTATTAAAAGGGAGTTGGTATGTACCCCTCTAAAATTGCCGTTTTGATCTACGAACTCCTTTCCGGGGAGGAGGTTTTTCGGCGCGGGTCCGGCGTCTTTCGATTCGCCGCCGAATTTTACGTCGCTTAGGCCGTATCCGGGGCGGGTATTTTTCGTGGTTTTTTAGTTATTAACGGGTAAAAGTCCGCCATCTCTCTCGCCTGCTTTTTTTGGGAATGAGGAGCCGAGGAGAAGAGAGAAAATAGGGGAAGGCGTTTTCGTATTTCGTAAACGTCAAAAATGTTCGATTTCTTTTCGTTCCTGTCGGGCTCGATTTTCGATTTCGACCTCGCAGCTTGCGGCTAGCTACATCTAGAATCTCTGACCTTTCCGCCGCGACGCCGTACGGCGCTCCGAAATATGTATTTCGAAAAATACGGACGTTTTAAGATTGCACGTTTTTGCGCTGTTTCGAATCCGAAGCGAGACTCATTTTTTCGGTTTTTCGCGTATAACTCGAAAACGGCTGCAGCTAGCTCAAAATAAAAAAATCTCAAAGGACAAGAGCGTTTCTTTCCGCTTCCTCCGGTATCTTCAAAAATTTCATACGACTCTTCGTTTCGGAGATATCGGCCGAAAAGTGCGGCGGTGCAAAAAGGCGAAAAATTTGACGTTTTTACCTTTAAGCCTCCATAACTTCTAAACGGGGCCTCCTAGAGCAAAATACTACGCCCTAACGAAAATGTAGAAAAATGAATTATCTAAAAGTCTTTTTTTTTGTTTCTTCCCAGCTTCAAAAATCAACGAGATACGGGCGGTCAAAGTGGAAGAATTTTTCGAAATTATGTGATATTTTAAATTTAAAATATCCCAGAAAAGCTAATTTTGTCGCGCTCGCCGCGGGCCTAATTTTCCATTTTTCCGGTCAAACTTGGTATCGCCGGAAAGCTACGTTCCTCTTTTTTCCAGAGAGACGTCGAACGCCGTTCCACTCCCGATTTTTATTCACTTATGTATTTTTAAAGTACTTACGGTTTTCGATTTTTACGAAAATATCCATTCTTATTTCGCACAGAACTACACTAAATTTTTTAATTAACCCGGGGCACGTACTGCACGAATAAAATGCGAATCTTCGTGTTCGAATGGAGACCAAGATCGAGCCTCTATGTCCTGTATTAACTGAAATATGAGCGTTTTAAGATTTCATGTTTTACAATTTTCTAGGTTACGTTTTAACACAGTCAAATTTGTCACGTTTGTCTCGCCCCTGCGAGGCCGAATTTTCGATTTTCCCTATACAATTTGGTATCACGGGAAAGGGCCAAGCTCCCCCTTTCCATCGAGACACAGAACGAGCTTCTACTCCAAGTAATTGCTTAATTATGAATTTATTTGTACGTAGATGTTTTTCACTTTCTCACAAAAAACCCAACATTCACACGCCCGTGCCGGGCCGAATTTCCGATTTGGCCCGCACACTCCACTATCACAACAAAATATCGTCCTTTCCGATTAATTCGAGACCTAGAAAGCCTCTCCACTCCCATTATTTCCTGAAATATCGCCGTTTCAAAAGTCCATGTTTTCGCTTGCGAGACAAATTTCGACCGGCAATGCAGTTCACTGAAATAAATGATAAACATTAAATAAAAATCAATAGAATGTCAACGGTATGGGTGAGCAAAATAAATCTATATAGGGTGAGCCAAATTCATAGAAAAATCGCAATTAAATCTATGTGTCGTCCGATTGGCCTGAAATTTGGTACCCGGGGATTGTCGACCGCGGTGATCACGAATATGACATTGAAATTTAAAAATTCAAAATGGCGGCGCCAAAATGGCCGGCGACTTAGGTCATTTTTTGTCTCACAACGCTCAAAGTCGGTGTTTGGGGGTTTTCGAGGTCGCCGATTACGAATCCGGAATCAAAATTGAAAAATTCAAGATGGCGGCCGAGTTGCGGGACATAATTTACCATTTACGGTGCCATTCGTCTGAAAATAAGTACCTATGTGTTATCGAGGTCACAGATCCCGAATATCTAATCGTAACACAAAAATTCAAAATGGCGGCGTCTCCACAGCCTAATATCCATCTTTTCTGTAACTCTCTTATTTACCCTCCAATTCCAATTAAACTCGGTATGATGAAGTTACTGAACTAGCTGATTGTGAATATGACATCGAAATTGAAAAATTCAAAATGGCGGCGTCCCCATGGCCTATTATACTGTAACTTTATTTGCCAACCGATTCGGCTGAAACTCGGTATTTAGAGGTAATTAGGGTAGCTGATAACGATCATGTCTACGGAATTGAAAAATTCAAAATGGCGGCACAAATTGCAGGACACTATCCGTTATTTAAGGTGGAATTCGTCCAAAAATAGGTATGTGAGTGTTATCAAGGCTACAGATCACGAATCTGTGACCGTCGCTAAAGAATTCAAAATGGTGGCGTCCCCGTAGCCATTTATTCTAACTTTTTTATTTACAGTCCGATTGAAATGAAACTCGGTATGTACAGGTTATTAGTGTAGCTAATAACGAATATAACATCAGATTTACAAAATTCAACACGGCTGCAACCAAAATGGCTGACAACATATGTCATTTATAGACCGATTCGACTGAAAATCGATACCTAGGTGTTTTTCAGGTAGCTGATGACGAATCTGAAATCTAAACTAAAAATCAAGCTTTCTACATTGATTCGAGCTTTCTACAATGATTCAAGCGTTACCTAATCGAGTGCGGAGCACTCGCATTGACAGCTTTAGCTGTCACCCCTCCGGAGGAGCTAGAATGGGCGATAGCCCATTCTAGTCATAATATTAAAGAGCAGTTGGTGCGAGCCCCTTCCTCTTTGCGATCTTAAGGTACATGCCGTCGAGACGCGCTTCATTTCGCCGGTCCGTGCCCGCCTCGAAAGTGTTCGGGACGGAATCCTACAGTGCTTAGGCTATACTCGGTTCCGGTATTTTTCCGGGTTTTTCCGTTACAATCGGACGAAAGTCACCTATCTCTCTCGCCTGCTTTTTTGGGGAATGAGGAGTCGAGGGGTAAAAGAGAAAATAGGGGAAGTCGATTTGGTATTTCGTAAACGTCAAAAATGTACGATTTCCTTTCGCTCCTGCCTGGCTTAGTTTTCGATTTCGACCTCGCAGTTTGCGGCTAGCTATAACTAGAATCTCTCCCCGTTCCGCCGCGACGCCGTACGGCGCTCCGAAATGTGTATTTCGAAAGATACGGACGTTTTAGGATTGCACGTTTTTTCGCTTTTTCGTTTCCGAAGCGAGACTCATTTTTTCGGTTTTTCGCCTATAACTCGAAAACGGCTGGAGCTAGCTCAAAATAAAAAAATCTCAAAGGACAAGAGCGTTTCTTTCCGCTCCCTCCGGTATATTCAGAAATTCCGTACCATTTTTCGTTTCGGAGATATCGCCCGAAATGTGCGGCGGTGCAGAATGGCGGAAAATACGACATTTTTTCCTTTAAACCTCCATAACTTCTAAACGGGGCCTCCTAGAGCAAAATACTTCGCCCTAACGAAAATGTAGAAAAATTAATTATCTAAAAGTCTTTTTTTTTATTTTTCTCCAGCTCCAAAGATTAACAAGCTACGGGCGGTCAAAGTGGAAGATTTTTTCGTAAATCTGTGAAATTTTAAATTTAAAAGATCCGAGAAAAGCTACTTTTGTCGCGCTCGCCGCGGGCCTAATTTTACATTTTTCCGGTCGAACTTGGTATCGCCGGAAAGCTACGTTCTTCTGCTTTCCAGAGAGACGTCGCACGCCGTTTCACTCCCGATATTTATTTACTTATGGATTTTTAAAGTACTTACGGTTTTCGATTTTTACGAAAATATCCATTCTTATTTCGCACAGAACTACACTAAATTTTTTAATTAACCCAGGGCACGTACTGCACGAATAAAATGCGAATCTTCGTGTTCAAATAGAGACCAAGATCGAGCCTCTATGTCCAGTATTAACTAAAATATGAGCGTTTTAAGATTTCATGTTTTACAATTTTCTAGGTTACGTTTTAACACACTCAAATTTGTCACATTTGTCTCGCCCCTGTGAGGCCGAATTTTCGATTTTCCCTGTAAATTTTGGGATCACGGGAAAGGGCCAAGCTCCCCCTTTCCATCGATACACATAACGAGCTTCTATTCTATGTACTTGCTTAATTATGAATTTTTTTGTACGTAGACGTTTTTCACTTTCTCACAAAAAACCCAACTTTCACACGCCCGTGTCGGGCCGAATTTCCGATTTGGCCCGCACACTCCACTATCACAACAAAATATCGTCCTTTATGATTAATTTGAGACCTAAAAAGCCTCTCAACTCCCATTATTTCCTGAAAAATCACAGTTTTTAAAGTCCATGTTTTCCTTTCAAACATAAATTTTTGTCGACAATGCAGAGCACTGTAATAGGTGGTAAAAATTATGTGCGTGAAGTTAGCACGCGTTGCTGGCAACACGGCGTTGCCAGCAACGCGGAAATAAGTTTTGATGTAAAATTTTTACAAATTAAATAGAATGCCAATAGTCGGGTGCCCAAAACAAATCTCGATATAGGGTGAGCCAAATTTATCGAATTAAATTTATTTGTCGTCCGATTGGCCTGAAATTTGGTACTCGGGGATTATCGACCACGGTGCTCACGAATGTGACGTCGGAATCGCAAAATTCAAAATGGCGGCGCCAAAATGGCGGACGATGTTTGTCGATTATGGCGTCACACCGCTCAAAATCGGTATGTGGGGGTTTTCGAGGTCGCCGATTACGAATCCGAAATCTAAATTGAAAAATTCAAGATGGCGGCGGAGCTGCAGGACACATATTGCCATTTACGATGCTATTCGACTGAAAATAAGTACGTATGTGTTATCGAGGTCACAGATCACGAATATGTTATCGTAACTCAAAAATTCAAAATGGCGGCGTCCCCATAGCCTAATATTCATCATTTACTTTAACTTCCTTATTTTTCAATCGATTCAAATGAAACTCGGTATGTTGAAGTTACTGAAGTAGCTGATCGTGAATATGACGTCGAAATTGAAAAATTCAAAATGGCGGCGGAGTTGCAGGACCTATTTTACCATTTACGGTGCCATTCGTCTGAAAATAGGTATGTATATGTTATCGAGGTCACAGATCACGAATATGTTATCGTAACTCAAAAATTCAAAATGGCGGCGTCCCCGTAGCATAATATTCATCATTTACTGTAACTTCCTTATTTATCGTCCGATTCAAATGAAACTCGATATGTTGAAGTTACTGAAGTAGTTGATTGTGAATATGACGTCGAAATTGAAAATTTCAAAATGGCGGCGTCCCCATAGCCTAATATCCGCTATTTACTGTAACTTTCTTATTTGCCGTCCGATTCAGCTGAAACTCGGAATGTGAAGGTTGCCGAAGTACCTATTCGAATATGAAAGTGAAAAAACTGAAAAACTGAAAAACTAAAAATCTGAAAATCTGAAAAACTGAAATAATGAAAAACTGATAAACTTGAAAACTTGAAGACTTGAAATCTTGGAAACTTGAAAACTTGCAAACTTGAAAAATTGAAAACTTGAAATCTTGAAAACTTGGAAACTTGAAAATTTGAAGAGTTGAAGACTTGAAAACTTTAAAACTTGAAATCTTGAAAACTTGCAAACTTGAAAAATTGAAAACTTGAGAACTTGAAAACTGGAAATCTTGGAAACTTGAAAACTTGAAATCTTGAAAACTTGAAAAATTGAAAACTAAAAAATCGAAAGGTGAAAAACTAGAAACTGAAAATCTGAAAACTGAAAAACCGAAAAACTGAAACAAAAGGCTGACAAATGAAAAACTGAAAAACTGAAAAACAAAAAACCGAAACACTGAAAACCTGAAAAACTTAACTTAAAAACTTCAAAACGTAAAAACTGCAAATCTTCAAAACCTAAAAGCTTAAAAACCTAAAAACTTAAAAACTTAGAAACTTAAAAACTTAGAAAATTAAAAACTTCAAAACTTCGAAACTTTAAAACTTTAAAACTGAAACTGAAATACTGGAAAACTGGGAAATTGGGAAACTGAGAAACTGAAACACTGAAAGACTGAAAAACTGAAATACTGAAAAACTGACAAACTGAAAAATGAAACTAAAAACTGAAAATCACAAAAACTGAAAACTGAAAAATTGAAAAACTAAAAACTGAAAATTGAAAACAAAATTAAAAAATTGAAAAAGTGAAAACTGAAAATTGAAAAATTGAAAAACTGAAAAACTAAAAACTGAAGACTGAAAAACTGAAAAAATTAAAAACTGAAAACTGAAAAACCGAAACACTGAATGATGAAAAACCGAAAAACTAAAAAACTGAAAATTAAAAAACTGAAAACTTAAAATTAAAAAAACCCAAAAAAAGTGAAAATTGAAAACTAAAATTCAAGCTTTCTACAATGATTCAAGGGTTACCTAATCGAGTGCGGAGCACTCGCATTGACAGCTTTAGCTGTCACCCCTCCGGAGGAGCTAGAATGGGCGATAGCCCATTCTAGTCATAGTAATAAAGAGCAGTTGGTGCGAGCCCCTTCCTCTTTGCGATCTTAAGGTACATGCTGTCGAGACGCGCTTCGTTTCGCCGGTCCATGCCCGCCTCGAAAGTGATCGGGACGGAATTCTACAGTGTATAGGCTATACTCGGTTCCGGTATTTTTCCGGGTTTTTCCGTTACAATCGGACGAAAGTCACCTATCTCTCTCGCCTGCTTTTTTGGGGAATGAGGAGTCTAGGGGTAAAAGAGAAAATAGGGGAAGGCGATTTGGTATTTCGTAAACGTCAAAAATGTACGATTTCCTTTCGCTCCTGCCGGGCTTAATTATCGATTTCGACCTCGCAGTTTGCGGCTAGCTACAACTAGAATCTCTCCCCGTTCCGCCGCGACGCCGTACGGCGCTCCAAAATATGTATTTCGAAAAATACGGACGTTTTAAGATTGCACGTTTTTGCACTGTTTCGGCTCCGAAGCGCGTCTCATTTTTTCGGTTTTTCGCCTATAACTCGAAAACGGTCGGAGCTAGCTCAAAGGACAAGAGCGTTTCTTTCCGCTTCCTCCGGTATCTTCAAAATTTCCGTACGTGTCTTCGTTTCGGAGATATCGGCCGAAAGGTGCGGCGGTGCAAAAAGGCGGAAAATTGGACATTTTTACCTTTAAACCTCCATAACTTCTAAACGGGGCCTCCTAGAGCAAAATACTCCGCCCTAACGAAAATGTAGAAAAATGAATTATCTAAAAGTCTCTTTTTTTGTTTTTCTCCAGCTCCAAAGATTAACGAGCTACGGGCGGTCAAAGTGGAAGAATTTTTCGTAATTACGTGATATTTTAAATTTAAAAGATCCCAGAAAAGCTACTTTTGTCGCGCTCGCCGCGGGCCTAATTTTCCATTTTTCCGGTCAAACTTGGTATCGCCAGAAAGCTACGTTCTTCTGCTTTCCAGAGAGACGTCGAACACCGTTTCACTCCCAATTTTTATTTACTTATGAATTTTTAAAGTACTTACGGTTTTCAATTTTTACGAAAATATCCATTCTTATTTCGCACAGAACTACACTAAATTTTTTATTTAACCCAGAGCACGTACTGCGTGGATAAAATGCCAATCTCCGTGTTCAAATAGAGACTAAGATCGAGCTTTTACGTCAAGTATTAACTAAAATATGAGTGTTTTAAGATTTCATGTTTTACAATTTTCTAGGTTACGTTTTAACACACTCAAATTTGTCACATTTGTCTCGCCCCTGTGAGGCCGAATTTTCGATTTTCCCTGTAAATTTTGGGATCACGGGAAAGGGCCAAGCTCCCCCTTTCCATCGATACACAGAACGAGCTTCTATTCTATGTACTTGCTTAATTATGAATTTTTTTGTACGTAGACGTTTTTCACTTTCTCACAAAAAACCCAACTTTCACACGCCCGTGTCGGGCCGAATTTCCGATTTGGCCCGCACACTCCACTATCACAACAAAATATCGTCCTTTATGATTAATTTGAGACCTAAAAAGCCTCTCAACTCCTATTATTTCCTGAAAAATCACAGTTTTTAAAGTCCATGTTTTCCTTTCAGACATAAATTTTTGTCGACAATGCAGAGCACTGTAATAGGTGGTAAAAATTATGTGTGTGAAGTTAGCACGCGTTGCTGGCAACACGGCGTTGCCAGCAACGCGAAAGTAAGTTTTGATGTAAAATTTTTACAAATTAAATAGAATGCCAATAGTCGGGTGCCCAAAACAAATCTCGATATAGGGTGAGCCAAATTTATCGAATTAAATTTATTTGTCGTCCGATTCGCCTGAAATTTGGTACTCGGGGATTATCGACCACGGTGCTCACGAATGTGACGTCGGAATCGCAAAATTCAAAATGGCGGCGCCAAAATGGCGGACGATGTTTGTCGATTATGGCGTCACACCGCTCAAAATCGGTATGTGGGGGTTTTCGAGGTCGCCGATTACGAATCCGAAATCTAAATTGAAAAATTCAAGATGGCGGCGGAGCTGCAGGACACATTTTGCCATTTACGATGCTATTCGACTGAAAATAAGTACGTATGTGTTATCGAGGTCACAGATCACGAATATGTTATCGTAACTCAAAAATTCAAAATGGCGGCGTCCCCATAGCCTAATATTCATCATTTACTTTAACTTCCTTATTTTTCAATCGATTCAAATGAAACTCGGTATGTTGAAGTTACTGAAGTAGCTGATTGTGAATATGACGTCGAAATTGAAAAATTCAAAATGGCGGCGGAGTTGCAGGACCT
This sequence comes from Stenurella melanura, assembly GCA_963583905.1. NCBI lineage: Eukaryota > Metazoa > Arthropoda > Insecta > Coleoptera > Cerambycidae > Stenurella > Stenurella melanura. Next base: position 5,887,021 of record OY757309.1, read on the forward strand.
ATTTTACCATTTACGGTGCCATTCGTCTGAAAATAGGTATGTATATGTTATCGAGGTCACAGATCACGAATATGTTATCGTAACTCAAAAATTCAAAATGGCGGCGTCCCCGTAGCATAATATTCATCATTTACTGTAACTTCCTTATTTAAAAGTGAATTATTTATCGTCCGATTCAAATGAAACTCGATATGTTGAAGTTACTGAAGTAGTTGATTGTGAATATGACGTCGACATTGAAAATTTCAAAGTGGCGGCGTCCCCATAGCCTAATATCCGCTATTTACTGTAACTTTCTTATTTGCCGTCCGATTCAGCTGAAACTCGGAATGTGAAGGTTGCTGAAGTACCTAATCGAATATGAAAGTGAAAAACTGAAACTGAAAAATTGAAAAACTGAAAAACTAAAAATCTGAAAATCTGAAAAACTGAAATAATGAAAAACTGATAAACTTGAAAACTTGAAGACTTGAAAACTTGAAATCTTGAAAACTTGCAAACTTGAAAAATTGGGAAATTGAAAACTTGGAAACTTAAAAACTTGAAGAGTTGAAAACTTGAAAACTTGAAATCTTGAAAACTTGCAAACTTGAAAAATTGAGAACTTGAAATCTTGGAAACTTGAAAAATTGAAAACTAAAAAATCGAAAGGTGAAAAACTAGAAACTGAAAATCTGAAAACTGAAAAACCGAAAAACTGAAATAAAAGGCTGACAAATGAAAAACTGAACAATGAAAAACTGAAAAACTGAAAAACAAAAAACTGAAACACCGAAATCTGAAAAACTTAACTTAAAAACTTCAAAACTTAAAAACTACAAATCTTCAAAACCTAAAAACTTAAAAACCTAAAAACTTAGAAACTTAGAAAATTAAAAACTTCAAAACTTCGAAACTTTAAAACTTTAAAACTGAAACTGAAAAACTGGAAAACTGGGAAATTGGGAAACTGAGAAACTGAAACACTGAAAGACTAAAAGACTGAAAAACTGAAAACTGAAATACTGAAAAACTGACAAACTGAAAAATGAAACTAAAAACGGAAAACCACAAAAACTGAAAATTGAAAAATTGAAAAACTAAAAACTGAAAATTGAAAACAAAATTAAAAAATTGAAAAAGTGAAAACTGAAAATTGAAAAATTGAAAAACTAAAAAAAAAACTGAAGACTGAAAAACTGAAAACTGAAAAAATTAAAAACTGAAAACTGAAAAACCGAAACACTGAATGATAAAAAACCGAAAAACTAAAAAACTGAAAATTAAAAAACTGAAAACTTAAAATTTAAAAAACCCAAAGAAAGTGAAAATTGAAAACTAAAAATCAAGCTTTCTACAATGATTCAAGCGTTACCTAATCGAGTGCGGAGCACTCGCATTGACAGCTTTAGCTGTCACCCCTCCGGAGGAGCTAGAATGGGCGATAGCCCATTCTAGTTTATATTTCATAAAATACACACCTACATTTACACACAAAAACATACCTACACATTCACTGAAAAACATATTTGAAGTGATATTATACTTCCGGGTGTTCTCTCGCGTAGTTGATAGGCGCCTACAGGAGTCACCGTTATTTAAACGACGTTTCGGCAGAATCACATCTGCCATCTTCAGGTTCTCGCTGGAAGCTGCCTACTGCTGCTCCTCGTTGCTCGAACTGAACTGAACTCAGTTTGAGCAACGAGGAGCAGCAGTCGGCAGCTTTCAGCGAGAATCTGAAGATAGCAGATGGGATTCTGCCGAAACGTCGTTTAGACAACCGTGGCTCCTCCAGGAGCCCATCAACTACGCGGAGAACACCCGAAAGTATAACAACAGTTACTTTAACACCAGCGAACACCTAAGAAATAACAAAAAACATATGTGTAACAATACCGGTTCTCAACGGAATCACTATCGGCAGCCATTTCTTTATATGAAACTTGATATGCGTCACATGTTACATTGGATTAGATTAGATTTATTTGACCAGGTTAGTTATAAAGTCGTTTTTGGCAAATCAAAGTACAATAGAGAAAGTATTACAAGGTAATATATAAAACAACGAGAGATAAAAGGATTGACCAACAATTAAAAAAATATGCATAAATTCATACAAATATGTACGTCACGAACAAAAATTTTAAAAATACTGTTACGCATTACACCCCCCTGAGGGGGGTTAAGCAACCAGTAATACACGCTATCTCTTCTGGAAGCCTGTAGATGGTTCTAGACTTATATTGTTCTGAAATTGGAAATCTCTAGAAGGATCTAGAGGCAAGCAATTTTAGGATCTATAGGTCGTGTGTGCGTGACGTCATACATTTTGACAGTCGTCAGACCTGAGGGAAAACAAATCAATATTCCTCAGGTCTTGAATTGCAACTGATCGAACTATTTGTTAAATTAGTACCTTTATGGACAAGTTTTGACTGTAATATTAATTGTGGAAGTAAGACAATACGAAATGACGCCAGTTTTTATTAAATATAATCGATTTTTCAACTAGGATAAGTAGATGTTGGAATATGCCAACTGATTGCAAGCAATGAAAAGAAAGGATTTTTCAAGAGTATTCCAAGCATTTTGTTACTGGTAAACTGTTATATATTAATATAAGAATTTTATTTTTAACGTGGGTTCATATTGTAGGCCACACTGCTGTGTTATAAGACCAAAATCAGGTTAGGTTTACTCTTTTAACATCAGATATCAAATATGAAACTGAACGTGGTTGTGATAAAATAAGTTCTGCTAGAGCAATCTACAAACAATTTGGTATTGAAATTAACAGTTTATATTCGTTTGAGTGATATTTTTGGTATCTAACTTGAGTTGAGTGAAGAAAGAGGCTCGTGCCGAAGGTGAAAAATTTTATTGAGACGCTCATTTTAAATATGGTACAATTTAAGAAAAACTTGAAAGAAAAGCTACATATTATATAAAGATCTGAAGATGAAGTTTATAAATTAAGAGTGAAAGTTCAAAGTATAGTTTTGATCGATGATCTGCGGACTAAATGTACCTATTATTTTAAACCATATATTGCGGTTATTTAAAAACTGCTCAGTGCTGAATCCTTTAATATTTGAAACCTGAGTCTAAATACTGACTTAAGTCCATTTTCACAGTTTTGTAATGTAAAACAACAGAATTGAGTAGTTTTTAAACACCACACGGTATATTTTAAAACAATACAATCACTCGCTAGATCACCCGATGAATTTAATATAAATGTCATCCAAGTTATATTAGAAATGTTAAACTTATTGATAATAAACAGTTTTATATTTAGTAAATATATTTTTGTTTTGTTCTCATTTACAGGCATGAATGCAGAAGTTCAACGTAGTCGGCATTCAACTTACTGCTAACGATAGTAATAACAGTGATAAATAAAACAATAAAAGGAAAGGAGAATATTTAATAAAATACATAAGTTAGACAATAATAACATTAATATGACATGACAAAAAGTTCTTACAGAAATTACAATGATTTGCACAGCTCCATGCATAAATATACCATCGACGATGAGTGAACCGCCAGGTAAATTGTCTACCTTATTATAACATAACTAAGTCCTTTGTTCGTATCTTTTCATGAGTAACTTTTTTACAAAATCTACGCGTTGTATTGCACAATGGTTAACTGCTTAACCATAGCCATTTTTACTGCTAAAAAACTAAAAGGAGTGACGTCTTATCATCTCGCTCTGTACCTTATAAATTGCAAATCAGGCTAGCGAACGTGTTTTGCCTGTACCTGCAACACACTCACAGTGAGTACTAACAACTCATCTGGATCGACTGGATCCGCAATAATCCAAGGAATGATGTTTTTGTTGACAATGTAGAGAGACCATAACCTGAAAAATTGATGTGTTAGTAATTATTCATAAAACATTTATTATGCAAGTACATGGCGAAGATGATTTATAATTTATAACTAATCCTTACCTTTGTGATAATAAGTTGTTATCCTATAAATTTCTTGGAGAGAACTTCTTTCACCCAACCACTAACAAACTGGTTATAAGCTTCGTCTTTTGAATGCCTTGTACTCATTCTTTTAACTATGCACTCCTTTCAAAAATCATGTAATTACAATATATGTATGTCTAATATTCGGAAATACATTGGCATCTGTACTAAGGTCTTCTTTATTTAAATATATAGGGATTTAAATTGATAGCACCAACTTTCTTCCGTACACCAATCCTGTACATCATGAGGTATTTTCGTAAAATATAAACTCGTCTTCATCTTATCAAACAAAATTCGCCACATGAATTGATTAAACATAATTGTAGATGTTAAATAATCCAAAATTAAGTTTTAAAACATCACGGAATCCACAAAATATACAGTTAAAACAACACGTTCGATCGGCGAATTTCAAAATGGCGGCCGTTTGTTTTCCCTCAGGTCTGAAAAGTTGTGACTTCAGCGCACGCGACCTATAAGGCGAAAACGACGACGGAGAAAGAAGTTTTATTAAAGTGAAGTTTGGTAGCGAAAAGTGAGGTTATAAATCCGGAGTGTAAATAAAAACATGTAAAAGTTATTTTGGAACTATTGTGTAATCAGGAAATTAGTAAATAAAGTGTTAGTGGCTACCCCTTGTTAAAATTATTTGAAACCCACGGATTCATACAGGGTGTTTTCTAGGGGCGGAAACACGTAACAATACTATAGAAAAGACGGGGCAAATTCGGGGTTAATTCCAAAATGAGATAGAATGACTAGAGCATATCAAGCAAGCTGAAAAAAAGAATAAAATGTTTACTAAGTTCAAATTTGTGTGTTCAAGAGTTCTTCACTTGAATGGAAGCAATACTTTGAATGTGTTTTTTTACTGTGGATTTGAAACTGTTAAGATTAAGTTATTTTATGTTATTAGGAATATGATTGTAGAACTGAAGGTTTAGAGATTTTTTCTGTGATTTAATTAATCTAAGGCGAATCTGTTTGAGTTGATTGGCCGACCTGGTACCGTTAAAATGAAAATCTGAGTTTGTAGAAAATGAGTTTGAATTCTTGTGAATTTCTAGTAAAGTAGTACAAATATGGCATTAAGGGGGAAGGAACCGGCATTTTAATATCTTTTAATATCTTTTAAATATTGGAGAACAGTGATCTCTCCAGTCAGCACTAACAATTATTCTGACTGCTTTCTTCTGAAGACGAACATTTTTTATTACGTGAGATGAACCACTCCATAGGAGGATTGCATAGTTAATGTGAGCATGAAATAATGAAAAATAACGTGTTCTTAAAGTTTTAGTTGATTTCTCAGCCTGCGTAACATAAAAACGTGATAATTCGCGTGACAGTAGTTCCACATGATTGGCCCAGCTAAGAGAATCGTTCAAAACAACGCCAAGAATTTTGACGCTGTTACTTTCAGTTAGTGTATTATTTGTTGAAAGAACAATTTTTTGTGTTTTCCCTTTATTTCATTTAAGATTATTTGAAGAGAACCAAGCGCCAGCTTGTTTTATGGAACTAGTGCTATCCTCATTTAAACTGTCAATGTTAAAATTAAAATCAATAATGGATGTATCGTCGGCATAAGCGATGCATTTCTTAGGTGATAAAGTGAAAAAAATCGTTGACATATAATATAAAAAGTAGGAGCCCCGAGACAGAGCCTTGAGGCACCCCGTGCTTGACCGGAAGAAGTTCTGTTACAAATACGATACTTTTTAATCTACCAATCAAATGTCTACGACTCCAATTTGTGATTTTTAAATGGGATACCCCACATGTTTTCACTTTGGAATTTAGAGATAATTCTGCAAAAGACTGTGTACTAATTTCATGCTTGTTTACGCCATTTTGAAATGTTCAGACAATTTTAATTTTTAATCTAGTGTGTCTTGACCCACCAGAAATGATATTAATATCCATAAATATGTTTTTAAAATACGTATTGCATTTTCTTATTGTTGATTTGTGTTATAGAAAGTTGATAAAATCACTTCTTTAGAAAGTTCAAAATTTTTATTGGGAACTATATCCCTTTTCACACTACACTTAAATCTATTTCAGTAAGAATCTAACGATATATTACAACACAATATTCATCAACATTTTCCTTTGCAGTTACCGTCTGAATACAAATATGAAAATACATCAAGTATGCCTTGGCTGACTAAATTAATACAAATGAATAATAAGAAATATGCCTTATGAGTTCTTTATACTCAAATACAAAACGAAGAGATATAGCATTTGATCGCCACATTTCTAAAACCGGCAGTATCGCTCGTAGAGAAAAAAATTTCACATCACTGTGCTGGTGACCGAATTCTGAACAACATGTCTGTCCGTCATATTCCTCGTAAGTACGATAGCTTAAGAACGAAAAGTCCGATTGTATTAAAATTTGGCCAGTAAGTTAGTGTTAGCTAAAGGAAGAATCCTATTTGAACAAAATCGAATAATTAAGAGTTATTAATTATTTAAGTTTAAAAAAATCTATTTTTTATTTTTTGTAATTAAACAAAACATGTCTAAAACTAATATTATTTGCAAACGAACTGCAAATAGTTTTACTTACCTTACATAAAAAATACTTCTCCTATAGACGGGAAGCATTTTTTATTAGACTGCGGTGTACGTGTTGCAATATTTTTAATGTTTTTTTACCTCTTAAAAAGTGAAACATCTTGTTTAAAAGTTAAGATTTTGAAGATGGAAAACTTTTACAGGATTTTGTAATTTAAAAAGAGTAAATAATGCCGTTTGCCACTATAGGCTCCATCGTTACGAACCCATCGCGAAATAAAATTCGCAACAACCTTCCCAGGCAACACACAATCGTATAATAGACGTTAATATTACGACTAGACGGGACTCTATAGATGGTATTTAGTAGACCAATTATCAACGACTAAATGTCCCCGAGATAAATGTATAAATTTTATCAAAATTAGAGTATAAATAGATGGTTTTAATAAATATCTTTTTGATAGCTTTTGTATACGTCTAATTCCAGTCTAAGCATGAAATTAAATAGACATCTTCGATCGTCAAATTTTTCATATCATTTATATACTTATAAATTTCATCTTAATTAGACTAAACGTCGAAGTCTTTAATCGGCACCTTTTGTTAGCTTTTATATATCTAAATACAGTCTAAGCATGAAACTAAATAATACGTCTTCAATTAACGTCTTTATGATCGCATTTATGTATGTATAAATTTTATGTAAGTTAGACTAAATGTAAGCGACTTTCATCAACGTCTTTTTGATACATTTTGTATACATCTAATATCAGTCTACGCTCGAAACTAGACAGACGTCTTAGGCAACATATTTTTGATGGCATTTATGTACATCTAACTTTTATCTGAATTGAAGTAAAAGTAAATGTCTACAACTAATGTTTTCTTGAAATATCTTATATACATCTAATTTCAGTCCAAGCTTGAAACTAGATGTAGACGTCTTTATTTGACGTTTTTTCATTGACTGTTTAAAGACATAAATATACTATATAATTTTATCCAATTAAACGTTTTATATATTATAATAGGTTATACTAATACTACAATTAGATTGATTTAAAAATTTTATTAAGTATTCACAAAAGAAAAAATAGGTTATGTAAATGTATGTGAATTTCATTTCTACAAACTATTGGGGGTTCCTTTTATATCCGTAACGTTGATTTGCCAGTCTCAACCAATCTTTTAGAGCAGTTGCAATTGTGGTGTCATTTAAGTCCGAAATTCTGCTGTCGCTTGTTGAGAAGGCTAAGTATACTGCTTCTGAAAGGAAAATAATATCGGTATATGGTTACGTAATTTATAAAAAGTAACCCAGGTTTACCTTTTATCACTTCTAGTAATTTAGAGCATTTAAATGGTATCTTCCCGTTGTTGCCCGCCCAGTTGAACTTCCTCCCTAATCTGTCCGAAAATACAAACTTAATCATATTCATAGTGGCTCCTCGAACGGCATTTCCTCCAAGACACGCTAAGCGATTTTTCTGGAATACATTATATTACTGTAAAAAAAATATTTATGGTTAATTATTTCTTACCAAGAAATTATATGCCTCTGTAAAGAAAGAAAAGTAAAGAAACAGCACTTTTTTACATAGAGTTGTAGGTGTCGACCTCCTGAACATGGTGTTAGGTTGCGGCAAAATTTTAGGTGGGGGAAGTCACTTTTTTTTACATATATATGTTTTTTCGAAAATTTTGACCGAAAGCCAAGAATATCTCGAAACTCGTGCACCTTATCAAAAAAATCAAAAGGAAAAAAATGTTTGTAATTAAATTTTCTACAAAGTTTGTGTAAGAAAAATTCTGTTTTTTCCAACTGCTTCTCCGCAGTAAATGAAAAACAAATATATATTTACAAAAACTTTATAAAAATCGCTTATACCACGAAAACTACGCATTTTTTTGAAAAATGGCATAGAACAAAACATGCTCAGATCGACGTTTTCTATAAGAGAATAAAACAAAAATCCTTCATTTCTCATCAGTTTTTCCGCAATCAAGGAAAAACGCGTATTACATAAATAAAAAATCGATGATATCTCAAAAACTATGCACTTAATAAAAAAATATCAATAAATAAAAAGAGTTTAAAAAGACGTTTTCTACTAGAAAACAAAGAAAAAACATATATTTTCCACAATTTTACGCGTTTTTCCGGAATCGCGGAAAAGCGGGTGGAAAATATATGAGTTTTTTCTTTGTTTTCTAGTAGAAAACGTCTATTTAAACGCTTTTTATTCCTTGATATTTTTTGATTAAGTGCATAGTTTTTGAGATATCATCGACTTTTTATTTATGTAATACGCGTTTTTTCTTGATTGCGAAAAAACGGATGAAAAATGATGGATTTTTGTTTTATTCTCTCATAGAAAACGTTGAACTGAGCATGTTTTGTTCTACGCCATTTTTCAAAAAAAAATGCGTAGTTTTCGTGATATAAGCGATTTTTATAAAGTGTTTGTAAATAGATATTTGTTTTTCATTTACTGCGGAAAAGCGGTTGGAAAAAACAGAATTTTTCTTACACAAACTTTGTAAAAAATTTAATTACGAACATTTTTTTCCTTTTGATTTTTTTGATAAGGTGCACGAGTTTCAAGATATTCTTGGCTTTCGGTCAAAATTTTCGAAAAAACACATATATATGTAAAAAAAAGTGACTTCCCCCACCTAAAATTTTGCCGCGACCTAACACCATGTTCAGGAGGTCGACATCTACAACTCTATGTAAAAGTGCTGTTTCTTTGTTTTTCTAAAAAAACCATGTTTATTTTCCTATTCCGACTGGCCTATTTGTCAAGTACCTAATTTGTAAGTTATTTTAAACGGTATTTTCGGACTGACATTATCTTAAACAAAATTTCAATATTTCTTAATTTTGATGAAATTGTGGACTTTAGGTTCTCAGACAATTCTGAACAACTTCCATTATCAAGATTTTCAGATAAAAGACTGTCTAATATGATATTCTTATTTTTTTCGTATAATTGAAGTTGAAAAATATAATTAACTAAAATTTTAATGAAAGAATTAACTGGAAAAAATTAGAAAAAAAATAAGATACTCTTCATCTTATTGTTATAGACGATTAGAAACTAAAATTACAAAACTTTCACAAAATGTCGATATTAATATGGCGGACTATCTATGTTTAATAATGAGTACATTCGGCGACGCCCTATGGCAACTAAAATTTAACTTAATTGAATTAAAATAAAAATGTCTAATGTTATGTGCCAAATTTGTGATCAAAATATTCGTTGAAATATTACAGAAAACCCGACTTCGGTATCACGCGACGGAATCTTTATAACGCTTATTACTTACCTTACAGATTGAAAAATGTTTACTAAAAAAGTAAAAAAATACTTACATAGGTATCTTTAATTTTTTTTGCCGCTGGATGCGATTAAATTACCTATCTTACATTAATTAAGAATCACTGCATATTAAATTGATTGTTTTCTGCATATTTATAGTAAAAATTCGAATACCAAAAGAAAAGATCTCAATTGTTTAAAATTACGTATATTCTCGATTATGATATATTGTAATTGCAAAATTTAAACAAAAACCTAAAATTATCAACGACACCTAGCACCGCAGCTCTAACAAACTGAGCGATATAAAATAAATAATACCTAAATATCTCAGCCTACATGTTTTGGCTTTGCATAGTGTTGTGCAATAAGGAACTCCTCAAGTACATTAATAAAAAATACAACAGAATACCTACTTACCTCTACATTAAAATTTCTGATGATTTACCACACTTCTTACGCTTTGTATTTTATAATTGACAAAATAAGCAAGCCAACCCAAACGTTCCAAACCGAAATATATTTAAACAAGAAATGAGGAAGACGAGTGCAGCACAGGGGACAGGTGGAGTGGTGGACAAGGCGTAGGAATGGCTGTCTATGCATGATCATTGGTCAGGAGGGTAGTGCGGTGTCACTTACGCGATAAATAAGTAGTACCTACCCAAAGTAAGGGATACATTTTAATGGACCAAAATAGTTGTGACGTCGTGCACTAGGCGGTAAATTTGATTTGCTTTGCTTGTAGTTTTTGGGGCATGCCTCCTGTACACGTGTTTTAAGTGTCAAGATAAATTACTTACAAATGTATATAAGGATTACTACATTATTTTTCATATTTAATTATTGAAACCTAGTTACCAATACAAAAATAAAGCTGAATTATAATTTAATAATAATTTAATAAATTATTGCTGATATTTAATACGTATTGACTGTTTCTTTATTGCACATAATGGGAACTGTTCTGAACCGTTTTTTTTTAAACCAAAACCAGCCTATTTTTTATTGGGTATTACAGACAAATTGACAGATAAAATTATTTTCGCCGTATCACACGAATACCTAGAAAACAATAAAGTAAAAAAATCGTTTTTCTTACGTCTGTTTAGCAGCAACGATTATTTTTACTTATTTTGGGAGGAAGCGGAAAACTTGAAATTGGAATTTATTGATTACAATAATAGAGGTATATACTTTTTTAACTATTTAATTTCAATATGTAAATTAGAAAAATGAAACTAATTAATATTAAGTTTCGGAACTTTAATAAATTAATACATTTAGTTCGCATTATATTATCTACATATTCAGTGGCATAGGTACCTATAGTGCCGTAAATAGTTTATATTTCTTTTAAAGGATAATTTTGAATTTATGTACCTAGTTGTGCCTTATTTATTCGAGATTGTTTTTATAAATATAATAGACGAAACTTGCTGAACGAAAATTATAAAACTGATAATCATGTCTGTCACACAACCGCCGTATCTAAATAGCTCATTACTGCCATTTCGCACTAGACGTATATATTAACCAGGATTTGAACCCGGGACCCCTTACCACACAGACACTGAGCCACAAAGTGGTTTGGTTATTTTAAACAGAAATTTTATTTTCCATTATTACGTATTTTTAAGATCGTTTTTATAAATACAATAGACGTGACATAACTCTCGCTAAATGAAACTTTTAGAAATATTAAATTAATAGACATCTATTAAACATTTTTGTTGCAAATGATGGAAAAGGGGTATAAAATTCATCTAGGTATATTAAAATTCATTTTAGTAGAGATAGGAATTTAAATTTGGGAACCTATTTAAAAATTTTATTAATCTTACATATCCATGCATATACGTACGTAGAACACTGTTAACTACCTAATGCTTATATTTCATTTAACAAATAAGTCATTTTGAATGCACTGTCTTGTTCCATATAATAGATTTAACTCATTAGACAAAAATTGAATTAATTAACAGATGACTATTGAATATGTTGCTTATGGTATAAAAAGATCTATGAAAGATCTGAAATATATGTATATTAAAATTAATTTTAGACAATGTGACAATTTAAAGTTGGGAAACTATTATAAAATTTAATTAACATTACGCATGCATATTCTTTATACGTAGATTACCGTAAACTAAAGTTTATGTCTTCTAAAAGAAAATTTTATTTTTAATTATGTATTTTTGAGATCTTTTATATATATAAAAGACGTAACTCACGAGATGAAAATTATAAAAATTGAATAAATGGATATCTATTAAACATTTATCTCGCAATTGGTAGAAATAAATCTACCTACAATAAGTATCTATATTAAAATTCATTTTAGATGAGACGGAAATTTAAATTAAGGAACCCATTAAAAAATTTAATTAAGACTACATATCCAAACCTAACATACGCAGATTACCATAAACTAATTTTTATGCTACCTTTAAAAGAAAATTTTATTTCGAATTTTTGCGTCTTTTTCGAAGTCGTTTTTATTTATATACTATATGTAATTCGCTAGATGAAAAATAGAAAAATGAATAAATAGACGACTATTAAACATTTATCTTGCACATGATACAAAAAAGGTCTATAATATACATCTATATTAAAATTCATTTTAGATGAGACGGCAATTTAAATTAAGGAACCCATTAAAAAATGTAATTAAGACTACATATCGAAACCTAACATATGCAGATTACCATAAATCAATTTTTATGCTACCTTTAAAAGAAAATTTTATTTCGAATTTTTGTGTCTTTTTCGAAGTCGTTTTTATTTGTATACTGTATGTAATTCACTAGATGAAAAATAGAAAAATGAATAAATAGACGTCTATTAAACATTTATATTGCAAATGGTAGAAAAACGGTCTATAATATACATCTATATTAAATTTTATTTTAGACGAAGATGGTAAATAGACGAAATAGACCAACCTACAACGTCTATTAGACTTGACGGTGTTGCCTGGGTTGTGCCCAATAATATTTGTTTTCATCTATAGCTCTACTTCATATGACACAGCAAAGTTAATTAAGGTTAACAATCTCTATCCCACAACTAATTTGAGTCATTTGTAGTAATCCAACACGAGAATGGCGTGGTGTTTTTCAAGGGGATCGATCCTACGCAGAGCAGTTCCAGAACAAACAACAGCTATCTCAATAAGATTGATCAAAACTAGCGAGGGAAATGAAACATCTATCCCTAGAGAAACTGAAGCAGAGTGACTTGCCGTAAACAGCTGTATAACGATAATCAAATGTGTATTCGCAGTCGCAACTTTATGAGGCGCCGTTTAAGACATGATTTACAAATAATAATATTACTATTGTGACGTTTCACTTCGCGCAAAATTTCTTGATGTATCTGTGACTTAAATTTTATCGAGTTTAACGTGGTTTTTACCGCTTTTTTAGAGCTTTCTTTCGAGAACGCGTCTTTCAGTACGTCTATACACGAGGCTAGTCCAACACGGAATCCCTTATAAGATTACATTAGCCTACTGTCTGGAAATTGTATAATCCATACGTCAAAACGTATATTTCCTGGTCTTGAAAGAGATATTCCTTTATCGTTTAAGTAACTTCGCCGAAATTTGGAATCATTTTACAGAACCACGTCTACTTCTTCACCAAAACAGTTATAGCATCAACATATGGTGTTCCTCAGGGGTCTGTTCTTGGGTCTCTGTGAGACCTAAGTAAGAGAAGACGGAACTACGCGTATCTCTCTTCTTTATACCATATGCCTATTTCACATGAAAGAACAAATTTATTTTAAGCAGAATAAAAATCCACCAACCTAACCTAAAGATATCATAGAAAAGAATTTGTGAAAAAATATATTAATCGTGACAAAATTAAAGTTATCAGCAGGCATAGGAGTTTGAACCGGGGACCTTTCTCACCGTAAACGAGAAAAGTATCAAATCAAAAACATATTTATTAAAAAGTAACGAACAACAATTTGTCCCACCAGAACATCGGAGCCAGCCGAACACTACAGCGAGAAATGCCATAGTAATTGGAAAGCTGCACTGGGCGAGGTCAGGTAGGATTACAAAAAATTATTAATAAATACCAACTCCTTTTACAAAAAGTAAATTAAAAGGCAAGTAAAAATGAAGGCTTATCTAACTATGTAAATTTAAAATAATTTGTAAATATACAGGGTGTAATCAGTTTCGTGTCATTAAAAAACTGGTAATGGGGACCGACTAGACAAACAAAAAACCTTTATGACTTTTCCCTCTAGGGGCACTTTGAAAAAACTGATCTAGGTCAATATTTTTAATATTATGGTAGACAACTATTGAGAACCACTGCTTTTCTTGGTAAATGGACTTGTAGTTCCCAATTATACAACTTTTAAATTGTCATAAAAAAGTGCTCGCCGGCACACGCGGTGGTCTGCGATCTCAAAGGATCATCGACCGCCTTTGATAGACCGCCTCAACTGAACTAAGAGGTAAATAATTCGTTCTCCCTTCGTGCACAATTGCAAGAAAGTAATGGCCATTGAGGTTTAAACAAAGCATTTCTTTACATGTGTGTTTTTTTAATTTGGAACAAAATATTGGATTGTTTATAATTTAGAAAATTTAAATGTGGTTTATTAACATTTGTAACATAAATGAGTGTCCTGGGTTAAAAGCTTACTACCTACCTAAATGATTCAAAATCTCTGCATCTGCATCAATACACAGTTCGGTACGTTGAATTAAGGACATACGCACTTCGTTCAACACTAAACACTAAACTATCAACTAACGTTGTCAATAAAGAAAAATAAAATTAAAACTTGGTACAAAAGCCAAAAAGGAATACAAAAATAACGAACAAGTAAGTTGTATCTGTACGTAATCAAGAATTTGACAACTTGAACGGTAAGTCAATAAAATAAATCTTAACTATAAATACGCAATGACGCGAAATTTAAAAATAACAAAAACAACGAACGGCGGGGGTTGGACGTGTATACATAAATAAACACCCACAGTAACTAAAATATTGCACAAGGGAGAGTTATAGTTTTCTTCAGATCAGATCTAGATCTAAACCTACCTCAATATTTCAGCAGTTCTCAAAAAAGTTTATTGAAAATTTGCGAAATTTTTTATATTTTTTCTCCAAAACTATGAGCTTTAGACCCCATGTTATATAAGGATTTTGTTTGTCTTGTCGTTCCCTACCACCAATTTTTTTTAATCACATGAAACTGTATAAGTAGTATAAAGGTATAAAATATTAATATAATTGGTTTTACAGGAAAATTATTAACCAAAAAAACCCGTTTCAGGAAATTCAACAAGAGCGAGGTATGGCTATGTCAACACACTTCAATATTAAGCAGAAATATAATTAGGAAGAACGAAATTTCGACAAAAGACAAAAATTACAAAAAAATGAAGAAGGGGATAGGAAGGAATGAAGATTGAAAATTGTATCAGATAGCAATTAAAGAAGAAAAATAGTTTTCACTACAATTGTTGCCGAAAGATGGGCATCGCTTGGTATGGTAATTTGTGTTTAATGCGAAATGGTGCATTATGCTCTGTTTTGTGTGATGTTGTTTGTAAGCTTGAATTGATACAATTTCTGTGATTTAGTTTTGATGTAGTCCACTAGTGGTGTTATGTCGTTGCAACGCTCATGTAAATATCTGATGGAGGTGTATCTAGAAGAATTTGAAATGAGGCGTAAAAATGTATTGTCTAAAACAGTAAGTTTCTTCATTGTCGTGGCCGACGCGCTGCACCACGTCGGTGCCGCGTATGTAAGAGCCAGCCTCACAATAACTGTATATAACAATTTTTTATTTTGTCTGTTAAGTCTGATATTCCTAGCCAGAAGAGGGTACAGATTTCTGGACATGGAATAGACTGTCCGTACAGTTTCGTTAATGTGCTTATTAAATGTCAGTCTTTTGTCTAGTCGTACACCCACGCACTCCCTTTGTGACCCCTTATTGAAATTGGCGTTATGATTTTATTTTCGGTGAATCTGCGCATGAAGACTATAAATTCGGACTTCTCAACGTGTGTCCTAATTTTCCACTGATCGTAATACTCCGTGGCACGACCTATGTGAACCTTAAGCACATTTGCCGCTTGAGCTTTATATAAATGAGAACATTACCTATGCGCCAGGACTATCGCGTTCCGGCTCGATGCTACAAGATTTGCTCTTTCCGTACCGCCTTTTGTTGAACAGGAGGTACAAAATCGATCGGCGCTGACTGACTACACCGCATCATCGCTTCCCACATAGTAACAGGCTCTCGCTCAGTATTGCATCATCTGACCTTGATACTTTCATGTCGACGACCTTGGAAAAAACTCTTTGTCCTATACGCTTTGCGCGAATATTAATATTTCCAATGTTAAAATTAAAAAGGGGGATGCTTTTAATGTAATAATGCATGTATGTATTTCTCATGTTCGTCAAATCATTACTCTGGATTGGATTACGTTCTTTCTAATGGTTTTTTTTTTTGCACACTGCAGAATATAGCTCGACGATGGTCCCATCTGGTTGCAAGTCTAGTATAAAGTGAGCAAAAACCAGAAAAAGTTCTTTCCATTCGAGAATCTTATGCGCCAGTGATATAACAATTTAATTGCTTTAAAATTGGCAATTGGATACTTAGGAAGTAGTTGATACTGAATCTGCTCATTTAAATAGATTTCTGGTTGTTTAGTTTTACGAAAATTGTTACCATATATTTTCCATCTTACTAGAATATGAAACTATGAACGCGCTTTTATTTATTTCTAACTCATGTTGATGGGTATTGAAAACATTATAAATTTCCATGGTAGAAGGAACAAACACAGACCATGATTATCTGTTAATTATAATTATAAGTAAACGCAAAACACATATTACACTTTTTCTCCGCTTAACTGATTCATCTCTGATGATTTCCTGTGCCATTGTGATTAAATAAATTCGTTAAATTGCAAGTCGTTACTCATACAATGATGTGACTATGGCACTAGATACATTTCATTCAGTTCCCATTACGAGACACAACGCTAATAACATTTTAATTGAATTGTGTACCATCTCGTTATCTGCGAAGACATGCGGATGGAGATCGAGTTGAGTTATTCCATCCATCTGGGCTCTGGAATTTAATGATTAAGACAATGGATACATTTCAGCGAGGAGTAGTTCTGCGTAATAATAGTTAATATTAATAATCTTGAAGGGGCTGGAACCTCTTAGATATATGTAACAGTGTATCTTGCAGAATAGTCCGACTGAAAGTGATACGGCACAAGCCACTGAAATATCCGAGGAGGACTCAAAAGGTATTTTGTTAAGTGAAAACAAGTGTCTTAAAAGAGAAGTTCTTGTTAATTGAACTGAGTCTGCGGTAGGTTTTGGGTGAAACGTACTAAATAGAATACGGAGTGAGTTATTATAACTCTTTGATAATGGTCGAAAGGCCGAAACATATGTCAGAGAAATCTGAATAATAATTGTGAAACAGTAATATCAAGTGAAGTTCTTGTATTAAAAGGTTTAATTATTATTAACGAATTAAAAAACGTAAATTTATTGCAAAAGGAAAAGTTAGACCTTCTTGCCACAAAATCTGTAAGTAACTCATCTCCTAACCAGTCCAAGCCTCTGTTTGCGGATATCATAAAAACACCAGTACAAGTAAGCGTAAAAAATGAAAAGCAGAAATCAGCTGTTCTATTTGTAAAAGCTAATAACGTATCTAACCCTAATTTAAATATCTTAAATAAAATTAAAGCACTTTTAATCCGACAAGTTTGAATGTTCGGATTAAGAACACAAAGAAAATTTAAAATGGTGTGCTTATAAACTATAAAGATCGTGAATCTTTAACTATCTAAAAAGCAGTAAGCATCAATACTAATATGCCAAATAAATATTCGGTAACTGAGGAAAAGAAGTTAAATCCAAGGCTTAAAATATGCATTGTAGATATAGCAGACATTACTGAAGATTTTGTTGCAAATTTTATCGAGCAAAATAATCCGCACGGAAATGATGTTGTAAACTCCGTAAAAGTTATAACCAAACTGAAATATAAAGATAATTTATATAATTTAATTATTGAAGTTTCTCCTGTAATCAGACAACAAATCCTCCAGAAAAGTTAAGTATATAAAAGATGGCGCAAATGCTTCGTGCAAGATTATTTTAGAGTGGTGTGCTGTGTTTCAAATGCTCAAGATTTGGTCATACCAAAAATGAGTGCAAATTTTTAACTATTGTTTGCCCAGAATGCAGTGATCAACATGAACCCCAAGACTGTCTACAAAGACAGTCTACAAGCATTTTTTTTACAACAAACTCTGCCCAAGACTGATTTTGGCTCCTAACAAAAATATCGAATTTAAAATCGGAAATTTTAATGTACGGTCATTGTCGAAAATAATTTTCAGGTAGTAGGAGTGAGTGAAACCTGGCTGGGGGGAAATATCCCATCAAATGTTGACAATATACAAAGATTGAACTTTTTTCGGAAAGATAGGCGTAGTAGAGGAGTAGACGTCGGCCGGATCGCTTAGAATATTTATGGGTTAAAGTTAAAATAAAAGGTATTAGTTTACTTATAGGAGTAATTTAAAGGGCACCTCACAGTAATGTTTCTTAGTGTATCGATGTCTTAGACAATAGGTTGTCATATTTTGTACCTATGCATGATAATATCGTAATGATGGGTGATATAAATATTATTTACATTAGATATTGTATTAAGACAATGCCTTAATCCTTACAATTTCACACAACCACTATTACACAATCTTTATAGGATTTTGCAAACAGCAGAAAAATTAGCTATCTATAAAAGAAAAGCTTTGTGTAGAAATATTAATGAAATCTTTGCATTCTTTCGATAACCTGAATTCTGTTTATGCTAGCAAATTAAAATCCTAAAATGAATTTGTCTAATTTCTTATTTGACAATTCTCATTCTAACACTAGCATCCACACAGTCCCCTACGGCCATGCAGATTAAACTAGTATCCACATAACCCCCTACGATTATGAAGATTCAGTTAAAAATGAGAACAAAGACCTAAAATGAATTTATTTATCTACCTTGTCTTAAAAAAAATTTCATTCCAATGGATTACATTTTCATGAAATCTATCTAGTGTTAGAATGAGAATTGTCAAATAAGAAATTAGACAAATTCATTTTAGGATTTTAATTTGCTAGCATAACCAGAATTCAGGTTATCGAAAGAATGCAAAGATTTCATTAATATTTCTACACAAAGTTTTTCTTTTATAGATAGTTAATTTTTCTGCTGTTTGCAAAATCCTATAAAGAATGTTTCAATACAATTATAAGCAAACAAATAATAATTCATTTTTAAACACTATTACACAATTTTCTAACATCCTAATTGATCCCATTTTTATCAACAAACCTGAAATTGTAAACAGTGTAGGTACTATAAATGCAGGTTACATTAGTGTACTGTTGTTTAAATTTCATGACAGAGAATAATAAAGTGAAGTTGATGACATATAGAGATTTTAAATTCTTTTCCTTTTATCAATTTTTAATCGATTCACAATTAACACCATATATCTAGAATAAAGTGCTGTTTATAACACTGGTAGTACCATTTCGCAAAAACCCGTAAGGCCGATGCAATAAGCTAAGGATACAATACTTGCTACGCGGCTGTTCTCAGATTATATATTTTTTTACTCGAAAACTACAATGCATGCTACTGTGAATTTTTCGCAGTATATCTAGTACTAATGATACTGACGTGAAAATATGTTTTTTCTCAGAATATTTGCTTTCCACTTTTGATGTACCATTAAGAAAAATTCGCAAGACTAAAGCATATTCACCTTGGATCACTGATACCATAAAAATCTTATTCAAAGAGCGAGATAAAGCCTACATTAAATACGAATGTTCGAAATCAGGTGACGATGAAAATAATAACTCATGTGAGGAAACAATAAATTTTTATTGTTCAAGGAAATACAAAAATAATGTGAGTTTTGATTTTCATATGACTTCAACTAAAACAATTAATAAAGTACTTTTTAATCTAAAACACTAAAGACACTGTATATCCTGGGTGTATGATGAGGTCATGCCTATCATAAAAATGCATTGTCATCGAAACTGAATCAACGTGTAAAATTTCAACTCCGTAGGATATGAGAAAGTGGTTCTAATTCAGCTTGCAAGATTTGATCTAAACAGACTAACACACTAACATTGCAAGTTAAATAAAAGCTTTTAAAAATATAGTTACAACCCTACAACTTCTGCAGTCAACTTGCTTTAAGAACGCTAAAAACAAAAGAATTAATTAATAGGGGGTCAGAATATAATGGGTAACCTAATGAAAAAATAAATCTTAGTGGTCCCTTTTTAATACCATCCAGATATAATAAAAGAGTTTTAATATTAACAAACTAGTTTGTATTTATATTCTTTGTATAAGTAGAAAGCTTCACTTAGAATTCCCAAAGAATCCAAACCTGTATGAGTTTCTTTTATGTTTTAAATGTTTATGAATAAATTTGTTACACGGAGTCTTTTCAAAGCCAGAGTTTTCCTTAGGCAAAGCAAACAAAATAAAAACAATTTACACTGAACAAAGGTATAATTTACCATTTACATATTAGATGAATAAGAACAAGTATCCTTATTGCGAATCCCCATGGCTATAACAGTAAAGTCTTTATCTCGCTATTTTCCGGATAAATGTCTTAATTATAATGTTGATTACCATACATAATGCAAAACAACAGCGTGTAATTTACACGAGAGAGCTCATACTACATACGAAGGATGTAAAGAAAAGGTTCAGTCTTGGTTGATATGTAATGGAGTAAAACTAAGTCTAAATCTCAAAAAAGGAATTGTCTAAAGGCGCGTCTACATTATCGTCGGCTTTGCCGATCGGCATGGCCGCCCGGCATTTGTTGGCAAGTGGGTACGTACAATTCGGCTTATGCCGCATGCCGGTCGGAAACTTCAAGATAATCCAAGCCGAATATACTAGTGGGGCAATGCCGATCGGCAAAGGCGACCATAATGGAGACGCGCCTTTAGCAATTTGTTTGCTGGAGCTTATTGTAAACATTACAAGAATAGTTACAAAAATTTTTGTACATTCTATTTATTTCTTAAAGTGAATTTTTTTTGCATATAGTTAAAATAAAACATATTCTTTATAGGACTGCAAACAACAGAAAAAAAATCGGTAAAGTTATTTACACAGAACTTCCCTCTTTATTTGTGCATGGCGGTCACTCTAAAAAATTAATAATTACGAAATGACATTGAAAATAATAATTGGAATATAGTTATCTCTATTATTACAAAGAGAACCTGATAAGTTTTGGTCAAAAAAGTATACAGGGTGCTCAACAGCAAAAGTTCAATACTAAATGACAGGTGCCAAATATGGAAGGCTTGCGCAAATACCTTTACAAATGTCCACCGTGACTGAATTATTTCTTGGGATGAAATTTTTCAAAAATGTTGGTAAAAATATGTTAAAAATATTTTTCTTCTGAAATAGGTTTAGAATCTCATGAAACGTGGAAATTTTAAATTTGAGCAAAAAGGAAAGTTTTCTTCTATTCTATAGTGGTGGTAAAAAAAGATTACTAATTTAATTTTTTTTAAAATAGGTTTAGAATGCCATGAAACGCGAAATTTTAAAATTTGATCAAAGAAAAATAATTTTCCCATCTATTTTAGTGGTAAATTTTTTTTCAAAAATGGTGAAAAAAAATTTCAAATTTTTTTTTCCGAAATAGGTTTGGAATGTCATGAAACGTGGAAATGTAAAATTTGAACAAAAAAAAATTTCATCTATTCTGTAGTGATAAATAAATTAAAAATTTTTTCGAAAAATTTAAAAATTTTTCAAAAACATTTTTAAATTTGTTTGAATATGTTTAGAATGCCATGGAAGCGTGGAAATTTTAAATCTGAACAAAGAAAGAAAAATTTCCATCTATTTTGGTGGTAAATTTTTTTTAAAATGGTAAAAAAATATATTTTTTAAATAGGTTTAGAATGCTATGAAACGTGGAAATTTTAAATTTGAATAAAGAAAAAAAACTATTTTAGTGGCCAAAATTTTTTCAAAAATGGTGAAAAAAAATTTCAATTTTTTTTTTCTGAAATGGGTTTAGAATGTCATGAAACGAGAAAATTTTAAATTTGAGCAAAAAAATTTTTTTCCATCTATTCTAGTGGTAATTTTTTTTTCCAAAATGGTAAAAAAATGTTGCACTTTTTTTCCGAAATAGGTTCGGAATGTCGTGGAAATTTTAAATTTGAGCAAAAAAAAATTTCATCTATTCTATAGCAGTGATAAATAGATTTCTTTCAGAAAATTTAAAAAAAAATTCAAAAACATTTTTAAATTTGTTTGAATAGGTTTAGAATGCCATGGAAACGTGGTAATTTTAAATCTGAACAAAGAAAGAAAAATTTCCATCTATTTTGGTGGTAAAATTTTTTCAAAATGGTAAAAAAAAATAATTTTGTTTTTTTTTTAAATAGGTTTAGAATGCCATGAAACGTGGAAATTCTAAATTTGAACAAAAAAAAAATTTTCATCTATTTTAGTGGTAAAATTTTTTTCAAAAACGGTGAAACAAATTTTTTTTAGTTAATGCACCAACAGACAGACAGACAGACAGACAGACAGACAGACAGACAGACAGACAGATAGACGGACAGACAGACTGACGGAACTAACAATCCTATATTTTCGAAATCTACGTGATCTGAAACGTCGAAATCCGAAAAAATCTCGGAGGGTGATTTTTTCTCGAATACAATACTTCCCTTCGGTATGCGAGGGAAGTAATAATGCATGAAAACTAAAATCTATCTATGTCAATCTTTGCATTATTTTGATAACCTACATTCTGGTTATGCTAGAAATTAAAAAAATGTCAAAATTAATTTATCTACATTTCAATGGAATTTTTTTAAAACTTTAATATTATTATTAAAGAAAGATATCTGATTAATACGATGTTCAGCAAAATCTGCTGAGTTTGTATTATTCAAAACTGCATGATCATTTTTTTTTTTCAATAAATTGGTTGTGAGTGTTCAAGGACTAGCTTATCGGCAACACAAGATATTATGTATTACACCCCCTTGAAACTGGAAATTGCTACGCCTATGCCTAATAGTGAGTTACTGGAAACTTGCAGAAAAAGATAGACTTTTCTAGAATGTGGTGAGAGAAGATTCTTGATTGATCTGGAGGCAATTTCGGAGTATATAAGGCGCGATTACCAGCGCAGAGGGAGAAGTTTACTAAAGTGAAGTTTATAAAAGTGACGTTCGGTAACAAAAGTGAGGTTAAATATCACGTAAACAAAGTGTAAAGGTTACTTTGAAGTATTGTATAGTCAGTAAATTATTAAAGAAAATGTTAGTGTTTATCTCTTGTTGAAATTATTTTAGAACCCACGGATTCATACAGGGTGTTTCCTAAAAGGTGGAAAACACGTAACAATATTATGAACGGCGATACACTTGACCTGCATTTAGGAAACTTTAAATAGATTCATCGTAACAAATTAAAAGGAGAACAACTCTTATCAAGTCGCAAAAACCAAATGAGTGAAGAAAACGATTTTCCGAAGCAGAATATAAGCATATACAGATATATTAAACAACTCTCAAATCTAAAGTCTAAACTGTCTGGAAGGGGGTTACACATTTGAAAAAACGTAGACAACAACCATTAGCCAGTATAATTAACAGTGTCGGAGCTGGGGATCGAACCAAGTACACAATAGACAGTCTGATCAAGCGCGCTTGCCACTACAACAGTTTAGATTTGCAATAGTTTGCTTAAACAATTAAATTTGTTAGCATGATTTTTATCAATATAATTAGATGCAAATCGTTATCATTATTTAATAACTCGAGATCTATTGGTCCTGTGGGAACCAAAAAAAAAGAAAAAGAAAAGGGAAATGTTCATATGAGTTGACTTTATTGTGACTATTATTACTATTTAAGAAAATATGAAATATGTCTATATAAAACATCTGTTACTGTTTGTAGGGAAAGAAATGTAATACGTCCCATATATACATAGTTATTATATTCTTAAAATAATAATTATAGTACAGTTAGATTTTAATTAGTCCCCGAATCGAAATCTTCAATCGTTTTTTCCTAATTTTTAAGTTATTACCAAGTCATTAATACTAATAATAAAAAAATGGTAATTCGCAACATATGACGGGCATTAAATGAAACAATAAAAAAATAAATTGCGAACGTCGTGGACTTAATTTAAGCTAATCAAATACTCTTATTACAAAATTACATGATGTGACTCATCTGACTCAAAATAAGGCAATATGTAAATGAACCTCCTACCTGCCGCGCATATTTAATTTAGACGATAACTTTTATGCGATTATTATTGTTTAATGTGGAGATAACAGTTAGTTATTTACAACTAGAGATGAGGAAGTAAATAATGATTCAATTAATTTCCGATGTTACAGGATGGACAACGATAAAATGTAGTTAAGTATTAAGTACCAGCATATATTTAAAATAGATACTGTATCAATTAAGAATTCAATAAGTATTTCCATTCTCAAGTACTTCAAGAAGTTTCTGTAAGTGCCCGATATCTTGTCATAAGAAGCTGTCGTTATCATTATACATTATACTTCGGAAAAACTGACCTAGGTAACTTAAACATTTCTTAGGTCACTGCTTAAAAAAGTTTGGGAACTTCTACTTGGATGCATTTTTTTTAATAAAGCACCCTCAAGGGTGTTTTACTGACATTACAATCTGATCAAGAATTGATGAGTAATATTGTGCCAAAATAAATTAATACTATAAGCTGGATGGCGAGGGATTTTGATTAGATTTTTGGCCCATAGGAGAGATTGTTGTCGGATTCGCTTCGTTTTAAGGTGTAGTTGAACATGAACACCCTAAGTTTGCTTACAAATCAGTGAACCGCTTGATTTTGTAATTAACAATTTGTGAGTTAAATTGATTTTTTTCCAAGTTGTTAGATGGAGAAAATTTCGTTTTTCGAAATGTCACGAATTGTCAAAAAATTACGATTCGCCTTCGCTCCTGCCGGCTTCAGTTTTCGATTTTCACCTCGCGATTCACGTTGTACGGTCTTTGCCGACCTTCTCCTCGCCATCGAGACTTAGAACAGGTCTCCGATCGCCATATTTATTCAGTTCTTACGTTTGAAAAATCGACTTGCGGTCGTGCTAATCGGCGACTATTTTTAAGTGGTTTCCCGAGTTCGAATCCCGCCCGGGGATACTTTTTTTTTCTTTTCGTTTTAAATTTTTTGGCAGATATCTTTTATTCTATAATTGCTATTCGCTCCGTTCTAATGCATTTCTCGAAGAAGGTTTGCATTTTCCGCCGCGGAATATTTATCTGCACTATTTCGATTAAAAATCCCATTCTACCTCCGCTATAGGGTTGACAAATCTTTGGTGGACGTTGCTGAAATCACAGGGCATAAAAAAGTGCAATGAAATGATCTGTAACGTTCTGAATTTATTTCTCGCTTGCATAAAGAATTTAGTTCCCATCATTTCAATTCCTTCTTTTTATTCAATTTTGATACTAAAAAGCATGTATAAAAATTTCAGATGGTATAGAGACGTTGTGGATAGAAATGCTGAAATTAAGTTTAGGAGTGTTTATGTTTATATTTTAGTTTCGAGATACTGCCTGGATTGTTATTGAAACGTGATATCCCTAATATCATGTTGTTGAGTGAATGGTACGGTTACAAGGCCGGCGCAGCGACCTAGACAAATTTGTCGCTCTCGATACGTTTTTCGTAAGATGGGTCCTATATCATGCGCCCAGTAGTATTTTCAATACTAAAAGGGCCCATTTCACTCACTAATTGTTATAGAATCAAGCGGTTCACTAATTTGTGAGCAAACTTAGGATGTCAACTACACCCTAAAATGAAGCGATTCCAACAATAATCTCGCCTATGGGCCAAAAATTTATTTTTTAGCATTTTTTTTATATACCGTCTAGCCTACTAAAAAACAAAACTTAGCATAGAACAACCCGACAGATGTATGCCATATGTCCATACGGGCTTAGAATTTGTACAGTAGTACTTTGTTATAGAGTGACAGGGTGGAATTCCGTCCAAGCATCAATACATTATTCTAAATTTGATATCTAGTTCTTCTTCTTTTTTCACATGAGCTCTCCAGCGTAGCTTAGCGTCCAATGTCATACACAAATATTTTGTGGTATCAGCATATAGTACCTGGATATTATTTATGCTAACAGGGACGTGTTGATTTCTATTGTGCGTGAAATTGATATGGACAGATTTAGTTTCATTCAATGTGATTTGCCATTGCTTAGTCCAGTTGTTGATTTTTTTAACTAAGCTTTGCAGATTCGTCGCAGCTTCTTCGTGATTTTTGTTTACAGCCATTATGGCAGTATCGTCAGCAAAAGTGGTTATCGTGTCATGCTCTAATTCAGGAATATCACTGGTGCATAGTAAGTAGAGGACTGGCCCTAATACACTACTTTGTGGTACTCCCGCCTTAGTTTCTTTCAGTTCAGAGTATTCATCTTCCTGCTTAGTTCTAAATGCTCTGTGTGAAATGAAATACTTCAATAACTGTGGGAGCTGTTATAAAAATAGAATTATTTTAAAAGTTCTTAATCCACAAAGTTGGTACAAAGAAAATGGATTTTTCTCTTAAATAAGGACTATCTGATTTATGCAGATGTTTATCTAGTGAAAATATTAGCAAAGTTTTGATAATATGTTTGACACCGAGTACTACCGCACTAATTTTCAGCTGTTGGATTTTAGATACAATAGTTATACTTACTAAGAGGAACATATTTCCGCTGAAAAATTCCTGTTGGCATTTTTTTTAAACACATTTTCTGTCTCTTTTTCCTAGACTAGTCTTATATCTCACTGAAAGAGAGCCTGTCAATTTGTCCATCTTTCTTTAATCACGATAAGTTAAAAATTCTTCCATATAGAATTATGCAATAGATTATTGGGCTGGCAGGCACCCCTACATTTTTTCTCTAACCCGCTGCTGCTTCTGACGTACGGATCAATTTTGTTTATCGCGGATAAATCTGGATGCTCTAGAGTTGCAACGGACAGCTTATCTCTCTCCTGACGTAATGAAATATTTATAAACCTTACGTACGATATAAGTGCCAAGGTGCGAACGTCCATAACCTTCCATGGTTACGGTTGGGTTACGGAAACTTTCATTTTTTATTAAGTATAAAGATGTTCCTATGTAGGTTTACGATTTGGCGGCAAAGCGGCTTATCACAAATTCCTCTCGCTATAAAAAGTATATTAATCCGGCATGTCTACATTCATCGGGTACTATTATACAGAGTGAATTAGGTATTTCACTATGTGCGAATTTGCCTTTTTGATATTATTAAAATGAAGTACTTGTTATACTAAAGCACTTTTTGATATTTAAATAGCTATCGTTTATCAAATAAAAATTGCAATAAATAAATAACACGAAGTTTTAATAATTGAACGATTATGCAAAACAAGCTATGATTGGCGGTGACATCATCGATTTTATTGGTGGCTTAAATCGCGTTTAAATAATGGTAAACACAACATCTTATCCGCTTTATTTGCGTTTTACATGTGATTAAATAAGTAATGTCTTATACGGGATTTGTAAAACCTACTTCTGGAAAACCTGCTGGAAAAGTGTTTTGGTACTGTCACTAAAACACTTCCAGGTACGTTTTTGGATGTATTTTGCATCTTGCCACAAAGCATCACTTAGTTTTCATTATATAATGATAAGACTTTACAAGATAACATGTGATTATAATACACAATGACGTTTGTTCGCGGTTTTTATTGCCAAAATACGACTTTTGGCAATAAAAACGGCGACTTCCTCGAAATCTACGCGGTAGAAAGTTTTTTTAATTAAAAATTCGGATTCAGCACACAAAAATACATAACGAATGATAGGTTTAGTCCATGGAGCAGAAGATTTTGTTTTTTTGTAGAAAAGTGATATTGTCGATTGATAATCTTTCATCTTTTTTTAGTGCCTGCTGAAACTCGATGGTATCTATGATTAGGCTACGGAAAGAGGATAAAATTAAGAAGTTTTAAAAGTAATTGTAATATCTAGATGACTTAAAAAAAAAAATTACAAGTCTGAAAATCGACACTTCTAATTCACACACCTACACTGCATTATTAAATGTGTTAACAAAATAAAATTAAGATATTCATTTGAAATTTGGTACACATATGTACATATACAGGGTGTAATTAGTTTCACGACATTAAAAAAACTGGTCATAGGAACCGACTAGACAAACAAAAAACCTATATGACTTTTTTCTCTAGGGGCACAAAAACTGACCTGGGTTTACATTTTTAGTGTTAAGGTAGGAAACATTTGAGAACCATTGTTTTTCAGGATCAATGGATGTTAGAGAATATTAGAAGTAATAAAAAACTGTAATACCCGACTTGTGTACCCGCCGGTAGAAGTGCGACACTTTGATGGGATTACTTATATCGAACTTTTTATACCACTAATTATGAAAATGTAAATAATTCCTTCTCTTTCGGCACTACGCAAGCATAGATAGCATGGCCGCAAGGGTTTAAATAGGATTTGTTTACACGTGTTTTTTAATTTGGAACAAAGTTATTGTAACTTTTATTGCCGTTTATAGGAATTTATAAAGTTAAAAAGTGGTTTATTAACATTTGTAACATTGTGTTTTTAGCTTAAAAATTGGAAATTATTTTATGAAATTGGAAAACAAACAGTTAGACGTCCGAGACACGATAACAGAAAATAGTTGTGTATTTTAAGTTAGGAAAAATCTGATTTTTTAACTAATTGAGTGCATAATTTTTCCCAATCAGGTATCGAAAACTAAAAATCGAGTCTTTGGTCTCTATGAAAATCAATGTAAACAGTAATAAACAGATCAAAACGAGACAGCGAATAATAATAATAATAATAATAATAATAATAATAATAGTCATACCTTTAATGCTTAATAGGTAACACCCATTAACTGAACAATTCTTTCGAATTTTTCACAAAAATTGTTCGAAATTGCCTCCATCTCCACGTATACACATTTCGGCACGTTGAACTAAGGACATACGCACTCCGTTCAACACATCTGGTAAATTAGCATCATTTTTTATGGTTTCTATGCACATTAAAATACGTTGTTGCAATTGTTCTAAAGTGCCAATTGGATCTCGGTAAATCGGAGATTTAAAATGTCCCCAGAAATAAAAGTCCATTGGATTTAAGTCGAGCGATCTAGCAGGCCATGATACTGGCCCGCCACGTCCAATCCATCGTCGAGGAAACGTTCTATTCAAAAAATTTATTTTATTGACTTTTCGTTCAAGTCGTTAGTACTTGTTGGTTACGTAAGACACTACTTCTCGTCCGTGCTCTTTATGTTACTTTTTGAATTTTGAACCAAGTTTTTCTTTCTCTTTCTTTATTGATAACGTTAATTCACAGTTTAGTGTGGTGTTTTAAAACGCAGATTTTGGACATTATGGGTGATTACACTTATCCAGAGCGCGCGGATATGCACTTGGTGTATGGAGAAAGTGGTGGAAATGCAGCTGGTGCGAAAGAGCTTCATTGTTTAAGAACTTGTACAAGAGGATCCAACTTTAAGCACCCGCGATATCGCGAACCATGTGGGAGTATCCTATTTTGTGGTATGGAGGACATTGAGAGATATGAACTTACATCCCTATCACTATCAACGGGTCCAAGCACTAGAACCTCAAGATTTTGCAGAGCGAATGCAATTTTGTAGGTGGATTTTAAGAGAACATGCGGCAAATGAGGATGAGTTACCGCCACTTTTTAAGCACATTATGACGCATGTTTTCTGAGAATGTTGATGCCATAAATTAATTATTACAAAGTTATTGCAAAATTAAAAAATGTAATTTTTCGACGTTTATAAATTGTATTAATTGAACAAACTTAACTAAACGCAATCAATTAAAAAACGTGGGGTCATTTTTTACTTTTCCCACTACATTTATAATCCAATTACATCATTGTCGGTTTCTTCTTTAAGGTGGCCATTCCCTAGAAAGAGACATCCGATAGGGAACTATTTATTATTCTTGGCCATAACTTTTTTTTTTAGTACGTATATTTAAAAAAAACTATAAGAGTACCTAAGTAGAACCATAACAAGACTATCACTATGAATTTTCACTCAATAATTCCAGTGGTTTGCAAAATAGCTAGATTTAATTTTTCGACGTTTTTTTTAATTTCCCAGAAATCTGACAATCAAATTTTCACTCAGCGGGCTCCACTTTCTCGGTATTTTAAATGCCTACAACTATTGTTCGAAACTTTCGATAAAAAAGTTACATTCGCAGATAACCGAGAAAAACCAACTTTTTCACATTTCTTCGTATGTAAAACGTTCGCCATTTTGTTTCTGCAACTTTGTTTTGGATCCACTGGTTTGAAAATATATATTTCACATTCTATTAATTTGATTTTAGTGTTTTTTTTCCTAATGGGAATTACTTTTAAAAAACGATCTCTTTTGTTTAGTTAGATTGGTCGAAGATCAGGTAGGGTTCCATATATATCTTTTTTGTATAAACTACAAGTCTATTTAACTAGCGCCCGATTTAACACATTGTGTGGCAAACTTGGCATCATAAATTAAATTAACGCTAATTTATTTAGTTTATATTATGCGGGGTTCCTGGCCTTCTGGTTATAATGTCAATTGGTAACAATTATCTTTGAAAATACACACAACATAAACCCACATAAATCACACCACGATGAGGTTCCCATCGAGAACACTTGAATACTTAACAGTTCTTCACTTCTCTAGTAGTTTTTGTATGCAAATTGAGTTGCGTAATTTTCAGTGTTTATGTCGATGAAGTTTGAACACAATATATAAAACTATTTTATTAAATCTATAAATATTGGTATGAGTGCGTATTGTTCAAATTAAAAGTTACGGATAATTGTTTTTACAGGGTGTTATTTTTAAAACCAGATCATCTTATTTTTTTGTGATGACGCTTAACAGTTTGTTTAACTTTTAAAGAGGGTGATAAATCTGGTATTTAAAATTATTGTATAATCTCTATAATCTGCAACTTTGCTGAAGTACTTGAAATTCTTTTACATAAATATTAGTAAGAGAATTACAATATAAAACACAGAAATAACAGTATATTTATTACATGTTAGAATTATTCTCGAGGCTTTATTTTGCATCTTTTAAGTTTTATCTTATTCAAATATACCTGCAGAATTGCATAATATTCAAAATGCGGATCCATTATAGATTTATACACTAAAATTCTTTAAAACGCTGCTAAATAATTAGTTCTACGTAACACATAAATCATTTTTGCAACTTTTTTCATAATATAATCACTGTTACATTTGAAAGTTAAAGTCGTTTATTATTATTATTATTATCTCGGATACCTTTTCTAATTGTCTGTTATTTAATACAATATTTTCTCCCACTTGCTGCTGATTTAATACATGTCTTTTACCAAGAATCATACATTTATTAATATTTATTTTAAGTTGTTATTACATAATCAAATAAACATGTCTCTTAAATCTTGATTAACAATATTAGTATCCTCATTTACATTCTCGCTATAAAAATTAATGAATGTCATCTGCAAATATATGAATATTGCAATTTTTATGATTTCACTAAGTCATTTATAAACAACACAGGTAATAAGGGCCCAAGCACTGATCCTTGTGGTACACCAAAGTCATTGTTTATTACATTAAATATACTATTTATATATTTTGTTTGTTGTCTTCTTCCAGTTAAATAAGATTCAATCCATATAATTCCAGTTTCACCAATGCCCATTTTCGTTAACTTTGATATTTATGACTTTGGATTCACTATTCAAAATGCACGTGTAAAGTCTAAAAAAATGTAATTTTTATATATTGTCTGTACCCTATCCGATATGATGAATTGAAGTGCCGATTCACAAGAATAAATAAACTAACACTGGAAAATAGACACCTATAAAAATTAATTGTGTTGTCTCGGTTACTGACACCACATGTACACGACACTTTGTTTCGTTGTCTTCAGACAACAATTTACTGTTTAATTTAACGGATCTTTTTTGCATATACAAATATTTGCCACCCTCCGATACTCTGTAGAAATATTTCATTTCACTGTCTGCATTTACAGTGTAATGTTTACAATCACTATTATTAGATGTATAAATGAACTTCTCTGTAAATGTTTACAAATAAAATTATTTATTATGTTTTGAAATGTAGAAAATGTGTTTAAAGCAATAAAAGGTGCTAGACATTATTATACGCCGACCATAAAATACACGGAAAACGAACAAATTAAAATTTGTATAATTTTAGTAAACACAGCAGTTATTTCCTTTTCAAGTTAATATCAGAAGATCCTTCCCGACTGTATTTCACGTTGAGATAGAAATTGGGGGAATAATAGAGCAGATTTGAACAGAAAATCAATCGGTGGAGCCTCTATCTACGCGCAATTCTGAAGGCCAATAAGGGCAAGACAAATAATTCTTTACAGCCCCAACGACTGCTTCGTTGTCGTAAAATAATATGAGTGTGCCCTTGTTAGCTCTGTAGCGACAAGTTTCTCTTTTTTAAATTGTGAGTAGATTTCATTATTTTTAAATCGGATTTAAACAACATTATTGTCTACAACTTTTATCTGAAACACTTTTCTGTAACTTTTCGAAAAAAAAAAAGTTATTGCATTAAAAACATGTTTTCTCAAAATTCCTTTGGCTGTAAAAAAAATTTGCATTCACCAATCTAGGTACTTATTCAGAATCATTATATCTAACGATTAAAAGAAAACCACCCTCTACCTCACTTTGACACAAATCGGTCTACTATGCTTCCACATCCACGTAGTGGATTCGTAAAAAAAAATTCAAAAATTATTTTTCTTGAAATAGGTTTAGAATGTCATGAAACGTCGAGATTTTAAATTTGAGCGAAAAAAAAAAAAATTCTGTCTGTCTGTCGGTCTGTAACTTTTCTTGTCCGCGCGTTTTCTCCGGAACGCTTTAAGATATTGACTTGAAATTTTGTACACGTATATATTATAACGAGATCTGGAACTGGATTGTTTTTTGAAGATATCCGGTGAAGGGTTGGGGAGTAAATAGGGCGAAATATGTAAATCCGGCTGGTAAGAGTACAGAAACTTGAAATTTGATGTATGTACTTCAAGCCAAGGCCTCAAATTTTTTTATAATATTTTTCATCCCCTCACCACCACCACCCACTCTATGATTAAAGGGGCTGATAAAATAAAATTGAGATATTCACTTGAAATTTGGTAAACGTATGTATTTTTTTCCTTCTTCAATTCTTTGGTTCTTCCTGCCACACGTATGTTTTCTTTTTAAGCGGTGCACGGAGAATCTACAAAATATCACAATTAACCAGTATGTTACTGGTAAATAACCTCTCCGCCTGTGACTTTTACGTCAAAGGATCAGTTAGAGGTTGCTTTTTAAAAATAAACAACACAAATAAGTACAAAAACTTGAAATTAAATATTTCGCCGACGTTTCAGAAATCTAATCTGTTTCCTTTTTCAACGCTTTTTTGAAAAATCTTTTTTGCTGTGTATGATAAATACGCAGCTCTAAGAATGTTTGTTATATTCCATATCCATAGATACTTACTATTTACATAGAACTGTTGATATAGTTAACAGTTTTTTTAGTTTTTATACAATGTTAAGTTTGTGAAGTTCTTCTTTTAAGATTGGCAACCAAATTGTACAGACATCAACAATTCGACACGCATCTTCCTCATTCAATAATATCATCGCTGATTCGTTAATTATTCTTTTTTTGCTATCTGCCTCTTTTGTTAAAATTTTTTGAGACTAGGCATGTTCAAAATTGTGCATACAAACCGGTTATCTGGTGGAGATATGTAGATGACATCTTTGCAATCTGGCCTCATGGTATTGAGTTACTAGATAGTTTTTTGGAACATTTAAATAATAAAGAACCTTCTATTAAATTCACTTTAGAAAAGGAAACTAGAAATGAATTACCATTTTTAGATCTTTTAATTAAAAGAGTAAATGGTACAATTGAAACAACTGTTTATAGAGAACCAACACATACCAACAGATATTTAAATTTCAACTCAAATCAGTCGATGCACGTTAAGAGGGGTATTGTAAAATGTTTGTATGATAGGGCCAAAATCATTTCTTCTAATGATGAAATATAATAAGTTCTTATAAATAAACAATACCCAGGGGGTTTTGTCGATAAAACCTTCATAAATATTGAAAATAACAATCAGGTACGGCAAAAACCTGAAAAACGTTACACACCGTTAATTTCTTATGTATGCGGATTATCCGAAAAGTTGCGCCACATCGGTGATAGATTTGATATTAGGACGGTATTTCAAATAAACAATACTTTAAGATCTATTCAAAAAACAGCATTTATAGTATTCCGTGTGAGTGCAACAAATAATACGTGGGTGAGCCATCCAGAGCTTTTAGTGTAAGGTTGGGCGAACATCAAAATTATATCAGAAAAAATGAAATTCAGAGGTCCAAGATCTGCGAACACGCTTGGGAGAATGGACATAGAATAAATAGGAACTCAAAAATTTTAACAAAAGAGGCAGATAGCAAAAAAGAAAAATTAAAGAATCCGTGATAATATTATTAAATGAGGATATATGCGTGTCGAATTGTTCCGTAGATATCTGTACAACTTGGTTGCCAATGTTAAGAAGAACTTCACAAACTTAACATTGTACAAAAACTAAAAAAAACTGTTAACTATATCAACAGTTCTATGTAAATAGTAAGTATCTATGGATATTGAATATAACAAACATTCTTAGAGCTGTGTATTTATCATACACAGCAAAAAAGATTTTTCAAAAAATTCTTGAAAAAGGAAACGGATTAGATTTCCGAAACGTCGGCGAAATATTTACTTTCAAGTTTTTATACTTATCTGTGTTGTTTATTTAAAAAAAGCAACCTCTAACTGATCCTTTGACGTAAAAGTCACAGGCGTAGAGGTTATTTACCAGTAACATGCGTGTTAATTGTGATATTTTGTAGATTTTCCGAGCACCGCTTAAAAAGAAAACATATATGTGGCAGGAAGTCCCAAAGAATTGAAGAAGGAAAAAAATTAAGATAATGCCACAAAAACATTTAGACAACGTATGTATTGTAACGACATTTGGAACTAGATTATATTTTGAACCTCCGCCTCGGCTCTTCAAGTTATATCGGCGGTCCCACCCGCCGATTTGCTTGCCAAAGAGCGCGCGTACAGCCACGGAGCAGACAAAGATGCGAAGATCGTTTACAGAAACCATCTGATGGAACGCTGGCAGGAGCGATGGGACACCTCTGAAGACGGCAGATGGACGTACCGCCTTATCCCAGACGTAAGAGCCTGGACTGCCCGAAAACACGGAGATTTAAATTACCATCTAACTCAAACGCTAAGTGGCCACGGCAACTTCGGCAGCTATCTACATAGAATCGGCAAGCGAGAAGCAGACACGTGTATTTACTGCCCAGCACCGGATACCCCGGAACACACAATGTTCCACTGCCCTAGGTGGAATGACGAGAGGAACACGGCAAACAGAAATGCTGGCCTGACAATCACGCCACAACATTTTATGATAAACATGCTTGCCACCGCTGAGAAATGGTCGGCAATTAACACCATGTGCTGCAGCATCATGAAGGCAAAAGAAGAAGAAGCACGAATATTAATCCCATAGAACTCGTTAGCCTCCGAAGAAATGTTTAGTTACAGTTCCGGAGAAGGAAGAGGGGGTTTTTTTAGTGAGTAGAAATCTGACATATCCCTGCACGCCGGACCATCAGTGTAGGGAACCTTTTGAAGGTTTATCCCCTCGGAAAAAAAAAGATTATATTTTGAGATGATTCCGTTGAAGGGGGAGTAAATAGGGGAAAATAGGTAAATCAAGCTGATGAGAGTACAGAAATTTAGGATTTGGTACACATATTAGAAATCAAGGCCTCAGATTTCTTCCCAATATTTTTCAAACGCCGCCACCTTCGCTCCATTATTAACGGGATTGATGATATAAAATGGAGATATTTACTTGAAAGTTAGTACACGTATGTATTGTAATGACATTTGATTGAGATGATTTCATTGAAGAGGTGGGAGGTGGTAGATTGAAACTTTATTTTTAACGCATATGGTAGAAACCAACGCCTCAAACTTTTCTATGATATCTGCCCCTAATATTATTAAAATACCATGACCAATAATTTCCACATAGGGTGCAAATCTAATCAAGATGTTTCCTTTAAAGTAACTTGGATGAAAAATCTGGATGTGGAAGTAGTGATTCCTTAGGCAGCGGTTTTTTTACCTCTGGAGCTTGGTCTAAACAAGAACTTGTCTTGCAATAGGTTAGTGCCTCCTTTGTTACTGTTTGAAGCAGCTCCTTTGAAGTGTTTCTCTCGGCTTAAATGTATAAAAACAACCGCTCACGTGAAGTCTGTCAAGATAAGGGTTTTTAATATAAAGCATGTTTGTGCAGTTACGATTTGTATACGTACTAGTTTATAAAGTGTTGTCGAACAAGCGTCTATAAATTTTTAAATATAGACCGGATTATTTTGGTCCTCTGACACATCACATGAGCAAATCAAGGACACGGTCAATTTGACTTTGTCCCGATAAAACACAAAACAACCGTACGGCCAACGTGATCTGTCTTTTGTTTTGTTTCTATTTTTAATTGAAACATTCGAGGACAGATTATAAATAGCCGTAACCTGTAGATGACGCCTCGAAACAAAAGACATTTGGTTGTATTGTTGAATGTCAAGATTTGGCCTATATATAGATAGACATGTATAGAATGCACAGAAATACATACAAACGTATTTTGCGTATAAAAAAATGTAGTGTAATTTATCCATATCTAATCACCTCCACGTAGTGGATTGGAAGTATAGTAATCGTAAAAAAAATTTCGAAAATTTTTCTGGTTGAAATAGATATAGAATGTCATGAAAAGTCGAGATTTTAAATTTGAGG
The DNA here is from genome assembly GCA_963583905.1 of Stenurella melanura. NCBI lineage: Eukaryota > Metazoa > Arthropoda > Insecta > Coleoptera > Cerambycidae > Stenurella > Stenurella melanura. The sequence goes on from OY757309.1 coordinate 5,924,057, forward strand.
GAAAAAAATGTCTGTCTGTCTGTAACTTTCTTTCGTGCACGTTTTCTCTGGAACGGTTCAGGATATTTTTATTTATTTATTTATTTATTTATGTTTTAACATTTTCCATAACGACATACCCCCACACCACCACCCCCACTCCATTATTTAAGAGGCGGGCTGATAAAATAAAATTGAAATATTCACTTGAAATTTGGTACACGCATGTATTATAACGACATCTGGAACTAGATTATATTTTGAGATGATTCCTTTCAAGGGATAGGGGGTAAGTAGAGGTAAATAGGGGAGAATGAGTAAAGCAAGCTGATAAGAGTACAGAAACTTAAAATTTGGTATATATACTAGAATGCAAATATAGTCAAGATATTCTCCTTTACAGAGGCTTAGATGGAAAACCTGGATGTGGAAGGAGCGATTTTTTAGGCAGCGGTTTTTTTCTTAAATTTACAGAATAGAAAAGTTCCTTCCCCGTATACGTCAAGAAATTGTTCAGGCTTTGAACCCTCTAGATCAATAGAAGTTAATAAAAGGGGTATAAATTCAACTGCGTTAAAAGTACAAACATTACTAAAAATTGTACTGTTTCACAACCCAGGGTAAGTCCTCTTTTTCGGCACTTGGCCATTAGCCACATAGCCCTACATTAATCCAAAAATCATTTACTTCAGCTAACCTACGGCGACGCAGAAAAAAGCAAATATTGAAGATGACCAAAATACAAAACACAAGACACACGTTCCTCGTCCTGGAGTCTGTCAGGACATTTATTTTTTGGTAAGGAACAAGTTTAGAGAACCACTATAAATTAGTGGATACAACAGAGGAAAAGCAACACAGGATACGAAGCTAACATACACAAAATTCATCACCAAATTTTCTTCCAAAAAGCCAATGATACAAGCAAACATTTGTTTATCATATTAGCTAAGGAAAGAGAAAGAGTATATTGAAAGGAGAATAGAATATTGCAGTGAATAAGATTGTTATATAATATGTCACTTGCTGGTCTGCATTTAGAACATTGAAAGAATATATGATCCAGGTCACCTTTAATATAATTACACGTGTCACTCTCTATTTTATACAGATGTGCTGAAAAACAGGCATGTTCAAAATTTAAGCGAATTATTGTTATATACTTTCTTGAGTTGATTTTAAAATACTGAGAGTCAAATAGACACATTTTTGATTCTAATAAAAATATCGATTTAATGCCAGGGTTGCGACGATTTAAATAAAGTTGTGTAAATCCAATAATCTAAGTAAATCAAAGTTAAGAAAGTTCAAATAAAAAGTACAGTTTATTTAAAAGCTAGATACAAATTACAAAAGATTCAAATAAAAAGAAGAAAAGAACAGTTAGGTTACACATATAAAACAACAGTTACCTTCTTAATATAAATTAGGTGCCTACTTAAAAGCAGAAACATAAAGTAAACAAATTAAACAGAACCAACTCTAAAAGAAACTAACTAACTCCAAAACAAAAATATTAAATTAGGTTAATTATTAAAGTTTGTGCAAAAAAACTAATTCAGCTGCATTTTCAGTTCCTAAACGATTTCGAATCTTAGAATGAATTAAACCAAAAGTTGACAATATTCTCTCAACCGAGGCCGAACTAGCTGCAGCAGAAAATAATTGCTTGATAATCGGGAATAATTTGTCAATAATATCAATATTTCTTTGGGATTTCCACTAGTCCAAGGGTTTAGTATTTTTAAGAATTTCTTCGTGAAACATAATATCGGCAAAAGGCTCAGATTTTTCAGAAATAATCAGTGGTAGTAAACCGCTTTCGGGATATAATTCATTAGCGGCTTCTAAAGCACGATTCTTTTCGCTTTATGTTAATTTATGATTTGTTTCTGTAGGGTCTAGAATGAAGGCTAGCAAATGGTATGAGGTGATACACTGGTCGTATCGGTATCTAAATATTTGCATTTGCATTAAGGTCAAAATGCGACTCAATAATGTTAAATTGTTCCACGACGCGACGTCTGATAAAATTGCATCGTTTCTTTGAAGCCTATCAAGTGCAATAGATATAGGTTTCAGCAGTGATAAGTAATCTCCAGCAGCTCTGTTTAAATAAATGTTTGAAATTTTCTGTCTCACTATGCCGTCAATTTCATTTTTATATTCCTCGCTAATTCTAAAAAATGTGGTGGGCCATGATTTAACGAAACCCTCTAAGCAGTCGGCAAATGAGTTTCATGTTACGTCAAAAGGTAGAGTAAGTTTTTTTCCTCCTTCTTTTGCGTATGTCGCAGAGGCAAATGATTGTTTCGGAAGTATTTCACAACGAACGTAACGTAGAGTCCAAAACTTCAGCAATATTCAAAAATATTGAATTTTGTTTAAAACAATATCCGAGTCCAAAAATATCATTTTAAATGTTTTTTTCTTTAGAAAATTGCGCTATGACAATTTTGTTTAAAATTAAACGTAAGCTGCCAGGCAGTTGTCAAGTGATTTGTATTTTTTTTTAATCTTGTCGAAATTTTGGACTACAAAAACAAAATTCAGTATTTTTTAATATTGCTGAAATTTTGGACTCTCGGTTTTTGGACAATTCTGAACAACTTTCATTAATAAAGTTTTTCGATAAAAATATGCCTAATACGATTTCTTTATTTTTTCCATTTATTTTGGTACCGCAGGTGGCTTTGCATTTGTAAGACGCGAATGTTTTTTTGGTCATAAGTAGATCCTAATTTGTTCTATCTTTTGGTAAAATTTGGTTCAAGTCGAACAAAAAAGAAAAAAGTTATAAAGGTGCTCCGCTTTCAAATGGGTCACTCTATATATATACTCAAGCTTATTTTACAATTATAGATACAAGGTACACAATTTATTCCATTTGTAATTTTAAACAAAAACTATCTTTGTTAATATAACTACTAAATACATTGTTAATGTCAATTATTAGGATTTTTATGTAAAAAAAATAAACAAAAATCAAAGAAATCATGATTTTTGTGATATTTTTTTAAATCGTGATTTTTTTTTTTTATCATGATTTTTATCAACTCTGGTTAATGCTTTTCTTGGCTAAACAGTCAACAATTCCCTTACTTTTTTTTGTCGATGTGTACATTCAACCATACAAAATGAACCTTAAGGGTTGATTCTGATGTTATGGGACAACCATTTTCTAATGATCTTAGAACAGATAGAGAAGATTGTGAAAAAATATTAAGACATTTGCATTAGGTCAGTAAATAAATTCTAGAGCCTCGTATAATGGCTATCCAGGTCTAAATATAGAAAAATTAAAATGTAATATAACAAATTAGCCTCTCCTCAAAAGGCAACATATAATTACAAAGAATCCACCAACATTAAAACAATATTATTTAACAATAAAAGACGGATGGTTTTATTCCATTTTCGACGAAACCGCCTGAAGCTAGTTTGCAATGAACCAGCGACGTTGACACCGATGGTATGAGTCAGCGTACAAGTTCGAGTTACGTAATGTGACCACTTTCGTAAAGACCCAGCGAAATACTTGTTCGCGACATAACAACGCGTACACAGCGCGTATTACAGGTTTCTTGTTATGGCAAATAGCACAGACGATCTACTATGACTACCGCTATAATTTTAATAGTTCTGCTTAAAGTGTTAAAAGAGGAAAAGTAAAGGCATAAAGTGACCAAACTGGAAAACAGAATCGTATACAGGGTTATGCATTTTGCTTGCATAACTCCATTTATAGTGGACACACCTGATAATAGGCCCAGGTTTATATCATTTAGGTATATCGGTTTTTCTAAAACTTTTAACACCGTCAGTTATGGTATTTTGTTACAATTCCAACTTGGCGTTCACGAAATTTAATTTTTACATGTCTAACACGAAACTTACTGTCCTACACCCTGGTTTGAAGTCTGCTGAAATATGTAACGTTTGGTGTCCCTCAAGGGTCTGTTTTCGGACCTATGGTATTCATGGTATTTATAAATTGTATTAATTGAACAAACTTAACTAAACGCAATCAATTAAAAAACGTGGGGTCATTTTATACTGTTCCTACTACATTTATAATCCAATTACATCATTGTCAGTTTCTTCTTTAAGGTGGCCATTCCCTAGAAAGAGACATCCGATAGGGAACTATTTATTATTCTTGGCCATAACTTTTTTTCCTAGTACGTATATTTAAAAAAACTATAAGAGTACCTAAGTAGAACCATATCAAGATTATTACTATGAATTTTCACTCAATAATTCCAGTGGTTTGCAAAATAGGTAGATTTAAATTTAAAAATTATGTTAATCTTCCTATTTCGCAGTTTTAAATCTAGCTATTTTGCAAACCACTGAAATTATTGAGTGAAAATTCATAGTAATTGTCTTGTTATGGTTCTACTTAGGTACTCTTACAGTTTTTTTTAATATACGTACTAAGAAGAAAAAGTTATGGGCCAAAATAATAAATATTTCCCTATCGGATGTCACTTTCTAGGGAATGGCCACCTTAATATTTAATTTTATTCTTATTGTAGGCTTTTTAATTTTCTTTTGATCAAATAATTTGGTAAGAATTACTAATATCTCCTCGGAATCGTATTCTGCAGACACATTTTACAATGCTGGATTATTACGAAATGTCTCACACCTAAAAATATATAAACTAGAATAAGATCATAAAATAAAAACTGAATCCTTGTTCTAGTAATATATTTTTAGGAGTGACACATTTTGCAAAAATCAAATATTCTACAACCAACCTTTGTCTGATCCAGCTGATCTTTCAATACATTTATTAATATTTTTCAGTGGCAAAAAAAGTAGGAAAAGTTGATTATGTCATAAATAATAATAATAATAATAATAATATGTTTATAATATATAAATAATTATAGACAATATGCCAATATATCTTTTTGAGTGAAGTTTTCCCTGCTGTAAAATGAGTCGCAGATTAGCCATCGGATGATTAGTTGCTAATACTATACAAAAATTGGAAAAAATGAAACTGAATAGTCATTATAGACTACTGGCAGAAAGGCGGAGCTTATCTGTACGTGACAGCTAGCGCTCGTAGTGGCCAAGTAGAAAATTAATTCCTGTGTCGTTAACACGTACAATAGGAGAAGCCTTGTTTTTAATAAATATTTTATTATAAGCTTTTTTAAAACGCGCAAATCTCTGGGTTTACTTTAATGTAACCAAAGTGGGAAGTGTTGGGAACGCCGCAGCTACAATTGACATTGTCAAAATCAGCAGTTTATTGTTATTGTGTAACATAATCTTCGGCTAATATCATGGAAAAATCATGCGGAGATGTTTGTTGCGTGGTTAACTGTGGAAATAGATCGAATAATACTAAAAATATAAAGTTTTATTCATTTTCCACATAGGGGAGTCAAATTAGACAAAAAGGACCCAAACTTCGGCAAAATTCCCCGATCGATGATTTTTGTTGGAATGTGTTCACAAAGATGTGGAGAACAAAAAAGCAAAATGCCACCGCGAGAGATTGTGTGGAAAATTCTTTATTAAACAATTTATGTGCAATGTACTGCATGAATAACTTTTTGAATTAAATTTGCATGAAAGAACTAATAAAACCATTGGAAATAACACAAAATTTTATGAAAGAAACGTATATAATATCTGCAGTAATTTGTTAATTAACGCTCCAACTCGCGCTACGTCGGCCGTCCGTTCACGCTGGAAATGCTGCATAATTTCCCGCGGTGGCATTTTGATATTTTGTTCTCCACACCTTTCTGAACACGTTTCAACAAAAATTATCGATCGGGCAATTTTTCCGAAATGAAAATCTCCTTTAACAAGTCTGTATAAACTGGAGCAGATGGAAAAGTTGATCAAAGCATGAAATACAAGATATGTGTGTAGTTAACAATTCAAAATATTTTGAGAAAATACTAATTTTGTTAATTAATTTTATAGCTCAGGGGGATCCTTATGGCAACCGAATAAGTGCTCAAAGATTTGCACATTTTATAGATAATACAAAATCGGACCATCCATTAAGCTCTAGTTTCGCGAAATCAATTTTTCCATCTTGTTACTCAAAGAAGGGCCCGACAGAAAAGTCAATGTTAAACTCTAAACAACGGTAAATTTTCATTGAGTATTAATAATTAATTGTTTAGTCACATACAATATATTACAATATATTACAAAAAATGAAATGTCATCTCACCTACGCAAAAAAAATGTTTTAACATAACAAAAAAATAATATTCACTCGAGAACATTACATTTACTCACTACGGAATTGTTTGTACTTACTGTATATGACAGTGGCGGCAACAAACAATTATTAATTTTGTGTAAAATCAGGAAAAAAACAAATCGACGCATACACATAAATATAAAAGCCACAGGAATTAGTTCGGAAATGCTCCACTGAAGCGCTAGTAGTCATTCTGCCGCTACTCTATACACAGAGAGCTTGTTACAGAGGGAGAGGCATGTGACTCTGTGTAGTCGAAATGTTATCCAGTATAGGTTCGATTCTTACCAACATAGTGAGAGCCCAGTCGTTAGAAGGCAGTCTGGAAGGATAGTGGTGGTTGGGCGTTCAAACATGTAATTTCTTCAATCAAAAAAATTGATAAAGTGCAGTACTGAGTACAAGTAAGAAAAAATCGTCAAAAGAGTGGATGGAAGATAAAGGGGCGCCAGAACATTTACATGATCAAGTACACTTCCGACAATTTGCGTGCCTACTTATTGTTTGTTTCAAAATGAAATTATGTGTAAAAGGCCAGAAGGCTAAGTGGAAGAAAAAGATAGAGAAACCAATGCTAAGAGCGTCAGCGCCTTATTCGATCGATCACTTTTCTCTGTATGTTCACATATTACATCACCAAGTGTACTTCTGACGATTTGACGACATAATTTGGAGATGTTAAATAAACTATTGGTCAACTGCCAGAAGTCAATTAGGAAGACATCAATTGTTTTCACAGAATCTAATAAAAATAATTATGTTTACTTAGAATACAACAAACTTCTCTAATACTAATCTAATATAAAATAATTTTGTTTCATAAGCCTTATTTTCTAATCACCATCGCAATCAGGATATCGTTAAGCTTTCTGTTTCTCCTGTCAAGCCAGAATCCCTCAACCATTTTGAAGATGCCTCTTTGTCTACTAGTGGTCGGTCAAGGTCGCGGAAGAATTTTCCAGGCATCGATTTTCCGCAGAGTACTACTATTTTCCTCTTTTTAATGCTGCATTTAATTTTCTACTGGACTTCCTCGTCAATTGTTTCGGTTCCGATATATTCTTCCTGAATTTGACGTGTTTCCGTCTGAATAGAATATAAGTTTTTTCCTGAACATTATTATTATTATAAAAACAAATCAGCATTTATTACCTTCAAAATATTCAAGTTGTTTGTTACTCTCACTAATACATGACACAATTAAATGGCATGCATTTCTTTAAAGCTAAATTAACCAGTAACAAATTACAAACACCTGTCCGACAACTTCATTTCACATAAAATGCGGAAATATCGCGTGTCGCCTCAGGTTCACATCGATTCCTTTGAATAAGATTCTCAGGAGTATAATAATTATACCTTAATACTATGAAAATATTCACGATCAGGTCATTACACAGGACAATTTAACTTTGCACATTCTAATTATAAAATAATACATTTCAGTGATCTTACAGTGAGAAGATTTTAAGGAAGTTTCTTCACTTTCGAAATTGGTTTAACTCAAATCGCATATTATTCGTTCGATTTTAAATTTCAGAATGCCGCAACTGATAAATTTTTTTTTTTTTCAGAAAATTCATTTCACTAGGTACTCATTCATCAGATTTGTTGTCGTGAGAAGCGCCAAAGAGAAATCATTGGTAAAATCAAATGTATACAGACCCACAAGTTGTTTTAATCAAGAAGTACTATGCTTATATAATATTAGTTTATCGATATAATTTTCACTTGCCACACATGACACTTTTCAGTAGATATTTTTGAACTAACAAAATGTTTAAATCAATCTAAAATAGTGACATTTTTTAGAGTAAAATCATCCCTTTTTAAAAGGCTATAATTAAAATCGATTAATTGTAGAATTAGAAATGGCTATTTCATCAATGAGACTGAGTGAGACTAGATCACATACCCCAATGGGGTGTCAGGAAGTGTTCAAGGGTTAGTTTTGGGGCTTCTGTTCTTTAGTATTCACATACATGGCATCGCAAAGCAAGACACTTATTTGATGTGAAAATTGACAGCTCAATTTGTAATTTGGATGATTTTCTTAACTTGTGTAACTTGTACAATCTGGTTTTCTTACTTTTTGTTGGGTATTTTGCCACTGAAAAATATTTAAAATTTTAATGAAAAAACCACTGCGCCGAACGAATCAGACACTTTGCATTAAAACAACATACTTTCAATTAAATAATAACTTCTATCAACAAGACTTTGGGACGGACATGGGTTCTTTCTTATCTCCAATATTAAGTAACATTTTCATAGAAAATTTTGACAAAAAAGTAATATTAATAATCTAGCTTATAAACCCATTGTATGGTGGAGATATGTAGATGGCATTTTTGCTATATGGCCTTATAGTAAAGAACGCTGAAGTAATTTTTTGAATCAGATTAACGAAAAAGAAGCTTCAATTAAATTTACAATAGAAATAGAAAATAATAATGAATTACCTTTCTTCGATATTTTAATTAAGAAATTAGATAACACATGTCAAACCAGTGTGTATAGAAAACAGCACACACAACCAGATACTTAAATTTCAATGCAAATCAACATATCAGTGTCAAGAAAAGTGTTGTTAAGTGTTTGTATGACAGAGCCAAAATTATTTCTTCAAATAATATAATATTAAGGAACGAAAAGCAATTTATAAAAACTGTCTTATTAAATAATCAATATCCTGAGAGTTTTGTTGATAGTCAGTTATTGAACATTGGTAGTAGAGAGAATATACTATCACAACCTGAGGTATTTAAGTCAATGGCAGTAATTCCATATATACATGGTTTATCGGGTCAATTACGAAAAATTGGGAATAGGTTTTCCGTACGAACGGTTTTTCAAACGGGCTCCACGCTAAGATCGGTTTTATCAAAAACCAAACCTCTAAATATCGTTCAAAATTCTAAAATTGTATTTATAGTGTTCCGTGTGAGTGCGGAAAACATTACGTAGGTAATTGAAATCTTAGATCCGCCTGTCAGCCCTTCAATAGACATTATATATCTCATGTTCTCTATAGATTTTAAAGAACAATGATGGAAACAGCAATATCAGATGCATTCGCGAACTTTATAATTGTCCTATGTTCACCAAAGTGTTTCCCTCACTCAGACAAATCTAAATTTAGATACCAGTGAATAATTGGGAAGATCAATGATGTTCAAATGTACACTTTCCCTTTGCTTGTATCAAAGACAAAACATTGATTCAAATCATTAATATAGGACTAAGATAGTATAGGGCCAAACGACGTACCTTGGGGTCAATCTTCTTACTCAAAAACATCATCTAGATACAAACAGCAGGGTCTTCGAAATTCTAAAGAGGAAATATTAAACAGCAATACATTTATTTATTTATATTCTCAAATATTGATAGTAATAATAACATATTTTTCTAGTAGAGAAACGTCCAATAGTCCAAAATATGAAGGAAAGGATAACAACTGCTTTTAGATTTACCACGCCAACAATCTTAGGAAAAATGGAAGTCTTATTTCAAAAGAGCATAGAGATGTGTGCCAATCAAAATGGGATATATGTGGAGTACTTATTAATTTTTTCTATTGAATTATTTGGAAAAACCTCTATTTTTTAAGTTTAATCTTGAGTTTTGTACTTATTACTCATTAAATAGAATATGGTTGTAAACAGTCACAGGGATGTACAGTATGTACATATATAAAATGTTCGTTTTTCATTTCTACATCACATCGTTGGGTTTATTTATAGGGTGTTCCATTTGAAAAAATTAAGAAAATTCAATTCAAAAAATTCTGGTGATATAAAAAAAAAGATATTTCCTGACGCCGTCCTTTTGGAAAAATGACATTTTATGTAAAAATAGCTCACCTTTCGCAAATTCAGAGCAATGTTCCACTTTCCTATGGACTGATAAATCTTGTTGGCTACATTTTTGTTTTAACTAGCATGAAAACGTTTGACATAAAAACAAAACAAAGAAAATAATAAAAAAACAACCACCTTAACAACAGAGAGATACAGGCTTTTTTGTGTAAAGTATCGATAACTTTTTTATTCCTGGCACGTGTGGAACCTCAGTTTTGTGACACTCCTGAGAAAACTAGTGAATGCAATGCCACGTTTAAGTGATGATGGTTGGATATGGTTGGATATGGTGATAGGCTGAGAACTCATCAGGAAGCATATGATGTTTTCAATGCCAAGTATCCCGAAAAGCAAATTTCTAGATCCACTGTAAGTAGATTGGTGGCTAGATATGCTGAAACTGGCAGTATAGCTGACCTCCCTCGATCTGGTCGCCCTAGCACAAGCAACGAAACCAAATTAAATATTTTTCTAGAAAGTGAGGAAAACCACTATCTTTCGACAAGGCAGCTGGCTTTAAATAACGTGAGTCAAACTTCTGTTGTACGTCTATTGAAAAAAGAAAAATACCATCCATACAAAGTGTAATTAATCCACGAATTGAATGAGGACGATCCAGATCGGCGCTTACAGTTTTGTGAACAGTTGATGACCTTGTGCGACGAAAACCCAAATTTTGTAAAGAAGATTGTTTTTTCTGATGAAGTTACATCTTATTTAAAGGGGACTGTACAGCGGCATAACTGTAGGTATTGGTCACGCGAAAATCCTCATTGGACTCAAGAAGCCCATACACAGCGACAAGGCAAAGTAAACGCGTGGGCAGGTATAAAATTGGTGATCGTTTATTCTGACCTATTTTTTTGCGAGTTGAGGTTAGTGCCAGCCTTAGCAGCTATGTTTCCGAACAATGAAGATGAAGATATTCCTGCTGAAAACGTCTGGTTTCAGCAAGACGGGGCCCCACCTCATTTTGGGATAGCAGTGCGTCAGTTCTTAGACGACACTTTTACTGGAAGGTGGATAGGTCGTCGAGGTCCGATTGAGTGGCCCCCGCGTTCACCGGATTTAACTCCCTTAGACTTTTTTCTTTGGGGTTACTTAAAGTCAAGGGTGTATTTTAACAGACCGGATACCATAGAGGAATTGAAAGACAGAATTGACTTGGAGATGAGACGAATTGCCCATGAGATGATTCAGAAGAGCGTGCAAAGTGTCCACATCCGTCTTGGTCAATTCCATATGGTTGGAGGGTCGCAATTTGAGCAATGATTTTTTCTCACAATTACTTAAGTATGTAAGGTATCAATCAATAAAAATATTTTTTTCGAAAAGAATGGCTTAGGTAATATAAATTTTTTTCTTATCACCAGAAAGCTAAAAGAATATACCACCAAAAACAGTAAACAAAAATATCTGTTTCCATGAAAAAAAAATATGATGACGTCATAACTCAAAAACCAATGACGTCATAAATTTTGGTATAGTGACAAAATGTAGCATTTACAAAACTAAAATCGACCTGTTCGAGGATTATTTTGACAAATGACACATACCAAAGATACGAATTTTGTGCGTTTCTTTAGGTTCACACCGTTTAAGTATCCCACATCGCCTCTTGTCTCTGGTTGCTAATAGTTCCACTGTTATGGGTATAAAACTGTTTAATAAGCTACCTGGTAATATTAAAAATGTTGAAAGATTAAGTGAATTTAAAGCCGCTGGAAGAGATTTATTAATAAGGTCTAGCTTCTATTCTGTTACAGAATGTTTTACTGTCAATATTAGTAAATTGTAGATTGTTTAAGGGGTGGGTCGCTCGGCTCTGAACAGCCCTTCTTTACATCGACCTAAAAGATCTAGTTATGAACTTTTTCGCTTGTCTTTGGCCTGGAGTATTTCTCCTGTAGGACTTTTTCTGTTCCTTTTCCCATTTTAAGATCTCCATTATGTCCCCCTTGGATAAACCACAAAATGCTTCGGGCCGAAAAAAATGGGGCTTCAGCACCTTTTTTTGCAAGGGCGTCAGCTAATTCATTTCCTTCTATTTCCTCGTGCTCTGGCACCCATATTAAGGTTGTTTCTTGCCAGTTTTTTCAGGGATTGTCTGCATTCCCAGGCAATTCTAGACTCTAAGGTACCTCAGAGCCTTTAACGCTGCCTGGCTATCTGAGAGTATATAGATCTTTGCTCTTCGAATGACTTTATGCATTCCTGAGCACATAGATCTATAGCATAAATTTCTGCTTGGAAGATGGTTGGGGTCTCACCTAGGGCTTTGGATACCCTACATTTTACATTTTAGTAATTAGTTTTTAATATGTATTTTACTTCATTATTTGTATGTTTTTATTTTTCTATATTTTAAGTGATTTTACATTCCATATAACTACTATTGACGATTATTATTAGTTTATTATTGATAGACTCGACCTTTACTTGGTGAAAATCCATTATCACTAATGAAATAAAAAACACTAAACTGTTTTTCACGTTTTCACATGTATTACGTCAACATGACGATCGTTTCGCTAAAACATTAGCTTCATCAGATGAGCACTACTACAGTAGTGTTACAGTGCGCTCATCTGATGAAGCTAATGTTTTAGCGAAACGATCGTCATGTTGACGTAATACATGTGAAAACGTGAAAAACAGTTTAGTGTTTTTTATTTCATTAGTAGTTTATTATTATTATTATTAGTATTATTATTAAATATAGGAGTGAGTCTAGGGGAGTTCAAAGTGTGTCGAATTCGGTGACAGACGCGTGTTTCGCGGCTCCTACGGGATCTCGAGATAAACCCGGTTAAAGCGGCAACAAGACGTCGAAATTGTATTGAATTAAAGCGTTAACGATTCTGCACTGATTGATATAAATTAGCGAAGCTCTGGCTATTTCATATAGTTGATATTTGATTGAATTATGTTGGTTGAATAAAGCAACACAAAATAGTGTATATAAACAACCTGACAAAGTGTACTGCTTGACCGTGGAATCTATACCTGAATCCGTCCCCTCTTGAAGTTGGTGATATAAAATAAGCAACAGCCAGCCAGACGTGTGAATGAAACAGATAAGTTTTTGTTTATGTAACATTAGCATTGGTTTATTTATTTATGTCTTTATTAAATTTTTAACAAAAAATGGAGATAAAAATTGAAAAGGTATTAAACATAATATATACTTAGGTAATAAACATAATATATAGGTGATGAAATGGAAAAACTGCCTGAAATTTAAACCGATTGTTTCAAGGAAACGAAATACAGGGTGAGCAAACTATCCCTTCGGACCTCTTTTCTCGTAACGCGAAAAAAAATATTATTACCGCGAGATAGGGCCCTTCCCATAAACTCCACTGTAAATGGATATTTACTAGTGGAGCGATTAATAAATAAAAAAACAAAAATAAAATAAAATATAACAGCTGCCAGATTCAGAAAGAGAAGAAACAGAAAATTTAGTAGAAGAAAAATAAGGAGATGACGATAGATGGAAACTTAAAAGAAGCATGGAAACTGAAAAGAAGCATCTCGCAAACACCTGTACACTCCAGACGATGATGACAAATGGAAACTTAATAGAAGCATCTCTCATTCCCACCCCATGCGTCATGCGGCTCTCGCTGCTGACTACAAGCATGTCCAATGTCCAACCGGGCATATGCAGCCAGTCCAGCGGTATATGAAACATCCGAGATTTGGTTCCGGCACGCGGTTTGGCCGTCCGTTGGGTGTGTTCGACGGACGACCAAGCTGCGTGTTTGAACGAACCTCCATGGATGTCCGGAATCGGCAGCAATGCCCACCTTACGCTGGCAAATCAATCAATCAATCAATCAGGAATGAAAGGAGTCCAGAAAAAGGCTTCAAAAAATGTACTGATATGCATAGCATTACATTTACAAAAAGACACTTGACCTTGTAATATTGTCTTGGCTCGCCCTGTATATTCGAAAATAATTTAGATTTTTAGACTTTTTTGTCAAGATAACTTGTATTTTTTTTGGTATATTTCTAGCTCTTACAGAACTCGAGTTATCAACGTTCGACGTACTATTGCCTCAGCCTATATATTCTATTCTCTGATATGATAAATTTGTTGGCAGTAATAGTGACATATTTTTGTAGTTAACCTATCGCACTACATGTCTGTCAGCGACATCATATGTGAGAGACGACATGAGAGACAGGAACGTGAGTTCTGGATTCTAAATCTAGATCCAGATCGGAAAACGCTGTTGCTGACGTTGCGATCGAAATGAGAATCCGTCCAGACATTCTCTGGGTCACTTAGACAATTCTTCGAATTTCTCGGGAGATTTATGCTTTCTCAGGGTGTTCAAAATGCGCAATGTCGTTTGTGAATAATCGTACTCTATGAGGCGTAGTTATGCTGGGAATGGCACTTACTGAAACTCAACACTTTGTTCTCATCGTACACTCACCCCAAGCGAGGAAGTGGAGAATGAAATTATGCAATTTTTTTTATCACATGCATCTTTCTTTCTTTGTGCTAAAGTTTCATCTCGGAGGGATCATTTTTAATTTTTGAATATAGTAGATTCTAAAATGGGGCCGAAATGCAAAGTTTAAATACCTGAAAATTAGGGGCTATGACACAGCACAAAAGGTCATTAGGGTGGTTAAAAAAATCAACTATTCCTTTGTCTCAGATAGTTGACAGCTGACAATTGTCAATATCGTCTATTTGACATCAGATTTGAACTCAGAGACCTCAAAAACATAAAGTTATACATTGATATTAACTTTTTACACTCCCCTGTTATTTGACAGCTAGTTGACAGCTGACAACTGTCAATATCGTCTATTTGACATCAGATTTGAATTTAGCAACATCAAAAACATAAATAGTCCAGTCAATGAACTGGTTGTAGAGGACATGGTCGGGAACAGAATTTTTGACTTCAGAGCTGTGTTTGGAATACCTAGGAGGTAAACATACTACAAGTCCCCGAATCTACGAGGTGAGCGGAGTGCAGGGGGGGCCATTGAAGGTCACTTTTTTTGGATTTTCGCTGATATCTCGAAAACAGTGCATTATAGCTAAAATATTAATGTATTCAAAATTAAAGCTGACAAAATTTCCTACAAGATTGTTATTATTCATTATTCTTCTATTCCTAATGGCTTTCGAGATATCCGCTGGAGAGAATCACCAATTTTCGAAATACGCATTTTTGCCTCACGCTTCTTGACAAACTTTGCCTTCTAGCGCCTCAGCCTTTAGTTTCACGGTAATATCTTCACAGTAGAGCATTAGTTGTAGAGCATTCAATTTTTTTTAAAGTGAGTTATTATTAATACTCCTCCATTAGCTTGACCTCTAACATTCTAAGCAAATCTTACAACTCCCTTTTCACACACTTGCAAATGTAGGAAAAACTTTAATTTTGAATAGAATAACCTGTTCACGACGATGCACTGTTTTCGAGATATAAATGACAGAACCTATTCGTTATCCTGAAGCCGCCATTTTGAATTTTTGAATTTCGACTAACTATTTACAATCTACGACCTTGAAAATCTGCAGACATCGATTTTCATGCGAATCAAACTATAAATTACAATACTTAACCGTCATCTTGACTCCGCCATTTTGAATTATTAATTTCAGAATATATGATTGTCCTCTGCAACCTCGATAATGCTCAGATATCGATGTTTAATGGAATCAGATGATAAATGACAAAACCCATCCGCCATGTTGACGCCGCCATGTTGACGCCGCCATTTTGAATTTTTGTGTTTTGATCAGATGTCTGTAATCTGCGATCTCTAAAAACCCCGGATACCAATTTTCAGTAGAATCGGATATTAAATGACAATAGAGTACCCACCATCTTCGAAACGCCATCTTGGATTTTTTATTAAAGTTGCCAAATTATATTGTTACGTGAACCATATACACGTCCCAAATTTCAAATCAATCCTACATCTGGAAATGTGTGAAAAGTGAGTTGTAAGATTTGCTTAAAATGTTACAGGTCAAGCTAATAGAAGAGTGTTAATACCAAGTCACTTTAAAAAAATTGAATGCTCTACAACTGATGCTCTACTGTGAAGATATTACCGTGAAACTAAAGGCTGAGGCGCTAGAAGGCAAAGTTTGTCAAGAAGCGTGAGGCATAAATGCGTATTTTGAAAATTGGTAATTTTCGCCAGCGGATATCTCGAAAGCCATTGGGAATAGAAGAATAATGAATAATAACAATATTGTAGGAAATTTTGTCAGCTTTAATTTTGAATAGATTAATATTTAAGCTACGATGCACTGTTTTCGAGATATCAGCGAAAATCCAAAAAAAGTGGCCTTCAATGCCCCCCCCCTGCACCCCGCTCACCTCGTAGATTCGGGGACTTTTGGTATGTGTACCTCCTAACTACTCCAAACACAGCCCCGAAGTCAAAAATTCTGTTCCCGACCATGTCCTCTACACCCCACTTTTGAGAGTTCATTGACTGGACTAAAAGTTAAACAACGACTTTTACTTTTCTTATAGTTTCTTGCTAATTGACAGCTGTCAACTGTCAATATCGTCTATTTGACATCAGATTTGAATTTAGCAACTTCAAAAACATAAAGTTAAACAACGACTTTTACTTTTTTTATAGTTCCTTGTTAATTGACAGCTAATTGACAGCTGTCAACTGTCAATAATATCTGACATCAAATTTAAATTTAGCAACCTCAAAATCATAATGTTATACAATGACTTTTACTTTTCTTATAGTCCCTTGCTAATTGGCAGCTGATTGACAGCTGCCAATTGTCAATCTTGGCTATTTGACTATTAATTGCACCATTTAGCCAATATATAAATTTGAACCACCTGTACAAAAGGAAACCGATTCTGTACTGCGCTAGCAAATGTTTGTACACAAGGGACAAGGCCATATATTACACTACGTGACAGGGATATAGGGAGGGGGGGGGGCAATACTATTGAAAATGACTTGCAGTAGATATCTAACATAGAATTCCTTGCGAATTTTAAGCTATAAAGGTAAGGTACAATGCATACCGATTAAAATTTAAGATGTACTACATACATAATAAGCGGCACTTTTCGACATACAATTTATTTTTTTCAATTCCGGTTGCGCAGGAAATGACACTAACTTGCGATTTTTAAATGGAATATTTTCTTTCAGCTGTAATTTTTGTTTGGATTTATCGCACATTTTAATACGACAAATGAATAAATTCCTTATTAATAGTACTAATAAATGGTACCACGGTACCGACATGGTTCCATTTGAAAAAATTGAGTTTTGCCACGAAACAAGTTTGGTGAATTTTATTTGCTCATAAACTAAGTAATTTAGTGTTTTTAACGAGATTTCGATTTTTGTAGCATTACACGGGTCATTTAGAATAAATCGAAACCATCATGGCACACTTAAGTGGAAAATTAAAAATTATATTATAAAAAAAATTGATGTTTGAAATGTCACCACTTATTTGGCATCGTTGGATTCAGAAAATTATGCAGAATACAAAAATGCAATAATATATAGGATGTTCCATTTAAAAATCGCAAGTTAGTGTCATTTCCACCGAAACCCGAAGTGAAAAAATCAATTTTATGTCAAAAAGTGCCCCTTATTATGTATGTAGTATATCCTGAATTTCAATCAATTATCTTCAAAACTAAAGGAGAAAAGGGGTATATAATTATTATTATTTAAATTATAATATGGCCATTCTGTAATATTTCACAGCGAAATTAAGGTGTTAACACACTTTTCATATTTCAAATTACATATGCGAATGAGTCCACTTGCCCCTCATTCAGAGCGAGAGGCGACGTTTCCGCTTTCTATGCAATTTTTTCAACCCACTAGATAGATGCGAAGTATTATACTAGTATTTCATAAATCGCTGAAACCTGTGGTCAGATATCGAATTATTATCAGAATCTCACCCACATGATACCACGGTTGACGAAACAGATCATTATAACATAATTAAAATTTAATTAACCACTCGATAGATGGTGATCGTCTCGGTAATTGTATTATCCAACATTGAGCTAAATTGAATTAAACGTATATATATCTTGTGGAGCAGCGGTCACATAATAAAACGGCAATTAACTCGTGCTAGATATAGATAAAGTATTAATGCTGTTACATTACTCATCGGCGTATTACAGTCCAGCTAGCTGAAGGAGTCCACTATCCGTCCTTTCCAGCTTAGCGTGACGAATGAATCCAAGTTTCTAGCCCTGTAGACAGTAGACAGTGGTGTGAATAGAACTTTCAATCACGAATAACGCCCGGTTTCCGATTAAACCCCAAAAATCTAGATTTACTGATGAAGATAATCGTTAATAGGTCAGACAGTTCATGAAGACATTAGAAATCGAAGATTTAAGAGCAATCTCAAAAAATATTGAACATTCTCTGCTGTCAGGTTAAGTAATAAAACTAATAGTACAGGAGCAAGCGTGCAATTTCCAACTGAATCAGCTAGAGACATTTTTAGATTAGATTTAGAAAGGAATAGCTGCTGATTGGCCTTGATCACCGCGACCCTCATGGAGCTATTGTGGTGCTCCTATTTGTTTTCCTTAGAGCTCCTTATCTAGCTTTGTCCTTTGTATCAGACTCCACAGCCTTGATAAGGGCCCCTTAGCATAGCTATTAACTCTTGGTTTTTCCTCGCCGAGTAGTCGGTATCTCAGTCTAGCAGGGTCTTCACAATGGCACAATACATGTACTGAGGTTTTCTCTGCCTCTTGGCAGAATCCGCATTTGTCTATTGAGTCGGCAATGACCGGTTAGAAGACCCACTATTTTTCTAATTACCTTTCTGTTTTGGCGTAAAGGTCAATCGTTCTATAATAGACTCTTTGGCCTGTCTCTGTCGTGGGAAACTTTTCCACCATATCAGATATTTAGTTTGCACCCATTTGTCAATGAATACTCGAATGCATGGCTTGGTCATACCGCAAAAGCTCCGACTCACTGTTCTGTCTTAGAGCCCTCTGTATATCAGAGTGTTTGTGAGGGTATCGGAGGACTCTTTGTCCAGTTTTTCCTGCCTGGTGTTTTAATTTTGAAATCCTTATTGAAGTTATACTTTGGGACTGTAACGTCCGTGGGCATTCCTAGAATGGGATTCGCTTTCAGCTCTAAGTATAACCTCTGATGCTTGTTCTGTGCTGCTGCCTTATTGGTGTAGAGCGTTACATTAGCCTATGTGCCACCTAACGAGATTCTCCTTGGATAAATATGTGTAGTGGTGGCAAGTTCAGAAGGAATTCCAGTGCCGCCACTGGAGCAGTTTTTATGGCCCCGTGGCGCACAGGTAAGCAAACCTTTGTACGTCACTTAACAGCCTTATTGCTCCCAACTGCCTTAGGGCCGGTTTTTCAATTTCCAGTTAAAAGTGCCTGGTAGGTAGCTGCTAGTTACGCTTAGCTGGCAGTTATATCTATGGTAGTGTTTATCAACAGTGATTTAACTGCCAGCTACATATCCATGAGTTCAATTATTTCTTAGCTGTGTTGGCACTACTGATTCTACCTGAAGTTTCTTTCAATTGGTTTAATTCAAATTGCGCGCGTGTTTTAGTGACAGCTTATTTAATTTAACCTCAAAATTCATTGCGTTGTCTAGCGTGTTGATTGATGTTCTGTTCTTAATTTTGTGCGTTTGTGTATCAGCAATAATTGCAATACAGAGCGTAAAAACGAAAAAAGGTGCTAACTACACTTTAAGTGGTTGGAGAAACAGAATTATTCCTGCAACTTCCTCTATCATCTCAAGGATATGTAAAACAGTTTCCTTATGCAGTAGAAATCTTATTAAAAAATCTTTATCATCATAATTCTCAAAATTATTTTCTCGTTCCCTTGTTGTATAGGGTTTCCTTCATACTTTATAAATTGTATAATATCATCGTCATAATCACTCATATCCAGAATATTATTATTATTCATTATTGCCAATAATATATTTAATATAAATCACAAATTAAAAACGAACACATCGATCACATTGGTTTTTAGGTTAGAATGTTTTAGAATTGTCAGAAATTGAACCAAATGCGCGTGTGCAAATCCACTAACAGTAGAATAAATACTTAACTGGCACTTTCAACTCTCTGCTAAATTTACTTTCTGATAGTGAGTTTAACCCTCCGGTAAATTTTACCTGCACATTGAAAAACAGTTTATCTGCCAGATAAATTTTATCTGACAGTTAAGCTATTTAATTGGACATTGAAAAACCGACCCTGGAGTTGAATACTGGGGCTGCTAATTTTGATTCAAAATTTTGACAGTATTCGGCAAATAACAGAGCAGCAAGCTCTTAGGGTTTCTCCTTGGAAACCTCAATTACTTATTTTTGTTTCAAAATACATCACATAAATCATGATTTGAATGGTTCCTTATCGTTCCAACATTTTGGGAATTTGTTACCAAATCAAACTGTTCCTACGTCCACGGCCGCCTTGGAAAGTGTTCGTTTTTACCACCTCTTTCTGTGGTCTTTCCCCAAGGAGGGTTTCATGGACTTGAACGTCACACGGCTCTTGATCTATTAGGTTAATTCAAATCCTGTCTAGATTTAAACAATTAAAAACGCCAAGTGTACCTTACTTTTATTTTGTGCCGGTAGATATGGTTATTTTTGTTAGATCCCAATAGATTAACAACAATAATAATTAATTAATGCAGTCTTTTCAAGGCCCAGGCCACGTAAAAAATGTAGAAATATTTTACTTACATTCATAGAGATAATGCATGCATTTTACCTGCAACAAAAAAAACAGTTATTAATAAAAAACATCATGAGGCCAGCTAATAATAGATCACATAAAAACATTTACAATTTGCAAAAAATGTTTCGAAAAAATTACTTATATAAATCGAAGGTTATACAAGCTTCATGTTAATTCCCATTCTAACAATGTATCATATAATTATTTTCAATGTCACCCTCATAGGTACATAGTTTTTGATGGTAACAAGTTACCTTTTCCGTGTGTGGATATGTTCATAATTATGATATTTAATTAGAGATATTTATGTCAAATTACATCCGATACAGTTGAATTAATTAACGGTATGTTTATTTATTATGACAAGACAATAAAACCGTATTAATTAGCAAACTAGATGAAATAATGCTCCGATAAAGAATAACTATTGGACTTTTCCTTTGGGTATTAAACAACTACCAAAGGGCCAGTTTTTCAAAGGTGGCTTATCTACAACACAGAAGTTCTGTAATATTTATTTATTTATTTACGTAACAAGCCCTTTTTACAAAAATATACAATATTTATTATTTACAGCAAGGTAGTTTCAATACACAACATACATCAGACATTGTACAAATAATATAAAATGGTTACACTTGTTTTATTAATTTCTTAAAAGGTACAGTTGAAAATCCAAAAAGTTCTACATAATATTGAATTGTATTAGTCCTTAAAATTCTAGTTAAATGCAAAAAACCTTACGAATTTCTTTTGAACACTTATATTGTTAATATGAATGTTTTATTTAGCACACCAGATTATATAGAGGAATATTCCAGTACTGAACGTACCAATGAACAGTATAATAATTTTAGACTGTGGACAGAAAAATCTGCTTGAGATCTTTGAATGAAACCCAGTGTTTTCAATGACTTTAATATTATTTCATATACAGACTGTCTATTTTACCAGGGCCACACCAAATATCTCGCTTAATATCTATTGTAGAAGAATAAAGTTTTAGAAACAGTTATCCCATTTTTTGTGAGCTATATTTCAGTAAAAAGAAATTTGAAATCCATAGCCTACTTTATGAGATATATTACAAAAACCTGAAAAATAGGAAAACCACAAACGGTTATAGCTTCCTTATTTGAGGAGATACGAAAAAAGTTAAAGGAATGAAAGTTGACGGCAAAGACAATAAGAATAATAACGTGTAACAAAGAAATCGAAAAATGCAGTTGGCTTTGACATACGCTATTGTGCAAAAATGAAAAATACATATCTCAAAGTAGGCCATGACGCCATTAATTCCGTTATTTTTTTCTCATTCCAACGATATAAAACATGTCACAGAAATTTTAACCGATAGTGTCAATATTTAATATTTTACGAATACCACAATTCATATAATTGAATCGTAACAATCAGCTGTGCCATAATAGTAAAAATTCACTTTATAATAATTATAATTCCGTAATTATTTATTACAATTTAATACAAACCAATAAATATCTCATAAATAAAAATACAAGTACAAAACGAACATCCAAAGAAAAAAACGAAAAACTATGTATAACAGTACTACCTACTACTATATTGAAAAGAAATTGTGTGTATTTATTTCTCTAACTACAAATGCTCAAATTGTGCACCATGCATTCTGACACATAAACGTGCTCTACGAGACACGTCACGCATTACATTTTGGAGCATTTCAGGAGTAATTGCCTCACATGCGTTTCGAATTCTGGTTTTGATGTCCTCAATATTTTCAGGGGCAATTTGAAATACCTTGTCTTTAATGTAACCCCAGACGAAAAAATCCAAGGGAGTAATATCTGGTGATCAAGCTGGCCACAGAATGGGTCCATAGGTGCCTATCCAGCTATCTGGCATAACTTGATTTAAATAATTTGTACATATTACAGCAGTGTGAGGTGGAGCCCCATCTTGTTGAAAATATGAATAATCTAATCTTTCTGCCACTGTTAATTCATAAAGAAAATCTTGAAATTCGTTTTGCAGGAAATTAAGGTATCTACGAGCGGTTAATTTGCCATCATAAAAATAAGGTCCAATTACTTTAGTCCCTAAAAGACCCAACCAAACATGCGTAGAAAATCTTTCTTGGAAAGCAGTCTCTCTGCACCAATGTGTATTTTCTCGTGTCCACTTATAATGCATATTTCTATTGAAAAATCCATTATTAGAAAAATTTGATTCGTCCGACCAAAGAATTTTGCTACATATCAGCGCGTCATTCCTTTTCTTATTTAATAACCATCTACAAAATCTTACTCTCCTTGGCTTATCTCCCTCATTTAAATGTTGAACTTTCCTCATTTTGTAGCATCGAAATCCGTTTTTTTTCAATATTTTTCTTGCACTGTCTTTTTTTATGCGACAGTTTCTCTGAATTTGTCTCAAAGAGGTTTCCTCATTTTGGTTAACATAATTCATTACTCTATTCACTTTTCTTACATTATCCGCAACATGCGCTCGCCTTACTACTTTTTTTGAAAATGAACCGTGCGTTTTTAGATTTTGAACTAACTTCCTAAACAGAGTTCGATTTGGCTGCGGAGCATCTGGAAATCTATCTCCGTAAACCGTGACTGACAATAGATGCTAATCATATCGAATTTGTTATTATTGGTGTACACCATAATTACTGATATAAAATTTGTCTTAGAACTCGACAACGCAACATACAACAGTGACAATCTGTCAAATTTATTAATAACTGTATACATTGTTTTTCACTAATTATGGCACAGCGGATTGTTACGATTCAATTATATGAATTGTGGTATTCGTAAAATATTAAATATTGACACTATCGGTTAAAATTTCTGACATGTTTTATATCGTTGGAATGAGAAAAAAATAACGGAATTAATGGCGTCATGGCCTACTTTGAGATATGTATTTTTCATTTTTGCACAATAGCGTATGTCAAAGCCAACTGCATTTTTCGATTTTTTTGTTACACGTTATTATTCTTATTGTCTTTGCCGTCAACTTTCATTCCTTTAACTTTTTTCGTATCTCCTCAAATAAGGAAGCTATAACCGTTTGTGGTTTTCCTATTTTTCAGGTTTTTGTAATATATCTCATAAAGTAGGCTATGGATTTCAAATTTCTTTATACTGAAATATAGCTCACAAAAAATGGGATAACTGTTTCTAAAACTTTATTCTTCTACAATAGATATTAAGCGAGATATTTGGTGTGGCCCTCGTAAAATAGACAGTCTGTATATCACACATTGTACAAATGAAACATATTCTTTATAGGATTTTGCAAACAGCGGAAAAAACTATTTATGAGAACTAAAAGAAAAACTATATGTAAAAATATTAATGAAATCTTCACATTCTTTCGATAACCCGAATTCGGGTTATGCTAGCAAATTACAATCCTAAAATGAATTTGTCCAATTTCTTATTTGACATTTTCATTATAACACAATGTGAGATCCTTGGGGAAATCCTGATGTTACTTTAATCGATGATGCGTGATAGAAAACTACCACGTTTTACATATAGTCCAATCAACAAAAATAGGGGAAATAATTCATGTAGTTGCCAATTTCTAGTTGTTGAGGGGAGTGCCCAAAACAATATACTAAAAGTCCTGACCAGTGAATGGTCTGTTGGAGTGTAGGGGGTAGTTTAAAGGTCTCCGTTTCACGTTTTTCTGGAATAACTCGAAAACCACGCCCTCTAGCGAAAAAGTATTTATATTCAATACTTAAATAAATGAAGTTTCGAACAAATAAGTCCCTATTATTTTTTTTCTAGGATCAATACTTTACGAGATACAGAGGGTGGAAAAATCGCATACTAAAGGGAAGTATTTTATTCGAGAAAAAATCACCCTCCGAGATTTTTTCGGATTTTCATGTTTGAGATCACGTAGATTACGAAAATATAAGATTTCCAATTTCGTATGTCTGTCTGTCTGTGGGTGCCTTAACTAAAAAACTTGACGGAAAACAGTCAAATTTGGTAGATAGCTGACGCTACGGCCACCGAAGAAATGGTTAGACTTTCACTGGAAAATATACAGGGTGGACCGTCTAAAGGGATAGATAATGAAAAAAAAAATCCACTCAAATTTAAAATTTTCGCGTTACGGGACATTCTAAACTTATTTCAAAAAATTAATTTTTTTTAATTTTTAACCACTGTTATAGAACAGATGACAGAAAAAAACTTTGGAAGAAGTATTGATCTTAGAAATGAATAGGAAATTTCATGTTGTTTAATATTATATATAGACACTTTTTCGCAAAAGGCTTTCAAGTTATTCAAGAAAAACGTTAATTGAGAGTAAAATTGTTATAAATAGTGTTATGAATTACACCCCCTTGGAACTGGAGATGATACGCCTATGCCTACTAATAGTGACTGGAAAGACTCTAGAAAGAGCCATGGACCTTTCTAGTGTGGTGGAAGAAGATTCTGGTTCAATCTAGAGAGTCAATCTCGTAGTATATAAGGCGCGATTACCAGCGCGGAAGAAGAAGTTTATTTTGAGAAGTGACACGCTCGGTAAAAAGTGAGGTTAAATAAGAGTGTAAAGGTTATTTTGAATGTTTGAAGTATTGTATAGTCAGTAAATTATTGAATAAAGTGTTAGTGGTGTTTATCTCTGGTTGAAATTATTTAGAACCCACGGATTTACACAGGGTGTTTCCTAAAAGGTGAATAAACGTAACAATAGCTAAATTGGTACATGTAGATTTACCCTGAGAAAAATCATGTTGCTGATTTACAATTATGTTTTTACAATCCCATAATAAATTTTTGGTTACTAAATAATCTAATAATTTTGGAATATCCGACTATGCAAACTATCTATAGTTTTCGATGTATTCTTTTGATCCAGATTTATATATTGGTCTAAGGTAGCTCTGTTTCCAGAAGCAGGGAAATATGAGATAAATTAAAGATAGTATTTAATCGTTTTGCCAATGTAAAATGCACTGATGAGTAGGTATGCCATCTTTACCAAAGGAACTTTCCATGGTAAATTCATGACTTTGTCAATAATGTCTTTTACATCAATATAATAATTGTTAACATCTATAAATAGTTATATCAATGTAAAAATTGGGAATTTGATTGGAGTTACAATTAGAATACCCATTTGAGACGAAGTTTGCAAATAGATCAAGTATATCCTGATAATTTTCACTAACAACGTCACCGTAGAACACCTAGCTATACGATTTCCTCTTTTTATTTATGAATTTCCAAAAGGTTCTTAGATCATTATTAACATTAGTTTCAATTTTCCAACAACACTTCCTTAATTCTTTATATCGGGATCTTATCGGACAGAAATAAATGTAATCTTCTCTTCTTCTGTACAGTTTATATTGTTTATGTATCCGCTTTTTCTCATAAATTAAAGTTTTTAGTTCAGAATTAAACCATACAGGAACAGAAGATTTATATTTCTTTAAATGAACATATAAGTCTATTGCATTATACAAAGTGTCATAAAATAACGATACAACAATATTATTTTTAAGATGAGTTTTCCAGTCTACACTAGCAAGATATTCATTCATCACAAGATAATTTTCATTCTAATAATCATACAGTATTCATCGAAAGCTAATTGTGAATAATTTTCTAAAATTGGTAAATCAATTAAGAGTAACAGTATTAATGACTTATAACATATGAAGAATTGTAAAGTACTTAATACGAATCATGTCATGTATCATGTTAAATGTTTCTGGCAGGTGAGATGTTGTATTACGGAGCATTGTTTTGACATTTTTGTGGTCAACACGTGATGCGTGGACCATCAAGGTAGCACTGCGTTGACCATTCTACACTGTTAAGCAAAATGGAATACTATGGAATAAGAGGAGTAACGAATAACTGGTTTAAATCATACCTCGACAACCGCCAAATCATAGTGGAAATTTGCGCACTTACTGATTCCTCTTACAGAAAATACCACTCAGAGCCTGAAAACATAAAATGCGGAATACCTCAAGGTTCCATTCTGGGACCAGTACTGTTTTTAATTTACATTAATGACCTGGCATATAATTATCCATCGGCACAGTTCTCATTATTTGCGGATGATACAAGCATTTTACTTAAACATCAAAACATAGACAGTTTAATTAGTCTGGCACAGGACGAAATAACTGATATAACCGACTGGTTCACAGCCAACAAACTAGTTCTTAATATGTCAATATGCTACTTCAACCCAACAAAAATATCCCACAAACAACTTTAGTGGCAACCATAGGAAATATCGAACCCGTGTTAAATACCAAATTTTTAGGGGTATATATAGATGAAAAACTCGATTGGAAATACCACATATATATGCTCAACAAAAAATTATCTAGTGCAGTATTTGCCATTGGCGCTGTAAAAAATAACATTGGCTTTAACGCAGCAAGGACAGTCTACTATGCGTACTTTTATTCTATCTTACAATATGGAATTGAGTTCTGGGGAAATTCATCAAATGTAAATAGCACTTTCATAATTCAGAAACGTGCCATTCGTGTCCTATGTGGTCTACGCAGATATGACTCATGTCGTAGCACATTTAAGGAATTGGAAATTTTTACCCTAACTAACCTGTATATATATCGCTTATCTTTGGCTATATTTAAAAGGAAAAATAATCTAATAACCCCATCAGACATACATAAATACAATACAAGAAATACAGATACATATTTACCCCCATACTACAACTATAACGTCAGTCGTAGAGGTCCTCTGTACACGGGGGTGCTGATTTTTAATCACTTACTCCAGCATATCCAAACACTCAACAACCTAAACAAATTTAAACAAAACTTAAAAAACATTTTACTATCACATGTATTTTACAGCATTATTGAATTCTTTGAGACAACACTATAATCATTTAGCTTTTAATGTAATATTCACCTCATAGCAAAGTATGTAGTTTGTATTAAACATGTTATACTAATGATTGATAACTTTGTAGTATGTTAAATTTACTAGCGTTATTATATTACATTACTTTATTGTTTATAATAATCTAAATTTGCTGGTATTGAGCTAACTTAGCTTATGTCTCCCTACTGCTCCATGAGGCGCAACTTACCATGTATACGCATTTTATTTTAGTGTAATGTATATATATGTTTGGGAATAAATTCTATTCTATTCTATTCAGACAGACGGCGTATTGATGCCTTTGAGATGTGGGTTTGGAGGTGTTTGTTACGAATTCCTTTGTTGGAGTATAATAAATTTTTAACTACTTGGCTGCGGTTTGACAAATCAGACCGACACCAATTTAAGGTAGTGCCTCTGAAACCATAGTGTTTAAGCTCCCACAACAATATTTCAAGCTGGACGCAATCCAAAGCTTTTGACGAGTCACAGAAATCCCCACTTTTGTAAAGGGGAATCACAATAAATGTTTTTAAGAGAGATGGAGATATTCTCGATTCAAATGATTCATTAGTTATCGAAACTAATACA
This sequence comes from Stenurella melanura, assembly GCA_963583905.1. Taxonomy (NCBI): domain Eukaryota; kingdom Metazoa; phylum Arthropoda; class Insecta; order Coleoptera; family Cerambycidae; genus Stenurella; species Stenurella melanura. Next base: position 5,952,392 of record OY757309.1, read on the forward strand.
TGAAGAGCTGCATCTGGTAAATTTTCCAGTATTTCTACAGAGATTTCATCTAGACTAGAATATTTTTTATTTTTTATTTCCTTAATAGTTTCTTTTAATTCAATTATATTTGAAATGTATAAATATGAAGTATTACAGTTATGCATTTCATTCATGTAACTCAGTGGATCATTTGGAAGAATTATGTTTTTCGTTTGGCTACCTGCATTTGAGCAATAATATTTCTTTAATACATGTCGGAGACGTCCCCTTTACGTTCCCCGTGCGGACGCCTTCCGATGCTTTGGTAGACGCCTTTCGACAGTCTTGTGGACGCCTGCTAACTCATAATTCAGTGGAGTCAAAAGAACGTTGTCAACAAGTACCGATTAAGGAATGTAAAGAGTAAACATCTTGAAGATGTGGTCGTGAAAACCATGAGGACGTCTGGAGCCGCTGGGAACCAACCCTCTTCCCGGCGAGCGGAACAACATGCCTGATGATCCCGCAGATAAGTACCTAGTCTTAAGATAAACTCGGTATTGAGTAGTTGAAATCGCGGGACTGGCAGTAGTGGACTGCTAGCTCCAGTATTTTGGTGGTATTGTTTGTATTTTCAATCCTAAGACACTTACCTGTTCAGATAAATCATACCTCATGTTATTTTGTTATTTATGCGACTATTATTTAAGTGATTTTTATTGTGTTAACCAATGTGTGGCCTAAATCTAATAAATCCGCCCTAAAACGCCCCTTGCCCCTCGCTGTTTCCGACATACATTAGGATATAAGGGGGTTGTAACCAGCATTTGACCCTTACCTCTAAGCTCATTTACGATTGCCCATGTCTCTTTTGGTTTATTATCCGCCATTTCGATTTTGAATTTATAATGACTTGCTTTTTTTATGACTTTTCTGTAAATATTCTGATATTTCCTATAGTAATCAAAATAATCAATGCCTTCCAATACCTCCAGAACAAACTACGAAACCAGAGCAGACGCGGGCATTGAATACTAATAAAGAATATGAAATTAAAAATTTCACCAATGGCACAAAAAAGGAAGGAAGCGTTAACTTAATAAAACATGCTTTCAATTAGGTATGCCAGGTGGTACCTCGGGACCATTATTATTCCCCGACGGCAGTCGTGCAGGTCACGTGTCCCGGTTCCGATACTTGCACCGATACCACTTACAAATTATAAATAATGTAAATGCGTTACTTTAAAAGCAACTTATCTCCTCATGAAATCTGATTCATTAATAAATGCGGAAAAGCCGCTTTAACCGTTTTTTATTCACACTTTCTGGTTTTGTAGAGGCATTAATGAGCTTGGTATTTATATTATTATGCCATCGTGTTGGTTTTACCATGTTCGTGTGTAGTCATTTGTTTTATATACTAGATGCCGGCCGCTCAGTCCATTAAGGCCGCCCCATTTTTTCCAATTCCAGCTATTTAGCATTATTGCAGGACGTACGGGCTGCGAATTGCAGGTTGGGTTTTTGCCACGTGCTTCGTTTAGAGAGCAATTCCGTCAGTGGCGTACATATACTTATTAACTATATACTGGTAATACTCCATAAGCCACTATGTACGGATTTGAGGCTAGAGAACGAGATAGTTTTCTATCTCTATGGAGGACTCTGACGATACGATCTGATGAAGAAGGAAGCGCGCGCTGTAACAGGTCAGTGGTCCCAAAACAAAGAAATCTACCGGCAACCGTAGAAAACGGAGATTTCGTATACTATGGTAAAATATATACCACCCTTTCGGAATGATTCACGTGCTATTAGGAAGCTTTCGTTTCTTGGTATTTAAATTATTTAATCAATAAATGAATACCTAAGCAGTAATTAGAAAAACTTATAGTCCAGTGGAATTAGCAAAAAAGTGGGTCTTAGGGTACTAATGGAAGTTTCGATGTTCAGCTAAAAATTCTACTTTACGAATATGAGTGGCACAATTTATATTTTTATGTTTTATGGGTGATTCAGCCGTAAAAAGGCAAGATTGTTAAAAAACAATTTGACATTGAAAGAAATGGTAAATATTTTTTTTCTTTAGTTCTTGGGACGGCATCTTATTTTTTGAGTAAAAAAAAATTGTTCTTGATATTTTTTCTAAAAAGTCAACCTTTTTCAGTAAAATTTGGTGAAAAAATCTTCAATGTTAAAATTTTGAGAATTTTTAACCCCAAAACAACGCACTTTATGCAAAGATAAAACAAAAATATTCTTGGGAAAACTAAAAACATTTCACGATTAGCACATGTAACTAGATTTTGGATTATTAAATAAAATTTATTACCGATGATATGACAGGTTAGGGTCCTGCTTCGGCTGGCTTTTACACAAAAAACACCGTTTCATTTTTGTGGATATAGGTTTACACCATGTAAATATAAATCCCTATTTTGATAAACAATAAAATACATAAAACAACTTCACAATCTTAGAACACACAAGCGCTTATAATATTAATGTCTGGAATTGGAACTTGGAACCACTGATATAATACCTATAGTGCACAATTTCTCCGATTAGATTGTGACCACTCATCTTCTATATTTAGTTGAACTGTCACATTCTCGCGTCGATGTTCCGCCCACTAAGACATGCGCACAATACCAAGTCCTCTTAAAGGATGGAGAGACAGGCTTTCCTTGGCGTCAAATTGGGAACGAAACTCATAGTATATAGTTAATAAGTATATGGTGGCGTACCTTAGTGTTTTCAAAAGGCATGCGATCATAATAAACATCTGCATCTTCACACATGTTGCATATTTCATGCTTGTTTAGTTATTTGGTCGTCGATTGATGGCAATAAGTGGTCGGTAGATGTCTCCACCTGCAAGTTGCGTAAACACTCTTGCTCAACTTACACCAGAGAGAAAATTTATATCTGTTGGGGTACTTACTAAATGGTCCGTACTGACGAAGGCCAAAAACCTGAAACAGCAGTATACGGATGGTATAACTTACGCCACACAGGAATTATTTAAATATGCTCTTAAATAACTACTAGCGCACTAGTTGTAGTGTTTATATGAGGGTATATACAGGAATCTTTGTGTATTTAATAATGATCACAGGACACTGTCAACAAAATACAGCCAACCATTTATACACAGATGGTATTGCAGAACAGATAAATCCCCTAAATCAATAATAATAATAATAATAATTTATTCACCATTTAAAAAAGATACACATTGGTATATATGGCAAGTCAAAATAAAAAGACAATAAAAACAATAATAAAAGTAATAAGATGATACATAACAACGAAGTAAGTATAACTAACAGCTAATAAAAAATAGACAAACAACATTTAAAATACATGTAAATGTAAAGTCATTTTACTAAGACATAAAAACAACCAATTTAGCACTGTAACAAAGATTGAGACAGGACAACATTTAATGTAAATATAAAGAATTCAAGTTATAGTTCTTGCGTTAGATATTCATCAATACTATAGTAACCATTTTTTAATAATATATTTTTAACAGTATTTTTCTATTTTGATACAGCCATATTCTGTACATTACTTGGTAGCTTATTATATAATACGATGCAATTATAATGAAGTGACTCTTTATATGTTGATGTCCTATGTAAGGGAACGAATAAAATATTTTGTTCCGCGTATTATATACATGATGATCTGATAAACATTTAAAAGATTCTAGATTGTTCTTGACATACAGTAAACATTTGTATATATAAATACTCGGCACTGTAAGAAGTTTTTTATTTATAAATATGGTTTTACAGCTCTCCCTGAAATCCGAATTAAACAATAATCTCACTATTCTTTTCTGCAAGATAAATACCCTGTTAACATAGGAAGATCTACCCCAAATAAACATGTTAAGTGATAAGTGTGAATACGCCAGTGCGTAGTAAACATTCACAAGTTCTACTTCATTTAAATTATCTTTAAGCTGTAGTAAGGCAAAATAAGCTTGATTTAACTTACTACATACATAATTAATATGTTCTTCCCACGATAAGGCACCATCCACTAAAGTGCCTAGGAACTTAGAACAGTCACTTAATGTAATTCCAGGCAAGATAACAGGGCGCCTTAAATTAAAATTTATAAATACTGTCTTACTTTCATTCAGTATTAGCTTGTTACGATCACACCAGGTACTCATTTCGGCCATGGCAGTTTGAACCTTATTATTATAAAGTTCATCTGGATTTTTAGCTGTCACCGTCACCGTAGTGTCATCCGCATACTTGATGGTATATCCGTTTTTAATAAATATGGGAAGTTCATTAATATATATCAAGAACAATAACGGGCCTAACACGGATCCCTGAGGAACACCTAAAACAACATCAATTAGGTGACCTTGGCTTTATCTTCTCCAGGCCATGGCAAAGTAATTTAGAGTGAGATTAGACTTTTTCAATATAAAAAATATATATATATAAAAAAGTCAAGATCACCATTAGGTAGTCCTACAACACCCCTATAACTTTTATATTTTTCACTATCCGCTATAACCTCGGAATAATTCACGTAGAAAGTCTCAATTATTGATACATAATGTCAACTTTAACTCCTTCTATTTTGATAATGAATACTGTTCATTTTGAAACTCTCAGAGGATTGATGTCTCGTTCATAAGCTATTATTTAGCATCAAATTCAAGTCCGGATTCGCGGGCGACGAAACCGGCGATTTTGGGTTTGTGTTTGAAGTGATCCAGCAAGAAAAGTATCAAATACACAATCACAGTCGGCCACATTCGACTTCAACTTCTACTTGTTCACACAACATATCAAACTTTTTTCCAAATGTTTGGCTTTGGGCTAAGCCCATTCAGTAACAAATAATTTATTATTTTATCTAACCTAACACAAAACAAAACATAACAAAAAACAGACAGTACTTAAGCCAACAAGAATAAACTGAGACACACACTTCACGCCATGGTGCCGTTCAAGGTAGGCAACGGTAGACAGACCCACAAAGGATTTGTAACATGAGGAAACTACAGCTAAACTGAATAAAATAAACTAATAAAATTTTACGTTTAGTAACTTTTAAAAATTCATAGAATATCGCTCTTAAGTGATCATTCCTGGTGATGAGGTAAGAAAGAGATGTGTTGTGGCAATGGAATGATCATATATTAGTTTTTGCATTAATAAACTGCACTTGCGTTTTGGTGACACTGAAAAATCCCGTGGTTTATATCATCCAGGTATCCATTGCAATCACAAAAGGGTGTCTCTGATAATTTCATTTTATATAGGTGTGAGTTCACAGCTCCATGTCCAACAATATTTAATATTTACGTTTCTGCTAGGATGACTTCTACAGGCCAAAGGGGAACTAGGTAGCTTGTTGTTGAATTTGCAATATGTATAGTTGTTGCTGTTACATACTTTGGTCCACTTTTCTTTTCATTATTTTTTCATATTTTCTTCTACCACTTAATTACATCAGAATGAGATAAACTATCGACTAAATCCCCATCAATGCTTGCAGTCTTCGGTAGTAATATTGCCTCTTGTATCAAAGTATCCCTTGACTCATATAAATGTAACATTTTTATTAAGATGTTTTAACTTGGTTTGCTGCTCCATAATTTCTACTATAATTGAATTTGGGTATACGTGCTTTGGTGGTAGAAATGGGGGTCAAAACTGAAATCTAATGAGTCATAATTAAAAAATTATCGCTGTTACACAAAGCCCAATCTAGATCTTTGCTTATTCCAATAGATTCTCCGTTATATATAGAGTACATATTGTTTAATTTAGACCTAAACTCGTCTTGGATGTTTCGCATGTACACAGCATAACCAAGACCGCTACAGGATTTGGAACCATCAGTGTTACAAGGGGTGTGGTATCTAGATATAATTTCCTGCAGAATTAGGTTGTTTCCAATTGCATCGCTAAACTTGGGTATAATTATCAAACTTTTAAAAAGTTGTTTAGGTATTAAAATGGTGACAACATATTTATTTAATGTTTAAAAGTGAATTATTTATTATTTGTTTGCTTATAGTAATGAAACATATTCTTTATAGAATTTTGCAAACAGCGGAAAGAAAAACTATCTATGAGAACTAAAAGAAAAACTATATGTAAAAATATTAATGAAATCTTTGCATTCTTTCGATAACCTGACTTCTGGTTATGCTAACAAGTAAAAATTCTTATTTGCCATTCTCATTTTAACACTAGCATCCAACATAGTCCCCTACGGCTAGGCAGGTTAAACTAGTATCTACATGATCCCCTACGATATGTAAATTCAGTTAAAAATGAGAACAAAGGCCTGAAATTAATTTATTCACCTTGTCTTTAAAAAATTTTTCATTCTAATGAATTACATTTTCATAAAATCTCATTCAGTTTCTTAGAGATGCTTAGGTAATAGATAGGTGAAGATCTGTTGTTTTTTGATCAGTCAATGTCAAATATAAATATTTCATACTTATTCATGGATATTGTCTTGGTTTTGCATGGAACATCATTATGAGTGGCTTTGGGCTTTTCTGATGAGTCCACAATAAGGACGAAAAACGTTTCAAAGGCTAAGCATTTCTAAGCAACTGAATGAGATTTTATGAAAATGTAATTCGTTAGAATGAAAAAATTTTTAAAGACAAGATAGGTGAATAAATTAATTTTAGCCCTTTGTTCTCATTTTTACACTGAATTTACATATCGTAGGGGATCATGTAGATACTAGTTTAACCTGCCTAGCCGTAGGGGACTATGTTGGATGCTAGTGTTAAAATGAGAATGGCAAATAAGAATTTTTACTTCCCTAGTAGTACAACATATTGGACCAATATATAATCCATATATGAATATTGGTCCTATATAGGACCAATATTCATATATTGGTCCTATATGGATTATATATTGGTGCAATATTAGTGCTACTAGGGTTGTTAGCATAACCAGAAGTCAGGTTATCGAAAGAATGCAAAGATTTCATTAATATTTTTACATATAGTTTTTCTTTTAGTTCTCATAGATAGTTTTTCTTTCCGCTGTTTGCAAAATCCTATAAAGAATATGTTTCATATTTTTTTAAATTACTTACAAAGGAAACAAACACGATCAACATAAGTTTTTTTGTACTGTCCGCATTCGGCACCATCCGAGAGTAACTCCAGTGTTTTATTTTTTATGCCCTCTATTTACGGAAAATTGTACTAATGTAAACTTCCCACTTCCTATGCCTTTATGCTAAATTTAAATAACGGTGGTCATAAAATATTATAGTCAGCTATTAAATTTACATAATTGGTCTTGTTACCACGAAAGCTGTCTATTTTGATGTACCCATTTTGAATGTTCTACTGTTTCATTTAATGACGAAAGAGGCTTGCTTATACTAAAAATGTATTTTGGTCTAGGTGCCCGCGTACAAAAAAATGAATGTATACTTATTTATAACATAAATAAGACGATTAAATAAAAAAAACTAAATAAATAAAATACATATCCTCTTGTAATTTCTTGTATGGCTTAATTGCAATCAATCTACAACTTTTTTCCACTGCAAAAATTTTCGAAGAAGCGACGTCCCCCCCTCCATTTTTTCCGAAAGATTTTCACGCGTCGTACTGGAAAATCAGGAAATCTATTTTGTCGGACAATTCGAGAATTGGATTCTACATGTTACAATTAAACAATCTTGAAAAAATCAGCTGGTTATCAATAAATTTGTAAAAGTTGTTCATTCAGAATTTTTATAAGTTAGTAGTTCGCGCACAATGAATCGTTCATAAGTAGATAAATGACTAAAAAACGACAAAAATAACCAAAAAATGATTGCGGTTCATAGCCTTCTGTCTTTTTCGTTTGTGGTACTTATATACAAATTCTGTGAATAAAAGAATTTAAAACAAAAGGGTATTTGGTACTTTAGATTTTATTACATACATAAAAGGGCCCAAAAATTACCAATTTCGACCAAAAGATGACCATTTCTAAAATTATTTAGGTATATGGTTTCGGACCCTTGATATTCAGTCGAAAATCATGATGAAATGCGATATGGATGGACTTCCAAAGAGTTATATAGGAAATAACAGTGTCTAGATTCTGCCTTTATAGAGTTTTCACATTTGTCACAGGCCTTTGACAGCTGTCATGTGTCAAAAATAAGCTGGATTGCAATTTTCGCAATTCTTCATTAAAGTGCTCATTATTACAAAAATTTTGTGCCCAAATTGACTGATTTTGGTTGAATACAGAGGAGGAGTCGAATTTTGACCTAAGAAACTCGTAAATGCCACACTGTGCGGCCCATATCTCAAACAATTTTGAACCCACTACGATGTAATCCTGTACAAAGAGTTTTCTAAAGGTACTAATTAAAAATATATTTCTAGTGAAACATATTCTTTATAGGGTCTTGCAAACAGCAGAAAAAATAACTATCTATAACTAAAAGAAAAACTATGAGTAAAAATATTAATGAAATCTTTGCATTCTTTCGATAACCTAAATTCTCGTTATGCTAGCAAATTAAAATCCTAAAATGAATTTGTCTAATTTCTTATTTGATAATTCTCATTCTAACACTAGCATCCACACGGTTCCCCTACGGCCATGCAGATTAAACTGGTATCTACATAACTCCCTACGATCATGAAGATTCAGTTAAAAATGAGAACAAAGCCTAAAATGAATTTATTCATCTACCTTGTCTTAAAAAAATTTCATTCTAATGGATTACATTTTCATGAAATCTATCATTCTGTTTCTTGGAAACGTTTTTCGCCCTGATTCTGGAGCTCGTCAGAAAGACATAAAGCCACTCATAAAGATGTTTCATGCAAAACCAAGACGATTTCTATGAATAAGTGGGAAATAATTATATTTGACATAGATTGATAAAAACAACAGATCTTCCCCAGCAAACATTTTCGTCAAAATTCGACTTGGGACAAGACAAATTTACTTACCAAAGTAATTATAACGTAAAATTGACTGGAGAAATAGACCTCCTATAAGAATTGACCAATTAGTCTTAATTTAGATTCAAGTTTACGTAAATAATACCAATTAATCTACCTCATACACAATTTTCTTTGAAAGTAAATTTGACGAAAATAGCAAGTGGAAAATTACTTAAAAAAATCTACCAAAATTGACCTCAAGGGTAAATTTCCAATAAGGTCGAAATAGGTAATATAATTAGGTAGTATTTACCTTTTAGCGACTAAAAATATTTCTAATAGTCAAATATCTTTCTAGGTAGATTTTGTTGGAAATCCTACGCAATATGTACCTAAATAGCAACTTAATTGCTCACTTTTTTTACTGTTCTTTGAAGTAATATTAGGTAGACAATATCAATAAATTCTACCTAGATTATACCTGATTTCACCAATTAAGTCAATTACCCTTAAACTGACCTTAAAGTTACTCTAAAAAAATACATTTTAAACCTCTGTCTCAGTAACCTGGCAAATCCACCTCAAAGTAAACTTGACTATAAAATAGTAATTCAGAAGCTAACCCCCGTCTAACCTGTTTGTAAAATTCATATTATTTAGGTTATTTATTTATTAGTTATTATCTAAAAATTATTTCAGTTATTAAAAGAAGCCATTAACGTAGCATGGTTGGATAATTCGTGGTGCCAATATACAAATGAAGTATGCCAAATGTAAAATACCACCGCTTAAGGAATCACTACTTCCGCATACAGATTTACCATGCAAGTCTTTTTAAAGGAGAACATCTTGACTATATTTGCACTCTAGTATGTGGAAATAATTGCCTATAGAATTTCAATAAAAGGGCATTGCCGAATGCCAGCCGAGCTTCCAGAGCAATCCAGGCAATATCATATGGCATTATGACAACTCACTCGTCAACACAATACACTAGTCGAGTTAAAATCTACACATAATAGTAGAATTTACCAATAGGTAGTATATTCAAAACAAGATAATATAAATAGGTAATATTTACCTACAAGTAATTATTTGATATAACAACAGAGTTAATAATACTTTCAATAGGTAAAGTTAACCAAAATGTCGTAAATTTTAGTGTAACTTGACCTGTGATAATTTCCACCTATAAAATACGTAGATTGTCATGGCAATTTTAACAGAGGTCTAATTGGCACAAGACGCCATATTTTCTCAGCGCAGTTGAAGTATGATTCCAAATTGTAGTTTGTAAAATGAGTGTATATGGAAACAAACTGACGAAAAGTTTAAGATAATACATAATTATACCTGTAAACTCATATTTAGCAAGTATAGTATACTTTCGGCTCAAAATATTACAATATTTTTTTTATTTGCTAATAGAAGTTTTCTTATAGATGAATATTTTTGAGGCGCATTAGTATTTTATAGAGTACAGCTGCTATTAGTCACAGAAAACTTTTCGGCGCATAGATTTCAATAAGCGAGAACTGCAAATACTTTCCTCATAAATTGTATTTATTTTAGTTACCGGCATTCATCTTGTATTGTTATTGTGAGTTAGGTATCTCTTCAGTTTTGTACGTGACTGACAACCATATGTCGACTACTTATAGAGAAAAATACCAAATAAGTGTAAACATTTTATTTTTTTCTACTTCGTGTCATTTTTCAATTTCACATATGTCCGTAAATTCTACCTAAAACTAGTCAACTTGATGTCAAATTGACATTGAATTCAAGTAAAATTTACCTAAACAGGTATTAGTAACCAAATGTACTGTGCGACTACAAGTAAGATTTATATTTAATTTTACCTGTTTTAGTTAATATAATTTAATTTCGACGTCGTCTTATTCTTCACTTATGTGGATTCCACGTAGCATCAACGTAAATTTTACCAAAATATGGTTAATTCTATTTTGCGACTAAATTTATTATACATAATTTAGGTAGTCTCGACGTCAAATAATACTTAAATGTTTGCTGGGTCACCTATCTATTAGCTAACTAGTATTGGAGCCTATATACTCTATGCATGTTTAAATATGAATTATTATTTGTTTGCCTATAATTGTATTGAAACATATTCTTTATAGGATTTTGCAAACAGCAGAAACAAAATAACTATCTATAACTAAAAGAAAAACTATGTGTAAAAATATTAATGAGTGGCTTTATGTCTTTCTGATGAGCTCCAGAATAAGCGCGACAACATATGTTTTTAAGACAAGGTAGATAAATAAATTCATTTTAGGCCTCTGTTCTCATTTTTAACTGGATCTTCATGATCGTAGGGGGTTATGTAGATACTAGTTTAATCTGCATGGCCGTAGGGGAGTGTGAGGATGCTAGTGTTAGAATGAGAATTATCAAATAAGAAATTAGACAAATTCATTTTAGGATTTTAATTTGCTAGCATAACCAGAATTTAGGTTATCGAAAGAATGCAAAGATTTCATTAACATTTTTACACATAGTTTTTCTTTTAGTTACAGATAGTTATTTTTTTCTGCTGTTTGCAAAATCCTATAGAGAATATGTTTCATTACAATTATAAGCGAACAAATAATAATTCATTTTAAATATTACTAGTGTTTTTCTAAAAAAAATCGCCAATGCTTTTTTTTAATCGACCCCCATTTTTCCATCCTAAATCAGACGGCTCTGAGTAAAATTAGATATAGTTACGTCTAAAGACCCACTTTATAGGTATACATTCACCACCAAAATTTCAACATATTCGTTTATCAGATAAGCGAGATATGAGGGTGTCTTCATCTTAAGTGAGTCATACTGTATATGAAAACGAAAAAATCGGTAAAGGTATTTACACAGAACTTCCCTCTTTATTCATACAAGGCGGTGACTAAAAAATTATTAATTAAGAGATGACATGAGAATTATAATCTCCATGTAGTTAGCCCTATTATTACAGAGCAAACCTGATAACTTTTTTCCACCATCTACTGTATAGTGGTGGGGGAAATTTTTTTTCCATTTTCTTTTTTTAATTTTCAAAACATTTTTCTTTTGAAATAGGTTTAGAATATAATGAAACGTGGAAATGTTAAAATTGAAGAAAAAAACTTTTTTCCATCATCTATTCTATTGTAGTGGTAAAAAAATTTAAAAAATGTTTTTTAAATTTTCAAAATTAATTTCTTTTTTGATGATTCGTGAAAATGAAAAATGTTCACAATCAAATTTTATTTCTATTTAAAATTTTCAAACAAAAATTTATTTTGAAATAGATTTAGAATGTCACGAAACAGGAAATTTTAAATTTGAGCAAAGAAAAAAAATTTCCATCACTCATTTTATAAGAAATTTCAAATTTTTTTTCCACTTCAAATTTTTAAAAACAAACTTTTTTTAAATAGGTTTAGAATGTCAGGAAACGTGGAAATTTTAAATTTGAGCGAAGAATTTTTTTTTCATTATCTATTCCCTTTTGACGGTCCGGTCCACCCTGTATATTTTCCAGCGAAAGTCTAACCATTTCAATTTTTGTTTTCTATTTTAAATTTTCGAACAAATTTTTTTTGAAATAGGTTTAAAATGTCAGGAAGCATGGAAATTTGAAATTTGAGCAAAAAAAAATTTTTCCCATCACTCGTTTTATAAAAAATTTTAAAAATGTTCAAAATTATTTTTTTTTCCATTCAAATTTTCAAACAAATTTTTTTTTAATAGGTTTAGAATGTCGAAACGGGAAATTTTTAATTTGAGCAAAAAAAAAATTTCCATCACTCATTTTATAAGAAATTTCAAATTTTTTATCCATTTAAAATTTTCAAAAACAGACTTTTTTTAAATTGGTCTAGAATTGGAAATTTTTAATTTGAGCGAAAAAAAAATGTTATCTATTCCCTTTAGACGGTCCACCCTGTATATGTTTCAGCGAGAGTCTAACCATTTCTTCGGTGGCAGCTACCTACCAAATTTGACTGTTCTCCGTCAAGTAGTTTATTAGTTAACGCACCAACAGACAGACAGACAGACTGAAAGGTGATAATCCGAAAAAATCTCGGAGGGTGAATTTTTCTCGAATACAATACTTTCCTTCGGTATGCGAGGGAAGTAAAAACCGTTTAGTGTTTTATTTCATTATGTGTAGTAATTGACTAACTTGATAAAAATGTGTAAAATAAACAAAAATTGTAGTGAGAAATTCATGGCTGTCTAGACCTGTTACCCCTTTCAATTGCAGTAAATCACTTATGCAACAAGAATATAATTTTGACAATTCGCCACAGAGATATATTAAAGATTAATTAAATTATGGTTGTATCTTAATATTCCTAATGCATAGTGTGGCCAAGATGAAATGGCAAGAAACCCTAGATATTTGGTCTCTTAGATTGAGAATAACAAAAATTAAGTGTTTAAAGTGCCACTTCCGGATACAATATCACTAGAGCGGACGAGCGACACTGACTAGCTCAGTGGGCGGTGGGGTGAGTAAGTTGGTGGGTGCTTGTGAGAAATAAATATCCAAATTCACCGAACATATAGTATTTTAATTATTATTTTAGCAATATAAACAATTGTTGATATTTCGTACATTACGATAGGGTTTTCTAATTACTTACTCAGAGAGCCGTTTGTTGAGTGTGCACACCGAACTTACATTTCACGGATGTTTATTTAAAAAAAAAAGACGATAATAATAATACTAAATAGCAATTAACAATTAAGCAACAAATACATATAGGTATGTTGAAAAAAAAAAATTAATTAATTAAAATCTAAAAAAGTGGTAAAGGGTATAATGGTAGGTTGAGAACTCAGCTGGATTCCTCCCTATGATATGCCGACTGAAGGGGGTTAGATGTCTGGATGTTGAATCAATATGGCGGTTTCCGGAGGTCCCCGTGCCTAGTGACCTTCCAAATAGTTTTGGGTCCCAAAATTGTCGCCAAAATAGCAACTTTTCAACTCCAAAAGTTCAACCAGATCTCCCACGACACATATTGTGAGTTGACAAACAGGAAACGTGAAGGTAAGAGATGAAAGAAAAAGCCCTAAAAGGGGAAAATATATTGTAATGCCACCCTGTACATAATAGCCATGTGTAAGAGGAGATTTAACAATAGTCATTATCCAAAATACCTGGAGGTGTCAGGCGGGCTTCCCAGTGTGGCCGAAGAAATCGTCCTTTGGGGTTGTGGTTTGAGAGGCGACAGAATCCCAAAAGGCACAAGTGGGCGGTACAAGCAACGATAATGTCCGACAACCACTTTGCAGTATTCTCACGATAAATCCCTATGTGGAAATGATAACCAAAAATCATAAATCGTGTACAACATCACGCCACGTCAAACTCACTCTCTCTATATCAATGAACTCCCCGCATCTTTCTAGACATTCTACCTATCCCCGCCTTGCACTGGGCTACTCTCGAGCTACTTGACAACATTAGATCTACTAGGATTTAGAACTAACTCTCATTTAAGCTTTTCGACAGATGTATTTCGAAATGAATGGTTCCTGAGTGACACTATTTCATTAAAAGTAACTTTCTATTGTCAAGCGTAAAAGTGACCTGTAACAGACCTTCTAATTTGTTACGTGAAGAAAAAACATGTAGAAAAAATGCCAAATTATCTCTCCGTTCCCTTAAATTTGCTGGTGTGTGTATTTTTATTAAGAATAAATAGTCTGCTTGATAAAGTTTTATTAATTCACATAATGACATGTAAGAAAAATAACCTAAAGAGTCAAGCAATAAAATAGAGTGAGTCACTTAAAACAAACACCCTGTAATATCAGCTATGAGTAACCACAAAAAATTTCTGCTCGGCCCAATATTAGCAATATGTAAATAATTAGTTTTGCAAAAAAATGTGGCCTACTTACTATGATATCATATCACCTGCGAAATTTTAATTTGGTTAATCGTATCCAACAAACTTTCATTTATTTACATCACGCTATAAAATGGAAACGATACATCACAATTTATCAAGTTATAAATAAATTTACATAACATTTGATAATAAAAACAATAAACAAATTGTGCAAAGAAGTACTCAAGCGAATTAATACTATAAGTTTTATTCTGCTCTGTAAACAATAGAATAAAATATTGTTTATTTCTGCTGGTGTATCTACCTACAAAGTAGTTTTCAACGATGCAATCAAAAGGGGCACTAAAATACCGATAACGGAATATCTTGAGCACGATAATCTTTTCAATCAACATCAATTCGGTTTTAGGAACAAATCCACTACATTAACTATCCTCTCCTTAACTGATTTCATAAGCAATGGTTTTGAAAAAGTTTTATAGATTTACTTGCAATTCTTGGACCTTACCAAACCTTTGGCTGTGTGTCCCACGTGTCCAGACAAGCTAAAGTTCTACGGATTTCACAAAAACAGTGAACTTAATCGCCTCCTACCTCAGCAACCGTCACCAATTCATTACCAACAAAAGCACAAGCTCAGCCTTTTTACCTATAAACTATGGAGTACCTCAAGGGTCTATAATCGGCATCATATTATTTCTCATATATATTAATGATTTGCCCATTTCAATGGCTGACAACCACGTTACTCTATTTGTTGATGACACCACTATCTCAATTCCTTTTTCTAACGTTAATGAATTAATAGATAATGCAAATAGATCGCAGTCTATAGCTGAGAAATGGTTCCTGGCCAATCAGTTATATTTAAATTAGTCTAAAACTGAGAAAGTAACATTCAGCCTAAGAAATGTAAATAGCATAGATATATCTACCTTTAGTAACGAAATCAAATTTCTAGGGATCTTCCTTGGTACAAAGTTATCGTGGGAACCTCAAACTACGCATGTATGTAAAAAAGTTTCGAAAGGTATATACCTCCTACGGAGTCTACAAAGTCTCACAAAAAACTCTCGTAACTACTTACCATAGATTAATACACACCACCATTTCTTACGCAATTCTGGCCTGGGGTCTCCATCTGTCAGTATTGTTTCCTCATTACAAAGACAATCAGTTGGAGTGATGGCTGGTCTGAATTATAGAGATGATTGCAAAAACGCATTTATTCAACTTAAAATATTTACATTGTCCTGTACTTACATCTTTCATTGCCTAATGCACGCAAACGTAAATGAAAGCAAATATGTAACTCACAGCAGATTACATAGCTACTCCAGAGGAAAGTGTAACTTAATTTTGCCAGACTATCTGAAGTTAACTAAAACTAGGAACAACATCAATTACTACGGAATAAAATTCTTTAATGTATTACCCACCCATATGAAACAATTAAACTGTAAGAGTTATTTACGATATGAGTAAGGTAAACTTTCACTTGATAACCCATCAAGTATCATAATATGAAATTACGATATCGTACAATGTTTTATCTACTATCAATAATACTTCTCATAATATTATAAAAAAGGTTATAACTTATAATTACAACAATTTTAATACGATAAACAATACACTAGTAGCTTCTAAAAGTATTTGGCTTGTTTATGTCGCCAGCTGTCACTGATATGGGGCACAAGGAAAGTGAAAATTCCGTGGAAAACATTAACAGTTTAGTTGCTTCTGCATCTGCAGGAATTAATACATCAAATTGCAAATGTGTATTAATCAATGTTTACAATAAGTAAAATCTAATTTTTATTCTTTTCAATTTATAAATATTCCAAATGAAATTAGTGATTGTAGTAAATGAGTTTTAATTTAATTCCAACTTGAATTAGTGTCTAATTGCTCAGATTTTTATAACTTTTTACCGCACTAGTTCGGTAAAGTGACACTTTACCGAACTCGTGCGGTAATGTATGTTATTATGACATTCAAGTAAATATTGTAATGTTAGACATTACATAATTGACAATAAATAAAACTTGACTCAATACACGGAAGCTTGTTGCTAAAATTTTTATATACAGTGTCCCCCCGAATAAACTACAGGTCGACCATCCTAGAATGGCCAACGAAATTAGGATGCGCAGTAGTTGAAACCGCCCCACCTTTACGGATCTCACTTGTTTATGTTCCTTCGTCGTGTTAACATCGGTACAGTCTCGAGAAAAGTGCTTGTAGTGTGTAATGTATATTTAATACATAGGTACCTATTAGAAATATCTACTTATAAACATTAATGTTACGTCTACGTAAACTGTTGTTCATTCGAAAACATCAATTGGCCCGTGACATACCCGGATTGTTGGTGAATAATAGAGCACCTTTTACTTAAACTTCTTCCCCCGACTGTACTGCGTTCATAGTTAAGAAACCTATCTCTATTCAACAGCGACGATATTTCTTCTCTCTCTGAGCGGGTGTTGGCCATCCTACAATGGTTTACTTGTATACCTCTAACTTTATGTTTGTTTAAAAAAAAAAAACATTTCTCATGCAAACTTTTGTTTAATCCTTAGGTATTCTCAAAATTGCGATTTGTTATCTACAGGGTGATGAGAAATGAAGAAAATATAAAATTTCACCAACAGTAAAATACCTTTCTTTTAAAGAACCTAGTCAAACCTTATTATGGGGAAAGTTGTAAATAATGCCAAGGACGACGGCCCTAATACGAAGTTTTATTCACAGTCAATAATTCATTTTATTTCCAATAAAAGAAAATAAATATCTTTTAACCTACGGCTATGCTATCGGCACATTATACAAATAAAATGAGACCTTTGAGACCAGGTGTAAGGCTTATAATGGTGAGCCAGATAAACAATCGACTACTATCATTTGAAGTCGACTACCGCAAGCGCATAATATATCTGGTTGACTACATTCGTCTACGAGTACCGCTTCTAATATTCAACCACGATTTTGGCGTTATTTCGTCGTCGGAGGAAGGCTTTATAATGATTTATCCAGGTGGGGACGCTTTAGAATTTCTCAATCGAGAATAGAAATACTATAATGTGGTTAATAGGAGGTCCTTAGAAAACCTTAACGCCGGAAACTCGGCTCCGTTCGGAAACAGGAAGTACCTGATATAGACGTTTCGAGTTTTTCGGGAAAAATTGAATAACTCGGTAACGGGTAGTCGGATAGAGATATTTAAAAAAAAAAATGGTGCCGCTGGCAAAGCTCTACAAATACGTATACCAGAGACTATATCGAAAAACAAATGAAAATTGAATTTTTTTGCAAAAAACTGGTTTTCTCGAAATCGGGCTAGGAAGCACGATAACTGTCCAGAATATTGATCGATTTCGATGGGACTTGGTGGGATCAAAGGTACACGGCCACAAATGAAGCCTATTGCTGGCGGCCCAACCGCAAGTATTTTTTCCAGGGCCGAGTATGATTTTTCAAAGAAATTAATAACTACCGAACCGAAGGTCCGATTTTGATTTTCAAAAATGGCGATTGTAGGGCTAGATTATGTCTATTAGGTGACGTTTGTAAGGAATTTTACAAAACAAAAGCGAATCTACAAACCCTGGAAAACTTGATTTTTTTGACAAATTCTACAAATACTGAACAGTTTCCTAATAAAAATCGAAAATTAAGTATTCCGTCGATCAATCTCTATAACCAGTATAAAGCACGGACCTTTTTGGATAAAAAAAATGAAATAGAGTTTTTTCTAAAAAATAAAAATAAACGAGTTATTTACGAAGATGCATTCCATAGAATTATTTTAAAAAATATTACATATTGATAAATTCTCCGTACGATATAGGTGCAAAAAAAAATAATGTCTGATTTGGTTAAGTAATGGTGTTAAATTTTTGGGGCGGCGCGATGTAGGCTTTAAGCTTCAATTGTTGTAGCTAAAATAATTCCAACTTTATAAAGTAGAAAAACTGATTATGATAAATTTTTGTCTTTTGTACAATGTTGACATTTTAAGTAAATTTAATCAGAAAAAATAAAGTTCAATTTCGTTGTACAAATTGTAAAAGAAACATACGAATGTAAAACAAAACAGGTTTTACTATGAAACGGATTTTGATATCGTGCCTTTTCGAAAAAGGCTCTATTTTATTTATATACGAAATTATCTATAGGTGTTCAAACCAAAAAAAAATGAAGACCTTACCGAAAATTCTATCTCTATAAATATTTGACCGATTTTCATTTGCTAAATAAAAACAGAACCGATGCCCTGTCTGTGTTTCAAAATGTAGTTAGCCTGTACTTTAGTTAATGCAAAAAGAAAAAAAAAAGAAAAATAAAACATATCAAAATGTACTGACTCATCTTACGACTCTCTGCTGAAAATGTACTGAATCAGTCCAACAGGGATAAAAAGCATATCAAAATGTAGTTTTTTTAGCTTGTTATACTTATCTTGGGCACACCGTATGAGCAGTGTGTTAAACTGTATGAACTGATTAGCTGGATTACTACGCGCGTTGTAAGAAGAAAGAGGAATTCCAGGAATACACCAGAAACAATCCCTAGTTATCTTGCGCCTCTTGCGACCAGAACAAGAATTAGGATAAACCATTGGTTCACAATATCATTGTTGTTCCGTATCTGCTGCCGCACTCCTGTACAATCATTATTAACCGATGGCAAATCCCACATTTCAGATAAATTCCGCCGGATGTGGTGTTCATTGTAATAAGCATAATGTATATTTGTCAAGAGGTTAGTAACAGTGATTTCTTTGCAACGTGAGTGCTTAGTGATACTAACTGTAAAGGTAAGTCATACAGGTTCATTATTGAGCGTCCTTAGACATCTTACCTTCGATTTGGACAAAATTCTTGTATCAGTATTTTACTCCAAGAACGTACTGTTTGAGAAAGAAACGATTTTTACGAAGGTTAATCAAAACTAACGAATAATTGTGTGGCAATTACATCTTTACTTTTTCATCGGTAATTTTTTACATACGATATCGACAAGGATTATTGGTTAGATTTGTTCACCCCTGCACCCCCTTTTCTTTATTCTAGTTATATCATAAAAATAATTACGGGTATTTTCTTCATATGCAGGATGAAGAACATCATTTTCCTCATCACTGGATTCACTTGGGTCGTATATGTCACACTCGCTGAAAATTGCCCCGATCCGACCTTGCTACATCCGACTTCCATCAATACCCAGGCAATAATCAGCGTAGGAATTTTAGATGGAATTGATTTATACGTCTGTTCCATCACAAAAGTCCTTCTTAAGTACGAATGCAATGAGTCCAAGTTAGGAAATATCCTGCACACAACCAGAGATATAAGCACTATCAGCAGTAGGTATTTTCAAGGAGACACAATTAATTTCATGTTTGAATACGACACTAAAACCTACACAATAAAATTAAATGAAACAGAAAAAACCTACTTATACACCCTAAGTGGAGAGAGCGTACCTAGCAACGGATCTTGTGCTGGCAAATTAGATAAAAACCAATCGGTGATAGACATTTTGAACGTAACGATAACTATGAGAGTTAGTTATATGAAAAAGAGAATTTATCTACTACCAGAAATACTGTTAAAACAAACAATTATGCAGAATTGCTACTACAGTAATGGATATTGTTTCCTTGATAACACACAGAAGCATAACTTTTGGAAAGTTGCAGCTGAAGTTACACCAGGCAAAAACATATACGGCTACGCAATCTTTGACGATGTCCATGTCTACACCATAAGTAAGACTCCTTTATTACAGTATCTTTTGCTGAAGCAAAATAGCTCTTACGTAGCTATGGAACTAGTTAAAGAATCAAGCTATTTCCCTAATTCGAGTCTTACGCATTGGCAAACGGATTACCAGGTAAATGTGAGCTTCCATCATTACTTTAAAGCAATGTTTTCTCTTCAAACTAGATACAAACAAATCAAGTTGAAGATTGGCGGCTCTAGAGAGGAAGCTTTTAATCGTATGAGAACGCGTTGTGGTCTGCAACAGTTAGAGCAAAAACTCAAAGTAGACCAGGATACCTCAATAGATTGCGACTACTATTTTCCGCTCTTTGTAATTTACATGGTTTGGAGTTTGATGTACACAATGTTCAACGTAATAGTGAATTACTGCACGCTAAGAAGACTGGGAGATCCGAGACTGAAAATAATATTTTGTGCCATTAGCCATGCTACCACTAACCGTTACCTTTACAAGCACCAATACAGAGAAAAAGATGATTTGAATGTGACAGTGGCGATGATGAATATTAAGATGGAAGCCAGATTTGAGCACCTGGAACATCTGATGCAAGTTATGGAAACGACTAACCGAGGGAAGTCAACGGATGATACGTATGATTATATCAGAGTTAGCAAACTTAATGATGAGCGTACTTCTACTGACGTACGTGTAAGCTCCAAATCTATTGGGGATAAATCTGTCACAGAGGAGGATAAAGTGCCTGATGAATTGTTCAACCTAGAAGACATTAAAATATTTAATGAATACATAACTCCCATACATCCTGATGCAAATCCTGAGTCGGTGCCGAGTTGATCAAATGTATTGATCTATTTAATAAAAATATACAAAAACAAAATGTTTTTAATATCATCAATTGTCAACGACGATAGCTAGTAGTGAAGTCAGTTCGGAGTTCTCAAACAGTGAATAAGTGTTCATGATTTCTTCTGTTGTCTATGTAAATTAATGTTAAAAACCTCTCAAGCTTTTTATTTGGGGGCTGGTTCCCACCCCTCCTAGAAGAGTGGACAAAAAATGAAAAACTAACTGATGGATCTGATAGAGAATTAAGTTGTAAGAAGGAGAATCATATACAACATTTCATGAAAATGGATATTTTCCAAGCTGTAAGGATTTGAAAATTGCTATTTTACCTTTGAAAAGTTGGTACTTCGAGACCGTTTTTCGTAAATTAGTCAAAAAGTGTTACATATAATGAGAAAGTTATAGCATAAAAAGAAGACTATATAATGATAACTTTTAGCCCACGGAAATTAGCTTTTGACCTGGACCAAATTAGTAAAAATCTGAATTTTGGCACAGACGTTCTTTGAGGTATCCCAAACCCAAATCCACAAAAATCACAAAAATCCCAGCATGGCTACCCAAGATTTTGAAGGTCAAAGTTTTTTGCAAATATCTCGCGTCTTATGCATCGGATGCCCATGAGGTCAAAGTGGAAGTTGTAGAGAATTAAATTATCTATAAGTTGTCTTTTTAATTTTTTCCCAAACCTCCTCCAACGTTTCGAGATATTCAAGGTCAATCTTTCAAAAACTTGTTTTTTCGCGATTTTCTCGCGCCAAAGAAATTCATAGAGCAATAGAGTTAGTAGAGAATTCAGTTATCTACAAGATTGGTATTTTGCAATGTTTCCCTCGCCCTTTTCGAGATATTCAAGGTCGAAGTTTAAAGAACCGATTTTTTGCAAATATCTAGTTTCCTATGCATCGGACGTACATGAAATCAACGTGAAAGTTGTTTAGAATTGAATTACCTACAAAATTCCTCTATTGCATTTTCCCCAAAACTTCACCCTTGGCGAGATATTCAAGGTCTAAAAAAAAGGGTTTCCGCGAATATCTCCTTCCCATGCACCCGGACGTCATTGAAGAATTATTATTATCGAGTATATTCTCCTCGTAATTCATCTGTCCAGTGTGCTTCGTTCCGATTTTGACAGATGCATTTTGAGTTTCGATCAATATGCATGGAAATTGTTTCATATGTACAAAACCGCTTGCGGGTACGGAGACAGTTGATGTACTCCCACTAGCACCAGATAATATACTGAACCAAATCTTCTGCAATAGCCGAAAAGGTTGCAACGCAAGGTGTGGTTGCAGAAACATCAGACTTGAATGCTCCGAAGTTTGCACCAGCTGTCGAGGTATATTGAAAGAAAATATTTGAACTGGAAAATTTTACTGCTGAAATAGATGATTTCGAATGTTCAGACATTGTAACAACCAATGACAATGAAATTAGCAATAATGATGAGGATTCTGATTCTTATGATAGTAATGATTATAATGTTAACTATGATGGTAGTTCACAGAATGAGTTGGAACTCGATGAAGTTGAGTATGAGTCAGAGTAGGATTAATGTATATAGAGCATCTTCTGTAATAATCGACGCAATTTTCATGGGTTAGGCCTACATGCACAGGGGAAACGATGTAAAAAAGGCGGCATTCGTTCTACCTCGTGGGTGCTGTGAAAATGAATGCAATTTAAAAAAAATGTTTAGAAACTATAAATTTACCAGTCATGCAGATATTCAAGTTCCCTACTGCTTGTATGTAGACTTCGTCGCGGTTCAATGCATAGAGAGCGAGTTATTCGCGGAAAACAGGTTTTTTGAAACTTTGACCTTGAATATCTCGAAAAGGGGAAAGCTGCAAAAGATCAATCTTATAGATAATTGAATTCTCTGCACCTTTTACGTTAGATTTAACCACTTCATGAACGTCCGAATGCATAGGAAGTGAGATATTCGCGGAAACCCGTTTTCTTTGGAAATTTGACTTTGAATATCTCGCCAAGGGCGATGTTTTGGGGAAAAATGCAAAAGATCAATCTTGTAGATGATTCTATTCTCTACAACTGTCACATTGACTTCATGTACGTTGCTGTATAGGAAGCGAGGTATTTGCAAAAAATCCTTTTTTAAACTTCGACCTTGAATAGCTCGAAAAGGACGAGATTTTGGGAAAAAATGCAAAATACCAATCTTGTGGATAATTGAATTCTCTACAACTTTCATGGTAACTTTATCGCTGTTTGATTTTTTTGGCGCGAGAAATTCGCGAAAAACTATGTTTTTGAAAGTTTGACCTTGAATATCTCGAAACGTTGTGGGAGGTTTGTGAAAGAATAAAAAGGGCAAAATATAGATAATTTAATTCTCTACAACTTTCACTTTGACCTCATGGGCATCCGATGCATAGGACGCGAGATATTTGCAAGAAACTTTGACATTCAAAATCTTGGATAGCCATGCTGGAATTTTTGTGAATTTGGGTTTGGGACACCTCAAAGAACGATGGTGCAAAAATTTAGATTTTTACTAATTTTGTCCAGGTTTCCTCCGTTTTTTATCTAATTTCCGTGGGCTATTTGATCTTTTCCTTATTTTTGTACGATAAATTCTGTTCTAAAAATATAGCGCTCGAGTCGATATATAAAAATTAAATCTCGAAAATAATCACTCTGACGTTGAAAGTACAGAAATTAAAGGTCTTGAAAATTTCTTTAAAACGTGTATATTAGTATATCTTCTAGAAATAACGAAGTTATTGCACGAAAGTGTTTTGTATTTTTTTTTTAAATGTGGGGTTTTCTGCTGTGTCGGCCGTAGAATAAATATTTAAAAAAGTCTTATTACTTTTCGTTAATCCAGAGTATTACTAACATGCTCTATTTTTTTGTATTTTTGAAGCTCTCAATTTAGAAAACAAGGTGATTTTACTCGAAAATTTATTTCTTGTGAAAATAACAAAACACATATTTCTATTTAGTGAAAAAATTATAGAATTGAAATTAAGCAACGCGAAGCTTTATTTGCATATTCTATAACTTTTTTATTTAATACATTTTTTTTCTTAAGTTATTTGCGGGAAGAACAATTTTTCCAGTAAAATCGCGAAATTTTTATATATTTTTTGAAGTACTTACAATATTTACTAAAATGTGTGTTTCAAGAATGCTAAGAAAATAAAGCATGTGAGTAATACTTTGTGTTAGCAAAAACCAGTAAGGATTTCTTAATTTGTATTATTATACGATAAATAGAAGCATGAAAACCAAAAACTTAAAAAACTTACAGAACACTTATCGTGTCGTGCATAAATAACCTCATTATTTTTAGAACAGTAGACACGTATTAAGAAACGCGATTTAAAGAAAATTTCATGACCTTTGAATTCTATTATATGTATTTTTAACGTCAGACTGATTATTTTTGAGATATTTGAGTTGCAAATATTATATCTAGATTTTTAAACGCTCGAGTGCCATCTTTAAACTGCCATATTTTTAGGACAATTCACCGTATAGAAATAAGAAAAAAAACAAATAGTCTTTGTGCTATATCTCTCATTACATATAACACTTCTTAAATTATTTATAGTTGTCTCCATATATTTACTGCACATAAAAAACTTCGAAGCTGTGCCACTTATGTATAGATGGGAGAGCGGGGCATGTTCAAGTTTGGTAGAAAATGTTAAATCATAAATATATTGTATTACTTAATACATAGAACAACATTGTTCTCATGTATAGCATGTTCTGGCATAATTAAAATAAGAAATAATCGGAAAATTAAAATTTCTCAACTCCTGAAATTCAGTTTGCGCAAATCACCCCTATCTAGAACGTCATACCCAGGGAACAAATAAGCAGAGCCGTACTTTGAATTTATCTATTAATATCGTGAAGGATTGGCAATACGTCCACTAATGCGTAAGATATCCTATCTTGACGTAAAACAGAGCAAGATTTTTAATTTACCAGAAATGCCATTAAGTTTCTACCAAAAATACTATTTTGAAACCTCTAGTATACTATTTTGTTCACTCTAATCCGGAGAAATTTGATATACGGCTCTGTAGTACCTTGTTGGCTTATAATAGCGCTGTTTTTGATATTTGGATGGCTGGTTGTTACTGTCGTTTTTATGTGCATTAAACAAATGGAGACAACTATACGCAATACGGTATCGAAGTAATTTTTCAATGGTAAAATCACAATTTTCAAATCGTTATAACTTGCGAAATATACATTTTCGTGAAAAATGTTATAATAAATTTTTTCCCATCAGATCAATTCGTTTTTTATTCCTTTGTCCACCATCCTAGAAGGGGTGGGAAGCATCTTTAAATAAAAAGACCTTCCCTCGCATACGGAAAGAAAGTATACAATACTTCGAAAAAAAATCACCCTCCAAGATTTCTTTGGATTTTCACGTTTCAGATCATGTAGATTACGAAAATACAGGTTTTTCAATTCCGTCAGTCTCTGTCTGTCTATCTGTCTGTCTATTATCTGTCTGTTGGTGCATTAACTAAAAATCTGCTGGACGGAGAACAGTCAAATTTGTTAGGTAGTTGATGCTACTACCAACGAAGAAATGGTTAGACTTTCACTGGAAAATATATAGGGTGGACCGTCTCAAGGGAAAACACACAAAAAGAAAATTTGTTCCGTTCTTTAAAATTTCCATTAGTTTCATGACATTTCAAACCTATTTCAAAAAATATATATTTTGAAAAATTTTTGACCACTACTATACTTCCACTTCGCTACGTGGATGTGCAACTAAAAATATGATAGATGGCAATAATATTTGGCATATAGTTAACAGAATTGGCTAGGAAGACTCCTATTACAGTTTTATTGAAAAATATACAGGGATGTCATCCTAAGAAGTAATTCAACCGTGGTGGAAATTTGTAAAAATATTTGCACCTTTTATTTAATGTTGAATTTTTGTTGTCGGATTACCACTCTGTATTTTTTTGACCAAAAGTTATCAAGTCTTCTTTCAGGGTGTCTACTAAATCCTAATCTTAAAATTCCCTGACTTTTCCAGGTTTTCCAGGTAATATTTTATATAAATTCCAGGTTTTTAACTTCTTACACTCGAACAGATATGAAAGTATGTATTCATCTCAAAAAAATTATAAATAAATTCTATTAAACTAAACAACACAACAATAGATACAGTGTGAAATTCTTGGGGCTGTATTTAGATGAACAACTTTCCTGGTTACCCCATATTGAACACGATATAAAAAACTAAACTCTGCTTATATTTTGTTACCAAAGACTCAAGGAGTGTTATGGATAAAAAATATCTATTAAACATCTATTTTGCTCTGGCCTACTCGCAATGAAATATTTAATAATATATTGGAAAACTAACTGTGAGTTTCAACACATTCTTCAAAAAAGATCATTGGGTTAATATTCTCACTAAATTCTGTACAGTCTTGTCAAATTTTTATACAAAACAAAATTTTCTCCTTGCCATATCTGTTAATCTATGAGATAGCTCTTTTTGTTAAGCTTAACGCAGCACACTTTCTTCTATACAATAGTGTGCACAGCCACGAGGCTGTGATCTAATTTACATCAATAAATTTAGCATATGCACTTTCAAAAAAGGTCCTTTCTATCTGTGTGGGACAATTTTCAACCAAACTGCCAGCTGAGATTGCGACAGTTGCTTTTATTCTTTACAGGAATTTCGAGTTAGCCAGTTAACTTCACTATTTAAAGTGAAGTATCTATAATATTTTATTGTAGTTTCATGTATCTTTTTAGTATGTAAAATTGTATGCCTGTATGTATTCTGTATTTTCAAAATGTTATCTTAAGTATTGATTGTTCTTATCCTGTAAAATGGCTAATGTTTTTACATTATTATTATTATGATTATTACACAATAAGTAAAAATTCTTGCATTTTTTACTAAAACGTTTATTTTCAAGAACTCAATTAGACAAGGCGAAAATCTCACCTTTGTGTGAAAAAAATGCGATTTTTTTGCATATTCACGTTTGGGACATGCTCCTGAATAAGGATTAACAGTTAGCCAGACAAAAATCTGGTTCCAATTTATTTAAACCATTTTTTTAAACAAAATACAAAAATCGCTAAAAACGTCTATTTAGCAATTAAAAATTTAAGCTTTAGAATAAAAAAATCTGCACTTACTCTTCAGGATTTTGTTAGCGGATGTTCAGAGATTGTATAAGAATTTTGGTGAACATAAGAAATACATTTTATAATATTGTATTTCGACCTTGAAAATGACCGTTTTTGCGTTTTTTTTTTTAACATTAAATTGTTTATAAGCCGGAAACGGAACTTTGCGGAAACATGACAAGAGACCTTTTTTGTTTAAGGAAAACGATTGCAATTTGTTTGAAAAAAATTGTTTAGATATACAAATTGGGACAAGATTTTCGCCGGGCAAACTCACGATCCTTATTCAGGGGCATGTTCCGAATGTGAATATGCAAAAAAATCGTATGGGACATTTTTTCATACGAAGGCGAGGTTTTCGCCTTGTCTAAATGGCGAACTGAATTATTTCTATAAAGATTATCATTGTGTTTTAGTCTTTAAAGAACTCTCTCTTTTTACAATTAATCAGAATCAACAACAGAAAAAATATAGAAGTGCAATGGGCTTGTTCCATGATATTCTTTTTATATGGTTTTTATACTTTTTCATATAGTACTCGATATTCTCATTATACACTTAAAATTTCGCATTATTAACTTTTTCCGTTCTCGAGATATAAGGAGTTGAATTTAGTAATAGTTGCAAAAACCGAGCGCTCATTTGTGACGTCACTATACGCAAGTGACGTAAGAAAAATGGCTTTCTGGGACCTTTCAAATTTAACCTGAAAAGTCGAAAAACATGGAATTTTTAAATGCTGGTAACTAAATAAATACGTCGAGTGGAAGTTCGTTCTATGTGTCTACGGAAAGGAGAAGGTCGGCCATGAATTATAATCGTAAATTGCAGGGTCGAAATCGAAAATTCGTTCTGGCAGGAGCGAGAGAAAATTGTGATTTTTTGACATTTCACCAAATTGTACTCCCCTACTGTCAAGTAGTAAGCAAAACAAACAATACTTCGAAAACACTTATAATTATAACCAATAAGGAGCATCAAGTCTATTGAGATCGACGAGTCTATGCGTATAGTGACGTAGCCCCTGGCCACGCCCCATTTTCGCGAGATGGAAATTTGTAATAGTTTTTAAGATACTAAACGTGCGAATAAGATTCTGATATTTTGCAGATCCATTAATTTATACTTGCACTTTCGATTTGTGAATTAAAAAAAAAATGCTGAACAAGCCCACAGTTAGCACAAATAAAAAATCTATCCATATAGTTCATAATCTTCATCAGCGAGACATTTCTAACAGATTTAATAGTTTGTTCTAATAATTATGTGAAAGTAAAAATTCCAGGTTATACTGCTTATTTTAATAAATTCCCTGATATTTCCAGGTTTTCCCTGACCTTCCTTTTCCAGATTAGTAGACACCCTGTTCTTTGTAATAATAGTGACAAATACGCTCCAATTATTATTCTCATATGTCGCTTGGTAATTAATAGTTTTTTAGAGTGACCGCTATACCGGGTGAGTCACGAATTGCGCTCGCCCCGATATTTCCTAAAATATTTGGAATAGAAAATTGAAATTTGGAGGCCTTATTACACGACTAAAATGCCATCTTTTCAATAAAAAATCAAGTTTGGTGCACATCCGGTTTGACCGGAAATGCCCAAAACTTTCGATTTTTAAATGGAACACCCTATATATTTTTACATTTTTGGAATCTAGAGGAAATTTTGAATGCAATACATCCATTTTGGTCACTTTTTGATAAACATTAAAAATTTTATTAAAAAATCTATTTCTGAATCCAGAGTGCTGTGGTGCCCAAAATATATTTTAGTTTGTGTGCTACGTTACTATAAAAATAAAAAGAGCAATATGATTGCATTACTTAATTCTCTAGAGGCGTTTAAAATTATTAAATGTGATTTTTACCCACTAACTCGGTTTTTTGTAATGGGAATTTAATCGTTCACCAACATTTTTAAATACCTCGTTTTCATACGAATCTAATGATACCAAAATTTTGAAAATCCGCTCAGAAATATTTGAGATTTCAGCCAAAATACAATGCAACCAAGCTTTTAGAAACATGCGGCTAATAGATAATAGATTAGTGGGCTTTGGAAACTAAAATGGCACATTTCTGTGTAAATCTGGTAGCCTAATAACATTGGAAAAATCATAGTAGCCATTGAATGTAATAAAACAATATCAGCTGTCAGACAGACTCGTGTAGTTATAGGCAATCTTGAACTATCAAACATTTAATAATTGTGAGCGCAAAGAACGTTACAATTAAGTTTAGCATAGGTATGTGGAGGTAAACACAATTACATCCACAAGGACATTTGCAATAGAATGTGACATCAGTTCGGTTTTCAGAGTTTTATTTAAATGAACATAAATATCGGGCCTATAAATAAATAAAAATCAATTCTGTTTCAACAATTAAACTTAAACTAGGTAACAGTAGGTATCCTTAAAATAATTAATATAATTAAACCATAAATTGACATTTATAGATATTGTTCAAAATGTCCACCATTTTTTTCTATACACAATTCGGCTCCATATATCAGTAACACATCGACCTTTTCATTTCTACTAAAATTATTCATTTTCTTTAATTTTTACTCAAAGAGATTTCCGCAACGCTTTATTTTGTATCTGTCTGACAGCTGATATTGTTTTATTACATTCAATGGCTACTATGATTTTTCCAATGTTATTAGGTTACCAGATTTACACAGAAATGTGCTATTTTAGTTTCCAAAGCCCACTAATCTATTATCTATTAGCCGCATGTTTCTAAAAGCTTGGTTGCATTGTATTTTGGCTGAAATCTCAAATATTTCTGAGCGGATTTTCAAAATTTTGGTATCATTAGATTCGTACGAAAATGAGGTATTTAAAAATGTTGGTGAACGATTAAATTCCCATTTAAAAAAACCGAGTTAGTGGGTAAAAATCACATTTAAAAATTTTAAACGCCTCTAGAGAATTAAGTAATGCAATCACATTGCTCTTTTTATTTTTATAGTAACGTAGCACACAAACTAAAATATATTTTGGGCACCACAGCACTCTGGATTCAGAAATAGATTTTTTAACAAAATTTTTAATGTTTATCAAAAAGTGACCAAAATTGATGTATTGTATTCAAAATTTCCTCTAGATTCCAAAAATGTAAAAATATATAGGGTATTCCATTTAAAAATCGAAAGTTGTGGGCATTTCCGGTCAAACCGGATGTGCACCAAACTTGATTTTTTATTGAAAAGATGGCATTTTAGTCGTGTAATAAGGCCTCCAAATTTCAATTTTCTCTTCCAAATATTTTAGGAAATATCGGGGCGAGCGCAATTCGTGACTCACCCGGTATATTTAATTTAATGTGTAAATACCTTAATACATTAAATTAGTCTTAAAAATACTTTACAGGAGGAATCATAAAAACTAATTCGCTGCTCAAGAATCCCGAGGTTTTAACGTTTTTACAGCTTCATTCACTACACCATAGGCAGATTTCCTAAAAATTTCTATGAAAGAAAATTTTCATTATGATCTCCGCGAACTTTACTTCGAGGATTTTATCTTTCATCTCAAAAAATTATATTTCATTAATCTGCATAAATAATCATGTAAATTCCTAATTGTCGATATCAGCATTCTCTACACGAAAACAAGTTAAGTATAAATATAAACCACCAATGAAAGAATAAATGTTAAAGTCTGACATCTTCAATTGTAGTCAGAAATCGGAGACGGTTCGGTTGGCTGCTTTGATTAAACACTGTTGTTTTACCAGAAAACAATTGTCTATTATTTCGTTGTCATGGTACATTCACAAGAGAACACTGAGCTCAACAGTATCTTATCTACTGTCTCATTGTAATATATAAGATAGAGGCGACCCACGACTTAATTCGATATATCGCACATAGGTTCAAAGTTAATAAAAGTTTATGAATGTCCTTAGTTTGTGGTTATACCAGAAATATTTAAAATAATAATAATAATAGCAACGCAGGACCAAGCGTTAAATAAGTACCTGATACCACCAGGTGATGATCTTGAAACAACCAGGGACTCAGTTCTCGAACTCATTGGTAAGTGTTCCTATGACAAATACTTTTCCACTAGTAATTTCCCATGAAAATAACAATTTAGTATTCTCGAGCACTTTAGAAGTGTAATTCCCATTGGAAATTAATTAAACGTGTTTACTAATATATTACAATTTTCTGTCAATGTTATCAAACGTCTGGTCGTACATGTTCCTAAGCAATGGAAAACCATTCAATTTTAAAGTTAGTAGTTTGTTTAAACGTGACGAAAATATATATATTACCCTAGGTTATTACATATAATTGATAATTTATCATGTATTAATGATAAAATTGTCTATAACCTCTAGTTTCTCTATATAATTTGGTTATCCTGATGTAGGATAAATATGATCCATTTAACTAAGATCGAAACGAAAATTATTATTTAATAACGAAAATGAGGAAATTAATTTCCACATTAATTGTCAAGAATTACTAACTTCGTCTCAAGGATTACAGTCCTGGGAAGCCAGGAACGTAAAAACTGTAACATGTTGATAACATTACTACAATATCTTACCTAAACCGAATGGGGGGGCATAAAACTCTCCGAATTGAATGACAATATGGGAGTGGCGCAAATACTGCGAGAACCAAAAAATCATGATTTTTGCATCATTCCTAAGCATAAGCTAACGTACTAGCAGAAGGGAACCTCGTTAAATCATAGAAATTGACCATTCCCTTACACCGCAGTTTTTAATAAACAAATAGTTGATAACCCTCAGATGGACTTATTCGCATCATATCAAAAAAAAAATGCGAAATATCCATTTCTTGGCACTCCATTTTGGAGTGCACTGTAGTGAATTGTTTTACACTATCAAGAATTGGAAAGAAAACAGAAATTGAAAAAGCAACAAAAATTAAAAATGCTGAGGGAAGCCCGTAGCAATTCCTATTTGCAGATGTTATATCTTTTCATGTAAATATAACCTCACCCTGGATGCCGCAGTATTATCAGCGCTAGTTTGAGAGGAAGTTCCAAAAGAAACCGTTATATTGCAATTAATAATAAGTTCTCCTTTAACTAACAGTACGTCAAAACAATACAACATTGTATTTCTAAATCAAGAATTATATAAATTATAATGCGTTCAATCAACATAAATCGGACATAAATACTCTCTTACAAAATACAGATTAACCTACAGTGGCAAGATTTATGAAAGAGAGTTATCATCATATCCAACTAGTAACAAATAAGTCCCAAATTTTGGAAACACTGACACTCGTTTTGTTAGTGTTTACTTTGAAAAAAAAAGAAAATGGAGAAATGGAGAAATATCAGTTAGTTTGAGTTTGTGGATAGAATTTAAATAAGAATTACAGACGATATGAAATCGTTAGCCTGTAAAAGCGGCTTCCTATTTGCATGACTAACCCAATATATGCGTAGCATCAATGTTAAAACATTACATAAATATTGCAAATGATATTAGAATCAAATCACTATAAAGAAACCGCAACACAGCAAAAAATAGTGAAAACTCTGAATGCAGCGACTAGAAAAATATTAATTATTTTTCGGTTTAAAAAATTTACGAATAAAAAACATATTTACTTAATTAATGATATTAAGTATACATATTCCATTATGTAACTATTTTTGAAATTTCAACAATCTCCGTCTGGATTTATCGAGGTTTTATTAAAATTGGTTTACTACAAGTTTAAAAGTGAATTATTTTTTGTATGCTTATACTTGTAGTGAAACATATGTTTCATAACTTTACTACAAATTACAAACAATTCAACATTGTGTTATATACATTAAGATCTATAGTGTTTTTCGTACTAATACCATATTTCAAAATAGGTGACATATTTTTACTTCTTTACTAGAAATTATCATTTCAATAAATATTCTCGTTTTAAATGATACACGAGTTTAATTTAAAGGAAATGTGAGTACTTTACAGACGTCTCAAATCGCGTCAAAAATCTTTCAACATCTACAATGTGATCTCGAGGATGGGGGCCATCGAAGTATAATTAGAGGTTAAACGACTTACCTCAAGGAAGTTGAATCCTCAATTATACGAGATGGCCCCCATCCGAAGAGATCACACCCACCCTCCACAAAAACCCAAAAATAAATCCGCGATTTGAAAAAACATAATTAACACAGATTCTCTATATAATTTGGTTATCCTGATGTAGGATAAATATGACCCATTTAACTAAGATCGAAATTATTGTGTTGTTTGCAAAAATCTATAAACGCACAGTGGATAATGCCAACAAGTATTGCTATATTTCTTATATCAATTATATATTCTTCAAAAGGAGGAAATAAAGGAATGTATTGTGTAAAATATGGAAAAACAAAAAGTGGCATTTACCGGAGAATCAAAAAGATATACCTACACATTGATAAATATATTGGGAGAAATATACACTTCACAAAATTGTGTAGTCAATCTAAAAATTTCACAAATTTATTTATATTGTTTAAGATTTGGTAAGAGTACTTTCTTACGGCAGAACAATTGACAGATCAATTCCTTAACATGATCTGTCGAAATATTTCTACCCTTTCCAAATATTTTAAAGCTGCAATTCTGGTTGATTATTTCATTTTTTTTTAAATAACTACTACTGTGATAAGTAATGACACAAATAATAAATGATAGTTTACAGCTCGAAGGTTAAGTTTTTATATTCCCATGAGAAATCCGAATTCTGTTGGACCAAGTGAAGTAATTTCACTGATTTTAAACTGAAAGTAGCTCGGAAAGTAGTCTCACAGGAACAGTCATGAGTACAATTTGCATATTCCAGTGGGAAAAAGTATCAATTTCATATAGGAATAATTTCGAGAATTGAGCCTCTGCTGATAGCAAGTGAAGGATGTGCGGTCTGGCAGAGGAGCATGTCAGTCACTTGGTGACTTCAAACACTCAAAGTACGCCCGAATTATTAAACTGGTACCTTACGTGAAATATGCCGGCATGTAATACCATCCGTAATTGGTGACAAATAGCTTCGCCGTCTCTTTTGCATAGCTACAGATGGTCAGATTTAGAAATGTTTGGCCACAATTTTGAAACTCACGGAAACGCCCTAATATCAGCTGGCAATTGCAGAATAAATAATTTAAAAATCCATCGATAAATGTGGGTTTCAGGGTGTAGAAATTGAAATAATTGTATGAAATTGTGAAATTTAGGATTCGAACAGAATATTACCTCCAAATTGAAGGAAAAAACTGTAAAACACTTTCACTGATAAATAAGGCTTGATTTCAGGTTGTGCAAATTGGAACTCATTGATAGAATGTGGAAACTTAGGATACTAATAAAATTTCAACACAAAAAAAATTAACAGTGTATTATTTCCATTTCTATATTTATAAAAGGATCCAATGAAACCAAAAAAGTATACGCAACAAATTCTCTTTGGTCACAATTCATTATGGAATTTTCAAATTTTTTCTATAAAATCTAGAATAAATTAAGTCGCTTGGGTTTATTAGATGGGCGCAAGGATCTGAAAGAAACGCATAATGTTTGCCAATTTCATCTGCTTACTTTCCTAATATAGGATGGTATATATTAGAGATGTTGTGCATTGAGAGTAAATTTCACTTTGAAGTGGTGACTAGTGAACAAATTGAATGAATTCAGTGACTGCAATATCAATAATAATTGTTATTACAGTTGAAATTTAATATTTTTCGCCTGTATCAACGTATTCAAAATGCCTTAACTCAAACAATGGCAGCTATAGGCAGTTGCAATTCACAGGAC
Organism: Stenurella melanura; assembly: GCA_963583905.1. NCBI lineage: Eukaryota > Metazoa > Arthropoda > Insecta > Coleoptera > Cerambycidae > Stenurella > Stenurella melanura. Next base: position 5,987,699 of record OY757309.1, read on the forward strand.
ATGTAATGGACACTGCATTCAATATGATAAAGAAACTACAATGCGGAAGCTTATGGAATTAAAGCGTAACAGAAACGTAAAGTTTAATTTTCATCAAAATTTAGTGCAAAAACTGCTTACTCGATAAAAGGCTATAACTTAGGTACCAAATGGCAAACAAAATCAACTAACTGCTTACAATAAAGCCCTTACCTTGTCCTTTATCAGACATTGCCGATTCGTTCAATTGAAGACAAAGAAACAAAAAATTCACTGCACAAATTTAACACATAACGCATGTTTCTTTCTCGATCCAAAAGCAAACGAATCAGGTATTGGGCAGTGGTTCTTAATCTTCAGATCTTCCATTCTAGAAATCCGTGACTAACACAACATAAAAATAATTAGCATTTAGGATAATAGATCTCATGAAGTAAAGGTAATTAATCCTAATAAAACCAAAATGTGGCGCGCATTAGTTTTTCTAGTCAAAGTGGAAGACACAGCTCTTTTTAAGTCGTCCGAGTAAATTGCAAATATTATTATGCATCCATTTATATTTATTGTTAAACTATAACATATCCAATTTGAGATAAAATACACAGGATGTGGTGACACGTATTTAGTATAGAAAATAAATAACATTTTTGTTAGTAGAGTTGCTTTGCTGATGTGAGTGCTTCGTGATAAGTATTAGGTTAGTCATATGTCCATTATTAAGTAAGTAAGTAATTCTTTATTAGCAACTTTCTGCTACAGCCATAAGTACATAGGTGGATATATAAAAAATGAATGAATAGACCAACAATAAATAAATCAACACTAGGGATACATTATAATGTAAACAATTGCTATTAAAACTTAATCAAAATTTAATCACATATTCACATGCAGATTTTATGAAATGTTCAATATTATACAATTAAATAAGTTTAATTGTCTCATAGTTTTAGGAACACTGTTAAATAAAATAATACAATTATAGTGTGGTGAATTTTGAAATGTCGCTGTTTTATGCACTGGGATCACCAACAGATCTTTATGTCTTGTATTATACAAATGATTATTTGCAGAGGTGGAGAATGTACACAAGTTAATTTTTGCAAATACCAGACATTTGATAGAAGATAAGTCTTCATTTAAAAAAGAAATAAAAAAACTTTTAATAACAAATGCAGTTTTTAGTGTTGATGAATTCCTAAATAGATACAAATTTTCTTATTTTTTTATATTTCCCCGTCCATTTTTCAATATTTTTACATTAAATGAGTTTTTATACAAGGTTTGTTTTTTGTATACCTATTATACAGATACATATGCATTCTTTTATCATTGTACATTTTTTTGTATTTATGTGTGTTATAAGTTTGTGTTTTTATGCGCCTTATTTTAACTTTATTATTATAACGAAACATAAATTAATTATGTTTTTAATTTATATGAATTAGCTTTAGTTTAGCTGTTTTATTGACGTGCCAAATGTACATATAGTCATTTTAGCATGAAAAATCTGAAAACCTCTAAAATAAAAGGTGCAGGGTCAATTGACTTCATTTTGTTGCAAAGAGTTCAGAAAGGCATTTAGAAAAAACAGTACCTTTTATTTTTTGGCGGAAATGTTTGGTTTCATTTTTTTTCCAATAATTGGGTAATTCTAACGGCCAATTTAATTACATTAATTGAAAAATTTGCTATCATACACAATATGCCATAAAATTAGACGAAAATGGTTACTTGGGGGTTTTTGGGATCGCTCATCACGAATCTGAAGTCCATTTGGGAAATTCAAAATGGCGGACTGGAAATGGGGCCATTTATCAGAAAAAATGAGAATGAATATCTTTACCTTGAAAATTTGTACTCGGCGGGTTTTCGAGGCCGTTGATTCGTAATTCGAGGTCTAATCTGGTAAATTCAAAATGAAGGACCGGTAGTAGAGTCAATTTCTTAGGAAGAACTCGTATTTTTTTCGTTCTCGGGCTGAAAATGGAAACTCGGGGGGTTTTCGTAGTCGCTGATAACAAATCCGATATCCAATTAGTGAAAACTCAAAATGGTGGACCCGAAGTAGAGCCAGATCCTCAGAAATACCTCGTATTTTTTCTTCTTTGGCTGAAAGTATGAAAAATGCGAGTTTTTCCTGAAAAATTTGCTACTTTCGGTCAGCCATTTTGAATTTTCCCTAATTGGACATCAGATTCGTTATCAGCGATAACGAAAACTCCCTAGTTCCCACTTTCAGCTCAGAAAAGAAAAGAACACGAGCTTTTCCGGAGAAATTGATTGTTCTTCTGGTCCGCCATTTCGTAAATTGGATCTCTGATCTCCAAAACCCCCGAATACTCATTTTCAGCCCAAAAACAAGAAAGGACGAGTTTTTCCTGAGAAATTGACTCTACTTCCGGTCTGCCATTTTGAATTTATCAAATTAGACCTCGAATTAGTAATCGGCGACCTCGAAAATCCCGGAGTACAGACTTTCAAGGCCAAGATATCCATTCTCATTTTTTTCTCGAAAATAGTCCGATTTTCGGTCTGCCATTTTGAATTTCCCAAATTGGATCCAGATTCATGAACAGCGACCCCAAGAACCCTCAAGTAACTATTTTCGGCTAATTTTATGGCATATTGAGTATGATAACAAATTTTTCAATTAACTTAATTAAATTGGTCATTAAAATTGGCCAATTATTGGACAAAAAATGAAACCCAACATTTCCGCCAAAAAATAAAATACTGTATTTTCTAAATGTCTTTCTGAACTCTTTGCAAGAAAAATGGAGTCAATTGACCCTGTACCTTAAATTCTAGAAGTAAAATGCTAAAATGACGCGACTAATAATATTTGTATCAAAAATTGGTAAAATAAATTCTATTCTATTCTATTCTATGATATTGTGTAAATATAAGACAAAAACTGAAAACAAAACGTCTAGTACAGGCAAATTAATAAAAGGATCATCTCTGGGATTTAAGTAGGTAATAACCTGGAGAATGAGATGATGCATTCTTTGCACTTTCAAGTTCCGGGAAAATTCAAAAAAATTTGGAAAAACTTTTTGATTTTCGATTTTTTTTTTCTAGCGGCTAAAATAATAAAAATAGAGAAAAAAGTTTCCAACAAAAGTTGTAGCTCGTCTCTTTCTCTACAAAAGGGGTCTTTACAAATTTTTGTCTCACTTAAGCCTTAGAGCTTAGAAAATAAATCGAGTTTCCCACTTATAGTTTTAAGCCGCTTCGAAATGTGCGAAAAATGAGAATTCTCCGGGAGTTTCGTACGACCGGGGTCATCGATCGATAATTCTTACTATTCAGAGCCCTTAAAAAAATTAAAATAACATAAAATGTAGAGAAAAGTTACAGCTTTAATGTGGAAATAATGACAAAATAAAAAAAATTATCTAGAGAAAAAGTGTCAGAAGATGGTTTAGTAAATTTTGTACAGTTGATCCACAGATTTATTCATATCTTTGCCGAGAGTCGTTAGAATGATAATTCATTTTGATTATAAATTCTTATATAATGATATATTAATCCAATTAACATTTTATTGCAATTACTTTTCTTGAAAAAATATACCATGCGATCAAAGTAGAGGGTATATTTCTCATCGATCAATCACCTCCAAATTTTGGAATTTAATTCGCTATATCTTAATTAATAATAATAGCACAGTCTTCATTTTTGGATTATAGTACAATAAAACATATTCTTTCGAATGACTTTAGAGTATTTTAAATGCATGCAGTACTTTTTGAGTTTGTCTGCACGTTCTGAAAATGCACAATTATACAGTAAAACATATACAACTTATTTGTTTCTTGACATTCTTCAATTTTCACGAAATATATATTAAAGTGCATGGAATCGAATCCATGCAGTGAAAAAGCACCCATTATTACAGGAGAAATAGGCAGGATGCATAAAACTCAAAGATATGAATAAATCAATTGAAAAAAGTTTACTAAGCCATCTTCTAACACTATTTTCTCTATGATAAAAATTTGTATCAGTTTTGGGATTAGTTTCACATTTAAAGCTAAGACTTTTCTCTACATTTTCATTTTTTTTAGCGGCTCTAGTAAGAATTATCGATCGATGTGTACCATCGTACGAAACTCCCGGAGAATTCTCATTTTCCGCGCATTTCGGAGCGGCTCAAAACTATAAGTGGAAAATTGGATTTATCTCCTAAACGACTTAAGTAAGACAAAAATTTGTAAAGATCTTTTTCTTGGAGAAAGAGACGAGCTACAAATTTTGTTGAAAACTTTTTTCTGTATTTTCATTATTTTAGCCGCTAAAGCAAAAAAAACAAAAATCAAAAAAAAGTTTTTTCAATTTTTTTTTCAATTTTCCCGGAACTTCGAAGTGCAAAGAATGCATCATTCCAATCTACAGGTTGTTACCTACTTAAATCCCGAAGATGATCCTTTTATTAATGTTTGCGAGGTTTTTACAAAATTTTCTCTTCATTGCCTGTACTAATGTCTATGTGGTTATCCTCAGAAGCATCAAATCCTCCATACTAATCAACGAATGACTGAATTTAATGTTTATAGTTAGATTCTTGCCCGTATATCTTTAAATGCTGCAGTGTACTCCATGTAAAAATGCGTCCTCTTAAAGCCAAAGCAAAGGTTTATTGTAATTTCTTCAGAAAAGAATTTTGCCTCATTTAAAATAACCACGTGTAATTTATTTGTATGCAGGATGAAAAGGATCACTTTCCTCATTAGTGGATTCTTTGGGGTGGTATTTTCCACATCCGCTGAAAACTGTCCAGATCCGGCCTTGCTACAACTGAATTCCACCAATACCGAGGCAATAATCAGCGCACGAATGATAGATGGAACTGACTTATACATCTGCTCCATTACAAAAACCATTTTAACGTACGAATGCGAAGATTCTAAATTGGGAGAGGTCCTGGACACAAATGAAACTGCAATTGACATTAGAGGAACATATTTTCGTAGGGACACAATTTATTTCTCAATTGCCCCCGACGACAAAACCACGTACACAATAAACTTGAACGAGACATACAGAAGCTACCTAACTACTCAAACAGGAGCAAATGTACTTACTAGCAACGGAACCTGTGTTGGAATTTTAGATATTCCAACAAACCAAACTGTGACAGAAATTATAAACGTGACGATACATTTGAAAGTTATATATCTTGAAAAAGATATTTATTTACTACCAACAGAACTTTTACAACAAACAATTTTGCTGGACTGCTCCTACACTAGTGGATATTGTTATCATGAATTGACCAACGAGCATACTTTTTGGAAAGTTGCAACCGAGGCAACGCTACTCAAAGACGTATCCTACGGCTATGCAATCGGTGATGCCCTTGTATACACAATGACGAATGCTCCTCTGTTAAAGTATCTGTTCCTTAAACAAGGACACTCCTATGTAGCTGTAGAGCTAGTCAAAGAGTCGAGCTTTTTCCCTAATTCCAGTGTTACGCATTGGCTAACGGATCATCAAATAAACGTTAGCTTCAATCCTGAATTTACAACAATGCTTTCAACTCACTTCCGGGCCAAGTATTTTAAGTTAGAACTTAGCGGGTCCAAGGAAGAAGCTTTCAATCGCATAAAATTACGTTGTGCCATGAAGCAGTTAGAGCAGAGACTCAAGGCATATCCCGATGCGTTATTGGAAATCGATTACTATTTCCTCATATTCGTCACTTTCATGGCTTGGAGTTTCATTTACGCAATGTTCAGCGTAATGGTGAATTACTTCACTTTAAGGAAATTGGGAAATAGAGATACGAAAATGCTGATTTGCGCCGTGAGTCATGCTACAACCATCCGTTACATTTACAAACGCCAACATGAAGTGAACGATTACCTAAACGTTCAAATGGCTACGTTCAATACGAAGACAGTGGTCCGATTTGAACAGTTGGAACATATAGTTGATCAGCTTAGACATAAAGTACAAATTTTGGAAACGGTCAATCTAGGAACGACTTCTTATACTTATGACTACGCCAGAGCTACATAAATAATACTTTTCAAGCAAGGAAATGATCCGATGCGAAGCTAAGCGAACCTGTGTTGTAAAATTTTTAACAAAAATGTAAAATTTAGGAACTTTAATAAAATGCGTAAGAACTTGAGAAAATAAATTCGTATATTATATTACGTATAAAATGCCACTCATTTATTTATTTATTTATTTATTTACTTATTTATTTATTTATTGGATACACTGTTCAACAGGTAAGATACCCAATTATAGAACAGGAATAAAGGCATACACAGCATTAATTACGAGATATACAACATAGAAAGAAAGAAAAATGAAGAAAAAATTTACTTAAATGTGCGAACTATGAATAACTAATGATACGAAGAGAGAGAGACAAAAATAACATGGAAAATGTTTAAATATAAAAACTATATATACATATATACACATATGTGATTCAAAGTAAATTAAGAAAAACAAAGACAATCACTGGTTATTTAATTTAGAACATTTTGTTTTATGTCACTAAGGCTGCAATTAAAAATATCGAAGTCGCTACATAATTTGTTAGAAGTACTGCAAATCGTATATAACGGTGAATTATTAAGTACGTTGGTACGCGGCGTAGGTAAATAGAAATTTTGGTGATTACGAGAGGTTAATCTGGGAACGTGAAAATTAAGCTTGCTAATTATTTCGGGTGCGTCAAAATCATTGTGTAGTAATTTAAACAAAAATACTTGAGAAAAGTACGTACGCCTATCCTCAAGAGTAGTCATAGAATATCTTTCAAACAAGTTACTTTGCGGAAAACCAATCACTGGATAGGTACCGTCGGATTTGAACCACAGTATTTTAAGAAATCCACGTTGAACTGCCTCCAAGTTATTCTTGTGAACATCATAACTGGAACTCTAAATTAGTGATGCGTACTCAAGTTTCGATCTGACGAAGGATTGATAAAGAATTTTCAGAGTATCAGTATTAGTGAACTCTCGACTAGCACGAACGATGAATCCAAGGGCTTTGGAGGCTTCAGACACAATGGTATCGATATGATCAGTGAAGGATAATTTACCATCAAAAGTTACGCCGAGGTCGCGAAATGTTATAATTCTTTGAAGTATGACATTATCTAACCTGTAATCAAAAACAAAAGGTGATGTTTTTAAAGAAAAGGGCATTACGTTACATTTACTAAGATTCATGAATAATTTATTTACTATAGACCAGGTGTTTATTTTGTCAAGGCAAGTTTGAAGTTGAAAACAGTCATCGATTTCATCAATTACTGTGAAAATTTTTAGATCGTCGGCATATAAAAGGTGAGGCAAATTAACTTCGTTCACTATGTCGTTAATAAATGTTAAGAAACAGGGAACTCCAGATGTGGCAGCAAATTCGATCGACTTGAACCCATTTAATGCAACGTACCGACTCCTATTCATTAAACAAGATTTAAACAAAAGGAGCAAAGAATATGAGAAGCCGATTTTTTCTAATTTATTAAGTAACAACTGGTGATCAAGTCTATCAAGCGCTTTGGAGAAATCGGTGTATATGACATCTGTCTGCCCACGTTCATCTAAGGATTCAGAAATATATTGAGTTACACAGAATAAATTTGTTGTTGTTGAACGCCCTTTCATAAATCCATGTTGATTAATAGAGATTTTGGTGTTAATTGAATGATATATATCATGAAGTAATATTTCTAAGACTTTACAGAAGTTACAAATTACAGAGATTGGTCTAAAGTTCTCAATATCTAGTTTGTTTCCCTTTTTGAAGATGGGACATACTTTGGAATATTTCCATAGGTCAGGAAATAGGCGGTTTTTTAAGATTAAGTTAAAAATTAGAGTTAGAGGATATGCAAAGATGATAGTGCAATCCTTTAATAAAAAGCTGGAATGGAATCAGGACCGGTCGTCATTTTGGGTTTAATTCGTTTTAGAGCCTGAATAAACTCATCTTCACTGAAAGAGTTTATGCTAACAATAGGGTTATTGTTAGGTATATCGGTCTCAATGTGATGTTCCTCGATATCTAATGAGGACTCATTATAAGATTGACCGAAATAATTAGCAAATGCATTTAGTATATCAGAGGGATTGTTTAGCGAAGATCCCTCAAAGAGCATCTCTTCAGATACACTGGCAGACCCTTTCCTTCTTTTGATGAAAGCCCAAAATTTATTGGGATCATTTGGGATCATAGCGGAGTAGGTAATAACTAAGTGGAGTAGGTAATAACTAAAAGCTAAATTCGGATTATTTCAAATTTCTTGCATCGATAGTTAGAAGGTAGAAATTAGAGAGGGGAGGGATGCGAGGTAAACCTTCAGGCAAAAATGACATGCAAAGTTTGTATGTAATGTTCTCATGAAGTAAGAAAATTAATAATTACATGTTTAAACACAAATGACATAAAGCCACATAGACACACTCACTATGATAAAATCTAAGCTGAAAATGTACATGCTTACGGCAATCCAACAAAAAGTAACAACACGTTAATAAGTCGGGAATCAAAACTTGCTCTGTTCATTATTCGTAGTAACGCGTATTAAGACTTTAAGAAAATAACCTTAAATTTGAAACTTTTCAAATAAAGCTTAAATAGGTAAATAAATATATTATTAATAAACTTTTAATCAATAGTTAATTAGTGAATGTAGAATGATGATAGTGGAGTAGATCTGGCATTTGAAAAACAAGTGCCTTTTTTCAAAAAAAAAAAAATTCCCATCTTATAAAGGACGACTTCCTCCACGTCCCTGACACTTTAACATCCTAGATCTAGGTGGGGAGGGGGGTAGGAGGGGGGGCTGTTAAACATATGGAAAATCGGTTTTTCTCAATTTTCGCGCGATCGGGGAGAGGGACAAAAAAATGTTTCGGATAAAAAAGAAAGGCCTCCCCGAGGCGCGTAACAGATTTTTGGTTTTTCAAGATCGGCCAATTAGGGCCGGAGATATGGCCGTTTCAAAGTAGGAAAAGGAATCGGACAGGAGGTATGAGGGGTGTTTAAGAGATATGGAATGGGGTTAGGATAATTTTTCTTTCTGTTGTGGGTGGTTATAGGAAGAGGTCGAGGCCGCGGGGGGAGCTCTCTAGGGCAATTAGGGAAGGAGAGGGAGGGGGAACATGCAAAAAGGGAAAACGGCCATATCTCCGGTTTTAATAAAGCGATTTTAAAAAATCAAAATTGGATTTTTTCCTTTTTTGATCTGTAATGTTGGATTAGGTAGGAAATAATTTTCGCCGAAAATGTAAAAATGGGGACAAAAGAAAAAATGTATTTTTTTTTTTTTCAAAACGATATTTTTTATTAGGGGAAAATGTCAGACTTACCTTTCTGACCTTCGATTTCCTTTTGTGTGTGTGTAAGTGAGAGCGGCGAGAGAGTAGAGAGGGTAGAGGCCATGCCTACTCTCCCGCCGCTGCAGCTGCTGATTCAAAGGAAATAAATTTATAAGTGTAACTCGCGCGCGTAAGTTATTGTCCTATCGAATTTACTTTTTTTAATAAAAAGGGAAATTTGTTCCCTGGCAGAAGGGCGTAGGACTTTCCTTTACCCTTCTGTAGGGTTTAAACTTCAAGTTGTTGCACTGTCTGTCGTAATACAGGAATTCTAAAAAATCTTTTTTCATTTTAAAGGGGATGAGAATCCCCGTCTCTTAGGAGCAGTTTATCCCCGCCACTCACCCACTTCATAAAAAAAATCGTTTAAAAAAAAAAATTTCTTTCGCCCCCCATTTTTACATTTTCGGCGAAAATTATTTCCTACCTATCCAACATTATAGCTGGTCAAAAAAGGAAGAAATCCCATTTTGATTTTTTAAAATCGCCCTATTAGAACCGGCCATTCCCTTTTTGCACGTTCCGCCCTCCCTCTTCTTCCCTAATTGCTCTAGAGAGCTCCCCCCGCGGTCTCGACCTCTTCCTATAACCATCCACAACAGAAAAAAAGTTACCATCCTAACCCCATCTCTTATCTCTTAAACACCCCTCATACCTCCGGTCCGATCCCTTTTCCTACTCTGAAACCCAATCTCTTCAATCGGGCATATCTCCGGCCCTAATTAGCCGATTTTAAAAAACCAAAAACCAATTTACGCGCTTCAGGGAGACCTTTCTTTTTGATCTCAAACATTTTTTTGTCCGTCTCCCCGGTCGCGCGTAAACTGAGAAAAACCGATTTTCCATATGTTTAACAACACCCCCTCCCCCCACACCACCTAGATCTCGAATGTGAAAGTGTCAGGGAAGTGGGGAAGTCGTCCTCTATAAGATGGGAAAAAAAATTGTTTGAAATAAGGCACTTGTTTTTCACCCCCTTTTTTCTGCCAGATCTACTCTACTATGATGATGATTGCCCGAAACGTGTGCGAAAGCTCTTTGCAGTAGATTTCTGGACGACTCAATCCAATATAGTACAATTACCTATGGCTTTAACGTTTTATTTTGTTTTCTCGGTTGTCAGTCACTATGTTACATTTAAATTATGATAAATTCATAGGATTTTTAAGTTTCTGCAGGCGCATTTGTTAAATATTTACACCTACTTATACATTATATAATTGAAACAAAATATTAGGTCAGTAAGCATAAAGATGTCAATTATCTGGAAACAAAAGCTTCATGTTAATGACATGTTTTATGAATTTAATGAATTTATTAATGGAATATTCTCCCCAAATACCATTTAAATTTTAACTATAAATTTTTCCAAGCTAAGTTGCTAAAGAATAATGTAATTCGTGTAAATTGCTAGTTTAATGGCTAAGGACTTTATGGTCTTCTCAAACATAATGAAACCAAACCTAACTTTCTGTTTCAGACCGGTAACTTGTTGTGAAGTAAGTGAAGCTATTGATATGATAAAGCCTAAAGACAGCAAAGATTGTTTTGATATGAATGCCAAAATCGTTAAATTTGTAAAAAATGTTCTAATTGACCCACCAACTAGACTTTTCAACCTATGTATATATAATGGAATATATCCCAGTTCGTTTAAAATCATTAAAGTTATTCCCATATTTAAAAAAGGATTTGCCGACAATCCAAATAATTACACAGGCCCACAAAAAAAAGTCCTGATACAGAAAGGTGAGGTACCTTCTGGTGCGTTTTCCGGTGTGCTAAAAACGAATCTCAAGTCAGAACTGACCCATCACCGTTAGATTTTTACACCCTAGCACCCCCCCCCAAATGGTCAAATTTTCACATCATATAAAAATTTAAAATAAATATCTCGTTCTATGTTTTTCGGTGTGCTGCAGTACTATCAAAGCCTGTAGTTGCAGCATCTGTGAGATACTGGTAGTACGTTTTCTAAAAACTTATAGAAAAGGATGTCTACATTGTTCTGGATTGCCGCACGCGACGGTTCAAGACGGAAAAGTCTTTAAATGAATGAAGGTTAAAAAATCCGAAATGATACAAAGTGAACAATAGAGTGTAAATATCAAGGCAATAAACATTGTTAAAAGTTATTTTAGTCGGTAAAAGTGTATTTTAGTTAATGTTAATAAAGGTATTGTGAAGCTTTCAGTGAGTTATTCAATAAAATGTGCTAGTGTTATAATTTCTGAAACCCACGGATTCTTAAGCGAGGTTTCCTAAGGGTGGAAACACGTGACACTATTTATATGCTCCTGAAGTAGTAATCCATACTCCTAGTACACCACGTATAGTTGCAACCACCGCGCACCGTCACATTTAACAGATCTCACATTTTATTGTGAACATAAACTACAATTACTTAAACTATCTTCGAGGTTATTTGCCGTCTGCGTCTGTTTGATACGGTAATTTATTCAACAGCCATCAAAATTCATTATCTAGTCGATTGAAATTATGTGTCATTTGCATAGACAAGAACAAATTAAAAAATATAAAAAACAATTTGAGTTGACACTGCCCCCGTGACCTACCGTAGTTCTACGCTTGACCCCTGACATAGTGTTCTTAACATCCATAAAATATGCGCATAACTGATGAGTGGTGGTCCACCTTATGCGCAATAATTATCATATCAATTAGCATAATTATGCAAAACTGCGAGTGAGGTTGGACGATAGACGTCTGTGCTAATTCCCGAATCATAAGATAAATTGGTCTATCGATAGACGCATTTGTAATCGATTTTTTTGTGTAGATTTCAATTTTTTAAACAAATTTTAACCGGTATCTATCCGCATAGGTCGTGTTAGTATACAGGATGTTTCATGAGGAACTGTACAGTGTGCCCCAAATTGCTTGCTTTTGGCTGGTTTTCCTATTTTCAGACCAGGTAGAGAAAAACTGACGTATGAGTCTAGAGCTCGATTTTTGTGAAACGCCGATTGGTGAAAACCGCATTTCGATATCTCTAACCGTTTCCGAGATATCGGCAAAAATTGACATTTGGCAGATTCCGAAAAACTGTCATAACTTTTTTATTCGTGAATATTTTTTCAAACGGTAAAAACTTTCTAGAGGCACTTTTTGACGTAGAATAAGATGCATTTGTCAAAAAATATATCGCTTTTCAATTGTTCGATATCAAAGCTAACTTTGTTATTTCAAATGGAAACCATAGTTGGCTTTGACTTTAGAAAATAGGAAAAAAAAAAACTTTTCCAAAAACATATATGTCAAGATATGTATAGTCATCCTTGCTGCCAATATAACACATTTCTCTTTAAAAATTACATTTTTTTTACATTTAACATTTTAACCCAGTTGGCCACACAAAAACAGTTGCTTTACATATCTAAAAGTTAGTTTGGCAGTAAATAAAATAAGTGTTAAAGTTGACATCTGTTATAATCTCTCTGCATTATTCCAAAATGTATGAAAACTTTGAAAAATGCCACATGTTTATATGCTATATTGAATCAGGCAGAAATTCTGAAGATGCATTAAATCTATATTTCGAACGTTACCCTGAACGCCAGCTGCCAAGCGAACAAATATTTCCTAGATTGGAAAATGCTTTGATGAATTATGGATCATTTGTCAAGCCCAGACTTAAACAGTATGCTATTGAAGGTAGAGACGAGGTGGAGGCAGAAGTAATTGGAGCGGTTTTAGAAAATCCTGAAATTTCTACCAGAGAAATAACTGTAACTAAGGGTGTGAGCAAAAGCCGTAGCCAAAGAATTCTCAAGAAATATAAATATAAACCTTACAAAATCAGGCTCACTCATCAAATATTCCCTAGCGATCAAGAACGCAGGATTAATTTCTGCAACTGGTTCATCAGAAAATGCAATGAAAATGAAAATTTTCAACGAAGTGTCATTTGGACCGACGAAGCAAGAGTAACCAGCAACGGAATATTTAATCGACATAATCGGCATCGTTGGTCGGATCATAATGAGCATGTTTTCCAACCTAGAAATATGCAAGGACGATTTGGTTTCAATATTTGGATTGGAATAGTGGGGCAACGAATGATTGGATCTTTTATTTATGACGAAAACCTTAACGCCCAACGGTACGTTAATATTTTGGAAAACATTGTTGAACCATATTTAGAGGACTTGCCCCTTGCCGATTTGGTACGAAAGTTTTATCAACAAGATGGCGCACCAGCCCATAACGCGGCGGTTACAAGGAACAAACTAAATCAAATGTTCTAGGATCGGTGGATGGGAACAAGGGGGCCCATACCATGGCCTACAATATCTCCGGACCTAAGTCCTTTGGACTTTTTTATTTGGGGTTTCGTCAAAGACCAGATATTTAAAACCATACCAGAAACGCGTCAAGATTTAGAGCAACGAGTGAGAAATACAATCGCTGGGATAACACCTTTACAACTCTTAAATGCCGAGAAATTAGTAAAGAAGAGATGTCAATTGTGCATCAACCAAAATGGTAGACAATTTGAACACTATTTGTGATACTTCAATCGTTAAAGATTTGTTACCTACTTAATGAAATATGTTTAATTAATAAAATTAATTTAATAGAAAAACTATTGTTTTCATTTGAATAACTGAAACTCTTGTTTTTCGGAATCTGCCAAATGTCAATTTTTGCCGATATCTCGGAAACGGTTAGAGATATCGAAATGCGGTTTTCACCAATCGGCGTTTCACAAAAATCGAGCTCTAGACTCATACGTCAGTTTTTCTCTCCCTGGTCTGAAAATAGGACAACCAGCCAAAATCAAGCAATTTGGGGCACCCTGTACATACTTCCAGGGGCGATAGAGGACCACCTGGGCACTTCTGAGATACATGGTGATAAACTGATTTTGGACTAAATTAATTTGGACCAGAACGTCCTTACTATTGATCGGAGCTTGTTTAAATTTATGACACTTTATACACTTGCCATAGTTGACAGATTGCTATTTTATTTTATTTTTTTTAATTCCAGTGCTGGACTTTTTAATTTGATTTTTCCGATTCCTATAAAAATGATCACACTGTATTTTTTTAACATTCAGGTGCCAATTATAAAAGTCCATACATCACTAAACATAAAAATGTAATTAGATTTTTTGTCGCACCTTTGTTGATTTTCTTACAAGCGATTGAATTTGGCAAAAAGGGGAATTAGAAGAAAAGCAGCTTTATTTGCTTACATTAATTGTCCAAATAATTAAAAATGGTGATGATTTCTAGGGTTAGCTGTTTTATGTTGTCCGGTCCATAGTATACTAGTTCGTTATTTATTTTATCTATTCCCGGGGCCGTGTTTCTTTTAGCTCTGGCCATTATTTCTAGTAGTTCGTCTTTTGACGGTGGCTTTCCCAGTGGCCAGTGGTCCATTTCTTGTATTGGTTCTATTTGACTTCTCTCCGCGTTTCCTTCTTCTAGTTTCCTGACCCAATGCTGCAGTGGTATGTATTTTCTTGGCTGCGTATTGTTGTTTCTCCTGTATGTTTTAAGGTGTCTAAAAGTTTGGTTTAATCTCTGTCCTGCTGGAGTGGATTCTATGTTTTCCAAGAATTCCCTGCATTTTTTCTGTTCGTGCCTCCTCTCTGCGTCTCTTTTTTCTTTCCCTGCTTCTATTATCTTTTTGTCTATGTTCGGTGTATATTGTTTTCCTGTGGCCTTTATTTTCTTTAGTTTTTCGTAATTTCTTTTCATGTCTTTTCTTGTTGGGCTCATAGGGGATTTGTTCCTTTTCAACGTTTTCCTCGCCGCTATTTTCATTTTTAAACCCATTGTTGACCAATTTAGTTCTTTTCCTGTTAACTGTTTTTCTATCTCCTCCTGGTATTTCTTTTTTATTTCTTCGTTCTGTAGCAGTGAGATGTTCCATGTGTCATTTGATATTTCGTTGTATCTTTTTTTTTGCTTCTTGTTTCTTTATTACTAGTGTTCCATATAATATTTTGTGATCTGTTTTGACGTTTGTTACTTGTTTTGCCTTAATGTTTTTGACCCTGTCCCTTATTTTTATATCCACTAGGATATGGTCTATTTGAGAGTTGATGTTTCCTTTACTCCAGGTATTAAGGCAGGTTAGGTTCTTGCTCCATGTGTTTCTAACTGTTAGATCGAACAGATGTGCCAAGTTTTTTAGCGAGCTTCCATTATCGTTTGTCCATGTGTGAAGTAAGGTTTTTCCTATGATATTCTTGTCTTCATGTGTTTGGTCGTCCTTTCCTATATGCGCGTTGAAGTCTCCTAGTATTATTATGTTCATTTTTCTATTCCTATTTCTTCTAGTCTCTTGGGTGATCTGTCTGAATACTCGTCCTGCCCGTTTGTCGGAGGGCACATGTACTCCTAATATGCATATGTTTTCCTTTCCAATTTGTAAGTCTGCCATGGTTATGTTTTCGTTTACTTTTCTTGTCTTTATCTGGATAGGGGTGTTCCGTCTTATTGCCCATGCGACTCCTCTGCTGTTTTTTCTTTGTCCCCTCCACTTAGATGCCATTTGTAGTTTTGAGTAACTGCAGTTCCGTCTATCATGTGTGTCTTTTGTATGCATGCAACGTGTATGTGTTCCATCATAAGCGCCTCATCGATTTTTTCTCTTTTCTCTCTCGTTATGCAGCCTCTGACATTCCATGTCGCCAGGATGATGTCATCGTGTTGTAATTCTTGACTGTTGGCTTCCTCTGTTCTTTGTGATATTTGGTACATGTTTATGTGCTTTGCTTCCTCTAATTCTGGGCGGGGTGTTATTGCCCCAGTTCGAGCGTATGTTTCTTCTGGTTGTTCTGCTTCATGTTTTTCTTATGCAATAATCACGCTATCGTAGTGATTTCTTTCGTTTCCGTGCTTCCTATATACTATCTCTAGTGGTGTGTTCTTTCTTCCCTGTTGGTTAGTAGGATGGAAGATTATATGCTCTCCTTCTTCTTGATATACTATTATTGTCCTGTTTTTCATATTTGCTGTTGCTGATACAAAATTTAAAACCGAAGTTCTTTTTAATTCCAAAGAAAGTATGTGTACATCTTATAATAGGAATCCTTAAACAGTTTTCTTTTTATTATTACATAATTATTAGTAGGCCTAGACAATTTGACCTTGTTTGTTTGTTGTCATAGACAGTAGAACTATGGACTAAGAACCAGTGACATTTTTCAGTGATGATTTAGTTAAGGCCTATTTTTTGAGAGGATGTTGAGGGAGGTATAACTAAGTGTCATCCGTGAGAATTAGTCCGGATTCCAGTCGTAAGGGGGTGGCAGAACGCCCCCAATGTGTAAAAAAACTGCATCATTTTATTATTTAGTTAAGGCTGAAATTTTTTCCAGTACTCCTTTGATAGCCCACAAACATCGATCTAATATTGGCAGAACGATTGGCCAGTCTTAAGAGGGTGGCAGAACACCCCCAACATGTCGTGGGAGTAATGAACATTTTATTATTCAGTTAAGATTCATTTTTTAGTATGTTGCTGTAGCAACTATTCCAAAAACTGGCAGAACAAAATGGCGGTCGTAACCACCTGGCAGAACGATATAAATGTGCCGTATGCGCGCCGTGACTTCGTGCCTTCGGTCGCAGATTAATTTGTATTATGAATGCTTTAAATATTTAGACCCTTTTTGTAATCACAGACCTTCATTTACCTTTGGAGCTGATATTTTAATACTCATTCGATGGAAATGCGACTTAAAATATACAAAAATTTGTTTTTCATTCAAGAATAACTTTGCAACTATGAGGGACACGAAAAAGTTGTACTGTTAGAAATTCAATTCTCTGTAAAAAAGGTCTCTTGACATTTTTTCGTATATTGCTTAGTTTCTGCGATATAGTGAAAATAAAAAAAAAATACATTCAAACCCAAATATCTTTTATTTTTTAATTAAAAGCTTTCTTAATAATTTTTCGTATCTCACTTCATTTCGGAGATAAAAGTGAAAATAAAGAATTTTCTTTTCGGATTTTGGAAAAATATAGTCAGTATCGACTGAGAACCACAAATTATGATGTATATTATTGTAATTGTATTGTCATAATAATTGAAAAATGCGATTTCCAAGAAAGGAATTACTAAAAAAATTTTAAAAAATTGTGATTATTAAAGTTCCCTATTCCAGATAAATAAATAACATTGTAAATATATGTAGAATCATTTATATTATTTTGAATTATAGCAAAAATGTTCCGAGACAGGAAACACACAAAATAAATAAAATATATTTCAAGAAACATCGCTATTAATTATTGCAATGCTAGAAAAAATTTGAATAAATCGTGATACGTGAATTAAAAGAACATTTATAATACATTTTTTTATAGAGAACTAATTTTGAAAAGAATTATTTGATAAACATCATGAAGTATATATATTACTTCATGATGTTTATCAAATAAATTTTTTTATTGATTAATTCTCTATAAAAAAATGTATTAGAAATATTCTTTTCACGTATTCACGTATCACGATTTATTCTAATTTTTTTTTGCATTGCAATAATTAATAGCGATGTTTCTTGAAATATATTTTATTTATTTTGTGTGTTTCCTGTCTCGGAACATTTTTGCTATAATTCAAAATAATATAAATGATTCTACATATATTCACAATGTTATTTATCTATCTGGAACATGGAACTTTAATATTCACAATTTTTTAAAAACATTTTGTAATTCTTTTCTTGGCAATCGCATTTTTCAATTATGACAATACAATTACAATAATACATCATAATTTGTGGTTCTCAGTCGATACTGATTATATTTTTCCGAAATCCGGAAAGAACATTCTTTATTTTCACTTTATCTCCGAAATGAAGTGAGATACGGAAAATGATTTAAAAAGATTTTCTACAAAAAGTCTTCAAGTCATATTCTCGTATCTAGCATAGTTCAAAAGATATTTGCGTTTGAATGTAAAAAATACTTGATTTTTTTTTTATTTCCACTATATCGCAGAAACTAAGCAATATACAAAAAAATGTCAAGAGACCTTTTTTATAGAGAATTGAATTTCCAATAACAGTACAACTTTTTCGTGTCCCTCATAGTTGCAAAGTTATTCTCGAATGAAAAACAATTTTTTGTATCTTTTAAGTCGCATTTCCATCGAATGAGTATTAAAATACCAGCTCCAAAGGTAAATGAAGGTCTGTGATTACAAAAAGGGTCTAAATATTTAAAGCATTCATAATACAAATTAATTTGCGACCGAACTCACGAAGTCACGGCGCGCATACGGCACATTTAAATCGTTCTGCCAGGTAGTTACGACCGCTATTTTGTTCTGCCAATTTGCATGTGTACTTGGAATAGTTGCTACAACATTCTAAAAAATGAAGCTTAACTAAATAATAGAAAGTTCATTGCTCCCACGACATGTTGGGGGTGTTCTGCCACCCTTTTAAGGCTGGCCAATCGATGTTTGTGGGCTATCAGAGGAGTACTGGAAAAAATTTCATCCTTAACTAAATAATAAAAAGATGCAGTTTTTTTTACACATGGGGGGCGTTCTGCCACCCCCTTAAGACTGAAATCAGGGCTAATCCTCACGGATGACACTTAGTTATACCCCCTCAACATCCTCTCAAAAACTTAACTAAATCATCACTGAAAAATGTCACTGGCTCTTCTACTACTAGTGTACTTAGTTAAATTAGTCTGCAAATAATCATGCCTTATAAATTTACAAATGAGGAGTATGCGAATATTATTTTTGTTTATGGATTTTCTGATGGTAATGGTAAACAAGCCGCAGAGGAATACAATATTCGTTTTCCTAACAGAAGAACACCAAATCAATCAGACATTTTCAGCTATGTATCGCTATGCAAGGGAGCACGGCAATTTTGCATCATCAAAAGTGGAACGAAATATTGTTCAACACGTTGAGCATCAAGAAAATATCATTAATATTGTTCAAGAACACCCTGAAGTAAATACCCAACGAATAAGTGCCCAATTAGGAGTTCCTTATGTGCAGGTTTGGAGGACTCTAAGTAAAGACAGATTACATTCATATTCAACAAGTGCAAAGGCTTCAACGGGGTGCCAATGTAAATAGGTTAGAATTGTGCCAGTGAATTATTGATCACAGACCGACTACATATCGAACTTTATTCACAGACGAGGTTCAATTTACACGGGATGGTGTATTTAATTAAAAAAATTAGCATAACAATCCTCGTGCTATAAGAGAAGCCCATTTTGAACATAAGTTCTCGGTAAATGTTTGGTGTGGTATGATTAACAACAATAATTGGCCCACATATTCTTCCGGCAAGAGGTTTATTTAGATTTCTTACAACATATTTTACCTGGTTTAATGCAAGGTATCAATGTAAGGAGACAATACTTCTAGCGTGAGCGAGCTCCTCATTTTGGTATTCAGGATAGAAGGCATTTGGATAATGAGTATCCAAACAGTGTCAAATTTTGATGAGAGCATTAAATTTAAACGTTTTTTTAGTGAAAACTATCAACAATTTCTGTCATTTATTAGAGAATACTGGCTGGGCGGAGGTTTATGCAATCCCTAATTGCAATGTAGCTTTTAAGACCTTTATGGAAACTTTGAAACATGCTTTCCACCGAGAAAAATTACAAATAAAAATATAAATAAACCAAACAAGCCATTTTAGTAACAATTTCTAATCAGAAAATAATTTATGCTAAAAAAACAGGTATCACTCTTTACAGACCTAAGTAGAAAATACCCTCAGTTTATTTTATCAGATTTTTTTAAAGACCGTAACGATAAATTAGTTATCTCCTCTAATAATAAGAGCAAGGCTATGTGCAGCATACTAAATAATAAAAATAATAATAATAAAACCGGTATACAAATAAAAGAAAATGACAAGCTTTTAAACAATAGTGAACGCTCCCAAAGTTGTTACCTCTAACTTACCTCCATATATTGACTTCCACTTTATAGATAGATGTTTGGAAGTCTCGAATCATTCTCTATTTCTTAGGCCTCTTTCTAAGGAGGACACTTTAGTTCTAATCAGAAAATTGAAAAATTCAAACTCTTCGGGACATAACGAAATATCAAATATATTATTACAACGTATAGCTACATATACCGTTGAACCTTTAACCTATCTGATAAATCTGTCTCTTGAGCAGGGAATGTATCCATCGGATTTAAAATTGTCAAAAGTTATTCCGTTGTTTAAAAAAGACAACCCAAACTTGTTTGAGAATTATAGGGGCATTACCCTTTCTCCTAGTATGTCAAAAGTTTTTGAGTCTGCAGTAAACTCTCAGCTAATAGGCTTCTTAATGGTGCACAATAAGCTTTCTCCCAGTCAACATGGTTTTACAAAAAAAAGAAGCATAGACATTGCTTTAAGCGACTTTGTGGACGGTATTGTAACTTCCATGGACAAAGGACAAATAACTCTGGGACTCTTTATAGATTTCTCAAGGGCTTTTGACTGTATAGATCACTCTATATTATTGACAAATCTTGAGAAATATGGAGTTAGAGGTGTTGCTCACGATTGGTTTGCGTCATATCTTGCAAATAGAAATCAGCAATACTAGTTAGCTAATAGATAGGTGAGGTTGTTTTTATCAGTTAATGTCATATATAATCATTTCACACTTATTCAAAGAAATTGTCTTGGTTTTGCATGAAACATCGTTATGAATGGCTTTATGTCTTTCTGATGAGCTCCACAATAAGGGCGAAAAACGTTTCAAAGGCTAAGCATTTCCAGGAAACAGAATGATAGATTTCATGAAAATGTAATCCATTGGAATGAAAATTTTTTTAAGACAAAGTAGATAAATAAATTCATTTTAGGTCTTTGTTCTCAATTTTAACTGAATCTTCATAATCGTAGGGGGTTATGTGGATACTAGTTTAATCTGCATGGCCGTAGGGGACTGTGTGGATGCTAGTGTTAGAATGAGAATTGTCAAATAAGAAATTAGACAAATTCATTTTAGGATTTTAATTTGCTAGCATAACCAGAATTCAGGTTATCGAAAGAATGCAAAGATTTCATTAATATTTCTACACAAAGTTTTTCTTTAATAGATAGTTATCTTTTCTGCTGTTTGCAAAATCCTATAAAGAATGTTTCAATAAGAATATACTTAGAAAAAATTATTCCGTGATTTAAATTGAAAAGAGTTCAAGGAATGCCATTTACTGTTCTATTCTCGAAAGAACTGCCTTCTTAGAAAAGCTTATATAAAAAAGGAGTGATTGGAGACTAGCAAAAAACACTAAAAATATAATGAATAATTAAATCGGGAAAAGGAAAAGGCACTAAAGTCTAACGAAAAACTCTACCTCCTGGCTGGCGTGGAAAAGAGTTCGAAGAGTTCGAGCAACTATATTCAGTAATTTTTATACACTTTTTGAAATAACATTTATAACAAAGGACTGTCGTAATTCTTGTAAAGTTAATGTAACTTTTCCGTGTTTCCGATAAACTCAGTGAATTAATAAAATTATACAATACGTTATATAATGCTGGTAGGTAATAAATCTCCTACAAGAATTAAAAAATGTACGTTCAGTATTTGTCAGTAACGAAGTGGAAACATTAATTAAAGCTTAACATGATTGTTCGTTGAACGATTGTATCGTGTAGACGTTTTTTCTTTCAATACGGTAAATTAAATTCAAAAAGGATGTTGCGAACACAAACAAGTAAACATTAACAACATCCTTATTTTATTAAATTGCACACATTCATTGCCTTCACTTTTATCTTGATTGCTGTTGAGTGTATCATTTCAAACGCGTTATAAAGTACGAAAGCGAGCCTAGCTTGAATATACAAGTTCATGAAGAAACTCATGTTCTTAGTCTTGGCGCAAACTGTTTCGTTTTTAAAAAAACATTCGTGAAATACCAATTTTATCCTTGAAAATTCTGGGCGCCACAATGATCCCCAAATCGGACCCCCGACTGTCTAAAATATTGAAACTCCCCATATTAATTCATCGAAAGGAAGAATTCACAGTAGATACTAATATAAAAAACGAATTTTGAATTTTAAACTTTTGACATCAGATTCAATGTCAGCTGCTCCGAAAATACATAACTACCAATTTCAACCATCGTCAGGCGTTAGAAAAAATTTCATAGAAATTGCTTAAACCGTTGCGGAGAAATGATTGAATAGAAGAAAAATATAGGGTCGGAATGAGAACCTCCTTTAGAAAATGTTTTTAGGTCGGTTAAAAAGAAATTAAATATTTATCTGAAAAATCACCAAAATATACAGAGTGCTGTTTTAAATCACGGTATTGTAAAAATTTGGGGTTTCCTTAGCCATTCCGTAAATTAAAAAACTAGAGTAAACATTATATATACTCTTATATAACTAATGCATATTACATGTACATTCGAAAACTGCTAGTCCCAATAAGACATTTCAAATGAAGGATGCCGCTATCCTTTATTTCTTCTCAATATACCTGCGTTAGAAAATGTGTAGATGAGTGCCCTAGGAATGGCATTAAGATCATAATTGGAGATCTTAACGCAAAAATCGGAAAAGAGGAAATATACCAACCCCATATAGGAAAATTTAGCGCCCACGACAACACCAAGAAGTCAGTTTTGCAACCTCGAAGAATATGGTGATGGGAAGCACATACTTCCTACATAAAAATATTCATAAGATAACATGGACCTCGCCTGATGGTCACACAAAAAATCAAATCGACCATGTACTTCATAGTTGGCAGACATTTCTCTAATCTCATGGACGTCCGCACGTACCGAGGCGCTAACTCCTCAAACCACCACCTAGTTGGTGCAAAAATCCGCGCAAGACTCTCAAATGCAAAAAAGAAGAGATGCAGCAGAACAACTCCCTACAACACTTAAACTTCTAAAAGACCCACAAATTTTAGAAAGGTTGTAACAAGTTTTTTCCGAAACTTGTCCATTATTTAATTAGTTGCCAAATATTTTCCATTCAGCACCCGTACTACATAAAATTTGAATTTCCCGCGATAAAAACCACAATACAAAGTCACCATTGAGAATGCGCGAGCGGAATATTAGAGGGAGATAGAACTTACAGGAATTGAAAACCGGCACTTTCCGTCTTGACGTCGCTGAGGTGAGACTATTCTAATTTTTTTCTTAAAAGATTTGTAGTTATTAGAGCCATCCTACAATACTTTGTTGAAATTTTAACTTTTATAATGATAATTCCTTAAATAACAACCTAGTTATTTTGAATTAATATTAAATTTTAAGCTGGCATTTAATTAAATTATTAATATATTTGAGGTTAACCTTGGTGGTTAATAAGAAACCACTTGTTAGTGGATGCCCCAGCAGTAGTTTATTTGTCATTTTGGGACAGTTCCTGCTGGATGTTTATGTATTAACAGTTTCAATAATTTTTGTTTGCCAGTAGTTTATATTATATACTTACATATATATATATTTTTTTGGTATTTAGGGTCGCTCTAAAACTTTTTATTAGATAATCTCATTTCACGACTAGTATACTAATTATTGAATTTATTAAAGTACGAGACGTAAAGTCAATTTGTTTAAATTAATTTTTATAATAGTACGGAGACTACTTATCTCCAAAATTTTAAATTTTCTTATTTAATTTTTTCTTAATGTCATATCTTAATATCGATTTCTTTTATGCTGCTTTAACCATTTCATCATAATTTCGAACAATTTTGTTGATTCACAGCCTCAGGGCCAAAATTTTGTGATAATCTAGTAGTAGAGTTTTTTTTTATTGGTGTTTAGTTTTTTTGTTTTTTTTTTTTTCGATTCATTGCTTAAATTTTACAAATTCTAATACCTATTTTTTTGTAATTTCTATAAAATTTGTGACCTTGGCTTAACCAATGGTATTCCATTTTGTATTCTGCTAGATCATTCTTTTCAGTAAGTTTTAAAGTTAATTAATAATTTATTTAGCCATTTTAAATTATAACCGATAGTTTTTTTTTCTTTGTGTGATTTAACTAAATTTGCATCAACTGGTTCCTGAATTATCATTGTTTTTCATGTAATAACTGGATCGACCAACTCTGGATCAAGCACATGGTAGTTTTGCTAGTGGCTGGACGAGAACTATAATTCGCAGAATATTTCCAACTTCGTGTCATCCTGGAACCTCCTCGTAGACCCGGACAAACAATATAAGTCCTTAAACCCAGGTACCTGTGGCCATCTCCAGGAATTGACACACTGGAACTCCGCACTCGCCACCCAAAGTTACGTAAGCAATTACCTATCGTCATAGCTTTTCTTGGTCAGAAGAAAATTATAATATTGTTAAACCAGTTGATCTTTTCAATTAATTTTTTTGTAGAGATTTTCTTTTTTAAATAATACAAAATTTTATTCTCTAGCTATTTAATTTAACTTATGTCATTTTTTTAAATGCATATTTAATTGTAAAGATTTTGTAAAATTTTTTTGTAATTTTTTCAATACATTGTTATTTTGTTTAAATTTTGCTTTTGATTGTTTCCTCCTTAAACAGTTGCAGGAATATCAGTTGTATGAATACGCTGGCGCCCAGTTTCTTTGTTTATTTTTGTTTTGTAACATTCAAATTATTAAATAACTCTTCTCGCCACAGAGTGACCTTCGACCAACCCCTGAGCTAACCGGTTGCTACTCTTTCATAGCTTCCTCAGCACCCCGCTGAGAAGTTGTGGTTGCAAGGTACCAAAAACATTTTCAAATTTTTGAAAATGAAAATCCTATAGACGAGAGCCTGACAACTCTCGAACACTGGGATATATGTAAACATGCAATCAAAGAAGCAGTAGACAATATTCTAGGCCCAGAAAGAACCCCCCCCCCCGCAATTGTTGGTTCGATGACGAGTGTGAGGATATCACCAGAAGGAAGAATGATGCATATAGACTTATGTAACAAAGAAGATAGAGAACAAACCTATAAAGGTCTTAGAAGAGAGGAGAAACATGTGCACCTTTGAAAATCTTATTGTGGGAGAACCTGAGGCATTAAAAAGACAAAACGAGACCAAAATTATTTATAAAACCCTGAATAGCGCCAGAAAAGAGTTCAAACCAAGACTGAAGATGTGTGAGGATAAATATGAGCAAGTAGTCATCATGAAGGAAGAGGTACTAAATAGATGGGTAGAGCACTTCAAAGAATTACTATGCTCAGAAGAAAAAGATTCAAACATGCTCCTCTAAAGGGCAAGAAACAATACACCCATTCAACCACCCTCTAAACAGGAAGTACGGGACGCAATAAACCGCTTGAAAAACAACAAATCTGCGGGAACTGATGGCAGAACTTTTTAAATATGGAAGCGAAACACTTGTTGACCAAATATATAAGATAATAATCAGAGCCTGGAACAAAGAACTGATGCTATAGAGGAATAACCCTTCTTAATACGATAAACACAATATTTTGTAGCATTATATACAGCCGCCTATGTGTGTACTCTGAGGATCTTCTTGGTAAATATCAAAGTGGTTTTATACCTGCTCGAACAATTCAATTTTGAAGTAGTGAACAAATTTACATACCTAGACTCCCTTGTGACAAACGGGAACTCTACCTCAGAAGAAATAAAACGAAGGGTAGTGCTATTTGGGCTAAATAAGCATCTAAAAAACAGATATTTAAGTCAAAGAACCAAATTTACAATCTATAAAACCCTTATCCTACCTGTACTGACATACGGATCGGAAACATGGACCATCAACAAAGCCGAAGGAAACCTCCTACTTGTTTTCGAACGAGAGATCCTGAGGAGAATACTAGGTGCTGTACGCGAAAATGGCATATGAAAGAGGAGATATAACTACTAGTGCAGTAAAAAATGCATTTTAATTTGCACAGTCTGGATACAGCAAAATTATGATTTTATCCTGTTTGGGGTATCACTGGGAGTATATTCCTAAGTTTTGGACCTCGAAAACCTTGTGCTACTTTTTTTATAAACAATTGAATTTTTTTTACTGCGTTTTTCGAGCTTAAAATATGAATAACTCCGGTTCTGTAAGTCGGATCGGGGCAAACTAAAAATCAATCTCTTCGTAATAAAATTGCCAATAAATTTCCGTTGGTTTCAATTCTCTGAAATACGTACATAACCTACAAAACTGAAAAAACGCGAAAAGAACAGTACTTTTTTCATTTTAGTACCCAAGACCGGAAACTAGACCAATTTGCATCAAACTTTCAGAAAATATACTTTTTGACGTAATAAAAAGACACTGAAAAGTTGGTGTCAAAATATTGTACCCATTGGCCAAAATTGCATTTGTTATCTAAAATTTGAAATTCCCGCCATTTTATGCCATTAAGTCCAAAATGAATTTTTTTTATTTCAAAATGTAGATCACGACGTCAGCTTTCGAATGCAATTAAAAATAATTTTTTTAATGTAATTTTGGCTACTTTTTTTATATTTGTTTATAACTCAAATAACAACAATTACATTTTTTCGGCCATTTTGAAAAACAAATTAAAGTTTTTTATCAGATCTGATAGAGAATTTTGTGTCCTTTAATTAAAAAAAAAGAAAGTTCATTTTTGTTAACGTGAACTCGAGATATTTAACTTTTTGCATTTTGGCCAATTGTTAATTACCAAATGCATATTTTGAGCTAAAATTTGGACTGTATCATTCTGAAACGTATTCATTTCATATGATACATTCAAAAAAAAATTAAGTTTTATAGAAACTTATTTACAAACATTATAATGTAAGTGGCGCAATGCTAAGGCGTTTGGCTTGCGACCACGGGGTCCCGGGTTCGAATCCTGGCCAGGGTATGGATGTTTAGTGGCGTTTTCATGTGTTACCGAGATGGTAGCAGTGTACTAGACCGCTGTTGGGTGGCACAATATGTCTAGTCGCTGATATCTCTCCTGAGTTCGAGTCTCAGCTGCGGTAGATGGCAATATTGCAGGGAATGGTTGTTGTGTTGATGTCTATGTGTACGTGTCCTGGTTGAGCGGTGGAATAGCATTAGCTAAACTCCGCCAGGACGTTAATATAAATAAGACGATTAAAAAGTATTGTTAATTGAGCTAAAAAGTGATTTTTTTAAAATTTTTTCATAAAGCTCAGTTGCAAAATGCAATAACTTCCTTGTTTCTTAAAATTCGGCTGACTTTATTTTTTTAAATACGTTATGTTTTCCCTCGCAATGCGATCATCAACTTAGCTTTTTGTTAATAATGCAAATGAGTATTTTTTATTTCCAAATTCATATGTACACATGTACCAACGATTGCTAACGTATAAACCTGTATAATTTTTTTTTAATCTTTCTATATAAATATGAATACTTAGATTAAATTTATCTTGTCTTCTAAATATAATGTTTTAAGTTTTATTTAAAAAAGGAAATAGTAAATATTGTAATATAAATACTTGTTAGAAAAAGTTTTAAACCCGAGGATTAATAATATGGTAAAAACATTTTATTTAAAAATAAACATTTTTATTCTTATAAATTTACAAAATCGTAATTAATGTATTTTATATCTCTTGATTGGTAATGTGTACAATTCAGTTTCACTCTCTCAATCTGTTTCAAATAAAATTTTTTCACCATTTTCTTCTTCATCACGAATTTGAACAGTCGCTTTGGAGTTCCGATTCTGATATATCGGTACAGCTTGAATCTATGTCTGATTTATCTATATTGTCTTCTTCAACTTCACGATTTTCTTCTGCACTGACTACAGTGCATTCTCTACAATTCCTGCAATTAATGTCTCCACAATATTCACACAAACTTGTACATTGTAGTCCGAACTTCCTGCATCGACATCTCAGGTCTTTACAGCCGGCATTACATTCACAAGCGAGAATTTCAAGAATTTCTTGTGGTATTGGCTGTTTTCTCATTGTAATAGGCATTAAACCATTATTTGTATCCTCCCAACCAAACAATCGTGGATCTATTTCTTCATATTCCAGCCATTTGTGTATTTGAAGATACACTCTCAATAAATGTTCATTTGTAGCTTCTTCGATCGGAGGAATGTTTTCAAATTACAACCGGTTTTCAAAGTTTTTGGAAACAATGAAATCTTAAATCACCTAAATCCATAGGTTTTATTAGATTACACCCATACAAAACTTTCATGATATTTTAAATACCTAATAATCTCACTTTCACTCGAAGACATTTTTAATTTGTATGTCGGCGGCACCGAAAATAATTTCTCCACACCTATGATTCTTAGGAACCCTTCACTAGTACTTATGACTGTTTATTATTTTTGTTAATGTAAACATTCAGGTTGACTTATCCCAACCAATAACAGTTTAAGATTCTATGTTCCTTATATGGGCATAGGAACACGCTTAGGGCGAACGAAACGAAATCAGCTAGCCCGGGGCAAAAAGGCATTCTATGATTACCTGTGATAGAGTTAAGATTTGATTATTGCGGGCTAGCGGGTAGCGGATCGTTAGTTCTTTTATTTTACTAAATTTATTCGGTGATATTAAGACTGTATTATTTACTTGCATCATTCGTGGACAATTAGACTTTGTTATTAAATTTTGCATGAAGTGTAATATCAGTGTCGTACTTGTTAACATGTCCAAGCGGTCTAACCCTAAACGTGCCCCCTTGGTATCACACATGTATTAAATTAATTTACGGCTTCTCAAATATAAAAATGTAAACAGACAATACTGCACGGTAACCGATCTAAGCTGTAAGGAATGGAACTGGTGGGGAATAAGAAAGAAAATGTAAACATTTCTCCTCATTTATAAGCAACTATTCGCTCCGCAGGTAAAATAGGTTTGTATATTAGCAAACGTTGGTTGTATATAAATTTAAAAATATAAAATATTTATTATTATTAACAAAAAGCTAAGTTGATGGTCGCAATGCGAGGGAAAAAATAACGTATTTAAAAAAAAGTCCTCCGAATTTTAAGAAACAAGGAAGTTATTGCATTTTGCAACTGAGCTTTATGAAAAAATTTAAAAAATCACTTCTTAGCTCAATTAACAATACTTGCATTATAATGCTTGGAAATAAGTTTCTATAAAACTTAAAATTTTTTTGAATTTATCATATGAAATGAATAGGTTTCAAAATGACACATTCCAAATTTTAGCTCAAAATATGCATTTGTTAATTAACAATTGACCAAAATACAAAAAGTTAAATATCTCGAGTTCACGTTAACAAAAATGAACTTTCATTTTTTTAAATTAAAGGACCCAACATTTTCTACCAGATATGATAAAAAACTTTAATTTGTTTTTCAAAATGGCCGAAAAAATGCAATTGTTGTTATTTGAGTTATAAACAAATGTAAAAAAAGTAACCAAAATTACATTTAAAAAAATTATTTTTAATTGCATTAGAAAGCTGGTGTCGAGATCTACATTTTGTAAAAAAAAAATTTTCATTTTGAACTTAATGGCATAAAATGGCGGGCATTTCAAATTTTAGATAACAAATGCAATTTTGGCCAATGGGTTCAATATTTTGACAACAACTTTTCAGAGTCTTTTTATTACATCAAAAAGTATATTTTCTGAAAGTTTGATGCAAATTGGTCTAGTTGACGGTCTTGGGCACCAAAATGAAAAAAATACTGTTCTTTTCTCGTTTTTTCAGTTTTGTAGGTTATGTACGTACTTCAGAGAATTGAAGCTAACGTCAATTTATTGGCAATTTTATTACAAAGAGACTGGTTTTTTAATTGCCCCGATTCGACTTATAGAGCCGGAGTTATTCACATTTTAAACTCGAAAAACGCAGTAAAAAAAATTTAATTGTTTATAAAAAAAGTAGCACAAGGTTTTCGAGGTCCAAAACTTAGTAATATACTCCCAGTGATACCCCAAACAGGATAAAATCATAATCTTGCTGTATCCAGACTATACCTATCTCCCCATTTTTTTTTCCTTTCTTTACTGCACTATACGAAATTTACAACTATAAGCAAATAGCCAACGGTAGAGATGTTGTATCCTTTATAAAGATAGGGAGATTAAGATGTGCAGGACATCTGGTGAGGACACGCGAAAACATTTCTTCAAGGCGAATCCTTATGACACAGCCTGCGGGAAGTAGGTGCAGAAGTAGACCAAAATTGCGATGGAAAGATGGTGTAGATGAGGACGTCGGGAAGATCGGCGCGGGAAAAGTTTCCCGCTTACAATATGTACTCTTAAAAATTTTCACATTTTATGAATATGGCCTTAAAGAAATGTATATTTTCTACGTTTTTTAAAATTTGACTTTCATATTAACACACCTTGTTAACAAATATATAATTATAATTTTATAACACAGCAAACATTTCAAAACAATTGACTGCTCCATTTGCCAGCTAGAGTGAGTTTATTAAAAATGTACTATTAATTCAGTAGACGCCGAGAATAAGAGACAGTCCGCGACGGATCTACAAGGGTATTTATTTTTGGGGTCATTTCCTACAAATTCGATGCGCA
Source organism: Stenurella melanura (assembly GCA_963583905.1). NCBI lineage: Eukaryota > Metazoa > Arthropoda > Insecta > Coleoptera > Cerambycidae > Stenurella > Stenurella melanura. Next base: position 6,018,515 of record OY757309.1, read on the forward strand.
GAATCCAAATGTGCCCACCAAAATTGGCTATCACGTCAAGACTTTGAGATATTCAAATCTAAAGTGACAGAATTGCCAGTTTTGAGTATATCAGGGCCAGGATATCTCAAACCAGAAAGGTAAACGAATTTGAATTCTACATGAATCGATCATGAAATCTAGAAAAGGACCAGGACCCATAACCTAAATCTGTAGCCACGGAACGTATGCACTCGAAAAACGAAAATGTATTACCCCTTTCGTGCGTGGAAGCAACTCACAAATCCCGGGTATATTGCAGTAGCAGTTGAGAACCCTTTTAACTAACACTCTGTAACATATACAGGTTTAGTGAGTGCTTTCTATATACGAAAGAGTAAACTCATATATTTTTATTTTTCTAGTGCACGGGTTTCGTAACTAAAGATTTAGGTTATGGGCTCAAGTCTTTTTCTAAGTTTCATGAACGATTTCTATAAACTTTCTTATGTAGAATTCAATTTTTTTATGTAATCGTCTTATTTGTATTAATGCCCTGGCGGAGTTTAGTTAATGCTATTCCACCACTCAACCAGGATACGTACACATAGACATCAACATAACAACCATTCCCAGCTACATTGCCATCTACCACAGCTGAGACTCGAACCCAGGAGAGATAACAGCGATTAGACATGTTGTGCTACCTAACAGCGGTCTTGCCCACTGCTACCATTTCGATAACACATTAAAAACGTCACTAAACACCCATACCCTGGCCAGGGACTCGTTCAAAGAACTTCTCTATCACCTCTGTTTTCTAAGATATTCCAGCCCAAATATACCAAAAAATGGCCATTTTGTTATCTTTAGGTTAGGATATCGCAACATCCTGACGTGACAGCCAATACTAAATCAAGAATATGTGAGAAATGTATTCTCTTTAATTCTAAACCGAACAAGTCATCCACGTTAAACCGTTGCGCGATACCCTTCAATAATGGCGACAAACGCACTCCCATCAGCTCTCCCTCTAATCGAACATCGCTCGCGTCTTACACACTTGCACTTTTGTAAATCTGCAGTTGACAAGAAAATTCTCCACCCTCAAGAAAGTAAATGCGTCTTAGAAATGGGGTTTCTTGCATCCCTCGCTCCAGACCACGTTTCCCTGTGTGCAAATGCTTGTAACTTGTACAATACTTTTCCTTTTACGCCCACTCCTCTGACATCGAAACGACCTATTAGCAGTAAATTAGAAGAGAAGCGTAGTGTGAGAAGTTTTATTGGAGTCTTCTGGTTCATTAAATGGTCCCTCACGTTACAATAATAGAAACCCAATATAAATATTAGTCTACTTCAGATTATTGAATTTTTTGTTTGTTGAATATTCTGTAACATACTCTTCGTAATTTTTGAAAATAGATTAAATTTATTTGGCGAAATATCCGTTAGTATATTATGAAGCATTTCATTGTTTGTAAAATTTTACCAAATGCTATAACCTTATTCATGTACATTTTTATTTTCTTAAAATGGTTCATAATATTTATACGAATCGCATTTTTTTTTTAAACAATAAGGTTCTTTCTCTGACGGAAGTGAGTTAAATGTTGTCGTGAATAGATGTGTTTTTAAGATGCTCTCTAAAAAGAGGTAAAAAAGCGGTAAAAACTCGAAAGAATTTCAGCCATCGGTAGATTAAGAAATTCTGCGTGAAATGAAGTGCCTGAATAGAAAAACAGAGTTCATATGGAATTAATAATTACAAGATTTTCCACTCATATTAAATCAAATAAAGCAAACAAGCTCAAGTGAAGTGCAGTGTCCCTACGTACAACCTAGACAATCCAACAAGATACTTTTTAAGTGGGCACATATGTTTACAAAGCAATATAGCTGTGTTGTGACCTAAAGTAATTGTATACAGTGGAAAGTTTTTACAAGGAAAAAATCAACTGAACCCAAGAAAGAAAAGGAAAGGAAATATAATAAAACAGCAATCACAAGACGCCGCAGAACGACAAATAAGCTATGAATTAATTTATTTTATTTTATCTCATTTAATTGATGTTATTCTATTCTACCTATCTTTCTGTCTGATCTTTACCATCTTAATTTTTATCAGCTCGATTTATTGATCCAAAACATAATATTTCATTATTAATTTGGAAGGCGGAAATTAAAACCGATTGTCTCAAAGAAACGACATACAGGGTGAGCAAACTATCCCTTCGGACCTCTTTTTTCCCATAACGCGTAAAAAAATATTGTTACCGCGAGATGGGGCTCTTCCCAGCAACTCCACTGTAAATGGATATTTACCTGTGGAACGGTTAATAGATAAAAACAAAACAAAAAAATTAAAAATCAAAGCTACCAGATTTAGAAACAGAATAAACAGAAAACTTAGAAGAAGAAAAATAAGGAGATGACGATAGATGGAAACTTAAAAGAATCATCTCGCAAACACCTGCACATCCCAACCGATGATGACAGATGGAATCTTAGTAGAAGCATGGAAACTTATATGAAGCGTCTCACGAACACCTACACTTCCCATCCTATATTCCCACCCCATGCGTCATGCGGTTCTCGCTGCTGACAACAAGCATGTCCAATGTCCAACCCGGCGTATGCAGCCGGTCCGGCGGTATATAAAACATCCGAGATTTGGTTCCGGCACGCGGTTTGGCCGTCCGTTGGGCGTGTTCGACGGACGACCAAGCTGCGTGTTGGAACGAACCTCCATGGATGCCCGGAATCGGCAGCAATGCCCACTTTTCGCTGAAAAATCAATCAATCAATCAAGACAATAAGGTTCTTTCTCTGGCTCTCATTAACTTACTGTTCAAATTTCAATACAATTCGTCTTTTCGTGCGACTGACAGCCAAAAGAATTCGAAAATAACAGGTTCTTTGAAGATAACTTTTTTCCTTAAAAGATAGAAAAATATGGTTTACATAAAAGTTGTAGATAATAAAATGATCTATCGAATTGTTCAAATTCGATGTGAAAAAAAATGAAATCGAACCACAAATCTTAAAAAAAAAACAAGGAAACCAACTTGTTAATCCAAAAATTCTCTTCCAAATTTGAAAATATTAATTTGTGCGTGACTCAATCTCACTAGAGCGAAAATCGGGAAAATCACTATAACTTTTCAGATCGGGCACCAATGTAAACGATCAGAGGCTCAAATTGTAGGCCTCTATCTCCACTTTGATAATACGGAGAAAACAGATTTTTTCAGGGCTTTTTTAACTTTTCCTTTCACTTTGCACCTTTCCGAACTTTTAAATTGCTCTAAAATCGATATTTTTTAAAATTTAGTTTCTTCTAGTGGTTTATTAAATTTTATTGAAACAAATATTGTAATCTTATCAGTAAAATCCAAGATATCGACATTTTTCAGAAATAATCTATTATGAAAAAACTTGATACCACTATTTAGAATTAAAACATTCTTTAAACTTTTGCATTTTGAAATTTCATAAACTATTGGAAAAGAAATTGTATTTTGAAAAAATGATGAATTTTAGAGCTATTTGAAAAATTTGGAAAATATTCAAAGTGAAAAAAAAAGGTGCGAAAGAAATGTTAAAACATATTTTCTCTACGGATTATGAGACAAAAAGAGACAATTTGAGTCTAAGACCATCTACATTATTGCTCGAACTCAAAAATTATAGCGATTTTTCTAATTTTCACTCTGTTGGGTTGTGGTTAAATCGCACAAAAAATTATATCTTCAAAATCGGCCCAAACACCTTCTTGAGAATACTTTTAGCTCTAATTATTTAAATTTTCAATTCGTTAGCTAATTTTTCCGAAAAAATTTTTGGATTTAAATGAGTAAGTTGGTTTCTTTTTTATTTTTGAGGTTACATTTTATTATTTTGGCCTCAATTCAAGAACGAAAGTTATCGCGAAAAACCCTGTTTTTCAAAAATCCTTGGATGTAAAGAAATAAACAGAAGAGATTTTTTATTCGCCAATATCGGTACTTATTCAGACTCATAAAATCTAACGATTAATAAAATTGTATCAACTAACATTTCGACAATAAAACAGTAACCTTCTCTGTGGCGCCTGGTTTATTATACTTGATTTGCAAAATATTTTAAATCAGTATACATACACTGCATGTACAGATAATTCCAGTATCAGTGGCAAAATGAATCGGGTACACATACAAAATATATTCATGTCTAAAATTTCAGAGACCAAATTATTAAATGATGTACAAAGCAGCAAAATTTACAGCAAGACCAGATGGAATATCATTTTTTTTTTCGTTAGAAACTGTGTTTCAGTATTGGCTCGCCCCTTTTAATATAATAAATAAGCGGGTAGTTACCATTTTAATGATTTATCAAAACTATTCAAACTTGTTCTCTGTGTAATTATTTTTCCTAATATAAAAGGATATCTATCAACTTGGCTTACAGTACTACTAAGACATTTAATTTACAGTAAGTTATTTGTTTTCGTTTATAAATCTATACCAAAGTTTGTAATTTAATTTTAAGTTGGATGCTTTTTATCTTTTTTAAAAACGTCGTTATTTAGTGTTTCTATTTCTGAACTAGTAAAAATAAATCTAGTTTATATTACTGAAAATAACGTTCCTTTGTTAATAATAATTGCTTCTCAGTAAGTACCTTACTTCCTGGTGCTAATTGGAGCATCAATTTTTGACTGGTGACAAAAATACTTGAAATGAAGTTCTATTGAAAATAATCACAGGTTGCTAGAGATTTACGAGGTGAAAAACTGATATGGAATTGTTAATGAAAAAAGCAATATGTACTGAGTAAATATTCCAAATATTCCACCGTCTTTTTCAGAAAATAATCAAAATGTAACCAAAAGATAGATAAATTTGTTAAAAGATAAGCTATTGCTTAAATCCGTTGATAAATGTATACATCAAGCTAATCAATTTTGTCATACCACTATGCACATTTCAGTTTAGTCATTTTACATGCAATTATTTTTTGAAATTCACTATTCAAAAACTGGATTGTTATTTGAACTTATCCGGTGAAGGGTTGGAGGGTTATTAGGAGTAAATAGGAGAAAATAAATAAAACAAGTTGGTAAGAGTACAAATATTTGGGATTTAATGTATACACCAGAAATGGAGGCCTCAGATTTTTAATAATATTTCTATCCTCCCGTAGCACCCCCACTCCATTATTAAAGGAGTTGATAAAATAAAATTGAGATATTCACTTGAAATTTGGTACACGTATGTATCACGACATCTGGAACTAGATTATATTTTAGATGATTCCGTCGAAGGGTTGGGGGTTAAATAGGGGTAAATATTGGAAAATAAGTAAAAGTAAGCTGGTAAGAGTACAGAAACTTGGAATTTGGTGTGCATACTAAAACCACCCCAACTCCAATTTAAAGGGGTTGATAAAATATAATCGAGATATTCACTTGATATTTGGTACACGTATGTATCACAACGACATCGGGAACTAGATTATATTTTGAGATGATTGCGTTGAAGCATTGGGGATTTAATATGGGTGAGTATAGGAAAATAAGTAAAGAGAGATGTTAAGAGTACAGAAACTTGGGACTTGCTGTATATATTGGAAGTCAAGCCTTCAGATTTTTTATAATATTTTTTAATTCCTCACACCACCACCACTCCATTATTTATTTATTTATTTATTTATTTATTTATTTATTGCATACACTGTTCAACAGGTAAGATACCCAATTACAGAACAGGAATAAAGGCATACAAAGCATTAATTACATAATATACAACATAGAAAGAAAGTAAAATTAAGACAAAATGTACTTAAATGTACGAACTATGAATAACTAATGATACGAAGAAAGAGAAAAAAATAACATGGGAAATGTTTACATATAAAAACTATATATACATATATACACATATGTGATTCAAAGCAAATTAAGAAAAACCAAGACACTCACTGGTTATTTAATTTAGAACAATTTGTTTTATGTCACTAAGGCTGCAATTAAAAATATCGAAGTCGCTACATAATTTGTTAGAAGTACTGCAAATCGTATATAAAGGTGAATTATTTAGTACGTTGGTACGCGGCGTAGGTAAATAGAAAACTTGGTGATAACGAGAGGTTAATCTGGGAACGTGAAAATTAAGCTTGCTAATTATTTCGTGCGTCAAAATCATTGTGTAGTAATTTAAACAAAAATACTTGAGAAAAGTACGTACGCCTATCCTCAAGAGTAGTCATAGAATATCTTTCAAGCAAGTTACTTTGCGGAAAACCAATCACTGGATAGGTACCGTCGGATTTGAACCACAGTAATTTAAGAAATCTACGTTGAACTGCCTCCAAGTTATTCTTGTGAACATCATAACTGGAACTCCAAATTAGCGATGCGTACTTAAGTTTCGATCTGACGAAGGATTGATAAAGAATTTTCAGAGTATCAGTATTAGTGAACTCTCGACTAGTACGAACGATAAAGGGCTTTGGAGGCTTCAGACACAATGGTATCGATATGATCAGTGAAGGATAATTTACTATCAAAAGTTACGCCGAGGTCGCGAAATGTTATAGGTCTTTGAAGTATGACATTATCTAACCTGTAATCAAAAATAATAGGTGATGTTTTTAAAGAAAAGGACATTACGTTACATTTACTAGGATTCATGAATAATTTATTTACTATACACCAGGTGTTTATTTTGTCAAGAGAAGTCTGAAGTTGAAAACAGTCATCGATTACATCAATTACTGTGAAAATTTTTAGATCGTCGGCATATAAAAGGTGAGGCAAATTAATTTCGTTCACTATGTCGTTAATAAATATGTTAAAAAACAAGGGCCCCAGAATAGATCCCTGGGGAACTCCAGATGTGGCAGCAAATTCGTTCGATTTGAACCCATTTAATGCATTTATTAAAAGAGTTGATAAAATAAAATTGAGATTTTCACTTAAAATTTGATATATAATATTTATCATAACGACATCTGTATTATATTTTGAGATGATTCCATCGATGAGGGGTTGGGGTTAAATAGGGGCAAATATGGGAAAATAAGTAAAGCAAGCTGGTAAGAGTACATTTTTTATAACATATTTCAACCCCTCCACTACCCCCACCCCGTTATTAAAGGGGTTAACAAAATATATTTGAGAAATTCGCTTGATATTTGGTACATGTATGTATCATAATGATATCTGGAACTAGATTATATTTTGAGACGATTCCGTTGAAGGGGTGGAGGTAAGTAATGGTAAATAAAATAAAATGAGTAAAACAAGCAGAAAGTTGAAATTTGGTGTATAGTAGAAGCCAAGGCCTCGCCTCAGACACGTTTATAATATTTATTATAGGGGTTGATAAAATAAAACTGAAATATTCACTTGAAATTTGGTATTGTAATGACATTTTATTGAGATGATTCCCTTAAAGGGAGGGGGCTGTAAATTGGGAAAAGTAGGTAGAGCCCAGAAACTTCATTTTTGGCTTATATGCTAGAAACAAACATCTCAAATTTTTTTATGACATCTGCCTCAAATATTATTAAAATTCTATGGCCAATAATTTCCTCATACTAGAGTGCAAATATAGTCAAGATGTTTTCCTTTCAAGAGACTTGGATGGAAAATCTGGATCTGGAAGCAGTGATTCCTTAGGCAACGGTTTTTAGTTTGTTTTCATCTAGAGTACGGCAATACGCTCTCTACACTAGTTCTCATTGGTCTTTGTCGATTCGTCTACTCCACTCGACGCATTCTTTAAATTCACCAATAAATTCCCTCACCTCTCTCAGCCACCGCACAGTGATTCTAAAATAAATTTTTGTGGACAAAATTCGATCTACACCTGAGTTCTGTTTGAGATGACTAATTTTTTTAAGTATTCTCAAAACAATACTTTACAACGACTAACTGCTCAAATGAAGGCAAATTGGTTAAATTTTTTTGTTTTTGACTCATTCTTTGAGAAACAAAATATTTACGGCGAAATGGCGAGGAAGGACCTTCCTACATTTAAGATTTCTGGTTTTTTAATGGTTGTACATTATGTTTTTGGGTATTCGTTTTACCCAAAAGTGGTCCAATTTTGAAAAATTGGCCATTTTTTGGAGGTTTTTGAAAAATTTTCGAGGTTTTTATTACATAATTTATTAAACTATAATATTCTAAGCTTTTTGGATTGATAAATAAAGTATTGATTTTTTGAACTCAAAAAATCCATTATCTCACTAATATAAAAAATTCAATATGTTTGTTTGTTTGTTTGATTATAACTCAAAAACTGCTTGACCGATTCAGCTGAAATTTTCAGAGAATATTGCGGCAAAAATCTGGACGGTTATAGGACTAACATAATGCCATTAAAGTAATTTTTGTGAAAATTGCATTAATTTTTGTGCCTAGAGACCGGAAAAATCAATTTTGAAAAAATTAGTAACGAATATTTTATGTCTTATATACTAAATACAAAATTAAGGTTTCTAGCCAATTTGCTTCAATCTGGGCAGTTAGGCGTTGTATTGATTGTTTTGAGAACACTTAAAAAAAAATTAGTAATTTCAAGCAAAACTCAGGTGTTGATCGAATTTTGTCCACAAAAATTCATTTTTGAATCACTGTGCGTCGCTGGCTAATATTTACAGAATAGCTGTTGAATAAGTTGCCTAAAATTTCTAATTCAAGCCAGAGCATATAACATGCACAGACACATAAGACACTGAATTATAAGAATGTGAAATGCTGAATATGTTTAAAAGTTAAAGATATAATATTTAACTACTCCGTGATAAGACGAATACTTCGCATTTACTTTATACATTAAAGAAATGTGTAAGTAAACATAACCTAACTCTTTGAAAAGTTTCATAGTGTCTTTGGTTTAATTTATTATCTACGTTTGCTATGTGAAAATTATAACATCTTCTTCAAATAATTTTTTGAAGTTATTATTCAGTTTAATTCAATTATTTTCATTTTTGTTATATTTTTATTATGCGTATCTTGGTTAGATCGATCAAAGCGCTTATGTACAATTTTTAAGAAAGACTAGAATCATTATTTTCATCTATAACCTCTACAATTTCTGGATCTGCTTAAGGACAAAACCAGACGGCAACCAACAGTTATTATCTGTGATATGTTCATCTCGCCGAGCACTGGATTACAAGTTGCAACAAACATCGGCTGAAAGACAGGAGCTCTCGTGCCAGGCCATTTCAAACCACTTGAGGACTGCAGTTTCGAGCTGTTGGCTATCGTCAGTGCAAACCACTGAAGTATAAGTAGAACAAATAAAGATAGAATAAAAGCAATTTTTTTTCTACGATTAGCAGTTTTTGAGAAAATCGCATGTGATAAAATTGAAGTTATGATACCTATATGTGAGAGATGGTGGCGGTTTGGTTTCTAGTTACGAGACGATAAACATCAAGAGGCAATGATTACATTGACGCCGTAGCTGCCTCGTTGCACAGTCAGCAGGAATTTAAATGAACATTATGTTAAACAATATTGAGTTTAGGAAAGCATAATATATGAAACGTAATATATTGGAGTTATGTTTATGAATACTTTGAACGTTTGAACAGACCAGTTAGTAGATTATAAGAATTGAAACAGTTAAGATTTAAATTGTGAACTTATTCAATAAAACCTTTTATGGGAAATTGTTCATCGATATATATACAGTGTGTTTCACTTCTCGTGAAGACACCCCTGTATCTTCTTTATTTGTGGCCCAATTAATTTCAAATTTTTATGAGGTATACAACTCTGTAAGGCGACTTTAATCAACACATGAATGTCGTTTAGATATAAAACCTCGACTTACTGCGATAAAAAGAAAATCGCAATTTTCGAGAAATCATAGTAGGCTTAGATATAGACGAAAATTTTGTTAATAATAGTTGTTCAGAATCACTAGATATGCCCCCCTATAAAATTTGGTGAAAATCGGAAAACTTTGAAAAAAAATTTTTTTTCATCTCGTGAAGACACCCCATCTTTTTTTTATTTGTGATCGAATTTTAAGACTAATTTATTTTAAAAAATGTATCAATTATACAACTCTATAAAATGACTTTATCCAACCCACAGAGAGAACTTTTTCCAACAAACGAAAGTCGTGAACAAAAATCATGATTCAATAAAACGCTAAAAGGGCCACTTTTTATTACATATCAAGTTGTAACACTGTTCCTTTTTTTTTGTTTTTTTCGTTGTCAATGTTCTTGAGGAGTAACTTTCCATCATATCCTTCTTATCGACTCAGAATTTTAGGAACATTAGGGGTTTTTTGATTTTTTGTTTTAAATGTTAAGAGTGCCGTGAAATTAACTGTCAATAACTATTTTGTTTATTTCTCCATTCTTACTTTTATGACAGAAGTGATTATTGTTATTTATTGTTCAGTTCGTAAGTTTAATTATTTAATTTTTTTAATCATAATGGTTAGAATTCTTTTAACCACTGATGAAAAAGTAGAAATAATAAAGATAGTCGGTGAAAATGTACGGTCTTCAAGAGAAGCTGCAGAAGAATTTAATTTAAGACATCCTCTAAGACGACCAATACACCATGGTACCGTTGCAAGAATATGTCACTTGTTCAATACAACTGGTAATGTGCTTAAACCGAGAGTACATCTCAGTTGAAGACATGGAGAGGATGACGTTATATTAGCGGCGTTTAACGCCAATCCCACTACCAGCCTTAGAAATATGGCTCGTGACCTCAATTTGTCGGCGTCAAAAATTTGGAGATGTTTAAAACGCCATAAGTTACAACCGTTTAAACCAAAATTTGTACATACCTTGGAGGAAGGTGATGAAGAGAGAAGACTAGAATATTGTTTATGGATCCAAGGTAATTATTTAAATAATAGAGACTTCTTGAAGAAAGTAATTTTCACGGACGAAGCAACTTTCTCCACCAACGGGGTAGTATCATCACAAAATTCTAGATACTGGGCAGTAGAAAATCCTGATTGGATAATAAATTGTAAAAGGCAATATTCCCAGAAGGTAAATGTGTGGTGTGGAATTTTTAATGAAACAATAATAGGGCCGTTCTTCTTTTTTCAAAATATAAATGCGTTACATATGCTACAATTTTTAAATAATGATCTGTGGAATGCAATAGTCGATTTTCCTTTGGAACAATTGTATTTCCAACTCGACGGAGCATCTATCCATAATTCCGTAGTAGTAAGAGCATGGATGAACGAACATTTTCCCCAAAGATGGATAGGACGAAATAGCCCTCTAATACATTGGCCACCCAGATCTCCTGATCTCACTCCCATGGATTTTTATTTTTGGGGTCATATTAAAAATAAAGTTTATAAGACCAGACCTCAAAATGTGGAGCAGCTTTGTGTGAGGATAAGGCACGCGTGTTTAGAAGTTACGGCTCAAGAACTGCGAAGAGTTGTAATAAATAACAGAAAGCGGATTGAGAAGTGTATTACACTTGAGGGTGGGTTAGTAGAAAGGGGCCGAATATAATAGTATAATAAGTGGCATTTTAGTCATTCACTGTAAATACTGTTTCATTACCTTTTATTTAATAAATAATTTTAATAATAATTGTGCACGACTCATTTGTTGGAAAAAGTTCTCTCCGTATGTTTGGACAATATCGCTGTGTAACTGATAATTTTTTTAAAATAAATTAGTCTTGAAATTCTGTAACACATAAAAAAGATACGTGTTTTCACGAGAAGTGAAACAAAAATTTTTTTTTCAACATATTCCAATTTTCACCAAATTTTATAGGGTGGCATATCTAGTGATTCTGAACAACTATTATTAACAAAATTTTCGTCTATATCTAAGCCTACTATGATTTCTCGAAAATTGCGATTTTCTTTTTATCGCAGTAAGTCGAGGTTTTATATCTAAACGACATTTATGTGTTGATTAAAGTCGCCTTACAGAGTTGTATACCTCATAAAAATTTGAAATTAATTCGGCCAGAAATAAAGAAGATACAGGGGTGTCTTCACGAGAAGTGAAACAAAAATTTTTTTTTCAAAGTATTCCGATTTTCATCAAATTTTATAGGGGGGCATATCTAGTGATTCTGGACAACTTTTATTAACAAAATTTTCGTCTATATCTAAGCCTACTATGATTTCTCGAAAATTGCGATTTTCTTTTTATCGCAGTAAGCCGAGGTTTTATATCTAAACGACATTTATGTGTTGATTAAAGTCGCCTTACAGAGTTGTATACCTCATAAAATTTTGAAATTAATTCGGCCACAAATAAAGAAGATACAGGGGTGTCTTCACGAGAAGTGAAACACACTGTATATAGACTTTTAAACCCCTTCGTCCAACATATAGCTGTTACTAAATAAAACAATTTGCAGGGTATGCAATTTTGATTTTACCAACGGTTTCTGTTTGTATTGGATTTCTTGTATTGTTTTTAATAAGTATACTTACTTAACTACATTGACTGAATTTTGAACGAACTTTAGATTTCATATTTATTTGCCCTCTTGTACGTTGTCACAACATCTTCTTTACCTTCTCGAGGCAAACTAATAAATATTTTACTTAGCATTGTCACATTTGTACACAAAATCTTTAAAATTGGAGTCTTATGTATTACAAGAAAATAAATGACTACCCTGCTACACTAACAAGCCGGCACCAAGTAATGACTAATAAAATAGTCGCATCACGTTTAGATATACATTGTCACTAGCCGTGTTGTCTGGGTGGTTGGAGTCATGTGTCGTGACAACTCGAGGATCTCATCCTGGTGTTTTAAAGAGCGCCGACCTTAAAATTATTCAGAAAATTTTAATATTTGACATAATTACTGTACTTGTTAGGTTTTCTAAGCTACCCAATTAAAAAAAATTAAACGGGCCTATTAATTGTATCGGCAAGCAAAAAACCGTGCATTATAGTTTTTTTTTGCAATTTTAACATGGGCTCTCATTTGGCGCACTATACGTTTTGCCCAGGTCTCAATCAATCTAAATTGAATCAAATTTCATGTTCCTTAAAAAAATATCACGTGTCGATTTTGCCAAAACCCCAAGGGTTTGCGGAACTTACAAAATAATGGCGTTGATCGGAGGTCATCACAGAATAAGTAACTGTTTAAACCAAACAAGTTATTTCAGTTACTTTGTTAAGAATATTTTCGCTCTCACGATTTAGAAATCTGTAAAATAGTAAAAACGATATTGTTACGATATAAATACCTTTCAGAACCTGCTTGTAAAAATTAAATAAAGCCAACTGTGAAGGCTAAGGTTACGGTAGACATAATAATAATAGTCTCGTTTGGCAATGTGGTCTCGGCAGTAAAGTTGATTTACCTGGTAATTATTGTTTTCTGCTATGACTCACATCGGCACGTTTTTGTTCGTAATATCCCAAGCAGTGGGTTTAGGAATTATTAATTTTAATTTTATTTTCTCGGTACAAGACTAATATGTGAGGAATTGGAACGGGAAAAAGTACAACGTTTTTATTAACTGTTTATCATCTGTGATATTAGTGCTGAGAAATGTTTCCTAAAGTTTTTCGAGAGCGAAACTGCTTAGTGAAATAAATAGGGGTTACTGAAGGACTAGATTTCACGAATAAATTAATTAAATTCATAATACATAACATAACATAAACACCACACATAGTAGACAACCCCCAAATTCAAAGCATTTTATAAGCTGTTCGGAAGGGGGTTACACATTTGAAAAAACGCAGACAACATCCATTACCCACCAACATTGCCAGTGCCGGTGCTGGGGATCGACCCCAGTACACGTTGGGCAGTCTGACCAAGCGTGCTCGCCACTAGGACGCTTAGCCGACTGAGCTACCGTACATATACATTTATTTAATACACAAAAACAACATTAAAAATAAATATGAAGTTATGTAGAATTCAAGCTTTTATTTAACTTCGCATATTTGTCAGTCGGTTTAGTAGTAGTCTTTGTAATGAAGCAGACAACTTTTTTGTAAATATTTCGTGCAAAATTACCTTTCCCCCCGTTTTTGAGTATGTTGAACATGATGCAAGTGATGGGAGAATTTTTTGTCCGCCGCAACCCCCTGAAACGGCCAAGAACCACCTTTATGCTTTCATATATAAACGGGTCTGGGGAGTGATTTATCGATGGGTTGTACTTGAAATAACATGGAAAGGGGTTACAGAGTAAGTAGAATCCAGACAGCAGGCCTAGGGGGTTGATTAAACCCTCCCGAGGGGTGTAAAATCATTATTTTTTAGATGATTAAAAAAAACGCATATCCCCCTTTTTCGGGGTCGCTAACTCCAACCCCTCCTCAGCCCTCAGGCGGGCCAGAGACCACCCCTCACTCACCAGAAAGCACGCTATTCATAATTTACAAGTATTTCGGTACATGATCGTTATTTCTGTGTATATCCCTTCAGTTTTCACGGAAGAGAAGGTGGTAGCGACCTCGGGGGTTGCATCAACCGTTCCAAGGGGTGTAAAATTCATTAATTACACTTTGGATCGTCAATACGCCCTCCTCCGTTTCCGCAGGCGCTGATCACGATAAAAATATCGATATGTGTGAAAATTATAAGCCAGAATTTAATGTTGTATGTACAGAAGAGAGACTAGATGACGATGATGATGATGATTTTTATTTTGATTTAATCCCTGAAGCGTTTAAGCAATTTCGATTTAGATTTGCTCACTGAAACGGGGATGAAGAAGAAAAAGAAGAGATCGCGTGCAATGTGCATTTTCAGGAATATGAGGATTGTAATGCTAGGTTTTTTAAATTAATTGTAAGCAAATAATTCATTTTATCATAAAAACATGTTCATGTAATACTTTGAATAAACAACATTGCCATTGACTACAAAATTTATTCGTCGTTACCCCAATGAAGACATCAGTGATGTGTGTTTTGTAGTACAATTAATTGAAGCTTTAATAAAACTGCTGTATAGAGAATTTTCATGAGACCTATGGAAATGTTACTATAATTATTTTGTAATTGTTCCAATAGGCGTTACAAAATATCAACAAGGACTGAAATATTTTATAAGATGGTGCCAATTTTGCATTTATAGCTGTTGTGAAAAGGTTATGAAAGTGTTGCTGAGAGTAATGCTGTTTTATAAAATTTGTGTCAGAAACATTTGCACTACTTTTATAAAATATCAAATTACTAGTTGGGCTTATCCCGAGGTACCCTTTAACTTTTTGAACCACTTCCACTTGAAAGTTTGCATACATAAGTACCGTTGACGATACAATTATCAGATGACCATGACCTGATGCTGCAGCCAGGACAGTCAGGTCACTATGCAAGTCCTTAACAGTCAATAGAAGACATACCGTGACTAAAACGGAAAAAATGGAATATAAGTAAACAAAACTTTTTAAAAACAAGTTATTTTTAAAATGTACTATAACGAAGACAAGAAATATCACATGATTTGAATGTGGCAGGGACGTAGTTCAACAAATAGACCCTACACCGCAGTTTTCAATAAACAAATAGTTGATACTCCTCATATCAAAACAAAAATGCGAAATCTTCATTTCTTGGCACTCCAAACAATACAACATTGTATTTCTAAATCAAGAATTATATCTCAAGGGAGAAATTATAATACGTTCAATCAACATAAATCGGACATAAATACTATTTTACAAAATACAGATTAACCTACAGTGGCAAGATTCACGAAAGAGAGTTATCCAACTAGTAACAAATGAGTCCCAAATTTTGGAAACAATGACACTCGTTTTATTAGTGTTCACTTTGAAGAGAAAGAAAAAGTTCAAATCCTTAAATGGAGAAATATCAGTTAGTTTGAGTTTGTGGATAGAATTTAAATACAAATTACAGACGATATGAAATCGTTAGCCAGTAAAAGCGGCTACCTATTTCCATAACTAACCCAATATATGCGTAACATCAATGTTGAAACATTACATAAATATTGCAAATGATATTAAAATCAAATCACTATACAGAAACCGCAACACACAGCAAAAAATAGTGAAAACTCTGAATGAAGCGACTAGAAAAATATTAGTTATTTTTCAGTTTAAAAATTTACGAATAAAAACATATTTACTTAATTAATGATATTAAGTATACATATTTCATTATGTAACTATTTTTGAAATTTGAACAATCTCCGTCTGGATTTATTGAGATTTTATTAAGATAAGTTTACTACAAGTTTAAAAGTGAATTATTTTTTGTTTGCCTATACTTGTAATGAAACATATGTTTCATAACTTTACTACAAATTACAAACAATTCAACATTGTGTTTATATACATTAAGATCTATATCTATAGTGTTTTTCGTACTAATACCACATTTCAAAATAGGTGTCATATTTTTACTTCTTTAGTAGAAATTATCATTTTAATAAATATTCTCGTTTTAAATTATACACGAGTTAATTGAAAGGAAATGTGAGTACTTTACAAACATCTCAAATCGCGTCAAAAATCTTTCAACATCTACAATGTGATCTCGAGGACGGGGGTCATCGAAGTATAATTAGAGGTTAAACGACTTACCTTAAGGAAGTTGAATCCTCAATTATAAGAGATGGCCCCCGTCCGAAGAGATCACACCCACCCTCCACTAAAACCCAAAAATAAATCCGCGATTTGAAAAAACGTAATGATCACAGACTGCTACGTGACATGGGACCTATGGATATGGACATAAATCAGTTTATTTATATTTCTATAAACATAACGCCGAAAAGAGCAGAGAAACATATACTACAATGTGATCTCTTCGGACGGGGGCCATCTCGTATAATTGAGAATTCAACTTCCTTAAGGTAAGTCGTTTAACCTCTAATTTTATGTTGATGTTGTAACCTAAAAGCTTGTCTTGAGATATACATTAAAAAATAATCCTATTTCTGTCGAACTAAAATCTCCTCTCACAAAATATATCTTACATTAATCCTTGTCAAACGAAAGTTACAAATCTACAACTATTGTTAATTTTAAATTCAGTTGTAAATGATTATTAAACTTTTATGCTCTTATCAAATTACTCCTTCAACTGAGGCTAATTAATGAACTTAATGCTTGATTAACTGTGGACCACAATAGAGTCACCGTTTAAACTCATTAACCATGAATTTTTGGCCAACATATAATCTCGGAATGTGGAGATTGAAACAATAGTTGTTATAGACTTAACAGCAATTATTGAACAGGCCTACTAAATTTTAACGTCATACCAGAGATAAGTACAATGATCTAGAGAATTCTTAGGTCGGATTCATTCATTTCATTTTTTTCTTTAACCCATCTGTTAAATCATAAATATTTTGAACATTTGAAATATTTTTAAAAATGAGTCATTATTTGTTTGCTTATAATTGTATTGAAACATATTCTTTATAGGATTTTGCAAACAGCAGAAAAAATAACTATCTATAATTAAAAGAAAAACTATGTGTAAAAATATTTATGAAATCTTTGCATTCTTTCGATAGCCTGAATTCTGGTTATGCTAGCAAATTAAAACCCTAAAATGAATTTGTCTAATTTCTTATTTGACAATTCTCATTCTAACACTAGCATCCACACATTTTTAACTGAATCTTTATGATCGTAGGCGGTTATGTAGATACTAGTTTAATCTGCATGGCCGTAGGGGACTGTGTGGATGCTAGTGTTAGAATGAGAATTGTCAAATGAGAAATTAGCCAAATTCATTTTAGGATTTTAATTTGCTAGCATAACCAGAATTCAGGTTATCGAAATAATGCAAATATTTCATTAGTATTTTTACACATAGTTTTTCTTTTAGTTATAGATAATTATTTTTTCTGCTGTTTGCAAATCCTATAAAGAATATGTTTCAATAATATTTAAAATATTTATTGTAATCTGCATGGGAAATCTGGATGTGGAAGTAGTAATTCCTTAGGCAGCGGTTTTTTAAATCGATCTCAACATCGATATTAGGTATTAAGTTTCAATTAACCGTACAACGGTGAAATTTTATTTCACAACCTTTAGTCATCATTTTTTTTAGTCTTTTTTCAGAATTTTTTCAAACAGGTATTATATAATCCAGCCGTGTCAAGCACATACAATATTACATGCGTGTAACAACCGGCTCCAGCGCGTATTTACGCTTACCTCCTGCTAAATATATCTAATACATAATTCTGTCTGAAAATAAATGAGTGACATACTTGCTCTCTTCTGCTCCACAGGAATGTTAAGTGGTCTTTTTGTACACAATTATCACCGTACAAATAACTTTAAATTCTCGCCGGCTTCGTTCTACATTATGTCATGTACTGACGGAAAAAAAGTGGTTGTTCAATACATCGAATCATTCAAACAAAATTATATAGAATCTCATGCTTCTTATTTATTAAACAAATAGTTCTTTAACAATCAACATTCACAGACCTTGCCTCGTATGTAAATATCACAGCCGTATTGAAACTACCTGACAAAATTGATAATTTTCTAATTGAAAGTTAATAAACATTTTCGTATTATTCGTATTGCCGGAAATATATTCTTATCTTGTGTCCTAAGGTGTTTAGGGCCACGTTAATAAATATTTATAAAACCAAAAGTATAAACAGCCGGCGACTCTGGTTTACAATATTTGTCGATATTTTTGCTGTTTCCCCGAATCTTCGCAGAGTATTTCAGCGACCGCTTTGATAAACATAATTTCTTTATGGAATCGAATCATACGAGTGAAGGTCGCTCTTACCACTGTCTGTTTCACAATACAGAAGATTATTTGTGGGTACGCATCAAAATAGGATAGCGTTCAGTCAACGGTAGAGATGGGAAAAGCGATTTCACTCATTTAGCGTTACAAGCGCGGCCGTTCCAAAACATACCACAACAAAGTAACGTTACGCTGAGACGATCGCCATATAATGTTTTCGAAAGACGTGCAGGTGCGCCCAACCTTCTGTCGTTCATCGTTCGTCACTAGTAAGTAGTTACTCTAGCACCACTGACTAAACGCCACGGTACGTATACCGGTAAAAATACCTCTACAAAACAACGGTACGGAAATAACGAGCCATCTCTAGTCAGGAGCACGTTGTAAACGGAGTGATTATTTACAATTGCAAAGCTTTGGTAATGTTTGTCAAAGTGAAAGTATTATTTTACAAGGGTGGCCACATAAAACTGCTTTTCAAATCCCCTGGCTTTTCACTAACTTCCCTGACTAATAAACAGGGGGAAACATCAACTCTTAAATCACTAAACTATGGAGTCCCACAGGGATCAATACTAGGCTCAGTCCTGTTCTTAATTTATATAAATGATATAGCAAATTCTATCACTTCAAAATGTATAGGATATGCAGATGATATTACCTTATTAACAGCGAATAGTGAATTAGACACCTTGATAGACAAGGATCTGAAGGTACAGTCAAATGCCCAAGACTACTACAATAATATTGAGTTAAGTTTAAATAAGGACAAAACAAAAACCATTATCTTCAGTCTTAACACGCGCATGTTGACGATGAATGACACAGTTAAATGCTTGGGTGTTACATTAGACCGCAAGTTGTCGTGGGAACCACATATAATTTCCCTGTCCAAAAAATTGTCCAGCAGCGTGTATCTTCTAAGAAACCTGACAGACTCGATAGACAAAAATGTCATTCTGATGGCATATCATGCTGTTTTTCACAGTGTTATGTGTTATGGTATCTTGCTCTGGGGTGGCTCAGCGCATGCAATAAGGATACTACGTCTACAAAAGCGGGCAATGACTGATTACTAATTCAAATAGCAGAGACTCGTGCAGACCTTTATTTAAAAGCTTAGGAGTTTTGACATGTACGAATCAGTATATTTACGAATGTGTGTGTTATGCTAAAAAAAATATTACCCACTACCAAATTGTAAACAAATATGACACGAGACACAAACCTCTAATTACTCCATATTTTAGAGTATCAAAGAACATTTCCTCCTTTAGATACCTCTCTGTAAAATTTTACAATTTACTACCCCATGAATGGAAGGATCTACGTGAATATCAATTTAAAGTGGAATGGATTACTGTTGACTAATAATATCAAACAATGATAAATCCAAAAGTGCTATTAAATTTAGGCTTGGACTTTTGAGAACGGAGTGAATTTATCCACTCTTAAGAGTGTTAAGTAACTATAACTCAAACAAAATGCATTTTTAGCATATACACATAAAACGATTTTTGTAGAGAATCAAATTTCCTATCGAAGTGGCACTTTATAAAGTCAAAAAATAATGTATTCAACAAACTAAATTTAAAAAACTAGTTACTGAAAAAAAACGAAAAGTTTCTATTTTTTATTTATTTTTTTTTTTAATTTTTGTGCACAACTTTTTTCTGAGCGGATTTAAGTATTATAGGCATCGGTTCACAAAAAAGAAAGCTGACGTAATTCCCGTCAAAATGGTGACCGATTAAAGTGTTATTGATAAAAATTGGCCGAGGTACAATCGTTCAAAGTTACCTACTTTTTACGATTTTACCACTTTTTATCTTTATACCATGTTATTTTTAATTTTTACACAAAAATTATTTTTATTCAATACAAAAAAAAATTGGTTTATCAATGACAATGACAAAGGTATTTGCTTAGAGTTTTGATATTCATATGATCTTAGACATAAAAAACTTTAATGTTGTACTAAATCATAGCTCCTGGAACGTCAGCATTTTCACAATGTAAGCCCATGCTCTCTTTGCAGAACATGGCTAATTCCTAATGAGCAAAATGCATAATTTTTTTAAACATTACAGATGAATAGATCACTAAAAAACATTATTTTTCCAGTATTTTATTTTTGTTTTATGTTCTAATTAAAGGTTAAAAAATTATTTACTGCAGCTGTCAATTTAACTGCATTTAAATGGAGAAGTTTCCGCGCTACTTGTGTGTGACGTCATCGGGCACATCGCACCGACGGAAAACTATTGTGATTGCGAATGTGTACACATTATTTATGTTGTGTTATGGAAAATACAAAGAAAAGTAGCTATAAATATTGTATTGTGCCCAAATGTACAAATACTACAATAAAAACTCCAGAAAAGTTATTTTTTAATGTGCCTAGACGCGATAAAGTTAGGAAGAAATGATGCAGAGCTATGAGACGAGACGGCCGAAATGCAGAATTATCGTCATCCTCAAGATTATATTGCTGCCAGGATCATTTTGATGTAAATTTACCCATTAAAACTAATTATTTTATAATAATATTATGAAAATATGTACCTAACCCTAATATTATTGTGATCATTTGTTTACATATCATGGTGAATTTGGTCACTTTCCTATTTATAGGAATACAAAAGTTTACTAACTTCTGTTAATAGGAACCTTGAGTTAAAATGTATAAGAACGGTGGGAATAATGTAACTTCTCGACGTTCTACATATTATTCAGTTATATATTTATATATACCTATGTATGTCAACAGTTATTTTTACCATTAATGTACCTACCTACCTAAAAGTACGTACTTAGTAAGTGACGGGAGGTATTTATTATATAAAAAAGTAAAGCATTCTAAGATAAAAAATATTAATTAATATAACATTAAAACATTGCCTTGTTTACTATTTTGAGGTTAGGTACATAAATAATTTGTTATATTTAACTACAGTAAAAGGATAAAAATGGGCACAATTGAATTATTAATGTTTAGAATAATGAATGACACATACCTTGTTGCTTTAGTACCTCCAATTTCTGCACTAATAAAATCAGTATTAATAGCAAAAAAGTTTGTCATCATAAACACATCAACAACGGGCAAATTGTCACTCTGGCCCCGTAAAAACTCACTGTCCGTCATTTTTACCACTTAATAATTAAAATAAATAAATAAATGAATGATTTCTTTTATGAAAATATCAATACACATTTACAACACAAAACAATTTACGATTTAACCCCTTGACAGATAGACGACCATTAGACAGTATGCCGAATGACGTCAGACCAATAGCGTGGTGTTTTCAGTCACGTGGATATGTTCCCATAAAATTTTGAATTTCAAAGTCGTTTATTTCGGCTACACATTTTTTTTATACCTTTTCTTCATTACTTTCTCAACTTAAATAACATATATATCGAAAAAATAATAAATTATTGCATTTCTAAAATTCATGCATGTTGCTCATTTCCGTGACAACCTTTTATGCACCCACAGGCTATTCGCTCCAGTAAAGTCTGCGATGCAGGAGGTTTGGTTGTGCAAATTGGCATTAATCCATTTTTAGATTTTTTTTCCAACCACACTCAAAGGGATTTAAAACATTTCCTTTCCACTGTTGAATTTGGTGGCACAAGCATTAAAGTTTTTTATGTCTAATATCATATGAATATCAAAACTTTAAGCAAATACCTTTAACATTATCATTGATAAACCAAAAATATTTTTTGTAATGAATAAAAATAATTTTTGTGTGTAAAAATTGAAAATAACATGATATAAAGGTAAAATGTGGTAAAATCGTAAAAGGGTAGGTAACGATTGTATCTCAGCCAATTTTTATCAAAAATACTTTTATTGGTCACCATTTTGACGGGAATTACGTCAGTTTTCTTTTTTGTGGACCGATGCCTATACCTAAATCAACTCTGAAAAAAGTTGTAACAAAGATTAAACAAAAATAAAAAAAATGAAATTTTTCATTTCTCTTTCAATAATTTTTTTAATTGATTTTGTTAAAAGTATAGCAAAAACCTGCCGACAGGCTCCTTCTACAATATGCATAAATAATATCATCATGTTCGGATTTTAAACTATAAGCATACTCATTTCAGCTTGATCGGTTTGGTTTCTGATTTATGTCTCCGTCAGCTACCCAGCACGTTTGACAGCATCACACCGCGTGTCGTGGTTGCCTGTCAGATGTACAGCCTCACCAAAGCTCTTTCACAATTAAGCTACACGTTTGGTTTAATTGGTCACATTTGTCCTCGGTAAACTATAATAAGGATTCCTTTAGTGCCTGTATAACGCCCCTTCCTATCTGCTATAACTGAATTAGTTTCTGCTAGGCACTAAATATATAAATAAACAACTAGAAACCTTCATATTTTATATTTTAAAGATATTTCGCAACTGCACAAAATCGAATTCGTAATTTTTTAAGCGGAATCTATTTTCGTAACTGATTGACCACAGAAATGAAATCAATGCTATTTTCGCGCAGCATTAAATGAATTCGGCGTGTAGGTCGAGACGAATATTTCATTTGCGTTTTATTTCCTTTGTCTGCCTCTCGTCTGTAATTTAAGCACCGAACACACTTGTTAACTTACCCGAGATTTTAAACGTGTGTGGATATCGTCGGTCTTACTTTTAACAAAACCGACATCAAAGAAAAACTGCTACAGCCAGTTACAATACAACGATTTAAATAGACCAGGTGGGATGGGCGCATACGTTTCGGATACAGTTCGAACGCAGTTTTTTGCTGGATTCAGTTCAAGAGGCAGTACCAATTATGAAAATCCGTGTTACCAGACGTAGTACAGGCAATGAAGGGAAAATTTTGTAAAAACCTCGCAAAAATTAATAAAATGATCATCTTCGGGATTTAAGTAGGTAACAACCTGTAGAATGGAATGATGCATTCTTTGCACTTCCATGTTTCGGGAAAATTGAAAAAAATTTGGAAAAACTTTTGGATTTTTGGTTTTTTTGCTTTAGCGGCTAAAATAATGAAAATACAGAAAAAAGTTTTCAACAAAATTTGTAGCTCGTCTCTTTCTCCAAGAAAAAGGTCTTTACAAATTTTTGTCTTACTTAAGCCGTTTATGAGATAAATCCAGTTTTCCACTTATAGCTTTGAGCCGCTCCGAAATGCGCGGAAAATGAGAATTCTCCGGGAGTTTTGTACGACCGGACACATCGATAGATAATTCTTACTATTCAGAGCCGCTAAAAAAAATGAAAATGTAGAGAAAAGTCTCAGCTTTTTTATCATAAAGAAAAAAGTGTTAGAAGATGGCTTAGGAAACTTTATACAATTGATTTATTCATATCTTTGAGTTTTATACATCCTGCCTCTTTCACTGCATGGATTCGATTCCATGCACTTTAATCTATATTTCGCGAACATTTTATTGGAAACAAATAAGTTGTATATGTTTTACTGTATAATTGTGCATTTTCTGAACGTGTATGAATCATGTAGACAAACTCAAAAAGTACTACACGCATTTAAAATACTCTAAAGTCATTCGAAAGAATATGTTTTATTTTACTTATAGTCCAAAAATTAAGACTGTGCTATTGTTATTAATTAAGATATAGCGAATTAAATTCCAAAATTTGGAGGTGATTGATCGATGAGAAATATACTCACTACTTTGATCGCATGGCATATTTTTCAAGAAAAGTAATTGCAATAAAATGTTAATTGGACTAATAATAATAATAATAAAGTCTTTATTAGGAAAGCATGTACATACAATACATCCAATCGCTAAGGCGAAGTCTAGCCAAAGCTATTCAACTTAACCTTATCTAACCTAAAATTCCTAAAACTAAAAGTAGTAATAATAATAATACCTAAAGTACATATCAATAAACATTAAAATATAGTATAATATTCTTGTGGATAAATATTAAAAAAAAACAAGAAAAAAAAATATGTGGAAAAAGAAATCGCTAATAAAAGAATGGACAGTATTATTAGCATTAGTATTAATCAGTTTAGTAGTGTCAGACAACGAATGAGCCACGTACGTAAGGTGCAGATAAAATTACTGCATAGAAAAGAATTTCATTTTCACTTTTTTGCGAAAACTGTCTACATTTAGAAATTTGAGGGTATCATTTATGTTGTTATAGATTGTGACAGAGTTGTAAGAAAAAGATCTACGAAACAGGGTAAGACGATAAGTTGGCAATGATAACTTGTGCACATGTCTCAAATTTAAATTGTGGATGTTATTCCTAGGTATCAATTTTTTACGAAGATATGATGGCGAGGAGGTGCATAGGATACGGTGAGTAAATACGGACATGTAATATTTATAAACACTTTCCACTCGTAGCCAACCAAGTTCATTTATTTTTGCGGAAGTGCGCTGGTATTTTCGAATGCGGTAAACAAATCGACAACAACTGTTCTGTATTTTTTGCAGACGGTTTTTTGATAGTTGGTCCAAGCAGCTATAATATACGACATTGCAATAATGTAATATAGGTAACACCAACGATTCACATAGCTTTTTTCTTAATTTAAAATTAATAATATTTATATTATTATAAAGTAGCTTTAATGCTAGATACGCTTTTTTGACTAACATGTTTACGTGTTCTTTAAATCTTAGATTTTCGTCATAAGTTAAACCTAAACTTTTTACTTTGTTTACAACAGTTAGGGCTCTATCTGATATCTTGAGTTTTATATTTTGCTTGACAAAACTTATATGTTTTTTATTTGCAAAACATATTACCGCACATTTCCCAATATTTAATTTTAAATTATGCGAATTCGAATAACGCTCGATAGAAGTTAGATCTTGATTTATGTTAGCAGATGTGTTTCTTATATTATTTGGGTCAAAAGAGCATGTTAATTGTGTGTCATCCGCATAACATTGAATTTGTGTGTAGTTTACACTATTGAAAATGTCAGCTGTATATATTAAAAATACGATAGGCCCTAGAGCAGAGCCCTGGAAAACACCGGAGGTGATTTTGGTGGTGTTTGAAAAGGTATCATTCATTTTGACAGTTTGGTATCTATCGCTCAAGTAGGACTTGAAAAACTGAACACAATTTTCATTAAATCCGAAGTAGATAAGCTTGGCACATAACAAAGTATGATCTAGAGTGTCAAATGCTTTTGAAAACTCCAAAAGTACTAACAATGATGCAAGACCGCTATCAAGAGATTTTAAAATATCATCGGTAATATTTGCTAATACACTTACAGTACTATGACCCTTTCTGAATCCAGACTGTAGATGGGAAATTATATTATTACTTGTGACATATTCATAAATTTGGGGCTGGATGAATTTTTCTAAATTTTTTTATAGTGTCGTTATGATACAAATGACTAAATATATCATATAAGAATTTATAAGCAAAATGACTTATCATTCTAACGGCTCCCGGCAAAGATATGAATGAATCTGTGGATCAACTGTACAAAATTTACTAAGCCATCTTCTGACACTTTTTCTCTATGATAAAATTTTTTTATGAATTTTGTCATTAGTTCACATTAAAGCTGAGACTTTTCTCTACATTTTATGTTATTTTCATTTTTTTAAGGGCTCTGAATAGTAAGAATTATCGAGCTATGACCCCGGTCGTACGAAACTCCCGGAGAATTCTCATTTTTCGCGCATTTCGAAGCGGCTTAAAACTATAAGTCGAAAACTCAATTTATCTTCTAAACGGCTTAAGTAAGACAAAAATTTGCAAAGACCTTTTTTGTAGAGAAAGAGACGAGCTACAACTTTTGTTGGAAACTTTTTTCTCTATTTTCATTATTTTAGCCGCTAGAAAAAAAACCGCAAATCAAAAAGTTTTTCCAAATTTTTTTGAATTTTCCCGGAACTTGAAAGCGCAAACAATGCATCATCTCATTCTCCAGGTTATTACCTACTTAAATCCCAGAGATGATCCTTTTATTAATTTTTGTTACCCTAAATGGCTAATTTGCCTGTACTAACGATAACCTGGTCTGATATTGTTTAAAACAATTTTGTTCATAAGAAAAGGAAATATTACATTTTATCAATGAAACAAATTTTTCGAATTTTTTTTTTGGCCGATCCCAATAAGAAATAACTTTTTTTCATAAAGTTGATATTTTCAAAGTTACTAATTTAAAAAAATTCTCGTTTCTCGTTTTTCGACGCGCTAAAAGTATACCTAACAAAGAAAGGTTTTTTTACAATACATAATTTTTTGTCATATCTTGGATATGAACAAAAAAATGAAATTGACTGTTTTTAATTTTAAATCTGATAGCAACTACTTTTCTTCGACGCGGGAGTCCGTCGTTGAGTAACATCGAGGGCAGACGTACCTTAGGATGCTCCCGAATATAACGAAGAATCGGTTAAAACTTCGTTAAACTCGATAAAATTTAAGTCATCTACAGGTAAAAAAATTCTGTGTAAATTGAAGTGTCATAATAGAAGTTTGTATGGAATAAATATTTGAAAATTACTGGTAGTGTTTTTAATAATGCCTAAAATAAAGTAAACACGTGCAGTGCAAAAAATACGCCCAGACCAGTTATATCAAGTCAAATCGGTGATAAATTATCATAGTAACAAAACCGAAACTGAAACGGATTTGAGGCGATGAGGGTATACTACGAAAAAGATAAGTTTTTTAGTAATTTTGAAAATTTTACTTATACAATAACATCAACAACTCACAACAGAAAGGTTTCAACTAACAACTGTCACGTGGTCCATAATTGAATATATTTAGAAAGGCATTTCTCAGGTCTAAATAATTAAGGTCTGCTTAATATACCTACAGAGTGTCCTAAATGTTCTCCTAGATTTCTTTTTTCTACTTGCAGATTTTACTTTTTTATTTTACTTTATATTAGCAGACCAGTATACCGAGGGTCCCAAATATTCTCTCAGGGCTCTTTCTTCCACTTCCAATGTAAATAGCTATTTACCGTGGAAAAGTTATTAGTCTATTATCATAGGGCTCAAAAACGACCACTCGCGTCGATGTTTTAAAACGCGTTATTTTATGAAACTATAAGCCAACGGAATCACCAAATGCTTTGTTGGCATTTCTGAAAATGGATTCTTCTCCAATAATCCACAATTCAAGATGGCGACTAGGTGGATTTTTCAAAAAATCATATCTTCGGAATAATTGGCCAATTTTCAATTAAAAAAAAAACAAAATGCCTACAAAAAAATATAATTTACGGAAAAAATACTAAGGTTCAAAATATTTAATAACTAATGGACTACTCCCAAAAAAAGTAAATTTTTTATTTTTTAATCTTGTTTATCATTTTTCATCTTTCCATTTCAAGTATAGGCATATACGCTTTCCTTGACTAGTGCGTGTTACGATCTGTTATTATTTACACTGCACTTTTTACTTCCACATCCACGTAGTGAATTGGAAGTATAGTAATCGCAAAAAAATTTTCAAACATTTTTATTCGTGAAATAGGTTTAGAATGTCATGAAACGTCAAGATTTTAAATTTCTATCTGTCTGTCTGCCTGTCTGTCTGTCTGTCTGTAACTTTTCCGAACGTTTTCCCCGGAACGGTTTAAGATATTGACTTGAAATTTTGTAAACGTATATATTATAACGAGATCTGGAACTGGATTGTTTTTTAAGGATATCCGGTGAAGGGTTGGGGGTTAAATAGGGGTAAATGGGGGAAAATAAGTAAAGCAAGCTTGTAAGAGTACAGAAACTTGAAATTCGATGTATGCACTAGAAGTTAAGGCCTCAGATTTTTTAATAATATTTTTCAACCCTTCCACTACCCTTACTACATTATTAAAGGGGTTGATAAAATAAAATTGAGATATTCACTTGTAATTTGGTAGACGTATGTAATTTAACGACATCTGGTACTAGATTATATTTTGGGATGATTCCGTAGAAGGGTTGAGGTTAATAGGAGTAACTAGGGGAAAATAAGTAAATCAAGCTGGTAATAGTATAGAAATTTGGGATTCGATGTATATAGTAGAGACCAAGGCCTCAGATTTATTTCTAATATTTTTCAAACTCCACCATCTCCGCTTCATTATTAATGGGATTGATAACATAAAATTTAGATATTCACTTGAAAGTTAGTACACGTATGTATTGTAGTGACATCTGATTGAGATGACTCCATTGAAGGGGTGGGAGGTGGTAGGTTGTGAATAGTGGAAAATAAGTAGGGTAAACTAGAAACTTCATTTTTAACGTACATGGTAGAAACCAACTCCTCAAAGTTTTCTATGACATCTGCCCCAAATATTATTAAAATTCTATGACCAATAATTTCCACACACTAAAGTGCAAATATAGTCAAGATGCTTCCTTTAAAGTGGCTTGGATGAAGAATCTGGATGTGGAAGTAGTGATTCCTTAGGCAGCAGTTTTATATAATTGTTGCACATTCTATAGAATACTCTTCACATCGTAAATAATATTAGTTTTAGACATTTAATCTAATTACAAAATATTAAAGACAGGTTTTTTTTAAATTTAAATAACTAAAAACTTTTTTACTTATTGATTGATTTTGTTCAAAAACAATAGGGTGTTTCCTCTAGCTAACACTAACTCGCTGTCCAATTTTTAATACAGTCGGACTTTTCCTTCTTAAGTTATTATGCTTACAAGAAACTTACGGACAGACGGACGGACTTTTGGAAAGTTGTTCAAAATTCGATCGCCCACACAGTGATATGAATTTTTTTTCACTACGAGCGATATTATCGGTCAAATGCAATATACTGTTCGTCTTGCATTTGCGAAGAGTATAATAACGGAACTTAATTTTAGTACATGTTTTATGTATCAAAAACCCGTTGTAAAAAGTCATGCAAGGATATGGCTAGCAACTAAAGACTGGTTGTCTAAGGTTGAATCTTAGACAACGAGTCATTTGTTGCTAACATGTGGGACAGGAAAGGTAGACTCGCTAAAAAGCAGCAGAAAATCAAAAAGATGTCAACAATACTCTGGCGCATCTTATCGTGTCTCAAATGGATCATTAATAAAAAATACTTCCCTTGAAGTTAGCCAATTTTTTACTGTTTTCTAAAAATTAAAAAAAAGACCCAAACATATTGAAAATTTAATCAAAAAAAATTTTGTTTTGAGTTTATATATCATATAAGTATTGTTTCGAATCATTTAATAGTTAAAAAATTACATAAAAAAATATCATCAAGAAATTGAATATGCAGCCCTTTTGATTTTTTTTTGCTAACTTCAACTTGCTGGTAAATTTGTAAATGTGAATATTTTTATTCCTAACTCTTTCTGCTTTGAAGTACTACCTTGAACTAAAAGATAATGCATATATAACTTATATTAAAATCAGTTGTTTTTTATGAACTTGTGAATAGTTAAAAGCGCAAAAAATCAAAAAGTGACTATATTGTATTGTTATTTTTATATACTAATAGATATCAATAGCCATCAAAAATGAAAATACAAGAGAGTATTTTATATCCCCTTTAGAACCCATTTTGATTTTTCTACCTAGCTTGTTCGGTTTTCCAGCAATTCAATTTTTTTTTATAAGCAGCGCGCAAAAAATTCCAAATAAACGAAAATTCGTATGCATTAAAAATACAAATTACGCAATTTTTTTCAATATCGATTTTCTCGAAAATCATGGCATATACAAGAAAATTACAAGAGGACTTTTATTTTAGGAAATTAGTCCAGCTTTCTTTTTTATGATGAGCAATTTTTTTATATCTTCAACGGTTAACAAGTTATCAGTAAAATAATAAAGCTGTTTTCATCGAAGGGGACGTTTTTTGTGGGGGTTGCGCAGTACCCCCAAAACTGATTTTTGTGGTTCTGTGATGTTTAATCCTCCCACTAACAATTGCTGAAGGAAAATCTCAGGTAACATTTTTTGCGAGCTTCTGGTGTATTTTTTATTTCACCGACTGGACTATTATCTACACGCTGAAATCTAGGAAGGATTTTCGGATGTTCCAGACCGTTTTTAAGATAGAGCAGTTGAAAACGTTAGAAATCTGGCGAATGAATCCTCGATTCGGTAAAAAATTAGGGGTCCGTAGAAGGGGTTAATAACGGGAAAAAAATTATTGGACTCAAGGTATGTTACTTGAGACCCAAAGAACGATTTGTCACAGATTTTACGTCATTTGATTAGTTTTACTTGTTTTTATGATTTTTTTAATTTGCATTGATTTTAATTCAAAATTTTTACAGTTTCCTCGTACGCCCCAATTACTTATTTTGTCTTAAAAATACATGATTTGAATGGTTTCTCATCGCTCCAAAATTTGCCAGGTAAATTTTTTACCACACGAAACTCACCGTCCGCGTCCCCTTGGGAAAATCCTTAGACCACATTTTTCCTTCTCTCTGGTACCCAAATTGTTTACTTTTTAAAATCCAAGGAGGTTACCAATGTTTCAAAAAAAAATAATTATAAGGGCTCGAGAGGCCCGGGAACTCTGTTGTTGGCTGCCGGACCCGCCTAAAAGTGTTCATGTTTACCACCTTCTTCCCTGGTCGTTCTCCAAGGAAGTGGAGTTTCATGGAATATAAAATCACACAGCTCTTGGTCTACTAAGTACTACTTCTGATAATATATCAATTACTTCCCTCGCATACCGAAGGGAAGTATTGTATTCGAGAAAAAATCACCCTCCGAGATTTTTTCGGATTCAGATCACGTAGATTACGAAAATATGGGTTATTCAATTCCGTCAGTCTGTCTGTCTGTCTGTCTGTTGGTGCATTAACTAAAAAAACTACTTGACGGAGACCAGTCAAATTTGGTAGGTAGTTGACCCTACTGTCAGCGAAGAAACGGTTAAACTTTTATTGGAAAATATACAGGGTGGACCGTCTAAACGGAATAAATAGTGAAACAATTTTTTTTTGCTCAAATTTAAAATTTCCACGTTTCATGACATTCTAAACCTACCTCAGAACAAAAAAATTGAAAATTTTTTCACCAACACTTTTGAAAAATTTAAAAAAAATGAAATTTTTTAACCACCACTATACTTCCACTCCATTAAGTGAATGCGGGATTGAACATGTGACAGATGGCAATAATATTTGGCATATGCACCTATTATACTTTTATTGAAAAATGTACAGGGTGATCATCCCAAGAAATAATTCAGTCATGGTGGACATTTGTAAAGGTATTTGCGCAAGCCTTCCATATTTGGCACCCGTTATTTAGTATTGAACTTTTGCTGTTGGATGAGCACTCTGTATATTTTTTTGATCAAAAGTTATCAGGTTTTCTTTGTAACAATAGCAATATTCCGATTATTATTCTCAATGTCATTTCGTAATTAATTATTTTTTAGAGTGACCGCCATGCACAAATAACGAGGAAAGTTCTGTGTAAATACTTTTACCGATTTTTTTACTAATATTACTGTTAGTACTTTGAAAGGTAAAAAAAATATTATTCCGTTGGTGTCAAGGGTCTCACCTGAAAGCTGCACGCCTAAGAGCGCCATTGTCGGCACTTCATATATTTCCTTATGATAAACAGTCACGACCGCAATATAAACGTCTGTAAATATAACAATAGTCATGACACGACATAAATTATTATTATTATTTTATTTTATGGAAAGAGAAATGCAGTGCAACGAGCGTCAGTGTAACCGATGATTTTACAACGTATTAAAATGGGAACTTTACCGAACCACTTTAAATAGATTTATTAGTAGTCGTAATATACCAAGAACTGTGCTTTGAGTGAAACGAGGTATTAAGACAAAATAGACGAATATTTCGCACACAAATTATGACAATGTTAACTTTGCAGGCTAGTTACTTTTTGGTTAAAAACAGCAGGTACCGAAGGTGTCGTATAAAACTGCAGCTTCTTTATTCTACCTTAGTTTAATTATTCCGTATTTTTCAAAAAAATATATTTTATGAATAGTATGTCCCGAGGTGTGTCCTGAGAGTCTCGAGCTCACTAAGATCGAAGTTAGACATCCTGTAGAACGCTTCCGAAGAAAACGCAAAGTTAAAACTCCGTTAAACTCGGTAGAAAAAAAAATTATGCGTAAAGTGAAGTGTCAAAATGCATACC
This sequence comes from Stenurella melanura, assembly GCA_963583905.1. Taxonomy (NCBI): domain Eukaryota; kingdom Metazoa; phylum Arthropoda; class Insecta; order Coleoptera; family Cerambycidae; genus Stenurella; species Stenurella melanura. The sequence goes on from OY757309.1 coordinate 6,051,284, forward strand.
GAATTAATAACTGAAAATTGCTGGTAAAGGGCTTTTTAATAGTACCAATACGTAAAGGAAAACAACTGCAGTGTGACTTAGTTTGGCGTCGACGTCGACATACATTTATTATTTTAATAATTTGTAGTAAACCATTCATAACAGGTATAAATCACGAATTTCCTAAAACCGATTGATTTAAAATGCAAATCAGTTGACTTACATCATTGCAACCCTGGACCGATCACTTTTAATGAAATGTTGTTCGATAAAAAATCTTAAACAACTATTAGTTAATGGTGTAAATCGTTCCAAATCACCTGCAGGATATTAAGTTATCACATTTTAAGCTAATTATATTTTTGATCATAAATAGCGTAGTCATTTGTCATTCTCCGGGCCCAGACCGCCTAGTATTTCCATTTATTACATTAACCAACTTCATTATCACTATCAGGTTTCGTTAACTACTGCTGGCTCCTGCCCCGAGGGATAGAGGCGGTTAGGCCAGTATAATACCGCGTATAAAAATATGTTGAGGTATAAAATATTGTAGAAATGTTCAGGGGCTTATTAGGCCAGTGGAATTAGACAAAAAAAGTAGACGAAAATTGGACGTAAGTCATCACAGGAAGCCACATGGTTTAATAGGTAGATTTACTAGTAAGGAACATAGCCTTGAATTTGATCCTATTTTAAATAGTGGGAACATTGTTAAATGTGCAAAAATCAAGAAAAATGTTTTTTTAAGTATCTCCAAGTAGAAGTATTAAATTTAACCTACACATTAACGCGCGCACAAAAAAAAAAGTTACAGTCCAACAGACAGACCGACAGACAGACAGAAAAAACATTTCGCTCAAAATAAGCAAATATTTCATCTTCGGTGACCTCAGCCAGTCTATCCCACCATGAAGCAGTATACTGTTCAGTAAAATTAGATACAAACAATTTTGGTCAAAAATACAATTTTGGACGTTTGTTTAGCAGAACTAATTATAATAAATTTTCTCGATACTGCCTAGAGTTAGGCTGGGAGGAACTTTTAAATGAAAATAATTTCTTTGATTGTTTTCATAACCTTTTATTACAGGTATTTAACAAAGCTTTCCCCGTTAAAAAAATTAAATAAAAAACTAAGAAACCTTGGATAACTAAAGGTATTAAAATTTCTGCAAAAAACTTGAGATCTCTTCACTACATATGAATATACACAAATGAGCAGTTCTCTTCAGATTACTATACGAAATGTCAATTTCTTTTTTTTAACAATTTTTGGCCTTGGATGAATTCCAAATATCAACATATTTACAGAAAAGTCATAAAAAAGACAAAAGAAAGTCATTATAAATTCAAAATTGAACAGGCGGATAACAAGCCAAAGGAGACTTGGGCAATCGTAAATGAGTTTAGGGGTAAAGGTCAAATGTGGGTTACATTCCCCTTAAATCCCAATGTATTAAACAACTATTACTGCTCAATTGCAGGTAGTCTAACGGAAAACATAATTCCTCCAAATGATCCACTTACATGAATGAAAGGCATACTTAATTGTAATACTTTATATTTGTACAATACAAATATAATTGAATTAAAAGAAAGTATTAAGGAAATAAAGATTTAAACAAATTTCTGGTCTGGATGAAATCTCTGTAAAAATAATGGAAAATCTACCAGACGCTGCTCTTCATGTATTAGTTTCGATAAATAACGAATCATTTGAATCGGGAATATTTCCATCTCTCTTAAAATGATCTATTGGGGTTCCCCTTTACAAAGGTGGGGATGTAGAAGATCCATCTAATTTTCGTCCTATATCGTTAATAATACCCACATTGGCAAACATTATTGAAAAGCTAGTAAAAAAAGAGTTGTTGAATTTTTGTTTTCATGAAGGTAATCAGCAATTTGGGTTCCATAAAAATTAAAATACTAACGATGCTATGTTTGCCTTTCTAAAGATAGTCTACACTGAAATCAATGGTAGAGAGTCTGCTGCGGCAGTATTCTGTGACTTGTCAAAAGCTTTTGATTGCGTCCAGCATGAAATATTGTTGCAAAGGCTTGAACACTATGGTTTCAGAGGCCCTACCTTAAACTGGTTTCGGTCTTATTTGTCAAACCGTAGCCAATTAGTTAAATATTCATCATACTCCAACAAATTAAATATAACTCATGTCGTACCTCAAGGTTCTGTTCTTGGCCCAATTTTATTTCTGTTGAATGTTAACGATCTGACTAAAATTGACAATAATGGAAACTTTACGTTGTTTGCTGATGACACCACAATATTGTGTCGTAGTAAAGATGAGGTTACCCTCTGAGAGTAGATGTGTTCCGATGTAAATAGGATCAAAGATTGGTTTGACTTTAACTTGCTTTCTCTTAATGTCAACAAAACAAACTTAATTCGTATCTAATAGATATCCCACTCGGTAACTAAGTCGTGCTCAAAATTTCTCGGTTTAAATATCGACTGCAACTTCAAGTTTACAGATCATGTTATTAACCTCAGTAATAAACTAGCATCTGGCTGCTACGCAATCAGAGTCATCTCACATGAATTAGGCTTCATGACTGCGAAAAATGCATACTCTGCACTAATTGAATCCTCATTTGAGATACGGTATTTCGTTCTGGTGTGTAAGCAGTAATTATTTGATAGTAAGGATTCTTGAAATTCAAAAGCGTGCTGTTATCTGTGTGAAGCAAAAATTCTTAATTCATGCAAACCACATGGAATTCTTACAGTGATTTCAATTTTCATTCTAGAAACGGTCTGTTTCATTCATAAACATAAAAGTAATGTAAGTGATAATTCTCCCAGTTATATTACTAGTCAAAACTGTGTAACTCAATATATTTCTGAATCCTTAGATGAACGTGGGCAGGTAGATGTCATATATACCGATTTCTCCAAAGCGTTTGATAGACTTGATCACCAGTTGTTACTTAAAAAATTAGAAAAAATCGGCTTCTCATATTCTTTGCTCCTTTTGTTTAAATCTTATTTAATGAATAGGAGTCAGTACGTTGCATTAAATGGGTTCAAATCGATCGAATTTGCTGCCACATCTGGAGTTCCCCAGGGATCTATTCTGGGGCCCTTGTTTTTTAACATATTAACGACCTAGTGAACGAAATTAATTTGCCTCACCTTTTATATGCCGACGATCTAAAAATTTTCACAGTAATTGATGAAATCGATGACTGTTTTCAACTTCAGACTTCTCTTGACAAAATAAACACCTGGTGTATAGTAAATAAGTTATTCATGAATCCTAGTAAATGTAACGTAATGTCCTTTTCTTTAAAAACATCACCTATTATTTTTGATTACAGGTTAGATAATGTCATACTTCAAAGACCTATAACATTTCGCGACCTCGGCGTAACTTTTGATAATAAATTATCCTTCACTGATCATATCGATACCATTGTGTCTGAAGCCTCCAAAGCCCTTGGATTTATCGTTCGTACTAGTCGGGAGTTCACTAATACTGATACTCTGAAAATTCTTTATCAATCCTTCGTCAGATCGAAACTTGAGTACGCATCGCTAATTTGGAGTTCCAGTTATGATGTTCACAAGAATAACTTGGAGGCAGTTCAACGTAGATTTCTTAAATTACTGTGGTTCAAATCCGACGGTACCTATCCAGTGATTGGTTTTCCGCAAAGTAACTTGCTTGAAAGATATTCTATGACTACTCTTGAGGATAGGCGTACGTACTTTTCTCAAGTATTTTTGTTTAAATTACTACACAATGATTTTGACGCACCCGAAATAATTAGCAAGCTTAATTTTCACGTTCCCAGATTAACCTCTCGTAATCACCAAGTTTTCTATTTACCTACGCCGCGTACCAACGTACTAAATAATTCACCTTTATATACGATTTGCAGTACTTCTAACAAATTATGTAGCGACTTCGATATTTTTAATTGCAGCCTTAGTGACATAAAACTAATTGTTCTAAATTAAATAACCAGTGAGTGTCTTTGTTTTTCTTAATTTGCTTTGAATCACATATGTGTATATATGTATATATAGTTTTTATATGTAAACATTTTCCATGTTATTTTTTTCTCTTTCTTCGTATCATTAGTTATTCATAGTTCGTACATTTAAGCAAATTTTTTGTTAATTTTACTTTCTTTCTATGTTGTATATTATGTAATTAATGCTTTGTATGCCTTTATTCCTGTTCTGTAATTAGGTATCTTACCTGTTGAACAGTGTATGCAATAAATAAATAAATAAATAAATAAATAAATAAATAAATAAATAAAAAACAATAATGTTACTATGCCAATTCCAAGTTCCTCCCTGGTCAAAGACTCTATTATTTACAATGGTTATAAGATGTATAATCACCTACCCAATGATGTTATCTTAGGCGGTAGTTGCAAACATGGTATATAATCCTTCCGAAGGGGTGTAAGCAGCGACTGTCTTGTTTATTAAATGTTACACCATGATACTATGAACTTTGCAGTATCATGATGTTAGGCAGGTTGAAAATTCCTACTATTCTATAAAGGAAAGACTCGGCAAAATTTTAAAGGGGGAACTCGTTTCCTGGCATTGATAATTGGTCTCAGTAGCGGAATAGGTCGACGTTAAATAAGCAAATTACAAAAAAACTTTGTCTATGAATTTTAAATAAACAATATTTCATTCGTCACTCTCCGAGTTTTCAGGACTTGAATTGGTATTTACGTTAATAATAATTGGATTAATAAGTGACAATATAGAATATTCATTGTCCTTTTTTATCACATGAGATACACACTTTCTCCATATATCGCGTTTGCCTATTTCATCTACTATTACCTTTATATTGTTTAAGACATACTCACTTAATTGTGGGGATTGATTATATTGACGTAGTCTTGTTTTTACATCAACCCACACCATTTCAATGGGGTTGAAAACGCAATAATATGGAGGCAGACGTAAAATAGTATGATCGTTATGTTATGTTTTTAAAAAATAAAAATCTCACCTCAAGTTGTTTTTATTTAATGTTCTTCTCACTGTTCTGTCCGAAACTCTCACCCCAGTTTGTTGTCTTAAAGAGTCATTTAGTTTTCTAGAGTTCTTTGTTCTATTCCGCATAGTTTCTTTCATTAAAATTCTTTCGGTTCTCTGGTTTATTTTTTTTTGTATGTCCACCCCCATGCCCATAATTATGATCACCAGTAGTTTCGACGCGGCGGTTCAAATTATAAATTGTCTTTCGGCTGACATTGTAAATGTGCGCAATTTGCTGTTTTGACATTCCTTCGTTGAGAAGTCGAATGCAATTTTCCCTTTCTGCCGTGGTTAAACGCCTCATATTAATTAAACTTTACACAATTATAACATTGAAATATGTCAGATTATTTCTAAAATAATGTAAACAGTTTTTAATTCCATAGCAACAAATGTGTTTTTCCAATGCCTACTTTGAAATTGACGCGTCGCGTAGAAATTACACCCGATCATAATTATGGGCATGGGGGTGGACAAAGAACTCTGTAAAACTGAATGATTCTTTGAGACAACAAACTGGGGTGTGAGTTTCGGACAGAACAGTGAGAAGAACATTAAATAAAAACAACTTAAGGTGAGAATTTATTTTTACAAAAACTTAAATAATGCCAAACTTTAGAGCGCGTCTTACCCTACGTTTTTGTTTATTATCGACCCGGTATAATGTGTAAATTTCAACTCTCAAATAAAATGCTTAGACCATAGAAAATCTACGTGAAATAAGGATTCCAAATCCGCAAAAATCATCAAGAACCGTCAATCAAATGTCAAGTTATAGCATTTTAAAGATTTCGGTATCCAAATTTTATGTTGAGTAGTGTGTACAAGGCCTAAGGCCCTTAATCCAAAAACTGACAAAACCGTCTAGAGATATTGATGTTACCTTAGTAAGGAACCATATTGCAACGACCAAAAAAATTTTTAGCGGAAATTTCACTCATACAAACTTTTTGATTTTTTGCATGACTTCATTAATCACCCCGTATATAATAAACTTATGGTCCTACGATAAATATACGTCATGCAGCTTAATCCGAAAAAAACTAGCTCTTAAAATTTGCAAGCCGCGTTCAAAAATTTGCATTCCTGTTGAAAATATTGAACTTTAAATTTTGCCTAAAAGTCTCTATGTGTAAGTTCGAGTGGCCAGCAGTTTAGTTCATAGGTATTTTTTGTTTTATATATTGACAAATCAAATTCGCTAAACATCTAATCCCACCTATATTTCTATTGACAGGCGGATCAAGTCCACGTGGAGTGTACACGAGGAGTGGTGAATATAAATGTATAAAATTCTGCGCTGTCTCATTCAATGTGATGCGATATATTGACAATACCCCGTAAGATCCTCTAGTTCCGTGCTGTTCCAATTGAGTAAATATACAGAACTTTATTTTGTGTGTGGCTGTGTAATTAGTGTTATCCGCTGTACCAAATCACATGTAAGTAATCTCGTTTTTTGGAGACCATCCCAGACAATGAACCATAGGTAATTATTATTCTTAAATATTCATTACTGTCTTCGAGCTCATGCCTGTTAATTGCAGACAGTTAGGCTTGAATAAACAAATTGACCTCGAACGCCGGCCGGCAAGAAATCCAACGTACCATGCAAGTTCCTAATAAAAACCGATGATAACAGTAATAGTAATAATAATTATAATAAGCCTAAGCGCTTTATAAGTGTCATTAGAGTTCTCAAATACCACGTCATTCGAATTACATGCATATAAAAAAATATTATGACCTATTTCACGGTTCTGTGGTTCTAACTGCTAACCATACAGCGGATATGGATGTTAAATAGGAGGAAATCGATTAACGGGTTTAATAAACGTAGGTGCGTTATGCGTATGTAGGGAATACATTATGAGCCCGGAATGGGTTTTTATTTTTAAAACGCAAACAAGCCGTGAAAATAATGATTTGAGGGACTGAAATAACTACAGGCTGCTCATCTTCGATGACATTGAAGTTGACTTTAATACATATTTTTTTATATACAAAATTTCTGAGAATAACATTTTTTAAGTAAAAAATCGGATAAGGTATTTACACGGAACTTCGCTCTTTATTTATACCGGGTGGTAGTGGTCAAAAAATTTGTAAGAAATTTTAAAAATTTTCAAAAGCATTTTTTTCTGATGTAGGTTTAGAATGTCATGAAACGTGGAAATTTTAAGTTTGAGCAAACATTTTTTTTCCATCATATATTCTATAGTAGCAAAAAAATTTTTCTTTGACAAAATTTCCAAACAATTTTTCTTTTTGAAAAAAATTTTTTTATGAAATAAATTTAGAATGTCATGAAACGTGGACATTTCAAACTTGAGCAAAAAAAAACCATCGTGTATTCTCTAGCAGCAAAAGAATTTTTAAGAAAATTTTCTTTTGACAAAATTTTCAAATTTTGTTTTGAATTTTTTTTTTATGAAATAGATTTAGAATGTCATGAAACGTGGAAATTTTAAATTTGAGCAAAAGAAAAAAATATTTTGACCCTCTATTCTAGGCATAATAGTTGTAAAATAATTTTCAAAAAACTGTTTTATTTTATATTTATTTATTTCTGAAATATGTTTAGAATGTCATGAAACGTGGAAATATTAAGTTTGAGCAAAACATTTTTTTTCCATTATATATTCTACAGTAGTAAACAAATTAAAAAAAAAAAAATTTCTTTTTGAAAATTTTTTTTATGAAATAGATTTAGAATGTCACGAAACGTGAAAATTTTCAATTTGAGCAAACAAAAATTCCATCATATATTCTATAGTAGCACGAGAATTAAAAAAAAAATTCTTTGACAAAATTTTCAATTTTTTTTTATTATTTTTATGAAACAGATTTAGAATGTCATGAAATGTGGAAATTTTAAATTTGAGCAAAAAAAAATTCCCATCTTTCTACTGGTAAAAAAATTTTCAGTTTTGAAAAATGTTTTTTTCTGAAATAGGTTCAGCATGTCATGAAACGTGGAAATTTTAAATTTGAGCAAAAAAAATTTTTTTCATTATTTATTCTCGTTAGATGGTCCACCCTGTATATTTTCCAGTGAATGTTTAACCATTTCTTCTCAGGCAGTAGCGTCAGCTAGCTACCAAATTTGACTGTTTTCCGTAAAGTAGTTTTTTAGTTAATGCACCAACAGACAGACAGAAAATTCCATCTGTCTTAGTGGTAAAAAGTTTTTCAAAAATGTTGGTGAAAAAATTTTCATTTTTTTTTTCTGAAATAGGTTTAGAATGTCATGAAATGTGGATATTTTAAATTTGAGCAAAAAAAAATGTTCGTCTATTTTACAGTAGTGATAAATAGATTAAAAATGTTTTCAAAAAGATTTTAAATTTATTTGAATAGTTTTAGAATGCCATGGAAACGTGGAAATTTTAAATCTGAACAATGAAAAAAAAATCCATCATATATTCTATAGTAACAAAAAAATTTTTCTTTGACAAAATTTCCAAACAATTTTTCCTTTTGAAAAAAATTTTTTTATGAAATAAATTTAGAATGTCATGAAACGTGGACATTTCAAACTTGAGCAAAAAAAAACCATCGTGTATTCTCTAGCAGCAAAAGAATTTTTAAGAAAATTTTCTTTTGACAAAATTTTCAAATTTTGTTTTGAATTTTTTTTTTATGAAATAGATTTAGAATGTCATGAAACGTGGAAATTTTAAATTTGAGCAAAAGAAAAAAATATTTCCACCCTCTATTCTAGGCATAATAGTTGTAAAATAATTTTCAAAAAACTGTTTTATTTTATATTTATTTATTTCTGAAATATGTTTAGAATGTCATGAAACGTGGAAATATTAAGTTTGAGCAAAACATTTTTTTTCCATTATATATTCTACAGTAGTAAACAAATTAAAAAAAAAAAATTTCTTTTTGAAAATTTTTTTTATGAAATAGATTTAGAATGTCACGAAACGTGAAAATTTTCAATTTGAGCAAACAAAAATTCCATCATATATTCTATAGTAGCACGAGAATTAAAAAAAAAATTCTTTGACAAAATTTTCAATTTTTTTTTATTATTTTTTATGAAACAGATTTAGAATGTCATGAAATGTGGAAATTTTAAATTTGAGCAAAAAAAAATTCCCATCTTTCTACTGGTAAAAAAATTTTCAGTTTTGAAAAATGTTTTTTTCTGAAATAGGTTCAGCATGTCATGAAACGTGGAAATTTTAAATTTGAGCAAAAAAAATTTTTTTCATTATTTATTCTCGTTAGATGGTCCACCCTGTATATTTTCCAGTGAATGTTTAACCATTTCTTCGCAGGCAGTAGCGTCAGCTAGCTACCAAATTTGACTGTTTTCCGTAAAGTAGTTTTTTAGTTAATGCACCAACAGACAGACAGAAAATTCCATCTGTCTTAGTGGTAAAAAGTTTTTCAAAAATGTTGGTGAAAAAATTTTCATTTTTTTTTTCTGAAATAGGTTTAGAATGTCATGAAACGTGGATATTTTAAATTTGAGCAAAAAAAAATGTTCGTCTATTTTACAGTAGTGATAAATAGATTAAAAATGTTTTCAAAAAGATTTTAAATTTATTTGAATAGTTTTAGAATGCCATGGAAACGTGGAAATTTTAAATCTGAACAATGAAAAAAAAAATCCATCTATTTTAGAGGCAAATTTTTTTCAAAAATGGTAAAATCATTTTCTATTTTTCTTTTTTAATAGATTTAGAACGCTATGAAACGTGGAAATTTTAAATTCGAAGAAAGAAAAAAAAAGTATTCCATTTATTTTAGTGGTAAAAAATTTTTCAAAAATGGCAAAACAAAAATTTTTTTTGAAATAGGTTTAGAATGCCATGAAACGTGGAAATTTCAAATTTGAACAAAGAAAAAAAATGTTTCATCTATTTTAGTGGTAACAATTTTTCAAAAATGTTGGTGAAAAAAATTTTCAAATTTTTTTTCTGAAATAGGTTTAGCATGCCATGAAACGCGGAAATTTTAAATTTGAGCAAACAAAATTTTTTGTCATTGTTTATTCCCTTTAGACGGTTCGGTCCACCCTGTATATTTTCCAGTTTAACCATTTCTTCGCTGACAGTAGGGTCAACTACCTACCAAATTTGACTGCTCTCCGTCAAGTAGTTTTTTAGTTAATGCACCAACATACAGACAGACAAACTGACTGACTTGAAAAACCTATATTTTAGCTTAGGAATATTTTGAAATATACAGAGTGATCCATTTAGGCACTATTTTGTAAAGGCATGTTAATTTTACACCATTTATCGCCTGATTCGACTTAAAATCGATATCTGAAGATTATCGACGTTGCAGATTATAAATATTTTTGTCGAAATTTAACGATTTAAAATGGCGATGTCAATATGGCGGATAAGTTTCGTAATTTATGGTCTGATGAAAATTGGCATCTGGGGATTTTAGAGATCGCAGATTCTAAATATTTAATGGAAATTTAAAAATTTTAAGTACTGGATTCAAGTTGACGAATAATTTTGTCATTTATGGGTGGGGATAGTTTTTAAGCGACACGTCTGATTTATGTATATGATCGGTAGTGGTCTGATTCCGAATCAAACAAACAAACTCATCTAATTGGGGCAAAACCAATAAGAATAAAATAAATAAAAAGGTAAGTAATTTAAAAAACTTAAAAAACACATTTTTAAAATCTAACTGAACCTGTTTAAAAATGCATTAAAAAGGCGAAGATAATTTTATAATAATAATAATTAAGTTAATAAACGAAAAAGCCTAGAGTGTCTGATGTGCAAAATTTCCATTTTTCTAAATATTTTGATCATCCAACGCATTTACGTTTATTAACACAATTATTATTATTATTATTACTATTATTTTCTTCTTTTTAACGTATTTTTAACAGGTTCAATTGGTTTTTAAAAGAGTGCTTTCTATTTTTTAAATTATTTGTTTATTTAAATTAAACTATAATAATTATCTATATCCGAGTGTAAATATAAATTTTTAATATTTCAAAACCAATCAAGTATTATCTACTATATAGATTGCAATTTACGTAAGTACAAATATGAATCATATTTAAAGATAAATATTTAATGATAATAAGGGCAATATTAATAAGGGTTTTATCTAAAAATTGTCCATATCTCGTGAAATGACGTGTACTTGGGAATATTTATCACATTTCAAATCTAATGTGTCGCATAGTTTGTGGCAATGGTGCTTCACTCCCTAAAACTGATTAAATGTTTTAACTTTTACCTCATAAATCTAATCGAGACCTATATTTTGAGACTAAAACCAGCGGTAACTGCTCTGAATGTAGTGTTGCCAATGGTTAAGAACAAAAATGTGTACGCCCTTGTCCATAATTATGCGATTCTGTGCAAAATTATGCGATTTAATAGAAATTCTTTAAACATAGTAATTTATTTTTACTACTCATACATAATGAGCCAGTTTATTTGTGTCTTTATTTAACTATAATGTGGATGAAATAGAACGAAGGAGGGGTAGATTTTACTCCTCTTTGGGAATCAGCAGTCTGGGGATCAGCAGTGCATAATTTTCTTTCTCTAAAAGACCATTGTAGATGAGAAAGAAAGTCTGGACAATGTTATTTTTCGAAAAAACGATCAGATCATGAACTGTTGGTTGGATCTCTTTCTCTATTTCATGCAAAAAAAAATAATAGGGGTGTTGCCGGTTGCCGGAATGTCACGCCGCACTGTGGCTCCCAAGGCGGTCATAATTCAAAAATATTGACATCAATAATGCGAATAATTTTACCTGCTACTTTGTAATGGAGTTCCAGAAAGAAGGTATGTACTTTATATTGGTGTAATATAGCAACTAAATATTTTCAAAGTATGTACGTTCTGTGGCATTCACAGGAAGGGAAAATAATACAATAATGTTTTACATCATTCACTTTGTTTGAAACTTTTAACTATTTTACCCCGCTCACCCCCGCTTATACTACACAAAAATTTTAAACTTGGACTATCTTGTATATAAACCATTTTGAGTTATCCGCTACGAGCTGCTCCTTTACAAGGAAATACACGTTTGACCTCTGGCAGTGTAAAACTGGGAGTGAGAATTTACAAAACCGAATAAGCTACTTTTGCAAAAAACTAGCGGACTATTGGAAGAAGTGTAACCGTACAAAGTTGCGGTTCATAGAAAAGCATTCAGCATGGTTGAATGTCGTTAAAGCATGTAATCTTTCAAGAATTCGCAGCTCAGAAGATGAGGCAGAGCCATCAACATCAACAGCCGGTCGGCCCTTCAAGGATTTTTCTGAGTGTAGTAAACGGTCATAGCGTAGAAGGTTAGTTAAATTATCAGCGGTAGATGATTCTGCTGTTAATTTTTTATTGAAGAAGTCTGATAGGTTAACTTTTTCGCAAACTAATTCCGATGACATTTTATCTTTAATTGTGGATGCTAAATTAACTAAGCATCAATATTTGTTGGTCAAAGGCTTTGTTAATTCTCGTACCTCTTCTGATTTAATTCCATCTTATAAAAAAGTATTGAATGCGAAAAAGCAGTGTTATCCTTCGGAGATAACAGTTACCGAATCTTCTGCCGAAGTAGCTTTGCAGAATTTGTTAGATCACACTACCAACCGAATACTTGAGTCCGAAAAAAATATTTAACCCGAATTATTAGGTAACAGAGTTTTAATAGGAAAATGGGGCTCTGATGGTAGTACGGACATAATGAGTACAAACAAAAATTTTTGGATTCTAATATCGAGGATGATAGTAGTTTATTTGTTACCTCGTTTGTTCCTTTTCAGTTAATTTGTAGATCAGACATTCCCGACAGCGGAGACATCACCATTTGGAAAAATCCGCGCCCATCTTCTACATGATATTGTAGGCCCATTCGTTTTCAATTTGCAAAGGAAACTACCGAGTTGTCTGTGCAAGCAGAGGCTTGAAATATGTTCCCAAACAACGAGAACAATCCAAAATTACCCTTGCCAGCAATTTCTGTGATCTGGTTCGACCCAACTTCCGAAAATTTCGGAAAAACATCAGCTCTCGGCCAAATGGTGCAATGGTGAGACTTTCAACGAAATTTGGAATATATCTTAAACGCGGTTTTTCTAAAAAACTAAGGTGCTATTGCCAGCATCTTTTTGTGTCATCGAAAGAGTTAATATGCAAAAAAGGGTTTTGCAACTTGGGCAAAAGTTAGATGTGTTTTGAGAAGGGTGTAAAATCAGAACCAATAGTCAAAAAAATAGGTGTTATTCTTCTAAAAATGTTTAAATGACTCTTAACTAATATTACCTTTGGAAGCATTCCTTATCCAGTAGTTTTGCCCCATTCACTTCATTTTATTCAGTCCGGGTTTCAGTGCAAACAATTTCAAAATAATCAAAGGGTAATAGTAATACTATTAGCTAGGAATCCTACATACAAACATTTTAAGAGGAATAAAACCTATTTTTGAATATTGGTTCCGACGGTTTACCCTTGGCAAAAACACCTCACTTTTGACCAAGTTGCAAAACCTTTTTTTGCATGTTCACACAAAAATCGCATACAAAACTAATAATTATCAGTCACCATAGACACTCCGTTGCGAATTTATTTAGAGTGCGACATTAAGTACCTGGTGGTCAAATTATGCTGATTTATAAATTTTTTATAAATGGCCACTGTGCGTTGAGCCTCATCCGCCCTTTCCACATTCTCAGGGCGGCGGCGGCTCAATGTTTAAGTGAAACAGAACTAAATGACAATTAGAATGATATCAAAGCAATCCTCGTCGGACTGAGTTATTCGATGGTTTCGTATAGTCATGAAAACGTTTCATCAAGATTTTGGAAGTGTCACCCCAGTATCTGACGTGAACTTCTAGACATTATTCATATCAAAATTTGAGCTCACCTTTTAAGAGTTTGGTGTTTACCACCATTGATGATCAACTTAGGCTTTCCTTTATCACTAGTGCTGGTAGGAGTCATAGAGCTGTGACTGGCCGTCGCCGTGGTGACGTCACTGACGAAACTGCTAACGCTCGTGTCCTTGCTGATGGGCGTCGAGGTCCTGCCGTTCACGATGGGCTCCGAGCCCAACGTGAGCTGCAGGTGACCCTTTCCGGGACCCGGGGGTGGCTTTTCGTCCACCGGGAGCATGTATGATAACATGACGGCAGCGATCGACACTTGACGCGTTAGCACGCACTAAACTCCGAAATTAAGGTATTGGCATATTACTGTTGTGGCACCCGATGAAACACCTTGGCACTTAGTATGTTGCAGAACACTTAAACTTCCACAGGGAGTAATCTGAAACCAAAATGAAAATACATGAGCAATCTATAATCTATAGAATCATGCGGATTATTTGTAGTAATTTCGTGGCCAATTTCAAAAACAAAACTGTCTATAGTTATTTATTTATATTACTTATTGAGATGTAGGAATGTACCAAATAATATAATGAAATCTTTTCTTTTTGTTTTTGCTAATTACAATTTAATTTAGTGTGAGAAGGCTGTGGGCTATCTTGATATTGTGGGGTAGGGCGTTATAGGTTCTTACACGGGTATAACTAACATAGTTTTCAAACAGACTGGTTCCATGCTTAGGAATTTGCAAACGAATAGCAACGGCGGATGGTACGGTTATGTACATCAGTACCTCTTACAAGTTTGCCATGCAAACACATGGTTAATAAAATTTGTTCGGAAATGAATAGTAGGGAATCTAGCTTGCCGTACGATGCGTTTTAAAGGTGGGGGGGTCAACTCATATGTATACAATAACTAAAAACAGTTTTCTATGTAAAATTGTCTGCCGAATTCGAATTACGAGTTCACCACTAAATTCGGAATTGCGAAATTAGAGAAAAAGTTGTTTATCTCCAAAAGTAAGAAAAACACAATAAACATTAGTATTCTCATTCCCCACTCAATATCTCATTTACTGGTAAAAGTATCGATCTGAAATTTTAGGAGAATAATTTTTTAACTTTCTTCTTGGGCTTTGTATAGAGCCAAATTATTGCATTAATATAATTTTTTTATAAAAAACAACTGTAGTCCTACATGTCGCACAAAAGTTCAAAAATGTATTGCAAAATATAGCATGCGAGAAACTTTTTTATAAGTAGAGATAGAGGTGTAGTTAATCGACATAAAATGATGATAAAAGACCAAAGAAGTTTTTGCATTTGAATATGTTTTTATACTTTGGCTTAATAGTGAAAAAAAGGAGATTATATTGGTTCAGCGTTGGCGCACATGTTGGCCCCGCCCGGTAAAATTGGTTTAGTTCGGTGTGTACACTTCATTGCGTGCTCTCTGCTAACGATTGTGTATCTATTATAAGATAAAAGCTTCCATATTAGTAAGAAAAAGGCTTAGGGTCTGCGATTTAATGCACCATATTTATATTGTGTCAGTCCGATTAAAAATGTTTGTATTTTATGTAAATAAAGAAAACTATTTAATTTTTATAATTAGTTTAATTTAAAAGTGAGGAACATTTGCCTTCGCACAAACAACTTATACCACATTTTACTTTTGCACTTAGACACCGACAGCGACTGGTACAAGTGTACATTTTACATTTGCAATATGGATTTAAGTGTATATATTCTCTGGCTTTTGTGGTTTACTCATCATTATCGGTATAGTGTCTATAAAAAATAATTAAAACAATTACCTCATATCTGTTTTATATGAAGTGAATAAATGTGCTCGTAGCTCATCCAAATTTCCTCTAAATAAAGGTCTGCCATAAAGAACCTTAAAAAATAACCTACAGGAATCTATCAGTTAGTTTGTAAGTTCCATCTCGGTTCGCTGCGCCAAAATGTGTTAATTCTTCTAACATATTTAACCTTTCACGTAATATTTTTACTACTGTCTTTTTGCCTTACTTAAAGGGATAACTAACGGTATCATTTCCAGAGGGGCAGTAAACAGCTAGTAAAATGTTGGTCAGATTTCTTTTGTCGAAATCAAATGTACTAGATATTTGGGTAATCACATCATGACAAAAAATAAAAGATTTTTGCCGTTGAAGCCATATTTCAGTGTTTAGTATAGTCGCATAATACAATGAAAGAACAAAAATATCAGTGTCCACAGTATATACAGGGTGATTCACGCAAATCGTTCATTAGAAGTTTAGGGACTTGTAGAGATAATTTAATTTTGAAAATTTGGTTGCTTACATAGTTTTTTATGCTCTTTTCACTAATAATATTTTCAACGTCATTGCACTTCCGGTTATACCGGAAGTTACCATCAACTTCGTTATTTTAGATGGAATGATATATATTTTCTTGCATTTTTTAATTCAACTGGTCATTTTAATAGGACTTTGATCATACTACCATATCCCTAAATCTAACCCTACTCGAGATATAATGACTTTTCGGAAAATCTGTGTCTTGACACCGAGTAGTTTGAAATTTGCTGTCTCTAACATAATGAAAGTGAAAGTTACCATTTATACAACACGAATAGTGGAACCCTTAAGCTTCCTAATCGTGCTTTGAAAGTAACCTAATTACTTACAGGGTGGTCAGAATTTACTGCTAATTTTGGCAAACTTTATTCTGCATCGATCTGTATTAGGGTTCCGTATACTCATCTTTTATAGTTTTTGTGTTATTGATAATTTTGTATTTTAATGCGCGAAATACATCGAAGTATGTGTTGCTCTTATAATAGTCGGCTGTGAAAATGACATTTGTTGCAATTAATAGCGTCTATCAAACAAAGTATTAATATCTTACAATAGTTGGCTGTGGAAATGACATTTGTTGCAATTATTAATCTATCAAACACGTCAGTGTTTATAGCGATTTTATAAATAAATTTGATAAAGGGTTATCAGTCATGGAGAATAATAGAAATGGATATTCAAACAATGATATTTTAAACTTATTTTTTATTCACGGCGAATGCCACAGAATTATTTTTAGTGAAAAGAGCATAAAAAACTATGTAAGTAACCAAATTTTCAAAATTAAATTATCGTTACAAGTCCCTAAACTTCTAATGAACGGTTTACGTGAATCACCCTGTATGACTGTTCTAGTACATTCATTCAAAAAGTCTGGTACCTGCTTCTTCATGATCGGAAAAATGTAGGGATTTCATAATTTTCACATTATTTTGATCGCATAAAATAGTTTTGCTATTTTCTAAAAACATACCTGCAATAACAATCTGAACGTGTTGATCTATTCTGAAATAACTGTCCTCAAATTTGCAAGCAAAAAAGTTCAAGAGTTCTCGTTTATTATCAGAATGAGAAATAATATTTTTCCAATTCGGTATACTTACCCCATCGTTTACCTTATACAGACAGTACACTCTTCTTACTTTGGTCCGTCGGTAGGTTACACCCTTTTGGTCTCATGTTTATAACTAATTTCAAAGTATTTTCAAAGAGTTCTTTGAAAGTTGAACAGCCATAGCTTTGATGCCTTTGAATTAAAGACATGATGTCAATAACAAAAACAGTATTTTTCTGTTCTACTGGTAACTGATAAACTTCCACTGGTACCATTTTTAAAATAAAACATACATGAACTAAATAATAAAATACCCACGTATCTCTGATATGACTGAATACGGTTGCGAGTTGCTAGTAGAGAGCGCTCGCGCCGGCCGAGGAGAACGCGCAATATATGAGTCGTCACACTACTATTTATTTACAACAGTCATAACAGCCAAAAGTTTCTATAATTCATAAGCTTTATTTTCTCTCATAGATCATAGGCCCATGTATCTTTAGTAATAAAAAAGTTTCTAGCATGTTATATTTTGCAATGCATTTTGGTGTTTTTTTGCGTTAAGCGAAGATTTTTATTTTTATTGCCAAAAAACGACGTTGCCGAAAAAAGTTTCACATAAACTGTAAGTGAGGCCAATCTCCAAAGATATTGGTGTCAAAATTTGAAACAGATATCTCGAACAGTTAACGAGGTATTGACTGAGAAACAAAAAAATAAATGTTTCCCGTAGTTTTTAGAAATTTGCCCAAAATTGCATTTTTTTCCAATTTCGCAATTCTGGATGAAGGGGTGAACTCAAAATTCGTATCCGTCATGAAATTTTACATGGGAATCCGTTTTTGGTTTTTGTATATGTCACAGTTGACCCCCCCTTGCTGAATTGGAGGTCTTAGATTCCCTACTAGAAGGAGAATCCAAAAATATGCATGATGTTCCATTTGAAAATGTAACGTTGTATAACCTGCAGCCTTTTTAAGGCGCCTTGTAAATTTGAGAGTAAAATGATTAAATGCATTTCTTTAAACAGAATCATTTACCCATTTAACATTTCTTTCTATGTCTCGCCGTTTTCCAGATAATGTTTGTCTAAATAACTGGGGCACCCTGTATATTAAACACAATGTGTGACATACAGTGAGCACGTAAAGGTTGGAATAAATTCATTAAAATAGTTACAAAACAAGTGACAAAAATTAGCTCAGACCCGTCGATTTTTAAATACATTTCTCAATTTGTTTATTTAAAAAAAAAATGCTGCAAATATTTTTTTAAAAGTTATGACGTCATCGCCATTTTTTTTAAATGGTAACCCCCATTTTTTAAAATGTCATTTGAAAGAGCACATTTTTCTGCATACAGTACGTTAAATTCTAGGGAATTATCGAGAAAAAAACATTTAACATTAATAGAACACATTCATCATTACTTATTGTCGAACCTTTTTACAACTTAAACTTTTTTTGTGTTTACGCTTTTTTAATTTACTTAGCAACGCGGACCTGGCTCTAACACATTAGTTGGTCACGCGCCTTGTAGTATTATACCTATACCTAGAAAAATATATGTTTTGAATTCTTTATGGCAATACCAAGAAGTTTTTTCTAGCTAGTTTTTTTTAACGCCGTGTGGGTCGAGCGCGACCCGCATAGAGACAGTAGTATGATAGTAAGTAAGACAATAGTAACTTACGCCGCAGAACGCTATAGTTATTTATCAGTGATAAGTGAATTATAATTGTCCTTTCTTAAATTAATTTAATAATTGTTACGTTAATTGTGTGTGTCGGAGATTTGTTCCTTTTCCCCCCTTTGTCCCTCCTATTGCCTGGGCTGACATCGACGACGGAGAATCCATCAAACCTACCGTGTAAGTTTCAGACACATTCTTTTTTTTTATTATACCTAAATACAGTTCACTAAATTATATTAGCCTCATCACGCTGAAAGAGGTAGGCTCATTCAATAGTATTTACTTGTGATATCGTATTGATATTGTGATATCGTATCGAAAGTGCTGATAATGCAATGTTTAAGTGAGACAGAATGAAAAGTTCCGAGATTGTGGTCATGTAAGAGATAATTTCACGAAAGTTCGTCCTACAATTTCAGAAAATAAACAGTTAGATGTTTTACTGACAATGGAGGAGAATCCTCACAAACCAAGTCGCGAAGTCGCAGCAGAACAGTCAATTAGTCAGTCGACTGTTTTAAAATATTTGAAGAAGAATAAATGGCATCCATATAAAGTGAATTTAGTTCAAAGGCTTAACGAAGATGATTTCGACCGCAGAGTAGATTTTTGCGAAACCATGATGGAACGATGTAATATCAATCCACATTTCTTAAGTCGAGAACTTTTCTCTGACGAAGCCACCTTCTGTTTAAATCGCACTGTGAATAGGCAAAATTGTCTATATTGGTGAAAATCCACACTGGATGGTGGAGGCCCATACTCAAATTCCACAGAAAGTTAACGTGTGGGCTGGAATTGTTGGGATTACAATATCGGGTCCATTTTTTATTCAAGGTTCATTAGGTGGCGAAAAATATTTGGAGCTGCTCCAACAAAACATAATTCCAGAACTTGTCGCACTGTATCCAAATGGTAAAAACCCTAATGTACCGGAAAACTCCATATGGTTTCAGCAGGATGGCGCACATTATTCGGCAATAGTGCGTAATTATTTAAACGAAATTTTCCTACGCAGATGGATTGGTAGACGCGGATCAATAGAATGGCCAGCTAGATCTCCGGACCTAACCCCATTGGATTATTTTTATGAGGTTACCTTAAATCCAAAGTTTATTTTAATAGACCGAACAATATTGAAGACTTAAAAGACAGAATTACTTACGAAGTTGGAAGAATTGAACCCGAAACAATTACTAACGTTTTGTGAGAATCTAATTATTTTTTGCTGTATTCTTAAAATCTTGTACTTTTGTTTTATTACAGATTTAAGATTAAGATTTTTTTCTCCCTAGAATTTAACTTACTGTATGCAGAAAAATGTGCTCTTTCAAATGACATTTTAAAAAATGGGGGTTGCCATTTAAAAAAATGGCGATGACGTCATAAATTTTTAAAAAAATTGCAGCACTTTTTTTTTAAATAAACAGATTGAGAAATATATTTAAAAATCGCCTTTTTTCAAAATTAATTTTAAAGTGTCTGTCATCTACGGGGCATGAGGTTTATTAACTTGAGCAGTTTTTACGGGAGCATGAATCGAAAAAAGATAATTACACTGTTCGACCTTTTCATCTATATTCTGTATACCTACATAAGATTTCATCCCAAGTAATATTTAATAAATCATTAAAATACAGTCCATGATCAAAATTTTTGAAAACGTGATAAGTGACCATTTTTGTTTATACTTTAAACAGTTTACACGTAATTTAGAAATCACTAATTTATGATCAGATGTATAGTGCATCATAAAAAGTTATATAAATTAGACGTTATACATATGACATGTTGCCGGAAACAAATCGGAAAGTTTTGAAAATTGAGGGACAAAAATGCTCCTGAATATCCTTACATTCTTAGTAACCCCAGTATAATGAGTAATACAAAGTTGCTACCAAGCGTTGCTACCAACATAAATCATTACAAAGCTTGATTTGATAGAATAACACCCGTGACCGTGTTTGAATATTGCAAACGATATCCGTATACGAATATAGTTAACCTGATATGCTATGCACTTACCTCAAACGAAAATAGCGGATTGTTTACCTGGCTCATCTTTACAAGTCCCTTATAAGCTCTCGTTCATTCTTAACATTGCCGGTATCAAAGCCGTAGGTTAATTGATATTTATTTATTTTTACTGAACCTAAATAAATCTCATTAAACTAACATTATTTATTATAAATGTATTAGGTATAAATAAAAAATTACATCATGTCTCTCTCTCAATTAATATAAAGTAGTAATACAATTTTACAATAATTAAGAAGTGATTCTATTTTCGTTCGACGTTCATGACATCGCTCATATTATCAACTATTCCCCAGTCGGTATTTTTTATGATTTTCAAACTAATTTTAAATAAACTATACCGATAATGATTACCGAGGGTTCCGAAACTCCCAAAGACCGACTCTGTTTCAACTCCGCATTATGTATTGCCCTTTTGGGCGGCTTTGTACAGTCACTCGACGCAATATCAATAATGGCGCCTTCGTCACGGCCTACTGACGTTTATAATAATGACATTTATTATCGCCAGGACGGTGGCTGCTGGTGGGACTTGGCTGGATTTTACGCATCCGTAAACTGAAATGTACTTATTTGAAACAGAGAGCGCAGACCGTACGGATTAAATGCTTTGATATTACTCGCTCATTCAAATATGAATTCATTCAGCCCTTCTTCTAATCCCGAAATGAAGAGTAAATACCGCTCGGAATACCCAGACATTCTTTGTGTATAGTAGTAGCCTATTTATAGCTGATTTATGCCGGGTTTGATTCTGAATGAAAATTGTTAATATTTTATTGTTGATTCCACCGAAGGGTATCGTTAGGAGAGAAAGGCGGATTTCTCAGGTTGTCTTCTACCTTACCTTTAGTTAAAAATGTATTTGCGATCAATACAGATCGCAAAACAGGCTGTTGGTCCGATGAAACTATACAGGGTGTTTCATGAGGAACTGTACATACTTCCGGGGCGGTAGAGAATCTCACGTGGGTATTCAGGAACGGCCATTGAAATTTTCCTGTCGCTCCTAATTTTGGCCTAAATTTATTTTGGCCAGAACGTCCACTATTGATCGGATTTTGTTTAAATTTTAGACACTTTATACACGTATCACAGTTGTAACGAAAATTTTTTTTTTCGTTTAAGCACCCGTGCTACATAAATTTGAATTACCCGCGGTAATGCCGACGCGAAGTCAACAAGCGCGCATACGCGGTAGAAACATAACTGAGGCCATTTTAAATATCCATGCTACTTGACTTTCGCTCTTGCACTGGTGAGTTAAGATCGTTTACTTATTCTTTAACGGATTTTCACGTTTATTTCTTTAATCCTTTGGTATTTTGAATATATTTGATTATTAAATGATGTCATATTATTGAGTTAACGTTGCTGTATAGTTATTTTTGGGAATTAAAGGATATTCCGTGTAATAATTAATTTTTATTGACGCACATGTTTGTGCGATGTTCGTGTCCATTGGACACGTTAACTCATTAATTATCGTGGCAATTTTGAATTTTGTGGTCGCTTGAGACACAATACCGTGGTGTTTTGTCATTATTTAGATTATTGTGGACGAGGATTAAACTCGGAAATTATTCAAGGGATAAATTAGAATCTTTGTTTCTTAATCGTGTGTAGACAATCTCATCTCATTAAGAGTCGAAACCTAAAGTCGTTTTGTCGCATTTAGTTAACCTCGTGTTAGTACAAGAGATTAAGAGATAATTTTTTATTAGTTTATTTTTCGGGAGATTAAACCCATAATTTTGTTTGCTATATTTGTTACAGTATTAGTTTTTTTCAGATAGTAATTCAGATATTTTCTCTGTAATTCTAACTAAATTTTGTTACCTTTATTCAAATTTTTGGTCATAACCAGTCAGCCATTTTATGAACGGCTAAAATTTCATGAGAGTAGAGTTTTCTCATTTATTCATTTCATTTATTATATTAATCAGTAGCTTATTCATATATTTTCAGAAGTAAAATTTTATCAATACTCAGGTTTTTTGTTAAATTGCTAATAGTTTGGTTTTGCAGTGACCTTCGTCACCATAGTTTTTTGTAGTTTTCTTGTATTTCTTTTTTCTCACATTTTTTTTTCTATTATCAACTGGTTCTTTGCATTACCCTTTTTCATGTAAAATCTTGGACCAAACCACCATTGAAGCAAGGCACAAGGCATACATTGAATATTTGGAGTTATCCTAAAAGTATTGGATATCATTCCGACGCAGCGTCTCCTGGAAATCAGGACCTGAATATTACGTCCTCCTTCCCGGGTACCCGTGGCCATCTTCAGGATCAAACCTCGTCGGCATTCTACGTCTCCGCTAAGCTAAGTAGCCAAATTTATGTGCAAAATTCAACTTTTGGTCGGAAGAAAAATTGTAAACCAGTTGATCGTTTCTTATTGTAATTTTTTTTGTTAATCTTCAAATTTAATATATATTTTTTAAACTAAATTTTTGTTCAACTAATTAAATCAAATTTTTCATATTAATATTTTTAATAATTTGCAAAGTGTAAAATCTTCACTGTTTTATACTTATGTTAATATATTATTTGTTTCATATTTGATTTTGATTGTTTTCTCCCCCTGATAAAGTTTGCAAGAGTGTTATTTACTGAATACACTGGCGTCCAAATTCTTTGTAGTTTATTAAAGTTTTGTTTGGTTAATTTGACAAGCAAATAATCCTCTGGCCACCGAGTGACCCTCGACCAACCCTGAGCTAACCGGTTGCTACTCTTTCATAGCTTCCTCAGCAGCCAGCTGAGGAGTTGTGGTTGCACGGTTGATAAATTGCTATTATACATATATTTTTAATTCCAATGCCGGACTTTCTTAATTTAATTTTTCCGTTTCCTGTAAAAAACATCACCCTGTAACATTTTTTTAACATTCAGGTGCCAATTATAAAGATCCATACATCACTAAAGATAGTCATGTAATTAGATTTGTTGTCGCAAGTTTGTTGATTTTTTTGCAAGCGATTGAATTTGACAAAAAGGGGGAATTTGAAGAAAACCTTATTTTCTTACATTAATTGTCCAAATAACTAAACTCTGTAAATAATGTTCAATGTTGACAAAAAATTTAAAACCAAAGTATTTTTTAATTTCAAAGAAAGTGTAGCCAGGTACATTCTATAATAGGAATCATTAAACAGTTTTCTTTTCATTATTATATAATTATTAGTAGGCCTAGATAGTTTGACATTTCTTGTTTGTTGTCATAAACAGTAGAACTAGTGCACTTGGTTAACTTAGTCTGCAAATAATCTTGCCTTATAAATTTACAAATGAGGAATATAATATTGTTCAAGAACACCCTGAAGTAAGTACCCTACGAATAAGTGCCCAATTAGAAGTTCCTCGTGTGCGAGTTTGGAGGACTCTAAATAAAGAAAGATTACATCCGTATCATATTCAGCAAGTGCAAAGGCTTCAACAGGATGACAATGTAAATAGGTTAGAATTTTGCCAGTGGATTATTGATCACAGACCGACTACATATGGAATTTCATTCACAATCGAAGCCCAATTTACACGGGATGTCGTATTTAATTCAAGAAATTTACATAACTGGGCCGAAAACAATCCTCATGCTATAAGAGCTCATTTTCAACATAAGTTCTCGGTAAATGTGTGGTGTGGTATGATTAACAAGAACCTAATTGGCCCACATATTCTTCCGGCAAGACTTAACTACAGAGGTTTATTTAGATTTCTTACAAAAATATTTACCTGGCAAGATATTAATTTAAGAGAACAATACTTCCTCATTTTGGTATTGATGTTAGAAGGCATTTGGATAATGAGTACCCATACAGATGGATTGGACGTGGGGGACCTCATCCTTGGCCGGCTAGATCACCAGATATGGACCCCGTCGATTATTTTCTATGGGGATATATTAAAACTGAAGTCTACAGTACCCAATAAATATTAGAGATCAGTTACTTCAACGAATTTTCCTCTGTAGTGACCAAATTAGAAACAATCCTGCGCAAATTAGAAAATCTATTGGCACTTTAAATAAACACCAACAAAAATGTATGGAAGCTAGAGGTTCTCATTTTGAACATTTGCTCTAAGTATTTGTAATATTTTAAAATAATTTTTGTAAATAATAATTAATGTGACCATTTTTAATCATTTAGACAATTAATGTACGCAAATAAAGCTGTTTTTCTACTAATTTCCCTTCTTGCCAAATTCAATCGCTTGTAAAAAAATCAACAGAAGTGCGAGAAAAACATGTTTATGTTTAGTGATGTATATACTTTTATAATTGGCACCTGAATGTGAAAAAAAAATTACAAGGTGATCTTTTTACAGGAATCGGAAAAAACAAATTTAATAGGTACGGCAGTGAAATTAAAAAAAATATATATAATAGTAATCTGTCAACTGTGATAGGTGTATAAAATGTCTGAAATTTAAACAAAATCTGATCAATAGTAAGGACGTTCTAGCCAAAATAAATTTAGACCAAAATTAGTTTATCACCCTGTATCTCAGAAATTAACAGCGACGGGAAAATGTCAATGGCCGTTCCTGAATATCCAAGTGGTCCTCTACCGCCCCTGGAAGTATGTACAGTTCCTCATGAAACACCGTGTATAGTCCAGCCAACGTGACGGAGCGCTAAAATTACTATAATTTCTAACCCGAGTGCTGGTAAATGGATTTTGATGAAAACTTGTACAATGTGTTTGTAATGGCGTTTATAAAAAAAAGTTGAAAAAAATATTAGAGTAGAAAATGATCGGAAGGGGCAGAAAACACCCCTTTTATCACGGGTTCCGTAACTTGTAGAATCAGATCAAAAATAAAAAAAAAACAATATATTTACTCTTTTGGATCAAAATAAGGTGTTTTTAATAACGAAATTGAGTAAAACACTACTATGTTTTTTACCACTATATTTGCACAAAAACGTGACTGCAGTTTCGACCTGTTTTAGGTCATTTTCAAACAATGATTCAATTAAGAATGAAATACAAAAGATTTGGTCCCTATTTAAATATGTTTCTGGATTTAAACAGATTAGAGAATTATGAAATTATACAGGTATTTTATGATATCCTAACTATCTAAGGGTGGGGTTTCTCAGAAATTTTAATTACATCTTGGTAGCAGTAAAGAGAGGTGAGTACATAACATCTAATTGATCATTTAACAAAATTAAATCATCTTTATTATTGTATTTGTATATTTCCAATGCTTCTAACAAATTAAGTTTAAAACCTTTGCTGGCATAGTGTAGGATTTCCATATTATTAATATCAGGAAAGTTATGTCCACTCTCTAATATGTGATTAGAAAAAGCAGAATCTGTTTTTTGTAGTCTGAAGGACCTATCATGATTGAGGTATCTTGTTCTAAAATTACGTCCAGTCTGACCTATATATACGCTATTGCACTCTGAGCAATTTAACCTATAGACTCCAGATTTTTCGTATTTATTTGTTTTATCCTTGGGGTTGTAAATTAAATTTGATAATTTTTGTTGGGGTTTAAATGCTATATTGATATTATGTGCTTTGAGAATATTTGATATTTTCTCTGTCAGTGTATCACAGTATGAGAGTGTAGCGTGGGGTGTTTGTTTTTCTTCTCTGATTATGGGATAAATGGCTTTAAACGTATACTGGTTTTGTTTCTTGTTTATTAATTTTGCGATAACTTCTGTGGGGAAGCCATTGTTCTTGGCTATTTTTTGAATTATTGAAAGCTCTGTTTTTATTTGCGTTTCTGATAAAGGCAATGAAAAAACTCTATGTAGCATTGAATTATATGCTGCCAGTTTATGTGCGTATGGATGGCCAGAATCAAAGGGGATAGTTATATCAGTATATGTAGGTTTTCTAAAAATATCAAATTTGAATTGATTATTTTTGTGTGTGATAGTTAGGTCTAGAAAATTTATTGTATGATTTGTTTCTCGTTCTAATGTAAATTTAA
Organism: Stenurella melanura; assembly: GCA_963583905.1. NCBI lineage: Eukaryota > Metazoa > Arthropoda > Insecta > Coleoptera > Cerambycidae > Stenurella > Stenurella melanura. The sequence continues at coordinate 6,078,242 of OY757309.1, forward strand.
TTTTTGGGTGTATGTTATTAATAGAATCTAGAAAAGTGTGTAATTGTCTAGTAGTACCCTTAAAGCATGCTAAAACGTCGTCGACATATCTATACCAAAAATGAATGTGATTCTTGCCTGGTTGCGAATTCAGTATACTTTCCTCTAAATTAGACATAAAAATATCCGCTAATAAAGGGCTTAGAGGTGATCCCATCGGTAGACCGCTGTTTTGAATATAAAATTGATTATTGAATTGAAAGTAATTTTGACTGATGCATGTGTCGAAAGCTAGTAAAAGTTCTGTTGATATAATGCTATTTAATTTACTTTTATCTAATAAATTTTGAATAAGTTTTAAACATTCATCTGGGGGGATATTTGAAAACATGTTTTTAACGTCGAATGATACCAGAAATGAATTATGTGGGGAATGTGTATTTTTTAACTTCTCTGCTAATTCTAAGGAATTCTTGATTCCATGTTTAGGTTTAAAATCTGTATGTTGTTTAAAAACTATATTTAATTTCTTACCTAGTTCTCTACTTGGACTATTGATATATGATACTACAGGCCTAATGGGGTTATCTGGTTTATGTGTTTTAATTAATCCGTATAATTTTGGAGCTAAGGGATTCATGTTAATTATTTTTCGCTTTTCGTACCTATTCCGAAAAGATTATTTCTATGTTTGCTAACGATTGTTTTAATTTTGTTTGATATTTTTTAGTGGGGTCTTTATTAACATGAGTAATATCTTCTGACTGTATGAAATTATTTACTTTATTTGTATAGTCTGTTTTGGTGAGAATTACCGTGGCATTTGATTTATCTGCTTTTGTTACTACTAGATTGTTGTCGTTGATTTTGGCTGTGATTGATTTTATAGTTTGTTTGTCTATTTGGTTATTATTTTTTGTATTAGCGTTTTTTAGAAGTTGTTTTATTTTTGCTGAAGATATATCTTTATTTTCTACATTTTTTAGAGCAATTTCACTTTCAATAATTAAAGTATCTACAATATTTTTGTTGTTTAGGTGGGGGGAAAATTTTGGGCCTTTTGATAGTAATTCAGTTTCTCGATCGTTGAACACTGTATCAGAGATATTAATGACTCTTTTACTACACTGGTTAACTTCTTCGATAGTGTTATTTAATTTTGGTTTTTGAGCAATTAAAAGATTGTTTAATTTTTTGGATTGAATTACGAATTTTTGATATAGGTGTTTTTACTTTTGTGAATTTTTTCGAGATGTGGCCACTCGAAAATCTCTAAAAATGGGGGAGGTGTTGAAAAATAAAATTGAAAAAAATCAGATGAATGTATCATCGAAATACAAGACTTTTTATTTGAACTTTTCTGTAAAGTGCATTCTCACCGAGTTTTTCCGGAAAAACATGAAAAACGAAATCTTTGAAATCGTAGCGCTTAAAAAACATGTAATCTAAAAATTTGAAAAAATTCAGACGTATGTATTGAGACCTTCTAAAAATTTTTTGTCTCTTGGAATTTTTTGGTATCTTGCTAATTTTCCGAGTTACAGGCAGTTTTTCACGATGAATAATGTATATGTATTATGTATGTATATGTTATATGTATATATTGTTTGCAAATTTTCAATTAAATGTATATTTATACCCATGCGTTGACCAGCTGTGATACCACATCTTGTTTTTATGGTATGGCGAAAATATGTCACCAAAGACTCAGTTGGGTCAAGATCTTACTGAATTCTACTACATCGAAAGAAGAATTATTGACTACCGGAGGGAAATTTGTGCTATTTGTATGAGTTGAGAAATTATTCTATATAGAATGAGGCCTGACATTACATATTTGTGGTTTTGGCGAAGAAAAGTGCACTAAGATCTAACTTTGGCCAGGCAAAACTACCGGCGACCCGAGAACCGTTCCATTAGTACTTATTTAGAGTTTATTTACAAATTCAAAGGTGGTTAGGAAACAAACGCTACACCACAGAGTGGGGATAGAAAATTGAAATTACAAAACACAATGAAAGTTTTAAAAGAACACTGAAACCAATTAAAACATCCAAATCATTTGCTCCAGATAATTGTTACATCAACTATTTTGTGCTTGCAGGATGTGGCGGTTACTGTGGGTACAGAAAAGTCAACTTGGAATAATTAGAATAATTTTGCCAATGCCAACTATGCTACTAATATACTCTCGATTTAATCCATCGCAGGAATGGATGCTATTAGGCACTGAATTATTTCCCCTCTCGTCAGTCGGTTGGTTTGCTTATGTTTGACGCCCGTATGGTAATACAATACGTTCCCAATCCAAACAAAGTAATTATAAAAGCATATAAAATTACGGAATTAAATGACCAAATCAGATTAATAAATAAACCATTCCAAAACGGAATTTATAGTTTTTATATGGCTTGTTGTTTGTGGTAGTAATGTAAATTGAACAAAGCAGAATGTAAACTAAGAAAATTTGTAAACAGTGTGTAGGGTTTCAGAGCGATCGTAACAGATCGTTTTAACAATTTAATTTAGTTTTAATTTCGGGTAATTTGCTCAACTGTATAATTTGTAGGTGGAAACAAAAGAAAATCATTTTTTATGAAAACGTAGTGCATTTATAGTGTACAATCTACTAAAATGACAATCAGATGACAGGTGAAACCGAGAGTAAAGCACTCTGTATGTAGTAATTTTTCATTTACATTAACAATATAACAATATCAGCAATGCTTACTTATGGGGGAGAACATTTATAAATATTTGGTCTTTTCTGGGCACAATAGATTGGTTTCTTTTCCCTTGCTATATAAAAATAGAAAATCGCCAAATTTCTATATTGAGTGTAATGTCAAAGTTATTTAAACGGATTATTTACAACAGAATTATATCTTTCAGCAAAAAATATAATATCCTAACAGCTTTTCGACATAGTTTTACAGCTGACAAATCAACAGAAACAGCAACGTGCCATTTATTAAATTACGTAAACACCTCCTTCGATGGATGATGGCAAGTAAAGTTTGATTTGTCAAAAGCTTTTGACACGCTAAACAATTGTTTTCTAGAATAAAAGTTATGAGTTAAGTATGGGGATAAGAGGAAACTTACTATCGTGGATAAATAATTATAGGCGAGGACAAAGACTTAAAGTTGAGTTGAATAATGTACAATCAGATGCGCAAAATTTAATGTACGGGGTTCCTCAAGGATGTGTTTTAGGGCCGCTATTATTTATGTTGTATATAAATAACCTTCCGGGTCACTTAACAATGTTCGTTGATTGCAAAACTGTAACACTATCAGCAGATACAGTTGAACAACTCCATCTATTGATCGCCCAAACATTTCAAGAGGCTCAGAGAGATAAATTGATAATGAATGAAATAAAACAGTTTTGGACTACAAAGACAATTGCCGCACGATATAATGTTGCATGGATAATATTGTGTTGTCTCATAACACCAAATTACTCAGTACATACTTGGACAACAAATTTTTGTGGGACAAGCATATCGAGCATGTATGTATGTATGTTTGCAACTTAATATGGCCAACTTTGCTATATTGCAAATGCAAAGTTCGTTAGATGAAGCTGGGCTGCTAAGTATGTATTATTCGCATATTTCAGACAATATTATCGCCTGGGGCAGTGCGAAAGATAAAGATAGAGTGTCTATAAGCCAGAAAAGGGTGATCACGCGCACGCGGTTGATATTTCCCAATTCAGCCTCGATTATAGCCAATAGTAAATTGAGAAGAAAATTCGTGAGTCTATGTATTAGACTATGAAATCTTAATTTGCCATGATTGCTGCGAATTATAATGTATTACTGTATCTATAGTAGTAGGTTTGCGGTAGATGCTGAATTTCAACTGATTGTTATGTTTTTTGACATTCATATCTAGAAAGTTTAATTGACTATTTTGCTCCGATTCCATTGTAAACTGAATTTTACTATTAAAAGAATTTAAGAAATTAAGGTAATTACTTAGGTTCCTTTCTGTACCGGTCCATATACAAAAAATATCGTCTACATATCGAGTCCAATAAAACACATGTGTATTTAAACTGTTATTGCTATTAAAAATTAAATTTTCTAGGTTTGACATAAATATTTCAGCTAACAAAGGAGAAATTGGTGAACCCATTGGTAGCCCGTCTTTTTGTCTAAAGAATTCACCATTAAACTGAAAATAGTTTTGTTCAATACAAACTCTCGAAAGATTTTTTAACTCTGTTTTTTCGGTTTCGCTGATTTGTGAATTATCTATTAAATTATTTAATATTAATTTTAGTTCTGTGAGCGAAACTGAGGTGAATGGACTTTTAACGTCAAAGGAGAATAATTTTGCGTTATTTGGTATTATTAAATTTTTTGTATTTTCAATAAATTCAAAAGAATTTTTTATGGAATATTTAGATTTACAATTTATTAATTTTGGTAAAATATAATTTAGTTTTTTACATAATTTATAAGATGGAGCATTGATGTAAGACACTATGGGGCGTATAGGGTTATCTACTTTGTGAATTTTTGGAAGACCATAGAGAATGGGGGCCGAAGGGTTCATAACTTTCAATTTATACGCCTCATTACTTTGAATAACAGTATTACATTTCTTTAAGTTAGATACAATTTCGGACTGGAATTTATTGGTAGGGTTTTTATTGATTTTTTCAAAGTCTTCACTATTTAAGATTGTTTGTATTTTTTCATTATATTCTGATTTTGTTAAAATTGTTATGGTGTTACCCTTATCCGCTTTACAGAGAACCAAATCATAATTTACCAGTTTTTGTTTAATGCTGTTCAACAGGTTTATTTCTCCTTTGTTGGTGTTACATTTTGTCGAGGAAATATATTGCTAGACTATGTCTTTCCAATTCTGAGATTTCCTCCACTGAGAATGTAGCTAGCTCTGTATTAACGGCAAGAAGTTCAAATCTTTTTTACATACATTATGTGGAGAATATTTTAAACCTTTTTGAAGGAGGAATGTCAACACACTGTATTGAAAACAACCATTTCATAGATACTGATAACATAAATTTACTTCATTCAGAAAGAAAAGGTAAACGTTTAGATCTGCTAGAACAACTAGAAATCAAAAAATCTTTCAAGTACAACCCTTGTACCACAAATGACCAGCAAAATTTCCTAAACACCCCTATAATAAACCAATTGTTAAGAAATATCCTTTGATTTATATAATCAGCTTAGGTCCACTCCAAACATTCAAATAATTAAAGATGTTAAATTAAATCTTAAATAGCTTAAGTCATAAATACTTTTAGGTATAAAATGAATAAGCACGTCGCGTCGGAAACTTTAGTATTCACTATGTAGTACTCTTGATAAAGGCCTAATAAGCCGAAACATATGTAGAGTATTTATAATATATTGATTGATTCATCTAAAAGCAGTGTTTAATTTATTAACAATTATTTTCAAGATGTTTCACAAGGTACCTACCACAAGTTCAGTTCAGTGTAAATATCAACTACTTCAAAACCTAATTATTCAACGCCAACCGCCACAATATCGTATATTATCGAATAGAAAGTTCTACTTTCCAATTTTTCTCTTCTCGTACATAGCTTGATGAAATTAACATGGGACCTTCGCCTAATTATACTCTATAGTTTGAAAAAATCCCAAAAATCGCTTAAGATATTCCAAATAAATCAATGTACAAACATGAAAAAAATAACACATACGAGTCGAACTCGTTCAAAAAGAATCTGGTGGTTCGTCGTCATTGGTTTGTTTAAAAATGTCGCGTATTGACTATTGAATATGTCTTTTAGTAAGGAACAATTGCGATAAAGTTTGACACCTGAAGACGATAAAATCCGAAGAAGTCCATTTTTTAGTTTTTTCAATATAACTCAAAAACAATGCAATTTGAAGGTTTTTACAAGAATACTTTTTTATAGGAAATTCCCATATAAGTACCGTGTTATTTTTTTTTTATTGGTACCCTATTTTGCTTATTTAAAGTACGTCTCAGAGTGTTTAAATCCAACTTTTAAAAACACGCGTGTTTTAAAGTTACCATGGCAACATCAATAACCCGACAAACGTGAAATCAAAATGTCGATTTTTTAATTATTGATCTGACAGGAATGATTGCGGGATTAACCGCGAATCTGCTTTTCTATTTAAGTAATCAATGTTAGAACTCATTTTAAAGCAATATACAATCAGTAACAACTGTAGTGACAATAATTAATCCTATGTGACAGATTGCAAATTCATTTTTGTATTCCTCATTTGACACTGACAGGTATCCTGATGTCACATCACGAATCCAACCATTTTACAGTCTTAATTCTTATTTCCATTTTCTGTGATAATGTGTTTATGTAATTGAAGGTGGTTACTTGCTTCATAAAACAAGTTGAAGTCCAAATGAGACATTTGCTGATATTAGTATAAAATACATAAATTATTTAAAACCTTTTTCTCGTTTTCGATGGATATTCTGATGGAGTTGGCAATATTGGCACTAAAAGTGCAGAGAGATTACGCCGAACAAAACAATTTTGCTCCGGAATGCAAATAAAAGATGAGTTGAAATCTCTATCAAAGCCAGACAAATTTTTTGGCAACGAAAATAATTTTAAAAAATGTACTGCTTATTTAATGTAAAAATTAAAAGTTAATATTGACTCGATGCAGGCTGATGAAGTTGCTGATGTACTTATTATTTATTAATACTGCTAAAGAAAAGGCAACACAATCAGTCAATGTAGTTGGCCAAGTTGTGGATCTTCTGATTATATTATCACTATTACCAGATAAACATAACAATGTATTTTTATTGAAACCGAGTATTGGGGAAGTGCATGCAATATTGTACAGCCAGAGCAGCTTTCAATATCAGCAGTGTCAGAATTTCATCGGCTTCATACAAGAATTTAGTGGTTGTGATACCACATCTTCATTTTTAAAAGTTGGAAAAAAAATAGTAAGTTTTTTTATGAATAATTTCACAAAGTTAGAAAAGCATGCGAAAGTTTTTTTAACAGATAATGCAAAAGAGGAAGAAATCGGTGCTACAAGTGAATCCATTTCAGCTTTCCCATACGATTCAAAAGCGAACGATAAGTGACTAGCTAAATGTCGCTTACAACTATTTAAACGATTATCGAAGAATGCGACGTTTACACTATCACAGTTACCTCCAACAGCTGATACTGCTAGATTGCACGGACCGCGAACATATTTACAGCTCCAACGGGGTTGGAAGAAAACAAGCAATGGATTGATGCCAATTGCCATGACTCTGACTTCTGCACAGCAATCTCTATTCAAAAAAATACAATGTGGCTGCTTAAAAGGCTGTTATGGAAATTGTGGTTGCAGAAAGTTTGGCACCAAATGCTCCATATTTTGCAAGGAATGTGAAGGAATTAATTGCGAAAATGCCAATGTGCCAGAATTATCACGTGAAGATGTCGATAAAGATACCGACAAGTAAGTTGATATTGCCGTAGAGAGAATTAATATTGAAGAATCATAAATTTTTTCCTACAAATTTATTTATTTAAAAATCAGTTTATTTTAAATAATGTATAAAATTTAATATTAATATTATAAAGCTCAATCACAAACATTAATTGTTTGTAATATTGCTCTATTGCACGAAAGAAAATTAATTAACTGAAAATTAAAAAGAAAAATGTATAAAAACAAATGGCAAAAAATCGTCAACCTTAAATTTCGGTCACCGTTGGTCGTAGGGACCAGAAAAAAAAGCAATTTCATTGTCTTTTCAATCTGTTTTTTTTTCTCTGAACATTTATATATACCTAGGATGCTATAAAAAACAGTAATGGACGAATTACTAAAACGAAAAAAGAAGGCGAATTTTCGTTTAACTTTGTTTTTAAATTATTTTAATACTTTTACGTGTTTCCGCCTCTTAGGAAACACCCTGTATGAATCCGTGGGTTCTAAATAATTTTAACAAGGGGTAAACTACTAACACTATTTAATAATTTACTGACTATACAATACTTCTTAATTAACCAAAATAACCTTTACACCTCGCTTTACACTTTGTTTACTTGATATTTAACCTCACTTTTTCACTTTTCAACTTCTTTGCTTTTATAAAACTTCTCCTTCTCCGTCGTCGATTTCGCCTTATATCCTAAAATTGCCTCTAGATCCATCCAGAGATTTCCAATTCCAGAACAATATAGACTTCCAGAACAAGTGTATTACTTGTTGTATAACCATTTCTACTTAATATTCCGCTTCTAGCTATTGTATTGGCGGAATGGCATATTACTTTATAGGTGGGGAGGCTGTACAAAAGTGGCTATTAAAAGTTATGTTTGTACGACAAGGAATACGACTATCCATCCAACGATCTTTACTTAGACAGTAGCGTTCTTGATCCCAGGCAGCTTTACTGTGAAAAGATCTGAATGAAAACAAATGATATGAAAAAAAAGCTCATAAATATGAAATCAGAAAAACTAATCTATGTGTCAAAAATGTACAAAACCATCGGGCAAAGATGTTACCGATACATTGGAGCAGAGACATATAACTTACTACCTGATTCTATGACAAAAATCACTTCACTTGCTTCATCGGGCAAAGGTGTTACCGATACATTGGAGCAGAGACATATAACTTACTACCTGATTCTATGACAAAAATCACTTCACTTACTTCATTCAAAAAAAAAGTCAAAGAGTTGGATAAATCACCAATCGAGATTTATAATTAACCAGTTAGCTGACTTCAAAAACAATTATGAATAGTTAAAATCGAAATTGAACTTTAAATACTCATCAGAAATCATATTCATCTATTTCATTTAGATTCTATCTATCTTTTAGAAGGTACAACAAAATCAGAGAATTTTGCTCATTCATTCATTAAAATATCTTAGATGATAAATCATTTATTAAAATCTCTTAAATAATAACCTAGTTAATGCTATTAATTTATCTTTAATTTGAAAAAAAAAAGTTTAAATTGCTATGTAATATATTAATATGCACATATTATTGTTATTGTCGATTATTTATACCCACGAAAGAGGTTTACCTTCTGTGGGTTCTTCTAATGTTTATTTCAATCAATAAGTTTTAATTATAAAATCACTTATTCCGTATTAATTATACAAATAAACATTATTATTAAAAAAAATAGGAAAAAATATTTTTTATCCCGGCATGTGGCTGTGAAATTTAATTTTCTACAAAAAAGTATTCTTGGAAAAATCTCCAAATTTGCATTATTTTTTAGTTTTAAAAATTAGAAAATGGACTTCTTCGAATGGCTCTCAAAAACGCACCACGGTAACACTTTGAGATTTTATCGTCTTCATGTGTCAAACTAACATATTAAACAATAAAAACCCTTTAACGCAATTGTTCTTTTCTACCCCGTAATTTTGAACATATTCAATAGCTTAGTAGCGTGACCGACCTTGTCATACATAGTTATATCATTTCCGCATTTACAATTATGGAATTTATATACAAGATTTATAGACTGAGCTTGTCTAGCTGTACCTAAAGAAACCACGTTACATTCGAGTAACCAATAGGTGGCTAGGTTCCGGTTACTTTAAAAGACAAAAATATTTAAAAATTCCGCTGTACGTTTTCAAGTATATGCACTTGATTTTCATATCAAGGATTCGATATTAAGGAAACATATTCCAGTGGTGAGTGAACAAAAGTGTAATAAAGAGATCTTAATACTACTCGTGGGCAAAAATCCTTTGAATGGCGTATGCGTAGACCTCATGTCCTTATTAATTTTACCAACAAGTTCATAACTGTGCAATTTATTTGATGCACGACGGTCAAATGACTGTTAAATCTATGAGTGAACTTGGGTGTTGCAGCCAGGTGTGGTCAAAACTATAAGAAAATATGCTACTCATGCTGTCGAGATCATGTTGAAAGGTTATACAATCGCCTATGTTGGAAAGTGAGCAGTAAATTTTCATATCGGCTGCATATAGTTGAAATTATACGTGATGACATTTATGCAGACATTAAATAACAGAAGGCCCATAACTGACCCTTGTGGACCTTCCGCTGTAGCGCCTAAATTATTTTATTTGTAGCTTTTATGTACAACAAATTGTAGTTTGTTGTTGAGATATGACTTAAACAGAATAAGCAAATTAAGTGAAAGAACAACACCACCCAGCTTAGTTAAATCATGGTCTAACCGATCAAACTAAAAAATCAGTTAATTATAAACTTAATTGATGTGAGCTTTTAACAAAAAAATATATGAATGTTTGCCGATACCTAATTTTGCCGGGTTTATAAATAAAGTTGTGGCGTTAGTGCACTTCAATGATTCCGAATGGTATTTTTTTAAATAACCACATGTAACGATTAGAACCATAACACGGTCCATGTTCATGAAATGCATTTAGAATGTTTTATTGCAAATCGAGCGCTAAAAACGTGGTTTAATACAATTTAGTACAATTTTTTGCGATACAGTGACAATTGTACAAAGATGAGCTAGGTGCGTCAGTCTTCAAGATTACCTCTAATTTAAAATAGGTTACCTAGGTATAAACAGAAATCTTAAAAATAGAAAATGTACCTTTTTACATTCAAAAATAGACGATTATTGTCATCTGTAAAGATAAACATATAACTAGTGATATTAATTTGTCCCTACATCCATAAAAAGCAGATAATTTATTTGAAGGAGCTGAATGTTATTTTTACTTAAACGTTACATGTGTTAAGCACATTAGTAACATAACTTATGACTATGAATATTTTATGTTATGTAAAAATCAGCAGATAGATTCATAGGATGTTCCCTTTAAGATGGAGTTCATATTTATTTCGATCAATTCCTATTGAAACACATTTTTCAAGAATTAAACTTACATGCAATTTTCCTTAGTTTTTAATAATATAATAATAATAATAATAATAATACTTTACTACTCAGATACTAAAATGTAAATATGGCAAGTCAATTTTCTAGTACAATATAAATTAATAATTACCACAATATAAATATAAATTAAATAACGTATATAACACGTAAGTAAAGAGCACAACACAATTACTTTGTAAAAAATCGGTAAAGGTATTTACACAGAACTTCCCTCTTTATTTGTGCACGGCGGTCACTCTAAAAAATTAATAATTACGAAGTGACATTGAAAATAATAATCGGAATATAGTTATCACTATTATTACAAAGAACACCTGATAAGTTTTGGTCAAAAAAATATAGAGAGTGATCATCCAACAGCAAAAGTTCCATAATAGATAACAGGTGCCAAATATGGAAGGCTTGGGCAAATACCTTTATAAATGTCCACCATGACTGGATTATTTCTTGGGATGACCACCCTGTACATTTTTCAATAATAGTATAATGGGTGCATATGCCTAATATTATTGCCGTCTGTCACATTTTCAATTCCACATACGCGTAGTGGAGTGGAAGTATAGTGGTGGTTAAAACGTTTCATTTTTTTTTCAATTCTTCAAAAATGTTTTTAAAACAATTTTCAATTTTTTTTTTCTTCTGAAATAGGTTTAGAATGCCATGACACGTGGAAATTTTAAATTTGAGCAAAAAGGAAAGTTTTCTTCTATTCTACAGTGGTATTTTTTGTTTGAAATTGGTTGAGAATGCCATGAAACCTGAAAATTTTAAATTTGAGAAAAGAAAAAAAAAATTTCCATCAATTTTAGTGGTAAAATTTTTTTCAAAAATGTTGATGAAAAAAAATTTTCAAATTTTTGTTTTCTCAAATAGGTTTAGAATGTCAGTCATGTCAAAATTTTAAATTTGAGGAAAAAAAAATTCCATCTATTCTAGTGGTAAATTTTTTTTTCAAAATGGTAAAAAAATGTTGCGAATTTTTTTTCCGAAATAGGTTTGGAATGTCATGAAACGTGGAAATTTTGAATTTGAGCAAAAAAAATGTTTTCATCTATTCTATACCCAGTGATAGAGATTTTTTTTTCAAAAAAATTTGTAATCAAAATAATTTTTAAATTTGTTTGAATAGGTTTAGAATGCCATGAAAACGTGAACATTTTAAATTTGAACAAAAAAAAATTCAGTCTGTATTAGTGGTAAGTAAATTTTTTTCAAAAATAGTAAAAAAAATTCTTTTTTTTTTAATAGGTTTAGAACGAAATTATAAAAAAAAAATTCTGAAATAGGTTTAGCGTGTCGTGAAACGTGGAAATTTTAAATTTGAGCAAAAAAATTTTTTTTCATTATTTATTCCCTTTAGGCGATCCACCCTGTATATTTTCCAGTGAAAGTTCTACCATTTCTTCGCTGACAGTAGGGTCAACTACCTACCAAATTTGACTGCTCTCCGTCAAGTAGTTTTTTAGTAAATGCAGCAACAGACAGACAGACAGACAGACAGACAGACAGTCAGACGGGCGGACAGACAGACTGACGGAATTGAAAAACCTATATTTTCGTAATCTCCGTGATCTGAAACATCAGAATCCGAAAAAATCTCGGAGGGTGATTTTTTCTCGAATACAATACTTCCCTTCGGTATGCGAGGGAAGTAAAATATAGATAAGACAGTGCATGCAGTGCCGGATTTCCCAATAGGCAATGTAGGCAGCTGCCTAGAGCGGCAAATTCTTTAGGGCGGCATGCAGGCCTGCCGAGAGGGGGGGGGGGGGTGATTGCCCCCGGGCCCGGCGGTTTTTGAGGGAGGCCGGTGGTTTTGAGGGGTTTCCCACCCGAACTTGAAGATTAGCATTTGCATTAGGGTTTTAAATGTTTAATAATAATAACGAGTTCCGAATGATTCCTCAATCAATATATAATGAGATAAATAAGAAATTTAATCCTAAGGAATATTACATCCCGCCTTTTAAAATTTCGATCGAGATAAATATTACCCCCCCCCCCCCGCTCTTCAAAATTTCGACTGAAATAGACATTTAATGTTGAGGAGTATTACCCGCTGCTTGTCAAAATGGTTATCGAGATAAATATTTAATTTCAAGGAATGTCACCTTCCGCTTTTCAAAAAATATTCATGTCTTGGGAATACCTCCCCCCCCCCAGCTCTTTTCGAAATTTTTGTAGAGATAAATAGTTTATTATTATGAATGCCACCCCTTGCTCTTCGAAATTTATATTGAGGATTGGTGGGAGTCGTATCTTTACTACCCCCCGGGCCCTGATTTTCTCTCCACGGCCCTGGAGGCATGCCGCCAAAAGATTTGATGGCTTTTAAAGAATAATGACAAAATAATTATTATTATCCAGTTTGTGATTTATAATGAAAAATACACACATACACGTTTAAATACCCATTTAGGTTTTTCTGTGAAAAAGGGTGTCAGATTCAAATCTGCCTACGGGCGGAAAATTCCAAAATCCGGCCCTGAGTGCATGACTAGAAACTTTGTATAAAAATACATGGTGCCATTAGAATTTTTTTGTTTTTGTATATTATTCTGCAGCTCTCGTTATAACCCATGTTATATATTAATCTTATGATTCTCTTTTGGCACATAAATAATAAAAATAATAATAATAATAATAATATATTCTCGGTCTCTATTTGGTACACGTATGTATTATAACGACATCTGGAACTAGATTATATTTTGAGTTTATTCCGTTGAAGAGTTGGGAGAGTTCATCGGGGTAAATAGAGGAAAATAAATATGCCAAGCTAGTAAGAGTAGAAAAACTTCGGATTTGGTGTATACAGGGTGTTTGGTAAGGCGATGCCGATCCTGAACAGGGAGGTAGAGGCGGTCATTTGGCATCTATATGACCAAACATACCTATATGAAAAATGCTACGGTTTTTTTTATATTGCCAATTTTGTACTTTTTCAAAAAATCCCCATATTTCATCGTTTATTTAAGTATTACGTACTAAATTCAACTTTTGATATTCTGAAATATTTTTTTTCTTTATCCAAAATACATAAACTTCCAACAAAACAAAAAATGAATGAAAGTTTCTGGCGCCTAAAAAAAATAAAATGACATTTATTAGAAGAAAATTGTAATGGCAATTAAAAGTGTCGATTTTGGAAGTATTTCAAAATTTAAAAAAAAAGTCATCTAGATATTACAATTACTTTTAAAACTTCTCTATTGTATCCTCTTTAAGTGACAATATCATACATACCATCAAGTTTTACCAGTCACTAAAAATAGACAAAAGACTATCAGTCGGTAATAATTTTTCATTTCATCAAAAATTAAATATGCGCGTCTTTCAACAAAAACAAAGCTACCGTTTCAAAAACAGTCACGACCAGGCATTTCTTTGTTAGTAATATCACTGACAGCTGTCAACGTGCGCATTTTTGTGTTTCCTTTAATTTTAACGAAGTTTATAGCTATCCTCAGTGTTGTGTCTATTTCTACTGATAATTTTTTTTAAGTTTCTGACATATTGAGTAAAATTAATTTCAATGGCTACTTATAGTAACCAAGAGTATGCTGACATACTCTTTTACTATGGCAAAGCAAATGGGAATGCTTACCGGGCCGCAAGATTGTATAATAGACGATTTCATCCACGTAGAAGGACTCCAGATCCGCGTGTGTTCAGCAACACTTATCGCCGAATAGCGGAAACAGGTAATTTACATCAACATGAGCCTGATGTAGGACCTGTACGCCATCATCCCGAAGTTAGATATTCTAGCCGCATTTGCTGCAGGTCCCACAACAAGCGTTAGAAAAGTGGCACAGCAAGTTGGATTGTCAATTTGGAAGACTTGGTCAGTAATGAATACGGAAAACAAACATCCTTACCGTTATACTTCAGTACAAGGCCTCGAAGAGGGCGACCCTGTACGGAGAATAGCATTTTGTCGGTTTTTGTTGAATGCTGATATTGAGGACCCCCATTACTTAAAATCCATTCTATGGACGGATGAATCAAAATTCTCTCGTGAAGGCATAACAAATTTTCACAATCTCCATTATTGGACGGACAAGGGCGACAACCCGCAAATGAAGAAACAAACTTCCTTTCAAAATAAGTTTAGTGTCAATGTTTGGATGGGTGTAATTCATGGACATGTCATTGGGCCTCATTACCTACCAGATAACCTGAACGGGGATGCTTACCTCGACTTCTTGGAGAACGATCTTCCTCCTCTCCTGGAAAATCTGCCAATTAACCTTCGTCACCGTATCATTTTCCAAAATGACGGATGCCCAGCCCACTACCGCTTGACAGTCCGTCAATACTTAGATCGAACATATCCCGATCGGTGGATTGGACGTAGTGGACCTATTCTGTGGCCTGCAAGGTCCCCAGATTTAACGCCAGTGGACTATTACGTATGGGGTAGAATGAAGGAACTTGTGTATAATGAGGAAATACAAAGCCGTGTTCAACTAGTGGCAAAAATAGAACGAGCCGCTCTACAACTGCAACAAGAAATGACATTAAGGACAACCACTGCTGAAATTAGAAGACGGGCGAGGAAATGTATTAGAAATAACGGGTCTCATTTTCTCTCTCAACACCAAAAATAATAAATTTGTTTTCAAATAATCATTTTTGTTTTATATGAAGTTTTTTGAAACGATAGTTTTGTTTTTGTTGGAAGATCGCGCATATTTAATTTTTGATGAAATGAAAAATTATTGCCGATTGACAGTCTTTTGTCTATTTTTAGTGACTGGTAAAACTTGATGGTATGTATGATATTGTCACTTAAAGAGGATACAATAGAGAAGTTTTGAAAGTAATTGTAATATCTAGATGACTTTTTTTAAAATGTTTGTAATACTTCCAAAATCGACACTTTTAATTGCCATTACAATTTTCTTCTAATAAATGTCATTTTATTTTTTTTTAGGCGACAGAAACTTTCATTCATTTTTTGTTTTGTTGGAAGTTTATGTATTTCGGATAAAGAAAAAAAATATTTCAGAATATCAAGTTACATTTAGTACGTAATACTTAAATAAACGATGAAATATGGGGATTTTTTGAAAAAGTAGAAAATTGGAAATATAAGAAAAACCGTAGCATTTTTCGTATAGGTATGTTTGGTCATATAGATGCCAAATGACCCCCTCTACCTCCCTGTTCAGGATCGGCATCGCCTTACCAAACACCCTGTATACAAGAAGACAAGGTCTAAAATTTTTCGATGATATCAACCTCCATTATTACTCCATTAGGCAATACTCCATACTCCATTATTAACAAAATAAAATTGTGTACAACAAATGTTCTCAAAAATCTCTTTTGCATCAGCCACCTCAGGGCAGACGATGCCAAATATTATATTGCTATAATTCAATGAGTGAGCAACTGTTTCCACATACTGGAGCGAAAATATAGTAAACATGTCTTCATTTAAAAAGACTTGGATGGGAAATCTGTATGTGGAAGTATTGATTCCTTAGGCAGCGGTTTTTAAAATTAAAAATATCTAAGGCCAGCATAAATGCCATGTTGCTGACGCACTGGAGATTTACAATCCAGAAACGACAATTCTATATTATCTACTTCAATAAGGGAAAATCCCTCTTCCCCTGGGACAACCTGGCAACGGAGGGATCCCGGTGCTTACGACGGGGGTGTAATGCTATAAAACCGATCGCGGGGGTAAAAGTTGGGCGCATTTCTAATTAAAATGATAATGGAAATCGAGTGTTAATCCTAATCTACGATCTCTCATTGTTATCGTTGACACGATTACATACGCCAAAGTATATTGAAATAGGCAAATTACTAATTCAAGTTTTATTTAGGAAATACACGCACAATTTAAAAAAAATAATAAAATATTAGCGACGTCCACGTTTTGGTGCTCTGATTGACACCATTATCGAGTGCTCTATTAATTTATGAAGGTAATGTATTATTTCAGATTAACAAAAGACCGAATATGTATGTTTAATCATTTATTTGTAGATTAATAATAATAATAATAATAATGTTTATTTCCCAATCACAAATACAATTAATTGATCACCATACAAGTAATTTAGAAGTGCGTCAAAATCGAAGCTAATATGCATAAACATAATACATTTAAAAAAATATAAAATAAAATACACCTAAAATTGTATAAAACAAAACACTAACATATTAACAAACTACACACAAAAATATGTATAAATATATAAACATGCAATAAATAAATATATATAAATGATCAGACTAAGTAAAATTCATTGGCATCATACATTTTTCTGTTACCAAATTCTTTATCCTCTTTTTGAAAGTAAACAGGCTCTTACAATTTTTCACATCAGTGGGTAAATGATTATAAATTTTACAGTCGTTGTAATACACGCTTTTTTGATACAATGCTGTTGTGTGCTGATGTGGAATTAACTGATCTTTAAACCTTGTTTGATAATTGTAATGTGTTTGGTTTGTAAAAAACGCTGATTTGTTTTTAAAAACAGCAACAGATTTCGTAAATATATAGGCAAGGTAGAGTTAATACTCTTAAGGCCTTAAAAGATCCTCTGCATGAATCTCGGGGATGTAAACTCTCCATAATCCTAATGACACGCTTTTGAAGAATAAATGCCCGACGAACATAAGTAGTACTTAATCCCCACAGGATAATTCCATAACGCAGATGAGAATGTATGTTAGTATAATAGAATGTCATTAGAGAATCTTTATCGCAGTGATTTTTTAAGTTGCGCATACCATAACAACCTTTACTGAGCTTCACACACACACTATCTATGTGAGCAGCCCACGTCAAATTTCGGTCGAACATAATACCCAATATTATAGCAGAATCTGTTATTAGAAATTCGTCGCTAAAGTTCTGCTCGATATTATACCTAAATGATACAGTATATGTTTTTTCTTTATTAGGCGTAAGCCGATTCTTCTCTGACCAAATTATGATGTCTTTATATAGATCCTTAGATATATTTCTTACTGCGTCAGGACTTTTTTGAACAACTAAAAAGTTTGTATCATCGGCGTAGCACGTAATATGAAAATTGCATTTGCTTCGAATGTATAGAGCGAGATCGTTGGCAAAGATAAGATAAATGAACGGCCCTAATATGGAACCTTGTGGTACACCGGCATTTATTATACATTTATTGCTCTTTGTTCCATTCACATAGACTACTTGCGCACGGTTTTTAATATAGCTTGATAAAAAATCTAAGGCAGGACCCCTAATACCATATCTAAACAACTTCGCAATAAATAAGTCATAATCTACGCAGTCAAAGGCACGTGAATAATCTATAAAAAGTCCAAAAGCAAATAATCCTTTATCTAAGGCGCTAACTTTAACGTTAGCACATAAATTGACAAATTACATTTTCAATTAGTGAATTATATAAATAGTAAATTGAATTCCTGGGACCCCAAAACGTAAAGATTTGATGTTATCTCAATTTTAGATTTTGGACCAATTTTAGTAATCTCCCACAATTTTATTGTGGGGAGGTTAAAAAGTGTTGTATAAATACGTAAAATAACAAAAGTGATTTAAAATTCTTCCTTTGAATATTCCGACTAACTATCTGCGGTCCCTACATAAATAATTATAGGTTCTATAGTGATGTCAGTACTATAGGCTTTTTCGACATTTTATTGCATAAATCGAAAGTATAACATAATGGAACTGCAAAAAATCCGAATTTTATTCGCACGTTTAGTGTCTTAAAAATAATAACAAACCTCCACCTCGCGAAAATGGGGCGTGGTCAGGCGCTACGTCACTATACGCATAGACTCGGCGATCTCAGTCGACTCGTTGCTTTTTAATTGTTATTATCTACATACTAATCGTGTTCATCTGCGCCCCTCTAAAATTCCGAATCGGATCTATCAAAGGCTTTTCGTGGGGGCGGTTTTTCGGGACGCGCGAGTTCAAATTTGCGTATAGTGACGTCACAAACAGGCGCACTATTTTTACAACTATTACTAATTTCAACCCTCTACATCTCGAGAACGGAAAAAGTTAATAATATGAAATTTTAAGTGCATAATAAGAATATCGAGTACTATATAAAAACTTATAAAAATCGTATAAAAATAATATCATGGAAAAAGCCTATTGTCCAGTTTCCACAGTTTCCAAAAATATAATTTTTTATTGAAACTTGAAGTTGATCAAAAATTCTGAAACAATTTTGTGAACTTTTTTGGACTTAAATAAACGTTTTTCGGTGCTTGTAACTTTTACCTAAAGTCAATAGTTTTAGAGTAAAAATTTTTTGAATTTAAAAAATTATCTAACTTTGATAAGCTGCATCTCAAAAACTATTAATTTTTTAACGCTTTGCCCATTGAGACTTTTCATCAGGAACCTAACTACAATATACTAAAATTTTCAGAACGAAGTTGAGCGGGGGGCCTTTAAGGTATTTAGACCATTATATCGATTTAATATACTATATGCCGGCTTTTAGTACTTTGAGATCCACAAGATAACAACTTGAAGAGTTGCGAGCACATTACTATGATAAAAAAAAACCTCACGAATATTCAGACAGTTAATACACGTACCTACCAACGTAATATTTTTTTGGAACCAACTAAACTTATAACAGATAAGTATAAAATACGTAACATTCTTATAAAATTACAAATAAATATGCCCATGTACAGCAAAACTGTTTAGTCTAAACTATCCTGTTCAGTGAAACCAAGGACAAAACTTAGACTACTTGGCTTTAAGCTTTAGAACAGCCACACTGACGAGACATAATTGTCGAAACAGGTGTCTGTAGATGTTTTAAAGTTTGCTAACTACTGTTTCGGTGCTTTTGTTGCATTGAACAAGATAATGATAACAAGAATGACATGTTTCAGACTTAACTGTAACAAGTTTTTTGTAAAAGTTAAAATAATTACCAGTACTTTCTGGTAATATATTTAGTTGCTTGTATTTTATAGTACTTTTAAACTTTTGGGTAGTTTTATTGCTCTAAAACTGCACATGAAACAAAACACTGCAAGAACCATTTTGGATGTATAATTAAATCAAGTTCATCAAAACTGTTTTCACTTTAACAATTATCTTTGTTTAATTTACCAAGCACAGAATGTTCTGATACGATATTTTAATCATAAAGGACACACAGCTTCCCTTTTAAGTTGTATGAAGCGTAGAACCGTGGAGAGGTAATTTGGTTATTCCCTTCCTCTAAAGACACACCCTTCACCCTTGATCGCATACTACAGGTACGGTTTAAGAGTAATTCAAAATCATCGTAGATAGAAAAAATTTATTCAATATACGGGGCGACTCTAGACTATGGTATAGTCCAAGGACCATAGCGTATAGTTTGGGATAAAATAATACCAAAGTTGTCTTTTGTTTAGGGCGAGCGTCCCCCCTTTCAGAGCTATTCACCCTGAAAAGTTAAATTTTGATAAGATTTTATGCTGATAGCTTGAGTACTACTTTATCGATTGTAATAAAATTTGGACAAAATAAATAGTATCTTTTATTTAGAAATATGGAGCGTCTCGTATCTTATCTATGAAGCCAAGAGTGGACCATCGCTTATACTTTTAACATCAAAATTTATACATAAAATTTTAGAAAAATTGATTTTAGTGATAAGGGATATTCAGTGTATTTCATTTAAAATGAAGACACCCGGATATTTTCGTAATGTTTTGAAATCCAGATTTTAGCTTTGGTACAATTGTAGTCCGATATAAGACATTTCGAGACTACCAACTTAAATTTAAGCAACAAACTGAGACAACGGTAGCCCCCCAAATGGGGCCCATTCCCCATATAATTGTTAATAAATTAAACACTGCTTTTAGATGAATCAATCAATATATTATAAATACTCTACATATGTTTCGGCTTATTAGGCCTTTTTCAAGAGTATTACATAGTGAATACTGAGTATTCACTATGTATGTATGTATTCACTATGTAATACTCTTGATAAAGGCCTAATAAGCCGAAACATATGTAGAGTATTTATAATATATTGATTGATTCATCTAAAAGCAGTGTTTAATTTATTAACAATTATTTTCAAGATGTTTCACAAGGTACCTACCACAAGTTCAGTTCAGTGCATTCCCGATATTTTGCTTCGCGTTGAAGATATCGAAAAAACTTATTAGAAAAAAATACCAAATTTCATTATTCGCATTTTTAGTTTTTTCAATATTTTCCTGCAAAGTCCACACACGGTTCCAATTTTGGTTTTCAATTTAACAGGATGTCATGGAAACAGAAACTATCATTAAAATAAATGTCAATCTGGCAAAACTTTGAGTTATAGTGTAAAGTTCTAGTGTACAATCGTAAAATGCGTCTTCATTTAAGGGAAAAAATCGAAATAATAAGGTAATTTGTCTCAACTTAGCTTAGTCACAACGTGGCTGAATGGAGACATCCAAAGCCAGTGACAGAAGAAAAAAAATTGTTTATTATATTGGCTACGTAGATAGAGTACATTGAAATGAGACTGAATATTGCAATTTAAGATTATTATATAATCTGTCACTTGCTGCCTTGTATTTAGAATACTGGAACATAATATGATCCCAGGTCATTCTTAATATTATAATATCACAAATGTGATGGAAACAAGCATGTTCAAATTTGAGGTATAGTATTGTTATATATTTCCTGGGGTATGCATAATTTTCGTGTCAGAACTTTGTTCAATATTATTTGTGACGTTGTAAAACTTGCTTCGGATCTTAACCTTAGATATCAAACTATGTTTTTCTGAATTAATATCCTCCTTCATTCAGGAAACATTTGGATCATTCGAGGGCCTGAACACAAAGCTTTTAATAAATCGATACAATAATACAGGATTGTAGGAACATACCAAATTGTTCCCCTCCTTATTCCACCAAAATACAATGCAGTGAAATCCGGTCAAAACAAATTAGTTCTAGTTGATCGACTCTGCCATTATTATCAGCCGAATACAAGGCAGATCCAAAAACTAATCATTTTTAATACCTTGATGTGTGGGGAACGGTCAGTAACAAGTTCAGAAAATAAATCCCCCTTCGCACCGGTTAAGGCTTGCCGGGTTTAATATCGTTTTTATTGATTTTCCTGTCTAATAGTGTCGTAACCCCTTTGGAATTTCATAAATGTTTCTTGTTTCAAAAATACACATACCAGCAGAAAAGAGGTCATTTGAGATTTTAAAAAATCGGTAAAGTTATTTACACAGAACTTCCCTCGTTATTTGTGCATGACAGTCACTCAAAAAAATTATTAATTACGAAATGACATTGGGAATAATAATCGGAATATAATTATTGGTATTATCACAAAGAAAACCTGATTACTTTTGGTCAAAAAAATATACAGAGTGTTCATCCAACAGCAAAAATTCAATATACTAAATAACAGGTGCCAAATATGGGAGGCTTGCGCAAATATCTTTATAAATGTCCACCATGACTCAATTATTTCTTGGGATGCCATTATTCAATAAAAGTATATAATAGGATATGCCAAATATTATTGCCATCTCTCACATTTTCAATCCCACATTCACGTAATGGAGTGGAAGTATAGTGGTGATTAAAATATAGAACAAATTTTCAAAAATGTTTTCTGTCTATTCTAGTGTTAAATTTTTTTCCAAATTGGTGAAAATATGTTGCAAATTTTTTTTTCCGAAATAGGTTTAGAATGTTATGAAACGTGGAAATTTTAAATTTGAGCAAAAAAAATATTTCGTCTATTCTATAATGGTAATAAATAGATTACATAAACATGTTTGAATTTTTTTTTAAATTTTTCTAAAACATTTTTAAATTTGTTTTAATAAGTTTGGAATACCATGGAAACGTGGAAATTTTAAATCTGAAAAAAAGTTCCATCTATTTGTGCAAATTTTTTTTTTTATTTTTCTCTAAATAGATTTAGAACGCTATGAAACGTGGAAATTTTAAATTTTGGGAAAAAAAAATTCATCTATTTTGGTGGTAAAATTTTTTTCAAAAATGTTGGTAAAAAATTTTCAAATTTTTTTTTTCTTTTAAATAGGTTTAGAATGCCATGAAACGTGGAAATTTTAAATTTGAACAAAGAAAAAAATTTTTTTTAGTGGTAAAAATTTTTTCAAAAATGACTGAAAAAAATTTTCAAAAATTTTTACTTCCCTCGCATACCGAAGGGAAGTATTGTATTCGAAGAAAAATCACCCTCCGAGATTTTTTCGGATTCTGACGTTTCAGATCACGGAGATTACGAAAATATAGGTTTTTGAATTCCGTCAGTCTGTCTGTCTGTCGGTCTGTTTGTCTGTCTGTCTGTCTGTTGGTGCATTTACTAAAAAACTACTTGATGGAGAGCAGTCAAATTTGGTAGGTAGTTGACGCTACTGTCAGCGCAGAAATGGTAGAAATTTCACTGGAAAATATACAGGGTGGACCGTCTAAACGGAATAAATAGTGAAAAAAAATTTTTTTCGCTCAAATTTAAATTTTCCACGTTTCATGACGCGCTAATCCTATTTCGGGAAAAAAAATTTTTGAAAATTTTTTTCACCATTTTTGAAAAAATTTTTACCACTAAAAAAATTTTTTTTCTTTGTTCAAATTTAAAATTTCCACGTTTCATGGCATTCTAAACCTATTTAAAAGAAAAAAATGTTTGAACATTTTTGACCATTTTTCAAAAAAATGTTACCACTAAAATAGATGGAATTTTTTTTCTTTGTTCAGATTTAAAATTTCCACGTTTCCATGGCATTCTAAAATTATTCAAACAATTTTAAAAATGTTTTTGAAAATTTTTTTTAAAAATTTGAGAACATGTTTAGGTAATCTATTTATCACTATTATAGAATAGACGAAATTTTTTTTTTGCTCAAATTTAAAATTTCCACGTTTCATGACATTTAAAACCTATTTCGGAAAAAAAAAATTGCTACATCCTTTCACCATTTTGGAAAAGTATTTATGCACCTATTGTATACCTTTATTGAATAATGGCATCCCAAGAAATAATTCAGTCATGGTGGACATTTGTAGAGGTATTTGCGCCAGCCCTCCATATTTGGCACCTGTTATTTAGTATTGAACTTTTGCTGTTGGATGAGCACTCTGTATATTTTTTTGACCAAAAGTTATCAGGATTTCTTTGTAATAATTACAATAACTATATTTCGATTATTATTCTCAATGTCATTTCGTATTTAATAATTTTTTAGAATGACCGCCATGCACAAATAACGAGGGAAGTTCTGTGTAAATACCTTTACCGATTTTTTTTCTGAAATAGGTTTAGCGCGTCATGAAACGTGGAAATTTTAAATGTGAGCAAAAAAAAATTTTTTTCACTATTTATTCCGTTTAGACGGTCCACCCTGTATATTTTTCAGTGAAAATTCTACCAGTTCTTCGCTGACACTAGGGTTAACTACCTACCAAATTTGACTGCTCTCCGTCAAGTAGTTTTTTAGTTAATGCACCAACAGACAGACAGACAGACAGACAGACAGACAGACTGACGGAATTGAGAAACCTATATTTTCGGAATCTACGTGTTCTGAAACGTCAGAATCCGAAAAAATCTCGGAGGGTGATTTTTTCTCGAATACAATAAGTACTTCCCTTCGGTATGCGAGGGAAGTAAAATGAGAAAAAGCAATGATATTTTGAGGCAACGTTATTTAAGCCAAAACAAGATGAATTTTTTCCAAAATTTTTATCTCGTTATTTCTGAAAAAATTGAGTAAATAAGTAGTGGGTTCAACATGGGTTCCTGGCCTCAATAAATGAGCGGAGAAAGCTACCTACGAAGGACATGACAAATAGGTATACTTAAAATTTATCAGGTTAATAAAAAACTATTATATATAAAAATGAAAATTACACAACGCACACAAAACTGACGGTGAATTTATCGAGGCTTCTTGTAACTGTACGCTCACTTTACTCCAGTCAAATTACACAAAAAAAAATTGAAACTTCGCATTAATTTGCATAGACTTGAAAATTGATACCGACCTTGAATACACTATTACAAATGAAATGTCAAAGGTCCCCACCGATCCCCTGTCGGCTAAAAGTTTTATTCGAGGTCAAAGGTCGCAAATACAGGGTGATTCGTGAGGAGAGGGTCGTACTTTACCAAAAGATTTACCAAAAGATATTGACATTAAGGTGATCTTAATCCCCAAACAGTAATGGCTAAAGCGGCCCCGTTTTCGAAATTTTTTGGAAGAATATTCTTTTCGCCATATATCTGTAATGCGTAAGCGGAATCCAATGAAATTTTGTATTTTGATTACAGTAGTCATTTACCATCTAATGCCTGGGATATTAATAAAATATCAGGGCCGGACCCAGAATAAAAATACTTTAAAGTTATTCCTAGAAAATAACACTCTGTATACTGTTTATAAAATATTTGACATTAAAATATTTATTTACACCTAGAAAGATACAGCATTCCATAAAAAAATCTTTTGGCACCATTTCATTGTTTAAATAAAAAAATTAAATTGTTGAGGGTTCAATTTTTTTTTCTTTAAATGACAAATTGAGACAAAAAAGTCACTCTAGGGATTAACCACATATTATTTTTTTTGTTCCCTATTTGCACTACCAAAAGGTAGTTCTCCAAACTCTGGTTTCAGCAATATTTAAATCATTGCAAAAGTAATTAATTGTTACAATCATCTAGTCTTGCCATTACATTTGTTTAAAAAGTTATGGCTACGTACTTTTTAATAATCAAGTAGGTGCCTATCAAAAATCAGTCATAATGTAATTAAGAAGTGTCACGTCACCACTGTTGCTTTTACTCTTTACAATATTGTCTTGTAATAATTCTAAATCATGCCGTTTACATACATGAGTAGAGAATACGCAAATATGGTTTTTGTCTGTGGATATTGCAATGGCAATGCAAAAGCTGCTGAAAGGAAATACAGACGCCGCGCGCCGGTTTGGAAATCAACGTGTACCAGATTATAAAACATTTTATAGAGTGTTTAAACATATTTCTGAAACTGGAACCGTTCCCTCAATCATGAAAATAGAACGTCTGTTAGGCAGACCTGGCAAGAAAAAGATTTTATTTTAAACATGGTTGACCAGAACCCAAAAATCAGCACAAGAAGAATTGGTCAACAATTAAATACTCCTCAAACCAGACCTTGGATAACTATTAAAGGCGAACAAATGCATCCTTATCATATTCAAATTGTCCAACGATTGGTGCCAGGTGACGAAGTATTTCGGTTAACTTTTTGCCGTTGGGTTTTATCCCATAGACGAACTATGTTAAGAGTATTGTTTACCCATGAATCTCAATTTACCCGTGATGGTATAAATAATACTCGAAATTTTCATATTTGGAGTCACGAGAATCCCCGTGCAATAATCCAAAAGAATTCCCAACATAGATTTTCTGTAAATGTGTGGTGTGGGATGTTCAATAATAATCTCATAGGTCCTCATATTTTTGAAGGTCGCTTAAATGGTGACAATTATTTAGATTTTTTACAACATACCCTGCCAAATTTATTAAATAATGTAAACACAAGATGAATGTGGTTTCAACATGATCTGAGTGAACAATATCCAAATATGTGCATTGGTCGGGGTGGTCCCATTGCATGGCCTCCGAGATCACCAGATCTCACACCCCTTGACTATTTTTTTGTGGGGCTATTTAAAAATTGAATTATATAAACAGCTGATTGCAAGAATTGGGCATTTTTGCAATGAATTTAAAAACAATTTAGAGATTGTTAGAAAAAGCGTAAATGAAATGACAAATCGATGAAGAAAATGTATTGAATTTGGCGGTGGTCACTTTAAAAATAGACTGATTCAAAATAATTTAATTGGATTTAGTAAGTTTGACTGATTTCTTACGTTCTAGTTAAATTGTTAATTTTTATTATTTATTATTTTGTTAAGTTATTAATTACACATTCATTACAAAATATATTTTTTATTTCACCAGGTATATGTGATGAATTTTTATTCTCCCTATTATTTTTACTTTACTTCTATAATATCTCATTTTTATTCCCATTTGGAAAACGGCAGTTTGAATTAGGCACTACAAAAATCAAAACAATATACAGGGTGTGCGGAGGTTTCTCTCGGGCCGCTTTCTCATTTGCAATTCGCTGTAAAAAGTTATTTTACCGCGATACAGATAACATAATAAAAAGACTCTCTTACAGCAAGCTAATATTGGTTTTGAAAAACAAGGCAAATAAAATGGACACACTAATACAGGACGTTGAAACAAGAACACGTCAATTACTGGTACAAAAAATCGACGGCGACGGAAACTGCCTATATGGAGCATTAAGCCACCAACTGGAGGGAGAAAATATAACATCACAGGCACATACCAATGCGACGAAAACCCTACGAAAACAAGTAGCTGACTATATCGAAAATCACTTAGACCATTTCATGCCATTCATGCAGGCATCCATCCATGAACTAGCACCCCGTTACAATAGATACAACTCTAATACGGGAAAAATAAATGGGTTCATTCGAGATCTGAGAAGAGAAGGTTTTTGGGGGAGGGGCAGGAAACAATTGCAGTAACAGCAAATATGAAAAACAGGACAATAATAGTACATCAAGAAGAAGGAGAGCATATAATCTTCCATCCTACTAACCAACAGGGAAGAGAGAAAACACCACTAGAGATAGTATATAGGAAGCACTGAAACGAAAGAAATCACTACGATAGCGTGATTATTGCACAAGAAAAACATGAAGCAGAACAACCAGAAGAAAAATACGCTCGAACTGGGGCTATAACACCCCGCCCAGAATTAGAGGAAGCAACGCACATAAACATGTACCAAATATCACAAAGAACAGAGGAACCAACAGTCAAGAATTACAACACGATGACATCATTCTGGCGACATGGAATGTCAGAGGCTGCATAACGAGAGAAAAAAGAGAAACAATCGATGAGGTTCTTATGATGGAACACATACACGTTGCATGAAAGAAAAGACACGAAAAGAAATTACGAAAAACTAAAGAAAATAAAGGCCACAGGAAAACAATATACACCAAACATAGACAAAAAGATGATAGAAGCGAGGAAAGAAAAAAGAGACACAGAGAGGAGGCACGAACACAAAAAAAAAATGCAGGGAATTCTTCGAAAACATAGAATCCACTCCAGCAGGACAGAGATTAAACCAAACTTTTAGACACCTCAAAACATACAGGAGAAACAACAATACGCAGTCAAGAAAATACATACCACTGCAGCATTGGGTCAGGAAACTAGAAGAAGGAAACGCAGAGAGAAGTCAAATAGAACC
The DNA here is from genome assembly GCA_963583905.1 of Stenurella melanura. Classification (NCBI taxonomy): domain Eukaryota; kingdom Metazoa; phylum Arthropoda; class Insecta; order Coleoptera; family Cerambycidae; genus Stenurella; species Stenurella melanura. Next base: position 6,106,485 of record OY757309.1, read on the forward strand.
AATACAAGAAATGGACCACTGGCCTCTGGGAAAGCCACCGTCAAAAGACGAACTACTAGAAATAATGGCCAGAGCTAAAAGAAACACGACCCCGGGAACAGATAAAATAAATAACGAACTAGTATACTATGGACCGGACAACATAAAACAGCTAATCCTAGAAATCATCACCAACGCATGGACGGAAACCACACCCCTGCCTGAGGAATGGAATACAACCATGCAGATACCGCTCCCTAAAATCAAATTACCACAAAACGTGGACGATTACAGAAGAATAACACTCTGCAGTGTAGGGTACAAATACTACGCACAATTCCTCCTCAGAGAAATGGAAAAATACATCGGCGAACTACCAGATTATCAAACGGCATTTATCAAGGGTAGATCGACAGACGACCACATATACACCACCAGACGGATCCTGGAAGAAAAGTGGAAAGAAGGAACAAAACTATATATAGTCTCAATTGACCTCCAAAAGGCATTTGATACTATAAGGCATGAGACTATAGTCAACACTTTGCTCAACAGGGGAGTAGCGCATTACTTAATAAACAGAATAATAAAAGCATGCCTACACGAAAACACTGCAATACAATGGTTTGGACAGACGACGAAATCAAAAATGAAGAATATAGGACTCACACAAGGATGTCCCCTATCCCCCCGACTATTCACCACAGTCCTGGACCAAGTCAAAACAGCCTACAGAGTCACAAGAGCTCTACTACCCTTCATTGAGGACAACAAACCACCATGGTGCCTAACCAAAAAGGTATACACGACCATCATAATGCCTACGATGATATATGGAGTCAAAAACGCAGCAACGACAAAGGCCAACAGAAGAAGCCTGAGAAGAGCTGAAAGAGACATTATCCAACTGCTAGCAAAAACAGGAAAACCACAAAAACGACAGAAAACGTCAACATTACTAGAGGGAAGAACAATAATCAAAAGAATAGAATCATACGCAATGAAATACTGGGGACATGTTCAAAGACGGGACACGACACACCTACTGAAGAAAGCGCTGCGAATGAACAGCAACAAACTGAAAATAGGGAGGCCATGCTACACATGGATTACAACAATCGAGTGGATTATGAATAAGCTAGGAAAGGATTATACACACTGGGAAAAGTTGGCACAACAAAAAATGGAATACAATAAAGAAATATCAAGGATATACACACTGCCAGACTCAGAAACAGAAGAAACAGAAAACTCAGAAGTAGAATAGGAGAGAAGATGATCACAGACAGAAACTAAGAAGAAGCATATCACAAAAACCTGAAAGTAAAAAGAAACACGAAAACCTAAAAGAAGCATCTCACAAACGCCTACACTTTCCATCCGATGAAGACAGAAGGAAAACAAGAAGAAACATCTCACAAACATCTACACGCTCCATCCTATACTCCTACCCCATGCGTCATGCGGCTCTCGCTGCTGACAACAAGCATGTCCAATGTCCAATCCAGCGTATGCAGCTGGTCCGGCGATATATAAAAGCACTGGGGGTTTGTACCGGCACACGGTGGGATGATCGGTGGGCGATCGGGCTACGTGGTGGAACAAATCTCCCTGCACCGGAATCGGCAGCAATGCCCACCTTACGCTGGCAAATCAATCAATCAATCAATCCCTATTTGCACTACCTTCTGCTAGTGCAGATAGTGGACAAAAAAAAATAATATGTAGTTAATCCCTAGAGTGACTTTTTTCTCTCAATTTCTCATTCAAAGAAAAAAAAATTAACCCTCAACAATTTAATTTTTTTATTTAAACAATGAAATGGTGCCAAGATTTTTTTATGGGATGTTGTATCTTTCTAGGTGTAAATTAATATTTTAATATCAAATATTTTATAAACAGTATACAGAGTGTTATTTTCTAGGAATAACTTAAAAATATTTTTATTCTGGGTCCGGCACTGATATTTTAATAATATCCCAGGCATTGGATGGTGAATAACTACTGTAATCAAAATACAAGATTTCATTGGATTCCACTTACGCATTACAGATATATAGCGAAAATAATATTCTTCCAAAAAATATAAAACACCCTGTATTTCGAAAGCGGGGCCGCTTTAGCCATTACTGTTTGGGGATTTAAGATCACCTCAATGTTTTCTATTTTTTGGTAAAGTACGACCCTCTCCTCACCAATCACTCTGTATCAGTTTTTCGTATATTTCTCGTAAACGATAAGTGCTATCGTAAAAATAGGTCATATACAGCGATTTCAGAAGTTGGAAACGTCATATTTTACATAATATGCACACATTTCTGCACCACTTATGAGGTGGTGTGCTTGGTGCATTCTTCGATATATTCATTGATAATTTATTCACTAGGCACCGATTTCCCAATTTCCCAATGACATTTAATTGTTCGTGTATGCATGTATGTATTCTTTATGGTAGTAATTTCACTAAATAATTTCAGATCATCCGCAAAGAGAAGTTTGTTGTAAAACAATCCATCACATAAGTCATTAATAAATACCGAAAATAAGAGTAGACTCAAGTTTGAACCCTGAGTACGCCAGAGGATGCGACATATGTATTTGATTTAAAACCATTGTACTGAACATACTAAAACCGGGTTTCTAAGAAGGACTCAAAAATGTTAACAAGTGTATTACTAAAACCAAAATTGTCAAGTTTATTAATTAAAAGTCTATAGTCGATGCGGTCAAAAGCCTTCGAGAAATCAGTGTACACCACGTCCATCTGCCCTCGTTTGTCTAGTATATTAGAAATACATTGGGTTAGACACGCTAAGATAGAGTGTTTTTCCCTCGGTTTTTCCATAAAACCATGTTGAGATATAGAGATTCAATTTTTTACACCTGGATAAAGATATTACAAGAACATTTGTTAAGGGTATTTTTTTAATCGAACTTATAGTTTAGCCAGAAATATGGTGTTTCCACACACTTGTCTAACCCTGTATATGAGCATATATTAAATGTAGGCAATATAAAACATTCTTAATACCTAACTCGCGTTTCGATGAACACAATAATTGCTATATTTAAAGCACTGCTTGAAAGCATTGTAGAACTGCGCTTTTGAATGAAACAAGTACCTAAAAATAGTTGAAAATATTTAGGTGAAAAGCCATTATCCTGGTGCGTGTACAGAAACATAAAATTTGACTGTATCCCTTTCTGTTCGGATATTGATTATCTTACGCTGAAATTTCGTAAGTAGGTCAGAACACGTTTCTTCACCGAAATTAACTATCAATAAATTAGTGTTGTTACTATTCTTACCTACACCTTCTGTACAATGTGTCTCGTCATACATTTCAAGCAAATATAGTTCTATCTTGTTCGCACTTTTTATTAAATTCACAAAATATTATTGTTCAAATTTCAGCTAACTACACACACACACACACACCCCCACTTTAATGAAACGGAGTTAAACTGGCATTTTGTTTGTGTAAACTATAATAAACTTATGAATAAATTGCCAAGCTATGGTGTCAGGGGTGCTGCTCTGGATTGGATCCGTTCATTTTTGAATGACAAGAGCCAATACGTTAGTGTGACATTCCCTACAGAAGGAACAATAAGTAAATTCAATTTAGAGTATGGTGAAGTTAAAACCGGGGGGTTCCACGGGGTTCACTTTTAGGCCCGGTGCTATTTTTATTATACACCAATGATCTTGATATTTTAACCTCAGAGGCATGATATACGCAGATTATATGTTGAAATCAATAAGCAATTGTTATTCGTCTAATACATTGTATTTAAATATCGATAACAAACATTTTATGAGGTGTCACAATAAAAACTGTTCTGTGTAAAAAGCAACTGATAAATCTATATCACGCCCAAGTTGAATCTAGGTTGAGATATGGTGTTTGTCTCTGGAGTAATTCCACTCTCTCATCCAAGTACTGGTCTCAAAAAAAAAATGATAAGATGTATTTCAGGAGTCCCTAACACTCACTCGTGCAGGAAATATTTAATAAAATACAAAATATTAACACTCTTTGATTTGTATATATTTGAATTATGTGTATTTAGTTTGTTAAAGGAAATTGTTTTAATACAACTTAAAAAGTTCACTCTATTAATGTACGAAACAAAAAAGACTTTTATGTGCCATTCTGTAAGTACAAAATATCCTCAGATGGTCCAGATTATATTGGGCGAAAGGTTTTTAATTGTCTACCAATTTAAAGCAGGTTAAACCCTTACATCGTTTTAAATTAAAGCTTATGGAATTTCTTGTGGAAATATGTTTATATTCAATTAATTCAAGACACTGCTCGCCCGCACATAACTTGTTGTGTAACTGACTTTTTAGACGAAGTGGAAATACCGCCAATGATTTGGCCTCCATGTTTCCCAGATTTGAATACAATCGAACATATATAGGAAGTGTTAGGCAGATGATTTGAGTCAAAAATTCCTGCTGTCCAAAACATAGAAGAAGTGCGAGTTGCTCCAATTGAAATATGAGAGATCGATAACGTCATAAGTATAGAAAGTGTGTTTGTATCGTTCTAAGTAAATTTTCAGATGGTTTGGCTAGCTGAGGAAAAACTGAAACTAAAGTATAGTCAATTGACAACTTTGACAAACAGTAAAAATCACATTTTATTCCTCCATGCTATATCAGATTGAATAAAAAAGTAATTAAGTTGTTACAAAATTGCACGGGCGCCCTCTCCGACATCCGCTGCATATATTTCGTCTCTTGTGATTATTTGATATACTCCAGAGCGTCAATATCACCAAAGAGTAATTTATGAATGAGGATTTATCATAAATTTGTAAATTTGATAATAATTCAATAAATTTACAATATAAACATTACTTGAAATAATACAATTAGTCCCGTCAAATTAGAAGAAAAATCACTGATTTTGGGACATTTTTCCTACAGCTAAGCCACCCGTATAGAAAGTTGTCTTGGGGTTGTGTTAACATATTTATCATCAAGCGCATGAAAAAAATGGGTTGTTTTTTAGATATAGATACATACATATGTTTTTTTGGCCATTTTGGCGGTTTTTTGCGTTTCGCTGCAAAACTATGCATTTTTGAGATATGACCTGATTTGATATTGTAGATCTAGCGATTCTCTACGATTTTCGTTTTCTTCATTTTTTTGAGATGCCGCTTAGTTACGCCGCTAGAGCGCGCTGAAGTTTACGTAAATGTATAATTTTTTTTGGTGTTTGATTTTAAGCCAAAACTATGCATTTTATAAAAAAATATCAAGATAATAAAGTTGTAGATAAAAAAAATTTCGACAAATTTTGCTCTTTGTTTTTTCAAAGTCGCGCGGTTTTGCCGCTAGAGCGCGAAAAACATTTTTTCAATACTCTTGAGCGGAAAAAAAATATAGCGCATATATTTTTTATATACAGGCAAAACTATGCATTTTTTTAAAGTACTCGTCCATTATATAAAAATTTGGAGAGTAAAAAAAAATATTTTTTTTTTTTACCCATCGTTCATTTCTTACACAGCTGCGCATAGAACGGAGCATCTAATAGCATGAATTACGCGCATTCAGCTGTAGTGGTCGTGATGGGCCTTTTTGTATATGTCATCCTTAATGTCATCTATATTAGCTTAGCCGATAAAGAATATTGAGTAGAGGGAGGTGGAGAGGCAAAATACTACAGCTGTTCACGATGCCTATATTTTTGTTTACCCGCTCAAGAGTAATGAGAAAATATTTTTCGCCCTCTAGCGGCAAAACCACGCGACTTTGAAAAAAAAACAGAGAACAAAATTTGTCTAAATTTTTTTTATCTACAACTTTGATATCTTGATATTTTTTTATAATATGCATAGTTTTGGCTTAAAATCAAACACAAAAAAAATGTATACATTTACATAAACTTCAGCGCGCTCTAGCGGCACAACTAAGCGAAATTTCAAAAAAATTAAGTGAACAAAAATTGTAGAGAATCACTAGATCTACAATATCAAATCAGGCCATATTTTCTCAAAAATGCATAGTTTTGCAGCAAAACGCAAAAAACCGCCAAAATGGCCAAGAAAACATATTTTTCATGCGCTTGGTTATGCGCTATGTTAACACAACCAAGACAACTTGCTATACGGGTGGCTTAGCTGTAGGAAAAATTTCCCTCAATTCTCCTAATTTGAAGGGACTAAATACAACTAGAAAATTTTAAATTTAAAAATGTGAAAAATTAACCAAACTTAATATACTTATTGTCGGATAACGAGTCACGAGTCAGCTTCTTTGAATTAAGTGTACATATTTTGCAAAATGATTTACAGGATTAAGAGATTATACAATTTGTGGATTTCACATTCAGAATCTTTTGAAAATTCACACAAATTGTAGAAATTAAGTGAAGTTGTTAAGACATCTGTTTCACAAGTGAATTAAGAATATTTAAGTATTTTTATGCAATCGTAAATCCAATTTTGCAAAGAATTCCAGCTGTGTAAGACTGTACAAAAATTTCAAATAATGTTAGCGCATAAAATCTTCAGGATCATTTCTCCATAAGATATTGATTATATTAATTATTGTCGAAAATTGTTCCTGTCACTATTTTAATAAGAGTAATTTGGAATGCAACATTTTATAATTGGGCTAAAATGTCAAACAAAACGAAGAGTATATTGCATTCGATCTCGGCACATTTCGATAATATTGCTCGTAGAGAAAAAAATTCACATCACTGTGTTGGTGATCGAATTCTGAACAACTTTCAAAATGTCCGTCCGTCTGTCTGTCCGTCCGTCTCTCTGTCCGTCACGTTTCTTGTAAGCACGATAACTTAAGAACGAAAAGTCCGGTTGTATTGAAATTTGGACAGTAAGTTAGTGTTAGCTAGAGCAAAATCGATCAATAAATAAAACAGTTATTAATTTTTGAAACGAAAAAAAAAAAAATTTTGTTTCGTCATTAAACAAAAAATGTTTGAAATTAATAGTGTTATGAATTACACCCCCTTGGAACTGGAGATGATACGCCTATGCCTAGTAATTGTGACTGGAAGCTATCAGAAAGAAATGGACTTTTCTGGAATGTGGTAAGAGAAGATTCCTGATTGCTTCTAGATGGATCTAGAGAGTCAAATTCGGAGTATATAAGGCGGGATTACCAGCGCGGAAGGAAGAAGTTATTAAAGAAGTTTATAGAAGTAACGTTCGGTAAAAAGTGAGGTTAAATAAAGTGTAAAGGTTATTTAGAAGTATTGTATAGACAGTAAATTATTAAATAAAGTGTTAGTGGTTTATCTCTTGTTGAAATTATTTAGAACCCACGCATTCATACAGGGTGTTTCCTAAAAGGTGGAAAAACGCAACAATAGGTACCATTTACAAAAAAAACTGCGAAGAGTATCCTATAGAATGTGCAACAATTATATAAGAAGTGTAGTAAATCGGCGAGGAGGAGATCAGATCGCGTTAATATCTATAAAGCTAGATTTTTTTCCAAAGAGAGTTTAAATGGTATCTATAATGAAGGTGCAATTCTACCAAACTCTTAGTGGTGCGTAAATGAGTAAAAAATTAAACATTTAAAATTTCATTTTTAGAATTGTCACGAATTGTCAAAAAATGCCTGCCGGGCCCAATTTTCGATTTTCACCTCGCGATTCATGTTGTACGGTCATTGCCGACCTTCTCCTCGCCATCGAGACATAGAACAGGTCTCCGATCGCAGTATTTGTTCAGTTCTTACCTCGGTTCTTACGTTTCAAAAATTGACTTTCGGTCGTGCTAATCGGCGGCTATTTTTAAGTAGTTTCCCGAGTTCGAATCCCGCCCGGGGATATATTTTTTTTTTCGTTCTCAATTTTTTTGCAAATATTTTTTATTCTATAATTGCGATTTGCTCCGTTCTATTGCATTTCTCGGAGAAGTTTTGCATTTTCCGCCGGGGAATATTAATCTGTACTATTTGGATTAAAAATCACATTCTACCTCCGCTATAGGGTGGCTAAATCTTTGGTAGACCTTGCAAAAACGGTAATACGTAGTCAAATCACGGCAATTATGTTCCTCATTAGTATTAATGAACAAACAGTATTTTTTAAGCTTTTATTTACTCCATTATATTACATATTTCGGTAAAGAATTTTCTGATTTTTAATCTTATGTCAAAAAATCCAGCACGTTTAAATTACACCCACGAAGACTTTTTAAATTTGTTTATTATTTATGGAGAATGTGATAAGGTAATATCAAGAACTTGCAGCACATTTACTGGAAAATTTTAAAAATTATGGCTCTGTCAAGGCAAAAATGCAAAGAAGAAAGCTTATTGTTGATGACGAAAATATTGAAATAGTCATTCTGGGATATTTTCATGTCTTTCCACGGATGTCATTAAGACAAGCTGCTCTGGAATCGGAACTATGTAAGGATTCCTTTCACAGAATCTTATTAAAACATAAGTTTCACCCGTTCTCATTCCATATGGTTCAAGGGTTAAAAGAAACAGATTTCCTAAAAAAACAGAATTTTTGTGAGTTTATTCTAATAAGGTCTGAGGGTGACGATTCTTATTTTGGAAATATTATATAAACAGATGAAGCAAAATTTACTAAAAATGGACTTTTTAATAGACACAATTCGCATTATTGGAGCGACTCAAATCCTCATATGTTCAGAGAGCGAAACTTTCAGGAAAGTTGGCAGTTCAATGTTTACCTACTGTGCCATAAGAAATGATAGAGTGGTGGCATTACAATTTTATCAGGAAAACTTAAACGGTAGGTAAATGAAATTTTCTCTTCTGCTAATATGCAGGTACAGGTAAATTTTTGTTTTTTTTTTATTTAGGTGAAAGATATCTGAATATCTTACAAAATTTGAATAATAACTATTTAGAAAATTTACCTCTCGCCGAACATAGAAACATTTTTTGTTAGCACGACGGTGCTCCCCCACATAACGCATATTTAATTAATAATTATTTACAAGAAATTTTTTATGATCAATGGATTGCCAATAATGGACCTTTCTTATGGCCTCCTCGCTCGCCCGACTTATCAGTTCTGGATTATTTTATTTGGGGAACTATTAAAAATAAAGTTTATGAGAGTCCATTAACAACCATTGAAGATTGTATGCAGAGAGTAAGAAATGCATTTCAGAACATATCACAGGATTCAATTAGAATAGCTACTCATGAGGAACTAATCCGAAGGTGTGAAAAATGTGTCGAGGTTCGAGGGCGGAATTTTGAGCAATTATTAAATTAAAATAGAATCAGGTTTTAAATTGATCTTATCTCTGCTATTTTAGTTCATGCTAGGTATATCTTCAATTCGATTAATACGCATGTTACAGTGTTAGTGTTATTTTCCGTTTTTGTGGATATCGAGTAGCAAATGTGCTGCAAGTTCTTGATATTACCTTATCACATTCTAAATAATAAACAAATTTAAAAAGTCTTCGTGGGTGTAATTTAAACGTGCTGGCATTTTTTGACATAAGATAATGACTGATTGTTTCTAATCATGGCTATTTTGATGAAATGATTACATTTCATGCATTTCTAATAAAATCGCAAATATTTCAAAAAGTTGAAAACTTTAACCCCTCATTGCTAATATCAGAAAAAAGAGAATTCAATTTTACAAAACTTGACGTAAAAAATACAGGGTGTTCCATTTGACCTAAACAAGTTTACGCGGTTTGAAGTAGACAAAATGTAACGCGAAAAACGGAACACTTGGTGTTTATTGAATTTATTTCAGTTGTAGAACGTAGTTCTCCTTGTGTTCTTCCTCCGTGCCAAAGAGCAAATGAGGATGCCCTACACAGAAAAAGTTATAACGGTTCTTGCAAACCGTTGCACCTGTCAAATTTTTTATAAAATGTCAAATATCTTCGAAACTACTGGGTTTAGATATAGGGTGTGCTACATGCCTGAACTCAGAATTTTATTGTCATCTTGAAAAGTCGAAAATATATAGGGTGTTCCATTTAAAATAAGCAAGTTGGTATCGACTTTCGGTATAACCGGAAGTACCCCATGCTTCTAATTATTTTAGTTGGATTGGCTACACCGACATTAGTAACTATCTAAATTTTCAAAAATTTCTGATGCGTACTTTTCTCTATATCGATTTAGTTCCCGGTGAGACACCCTGTATACCACAGAACTCTTATACAAATTATCTCTGAAATTTACAGTTGTGATAAGTAGGTAGGTACGTGTTAACTCACTTCTAAAATACCTCGTACAATATGTCATGTAATGTATATTAACAAGGAATAACCAAGACAGACAACTTTCTAAATATTATTGCACAATTATCGAATTTTTGAACCCTCAACTTTCCCACCCACATCTTACGGACGGTCCCTATAAAATTGTTTGCATAAAATGGCGGATGCGCAAGTTAAAAACAAGAACCTTGGCCGCTATCCAAAAGGCAGGTGACACTATTTGTAAACAAATTATCAACGTATCACATCGATGCACTAAAATTATGAGAAATTAATGCAAACGAGGCCTCCGTTTAGGTATTAACTTTACATGTGTTTAATGACGCAATACATAATTTAATAAATAAACAATAAAAACTTTGCTACCGTTCGTTGATAATAATAAATGCTTAAATATGTATTTATACGATTAAAATTAATTGCTAAAGTTCACTGCTTAGTAAGGAAATAAACAAATAATATTATCAAGTTCACATGTGCCTAAACGAATTTCGATACACCACTGCTACATACCCCACAATATCCTAATCTTATTAGAGTACTTACAGTTTTAATAGGATCTACTTGTGATATTGATTAAACTTCATATTTTGGGCACCTACATCCTCGTTTACGTACATCCATATTAACAAAATAGCACAGTTCTAAAAATACTAATTGGCTGGTCAGCCTTCTTTGCACATTTGAATCTAAAGCAACGATAATTAAAACATTACGCGCAAAAAAATTACGACGTCCGTTGTAGCGAAAGTATTAATTCTTTCAATTGTTTTACTTGGCTTTGCCTTCAACACCACACGCGAAACAAAAATAAATAATTGTTTTGTAACAACCCAATTACACTTAATAGCAGGGAACGTAATAATAAAGAGGATTGTCAACATGACAATTCGAGCATGCAAAACCACTGACAGCTCCGCTTTTGTTTATTTTCATTCGACGTATCGCACCGGCTACCCTATTCGCAATGATCGCAGGGTGCCGGGTAAACATTGCAACCTGCCGAGATAATAACAAATGCATTTACCTTGCGAGCGTCGATTCCTATCCACTAAAATTTAGCAACAATCACTGATAAACACTCACTGCGCGTTCGGACGACCGGCAAATATCAATGCCAGTGGTTACGACAGCGCGATTTCATCCAAGTTTCCAAGCCGGTATTCTGTGTTTATCCGCGAGGCAGCCGCGCCGTTCGCGATTTGTAACAGCACGTCAGCGCGGACCGTTCAAACCAGACTCCACTTCCTCATACCACAGACTGCGCGTGCGCAAATCGGAGGGTTACATTATTTCCAGTTTACTACGATGTTTAATTTGCACCAACCCCTTTAGACCAAGCGCCTGAGACGAAAAAACACCAAAATGTATCAAATTAAGGTATAAGATTGCTGTTTTTTTAATTGCTAGGTTTTATAATTCTGAATAAGTATCCATAATGGCGAAGAAAAATCTGTAATGCTTAATTACTTCCACATCCACGTAGTGGATTGGAAGTATAGTAGTCGTAAAAAAATGTTCAAATTTTTTTTTCTTGAAATAGATTTAGAATGTCATGAAACGTCGAGATTTTAAATTTGACCAAAAAAAAAAAATTCTGTTGTCTGTCGGTCTGTCTGTAACTTTTTTTTGTCCGCACGTTTTCTCCGGAACGGTTTAAGATATTGACTTGAAATCTTGTACACGTACATATTATAACGGGATCTGGAACTGGATATCAAGATATCTGGTGAAAGGTTGGGGGGGGGTAAATAAGGGGAAATATGTAAAGCATGCTGGTAAGAGTACAGAAACTTGAAATTTGATGTATGTACTACAAGCCAAGGCCTCAATTTTTTTTATAATATTATTCATCTCCCCACTCCATTATTAAAGGGGTTGATAAAATAAAATTGAGATATTCACTTGAAATTTGGTACACGTATATATTATAATGATATCATGAACTTTTGGGATTATTCTGATGAAGGGTTGGGAGTTAAATAGGGGTAAATAGTGGAAAATAAGTAAAGCAAGCTGGTAAGAGTACAGAAACTTGAAATTTGATGTATGTACTACAAGCCAAGGCCTCAGATTTTTTTTATAATATTATTCACCCCCTCACTCCATTATTAAAAGAGTTGATAAAATAAAATTGAGATATTCACTTGAAATTTGGTACGCGTATGTATTATAATGACATCATGAACTTTTGGGATTATTCTGATGAAGGGTTGGGAGTTAAATAGGGGTAAATAGTGGAAAATAAGTAAAGCAAGCTGGTAAGAGTACAGAAACTTGAAATTCGGTGTGTTTACTAGAAACCAAGGCCTCAGATTTTTTAGCAATATTTTTCAACCCCCCACCACCTCTACTCCATTATTAAAGGGGTTTGTAAAATAAAATTGAGATATTCACTTGAAATTTGGTACACGTATGCAGCATAACGACATCTGGAACTAGATTAAATTTCGAGATGGTTCCGTTGAAGGGTTGGGGGTAAAATAGGGGTAAATAAGGGAAAATAACTAAAGCAAGTTGGTAAGAGAACAGTAACTTGAAATTCGCTGTATGTACTAGAAGCCAAGGCCTCAGATTTCTTATAATATTTTTCAACCCCCCACCACTAGTGTTTCTGTCCCGGGAATCCCGGGACGGGATTTCCCGGGAATTATGTCATTTTTTATCGTTCCCGTTCCCGGGAAATAAGAGTCGGGATTTCCCGGACCCCTGGAAATAAAAATAAGTTTTAAAAATATTAAATTTGGTGCTCCGAAATTTTACCGAGCGTGCGCGTCGGACGGCATTTATGTTTTATTTGGTTATTGTATTATTTCCTGTAGTTAGTGTTGTTGTGTCTTTTTAATTATAAATAAAACAAAACTAAACCGATGGATTTATTTTTTGACCAAAGAAAGAAAAGCAAAAAACATTTTAAAAAATCGGTAAAGGTATTCACACAGAACTTCCCTCGTTATTTGTGCATGACGGTCACTCTAAAAAATGATTAATTATGAAATGACATTGGGAATAATAATCGGAATATAGTTATTGCTATTATTACAAAGAAAACAGAAAACCTGATAACTTTTGGTCAAAAAAATATACAGAGTGCTCACCCAACAGCAAAAGTTCAATACTAAATAACAAGTGCCAAATATGAAACATATTCTTTATAGGATTTTGCAAACAGCGGAAAGAAAAACTATCTATGATAAGTAAAGGAAAAACTATATATAAAAATATTAATGAAATCTTTGCATTCTTCCGATAACCTTACTTCTGGTTATGTAAACATTCTTATTTACCATTCTCGTTTTAACACTAGCATCCAACATAGTCCCCTACGGCTAGGCAGGCTAAACTAGTATCTACATGATTCCCTACGACATGTAAATTCAGTTAGTTAGTGGTGGTTAAAAAAATTTTCATTTTTTTTTTTTTCAGAAATAGGTTTAGCGTGTCATGAAACGTGGAAATTTTAAATTTGAGCAAAAAAAAATGTTTTCATTATTTAATTTTATTCCCTTTAGACCGTCCAGTGAAAGTTTAACCATTTCTTCACTGACAGTAGCGTCAACTACCTACCAAATTTGACTGCTCAAGTAGTTTTTTTAGTTAATGCACCAACAAATAGACAGACAGACTGATGAAATTGAAAAACCTATATTTTCGTAATCTACGTGTTCTGAAACGTCAAAATCCGAAAAAATCTCGGAGGGTGATTTTTTCTCGAATACAATACTTCCCTTCGGTATGCGAGGCAAGTAAAATGAATATTTTGAAACAAAAAATTTGTGTTTTTCAAGAAATATATAAAAAATTTAGTATTTCCCGGGAATCCCGGGAACGACAAATTTTATTTCTCGATTCCCGGGAATGAAAAAAAGTCGGGAAATCAGAAACCCTACCCACCACCTCTACTCCATTATTAAAGGGGTTGGTTAAAATAAAATTTAGATATTCACTTGAAATTTGATACACTCATGTATCATAACGACATGTGGAACTAGATTATATTTTGAGATGATTCCATTGAAGGATTGGGGGTTAAATAGAGGTAAATAGGGGAAAATAAGTAAAGCAAGCTGGTAAAAGTACAGAAACTTGAAATTCGGTGTATGTACTAGAAGCCAAGGCCTCAGATTTTTTAATAATATTTTTCAACCCCCCACCACCCTTACTCCATTATTAAAGGGGTTAATAAAATAAAATTGAGATCATCTGGAACTAGATTATATTTTGAGATGATTCCCTTGAAGTTGGGGGTTAAATAGAGGTAAATAGGGGAAAATAAGTAAAGCAAGCTGGTAAGAGTACAGAAACTTTAAATTCGGTGTATGTACTAGAAGCTATGGCCTCAGATTTCTTTTTAATATTTTTCAAACCCCACCACCTCCGCTCCATTACTAATAGGATTGATAACATAAAAGTGAGATATTCACTTGACAGTAAGTACACGTATGTATTGTAATGACATCTGATTGAGATAATTTCATTGAAGGGATGGAAGGTGGTAGGATATGAATAGGGGAAAATAAGTAGGGTAAACTAGAAACTTAATTTTTAACGCATATGGTAGAAACCAACGCCCCAAATTTTTCTATGACATCTGCCCCAAATATTATTAAAATTCTACTTCTGGGCATCCATGGAGGTGCGTTCCAACACGCAGCTTGGTCGTCCGTCGAACATGCCCAACGGACGGCCCAACCGCGTACCGGAACCAAGTCTCGGATGTTTTATATACCGCCGGACCGGCTGCATACGCCGCGCCGGGTTGGACATTGGACATTCTTGTTGTCAGCAGCGAGAGCCGCACGACGCATGGGGTGGGAATACAGGATGAGAAGTGTAGGTGTTTGTGAGATGCTTCTTTTAAGTTTCCATGCTACTATTTAGTTTCCATTTGTCATCATCCGCTGGGGTGTGCAGGTGTTTGCGAGATGCTTCTTTTCAGTTTCCATGCTTCTTTTAAGCTTCCATCCATCGTCAGCTCTTTATTTTTCTTCTTCTAAATTGTATGTTTCTTCTGTTTCCGAATCTGGCAGCTTTTATGTTATATTTAATTTTTGTATTGTTTGTATTTATTAATCGCTCCACAGGTAAATGTCCATTTACAGTGAAGTTGCTGGGACGGGGCTTATCTCGCGGTAATATTTTTGCGCGTTATGAGAAAAAAGGTCCGGAGGGATAGTTTGCTCACCCTGCAGGTATACCGTTTCTTTTAAACAGTCGGTTTCAATTTACAGTAATTATTCTCAGCTGCCGCCCCCCAATTCCGGGCACTTTCCATTTCATTACCTATATGTTTTCTCTTTTGTGTAGTAAACTGCCCGTGACAAGGATTAATAAACCAATAAATAAATATCTTTTCAATTTCAATTTCCGATTTTTCAATTTAATTAAGGAAACAGACTTCATTAATGAGCTTAGCTAAATTAGAATAAAGTAAAAAAGACTTATCAATCTCCTTCACATTTATCTGGCTAGTTTAGTTTATAGTAAATAAATTATTTCTTAAACAAAAGTACCCGTTCCTCATGAAGAATTCATTCATTCGCGTATATACGAAACCATGGATTTCCGCATCACAACATTGTTCCCATCTGTGAAGGATTACTAAACCAATATCTCAGAGATAAATAAAATAAAAAGAATATTTATTTTTTATCCGTTTCTTATGTTATTACTTCCACTCGTTAGAATCCGGTTCGTTGCCTTTCGCTTCGCACTAGTCTCGTTCGTCTTAGGAACATGCATTTGTGAAGAATTTAGAGTTTATGACATGGTCTCACTGAACGTGTTTATTTTCTTTCATCAGAGTTATCTTATGTTGCCAGATATCTGTACCTTTGTTGAGCTGCCCATATATGCCTTTAGTGAAGCCATAATCAAA
The DNA here is from genome assembly GCA_963583905.1 of Stenurella melanura. Classification (NCBI taxonomy): domain Eukaryota; kingdom Metazoa; phylum Arthropoda; class Insecta; order Coleoptera; family Cerambycidae; genus Stenurella; species Stenurella melanura. The sequence goes on from OY757309.1 coordinate 6,122,575, forward strand.
TATCAAATATCAGCTATATGAAATAGACTTTATGCTAATTTATATCAACTAATGTAGGATTGTCACTCTTCAATTCAACACATTTTTGCGCGTATTCACACCATTTTTACTCGAGTTTTTCGAGATTACATGGCAATAAAATAATGTACAAGAAACATCTGATGCGTATTTTCAATAAAATCAATAGAATAAAAGTTATAACCCTTAAATGATATTTTTCTTGAAAATTTTAGTCTGTTTTTATTATAACTTTTACATTTTCAATTTTACGGTAAGAAGTATCTAGGTCAAGAATGTAGAGAATTATACTTTCTACAAAAAAAGTCTTAGAAATTTTTTTGAGAGACTTACCGTTCTCAAGATATCGAGCAAAAACTGTTTACACCCCCTTTTTCAAGATGGCGGCCAAATGCGGGGGGGGGGATTTCAACCCCGAAAATCGAGTTTAATACTCACACTGGACCCCGCTACACATTTAAAAAATCTTATCTTGTTCAAAATGCAAGGTTCGGCCTAAATTTTGTAACATTTCAACGGACTGTTATCGTCTACAACTTTTATTTGAAGTATATTTTCTATCTTTTCAAGACAAGAAGTTTTACGAAAAAACCTGTTTTTTTCGAAATTCGCTTGGTTGTAAAAAAATACGCAGAGATTTTTATACGTCAATTTATAATAATAATAATAGTAATGATAATAATAATAAACGGCTTTATTCAAAGAGTGTAGATGTACATTTACAAGTACATTACAAATGGCAATTTACAAGGCGAAGTTTAGCCATGTGGCTATACTTACACTTAACCTTATAAATCACTTACCTAACTAATTAAGTTAAAAATAAAACATTAAAATACAAAAATACAATACAATATTACAATAGTCCAATGTAATAGTGGGACGGTATACACTTTATAAAATATATTTATAGAAATACTAAAAAATTAATTACTCAAAATAAAAGAATCAATCATAAACACAGTGCAAAATGGTGCCCAAGAATATATTCTAGTTTTTGTTGGAACTGATGAACCAGGCTTTGATTTTTTTACGGACGATATTAACTGTCGATAGATTTTTATATATGGGATCAATAGAGTTATATAGGGCTGCGGATGTGTAAGAAAAGCTACGTTGGAAGAGGTTTGTACGATGTTGTGGCACTGTTAGCACGTACCGATGTCTGATGTTTACAGTATGTACTGACGATCTGAAAATTAACTTGTCTCTCAAGTACCTTGGAATAGAATATTTTATTAAAGAAAATAAGAAAACTGCATAGTGGAATTTAACGAGTTGTTCCATTTTTAACCAACGCAACTCAATATATTTGTTTGAAACATTGCTTGAATTTTCTTAAGTTGTAAATAAAACGACAACAACAGTTTTGCAAAACTTGTAGTTGATTTTTTGTAGCTTGATCCAGACCGTAAAAATACATAAAATTGCAATAATTAAGTTTCACAAAGTTTTTTACGTTGTTTAAAGTTCAAGATATGCCTGTTTGCATACAGTACTTTTAGCCGGGAGTAAAATTTTTGTAAAAGAATTTTTATGTGCTGCATAAAACGTAATTTTTCGTCTATTATTACCCCAAGATTTTTGGCATGAGTAGAAAATGACAAATTTTCTTGATTAATATTTAGTTGAATAGAAGCCTTTAAGTGATCTCGAGTATATCCTGAGCATAGAAAAACAACTGATTTGGTAGGGTTCATTTTAAGGTTATGTTGATGCGAATATTGATAGATGTTGTCTAAATTAGTGGCAATAGCTGCATTAGATGGCTCAAAACAGTGAAGAAGTTGGGTATCGTCAGCATATGCTTGCACATGCGAACTAGTTACTACATTAAATATATCTGCTGTATATACGAGAAACAGAAGAGGACCAAGAATGGACCCTTGAGGAACACCTGACGAGATAATTTTAAAATCAGATATATTTCCTGCGACTGATACACATTGGCGACGTTCGCTTAAATAAGAATTGAAAAACCGCATGGATATCGCGTCGAAACCATAGTAATTTAGCTTTGCACAAAGAAGCGTGTGATGAATGGTGTCAAATGCCTTGGAGTAGTCTGGGGATACAAGAATAGCTGCCACACGTTTGTCTAGTGCGCTGATGATATTATCACTAAGGTTCAACAAAGCAGTAGTGGTGCTATGTGCTTTACGAAATCCCGATTGATGTAATAGGTATAAGTTATGCAATAAAAGATATTCGGTAATCTGGTCGTGAACTATTCTTTCTAGTATTTTGGAAAGAATTGGCAACAAGCTGATAGGCCTCAGATACTCCACGGTTGCAGGATTTGCTGTTTTTGGTATTGGACAAATAATTACACTTTCCATTCTGTAGGATAGTAACCCGGCCTGTTCAAGACAGCAGTTAATAATATGAGTGATATGCTTTATGATTATTGGGACTAATTCAGAATTATAAAATCTAGCAATTAAAAAAGACAGCAACCTTCTGCCTCAATTTGACGCATTTTGCTCTTTTTCCGCCTCTGGCGGTGCTTGGTCTATTACTACGATGTTTAATTTGCACCAACCCCTTGCCAGGAGATTCGGCAAATATTATGGATTCACTGCTCTTGAACCCGAATGTACACCGTCTGTTCGGTGCAGATATCAAATCACAGACGCTTTTGTTTATCTTTTGTTCTTATTGGCCGCAACGCCTTTGTACCGCTTACTTGATTGATGATAAAAGAGGCCATGTGGTTTATTATTATATCCAAACTGCTCAAAAAAGAATGAAACAGACCTTCCTAAAACCCAACTACACCAAATATACTAATATTTTATTTTATCACATTTCTATGTTACCAAATTCAAGGTTTTCGAGGTGTCGGTGTATAATGTAATATATCCAGCTGTAAAAAAAATAATTTTTGTATCTCAACATGGCTTTATGGAAAAACGCTCTACGATATCTAACTTAGCGTGTCCAACTCAATTTATTTCCACTACACTAGACAAACGAGGGCTGGTAGACGTAGTGTACACTGATTTCTCGAAGGCATTTCACCGCATCGACCATAGACTTTTAATTAATAAACATGGCAACTTTGGCTTTAGTGATACATTTGTTAAATTTTTTGAGTCTTACTTACAAAGACGGGTACAGTATGATCAGTACAATGGTTTTAAATCAAATACATATGTCGCAAGCTCTGGCGTGCCTCAAGGTTCAAACTTGGGTCCACTCTTATTTTCGGTATTTATTAATGACTTATGTGATGGACTGAATTGCAACAAACTTCTCTTTGCCGATTATCTGAAATTATTTAGTGAAATCACTACCATAGAGGATTGTGCAAGATTACAAGAACAATTAAATATCATTAAAAATTGGTGCCTAGTGAATAAAGTATCAATGAATGTATCTAAATATAAAGTTGCGACTTATTCACGAAAGGTAAATCTGGTTGAATATTCATATAGTTTCAACGACATTTCTTTAACTCGTTGTGAGAGTATTAAAGAATTGGGTATACTGTTCGACTCGAGATTGGAATTCACAGGACGCATTAACTCGATTACTAAATCGGAGTTAAAAACACTAGGTTTTATTATAAGAAATTCAATTTTTTTTACTAATACAGAAGCACTAAAAACATTATATTCATGGTTTGTGCTTTTGAAATTGGAGTATGGTTCAGCAATATGGAATCCTATTTATGAGAAATATTCACAATCATTAGAATCTGTTCAGCGGAAATTTCTTAAGGTGGCCATTCCCTAGAAAGAGACATCCGATAGGGAAATATTTATAATTTTTGCCCATAACTTTTTTTCTTAGTACATATATTTAAAAAAACTATAAGAGTACCTAAGTAGAACCATAACAAGACTATTACTATGAATTTTCACCCAATAATTTCAGTGGTTTGCAAAATACCTCGATTTAAATTTAAAAATTATGTTAATCTTCCTATTTCGTAGTTTCAAATCTAGCTATTTTGCAAACCACGGAAATTATTGAGTGAAAATTCATAGTAATAGCCTTCTTATGGTTCTACTTAGGTACTCTTATAGTTTTTCTAAATATACATACTAAGAAAAAAAGTTATAGGCAAAAATAGTAAATATTTCCCTATCGGATGTCTCTTTCTAGGGAATGGCCACCTTAAGGGCGCCATATTCGCAAAAGAGAACAACGTCCATAAATGTCATAGAAAAGAATAGTTGTTATGCATCCGTTGCGTGGTGGTACCTAGCGAGCAGCAGACGAATCTTTTATTTCAGTTGTAAACATTACCACACTTCAGCAATCTTAATAACAATGGTTCCAAATAGAAATAATGTAAACAGAAGCGACTACCTGCTTCTGACCGCATGCCGATCCCCTTTCCCCGTTTCAGATCAAATCCCTTGGGTCTAAGAATATTTTATTTTCTAATTAATAATCTTTATTTTACTGGATAGGTCAAAGGTACATTTGAACATTATTCTGGATCCATAAGAGCTTTCATGAGAAATATTGGCATATACAGGGTGTTTGGTGCATCGTGTGCCAAATGGGAATGGCCGACAGAAAGGGTTATCTGCTATCCTTTGAGGCCCCTTAATACTTCCCATGCCCTACGGGATTTTTCATATCGACCTTTTATCTTTTTAATGAAAAAAATCCCAAATTCTACATTTAAATCCAAATTATAAAAAAAGTGTTAGGCGTAGACTGCGAATTTCATTTTTATTTTGATGCGTATTGTTGAAGGGTTCTTTTAAATCCAAAATTACTGGCATTAGTCATCTAGTTGTTTTTTTATTCACTCGCAAACTTTCGGAATAGGTAAAATTTAAATTTAAACTTAGACTTTACATGGCTATAAAAAAAAACTCAGAGCAACCGGGATCTTCCAACTCCCTCAAAAATTCTCTAGTCTATCCTCTTGCTAATGATGTGCCACATGTCATAAAAATCTTTTAATAACTTCGTGAATTCGCTAAATTAATGAATCGGGTCACATAAGGCTAATATTCAAAATTTCGAATAAAAAATTATATTTGCTTAAATTATGCATGGCAAACAGGTAAAATCTGTTATCTCACTCTTGCGATGTAAAATCTATCTTCTATCTCGTTCTGTTCATTGGTTTTCTTGAAATAAAGAAACAGTTACATTTTTATCATTTATTAAACAAATTTAAAAATCTTGCTTAAAGTATTGATTTCTGTTGCGAATGCAGGCCCGACATCTGCTTCGTATTTCGACAGTTGTTGTATGAAGTCGTATTTCCTCCCTAATTGTACCAAAAGCCGTTTCCATGCGTTGGACAAGAGGACAAGTTCCTCCCTAGTCGCAACCTCTGTCGTGTACGCGAGCTCTTTGGCACGGCCCCAGATATAAAAATCCAACGGAGTTAGGTCTGGGGAACGTGGAGGCCATTGAATAGGGCCATCCCGCCCAATCCACGCATTTGGGAACACATTGGCTAGATATTGTCTTACAATCAATCGCCAGTGCGTGGGACAGCCGTCATTTTGAAAAACTATAGGCGTATGCGTAGATTGGGCGGGATGGCCCTATTCAATGGCCTCCACGTTCCCCAGACCTAACTCCATTGGATTTTATGTCCGAGGTCGTGCCAAAGAGCTCGTGTACGCGACGGAGGTTGCGACTAGGGAGGAACTTGTCCTCTTGTCCAACTCATAGAAACGGCTTTCGGTACAATTAGGGAGGAAATACGACTTCATACAACAACTGTCGAAATACGAAGCAGATGTCGGGCCTGCATTCGCGACAGAGACCAATACTTTGAGCAAGATTTTTAAATTTTTTTAATAAATGATAAAAATGTAACTGTTTCTTTATTTCAAGAAAACCAATGAACAGATTTTAAAGAACCCTTCAACAATACACATCAAAATAAAAATGAAATTCGCAGTCTACGCCTAATACTTTTTTTTATAATTTCAATTTAAATGTAGAATTTGGGATTTTTTTCATTAAAAAGATAGAGGGTCGATATGAAAAATCTCGCAGGGCATGGGAAGTGTTAAGGGGTCTGAAAGGATAGCAGATAACCCTTTCTGTCGGCCATTTCAATTTGGCACACGATGCACCAAACACCCTGTATAATTACTATACAGGTTATTTCATGTCATTAAAAAAACTGGTAATAGGGACCTACTAGACAAACAAAAAAACCTATATGACTTTTTTCGCCAAGGGCACTTTGAATAACTGACCTGGGTTTACATTTTTAATGTTAAGGTAGGAAACATTTGGGAACCACTGTTTTTCGGGTCAATGGATCTTATAGTTCCGAATATTAGAAATAATAAAAAAAACTGTAATACCCGACTTGTGTTCCCGCCGGTAGAAGTTCAACACTTTGATGGGATTAATTGTACCGAACTTTTTATATCACTAATTACGAAAATGTAAATAATTCATTCTATTTCGGCACAATGCAAGCATAGCATGGCCGCAGGGGTTTAAATTGGATTTGTTTACGTGTGTTTTTTAATTTGGAACAAAGTTATTGTAGCTTTTATTGTCGTTTATAACAATTCATAAAATTTAAAAGTGGTTTATTAACATTTGTAACATTGTGTTAAAAGCTTAAAAAATTAGTAATTATTTTATGAAATTGGAAAACGAACAGTTAGACGTCCGAGATACGATAACAGAAAATAGTTGTGTATTTTAAGTCAGGGAAAATCTGATTCAGTGTTTTGTAATGACATGAAACTAATTACACCTTGTATATACATATTATAATTTATTTATAATATCTAGTGTGATCAGTGATCACGATCAGACTTGAACAAAAATATACAGGGTGGACCGTCTAAAGGGAATATGTAGTGAAAAAAATTGTTTTGCTCAAATTTAAAATATCCACGTTTCATGACATTCTAAACCTATTAAAAAAAAAATCACAATATTTTAACCAGTACTATATTTCCACTCCACGATGAGGATGTGCAACTAAAAATGTGAGCGATGACAAGAATATTTGGCAGAATTGTCAAGGAAAACACCTATTTTAGTTTTATTGAAAAATATACAGGGTGGTCATGGTAAGAAATAATTCAATCTGGTGGAAAGTAAAGATGTTTACTCAAGCCTTCCATATTAGGCACCTTTTGTTTCATATTGAATTTTTTTCTGTCGGATGGCCACTCTGTATAATATTTTTGACCAAAAGTTATTAGGCTTTCTTTGTAATAATAGTGATAGCTACATTCCGATTATTAATCTCAAATGTCGTTTCGTAATTAATAATTTTTTCGAACGATCGCCTTGTATAAATCAGGGTTGGCAGTTTTAAAACAAAATGTTTTAAACAAATGTTTTTTAAGTGTTTAAAACACAGTGACCTGTTTTAAACACATTTGTTTTAAACACGTTTAAAACAATTGTTTTAAACATGATTTTTTTCAATGCGTTTTTTCAGTGTGTTTGATGGACAATTTTCAGAACATCGTTGTATTTGATGAGGTAAAAAAAAATATAATAAAACAAAAAAATATGAACTTTTATGTAATGCAATAAAACTAGTTGTAATAATATGATAGTATAAGTACAACGAACGAAACATATTACTATTATAAAAAGTGTTGGTTTTAAAGCGATTAATAGCAAAAAAAAAGTCGAGTGCGGGAAGGTAGACCTATGTATTCCCATCCATTTTGACCTGCTGAACACGAATCGGATGTCCGTTTTGCCCGATTGGCTGTTGTATTTTTCCCAACCTCAAAAAAAAACACCGTAAGCATGCCCGAGAAAATGAAAGTGTAGCTAAAAATCTGAAAAATTTCAGAGGTATGTAGAATGACGAGAGAAATCGAATGGCGCAAACTAGAATTCTATAGCTTTTTTGGTTTCCGATATAGAGTCTCGAGAATTGCGAACAAAACATTTTTTTTCCTTCCGGTGACTTTGAGCTGCTCTATCTCGAAAACGAAGGACCGCAGGGATGTCTGGTTTGCGCCATTCGATTTCTATTGCCATCCTATGTGCCCCTGAATTTTTTCAGATTTTCATTTTTTCGGGCAATTTTACGGTATTTTTTGAGGTTAAGGAGAATGCAAGAGCCAATCGGGAAAAACGGAAATCGGATTCGTGTTCAGTAGGTCAGAATTCATGGGAATACTTAGGTCTGCCTTCTCCCACTCGACTTTTTTTTTATGTGCCTGTGTAGTCAATAACCAATCACCAAAAAAATTATTGCACTATTGCACAACTTGACGTATTTATTACACCGAATTGGTCGAGCAGTTATCAAGTATCGTCCTCGTCTTGTTATGATGCAATATGGGCATGGCTTATAGAATAAACAATGTATTGGGTCGACGCGCCCGTATAAATTTACGTTTAAAAACATATTTTTTATTGTTCAAAACATGTTTTTTTTCAACAATTAAAAATCCATGTTTAAAACACAATGAATTGTTTTAAATAAAAAAAACGTGTTTTTTGATTCTAATAAGTAGTTTTACTTATTAGAATTTTTAAAATGATTGAAATTACTGAGTGAAAATTCATAGTAATATTCTTGTTATGCATGGTTTTTCGTATGTAATATCACTAAATGCTTATAGTTTTATCAAATAAGATTGTTTCTAAAGCTTACAGTCGAAGAATGATAAGACACAATCATACACGCCGGAGAAGACGAAATATACGAAGATTGTTGTTAACTCCAAATCATATACATATTGTTGCGTGTTTTCCACCGTTTGGAAACACCCTGTATGAATCTGTGGGTTCTAAAATAATTTCAACAAGAGATAAACCACTGACACTTTATTTAATAATTTACTGATTATACAAAACTTCTTAAATAACCTTTACACTTTGTTTACTTTATATTTAACCTCACTTTTTCTCTTTAACTTCACTTTAGTAAACTTCTTCTTAATAAACTTCTACTTCTTCTGCGCCGGTAATCGCGCCTTATATACTCTGAAATTACCTCTAGATTGATCCAGAATCTTCTCGCACCACACTCTAGAAAAGTCCATGGCTCTTCTACATAAGTTTCCAGTCACTCAATAATAGGCATAGGCGTATCAATTCCTAGTTCCAAGGGGGTGTAATTCATAACAATATTAACTATACAGGGTTGGGCAATAGTCCCGGAACGGCTCGATTACAGCCAAACGGGACCTCGTATCAACTTCGGGTTTTCGACACTGTATTCAGCGAAATTTTTAAAACTTCTTGACATGTATTTCAGGACCGTGACGTCATTACGTTCGGAGGTGTGACATAAGTGTCAATTTTTTTTAATGAAACACCCGGTATATTTTTCCATATTTGTATACTTTAAGGAGTCCCGAATTCAACGATGTAACGTTTGTATGGATTCTGTTATGTAATGTGGTCTCAATAAGGGAAAATTAGAAATTACAATCGTAATTAACAGAGAACAGTGGATATCCAAACAGCTGTATCAAAAAAAGACACTCTTTTTTACCATTTTTTTTACAAAACTAAGACCCACGTAAACAAGTTTTTTTGTAGTCGTTTAATAAAAACACAGGTCATAGTTAAATTGTTCTCATTATTTTACTAGTTTATCTAAGTAAGTCGTGGTATAAACGTCACTATGACATTACTTTTGTACTACTAATTTATGATTCTAAAAACGTGTCTTTAAAATGGCTCAACTGAACGACACTGAACGCATAACTTTACTCATGATGATTGGATTCGGAGAGAGGTGTCGATCCCTTCAGGAAGCAAGTGACCTCTTCAACGATACCTTTCCTGAGCGAAACCCGATTTCCAAGTCGACAGCATGTCGAATTTTGCACAATTTTGAACATACGGGAAATGTCATGAATTTACTAAAAACTGGCAGTCCAAAAACAGCGACAAACGACGACAGAGCTTTAGATGTACTGTTAGCGATTCAGGAGGAGCCTAAAACGTCAATTCCGAAACTTTCGTTAGAAACTGGTAACAGTGAAAGATCCATTCGAAGAATACTCAGGAGAAATAAAATACATCCCTACAAAGTCAGCTTACTCAGGAACTTGCAGAAGATGACCCTGATCGTCGAATGCAGTTTTGCCAACAAATTATGAATTTCTTAGACGAGACACCACAGTTTGTAGATCGCATTTTGTTTTCCGATGAGGCTACATTTTGTTTAAATGGATTTGTCAATCGTCACAATTGTCGCTATTGGTCTGCTGAGAATCCACATTGGATATGGAAGAAATGCACACACAACATCCACAAAAAGTAAATGTCTGGGCGGGTATAATTGGAACACATGTAATAGGGCCGTTTTTTCTAAATGGTAATTTAACTGCTGATACCTATTTAACTTTATTACGCGAAAGAGTTATACCCGCTGTAATTCAGATATTTCCCAACCGCGAAAATCCTCAGGTGATCGCAAATGACGTGTACTTCCAGCAAGACGGAGCTCCGCCGCACTATGCCAGAATTGTAAGAGATTTTTTGGACACTGTCTTTCCCCGTAGATGGATAGGTAGAAGGGGTCATATCGAATGGCCAGCTAGGTCACCTGACCTAACCCCTTTTGATTTTTTTTCTGGGGTCAAGTCTGTGGTGTATCGCACAAGACCTGTCACGGTACAAGAGCTTCAAGAAAGAATTCTAGCGGTTGCTGATAATATTACACCTCAGTCCCTCCAAAATGTTCAGCGGGAATTTGTGGACAGGCTAGCACATTGTCAGGCAGTGGAAGGATTCCAATTTGAACATTTAATAAAATAAAACTATTCTCTGTTAATTACGATTGTAATTTCTAATTTTCTCTTACTGAGACCACATTACATAACAGAATCCATACAAACGTTACATCGTTGAATTCGGGACTCCTTAAAGTATACAAATATGGAAAAATATACCGGGTGTTTCATTTAAAAAAATTGACACTTATGTCACACCTCCGAACATAATGACGTCACGGTCCTGAAATACATGTCAAGAAGTTCTAAAAATTTCGCTGAATACAGTGTCGAAAACCCGAAGTTGATACGAGGTCCCGATCGGCTGTAATCGAGCCGTTTCGGGACTATTGTCCAACCCTGTATGTATAGTTAATAAGTATATCATATACTTATTTAGTTAATAAGTATATGAGGTATATGCTCCAAATTAAAGGGCACGACATCCAGCGGAAACGGTTTCGGGATTTCTCGGGTACGCATTAAATGAATTTGACCAAGCTTACTAAAGGATGGGTTGGCTCATTAGAATCGACAAGAGATGTTACGTATAGACTTCGATGACAGCTGCATGTGGCTGTTTTCTCCTCATTTTATAGAAAAAAGTTTCAAAATTATTCTTTCAATGTACACTTCTATCCTAACCAAATAAATACTTTACATAAAAACATAGAAATACTTCATGTGACATATATTACAAAATCTTTCTAATATTACCTTCTCCGTCTGATTGTCACGTTGTGGCAACTGCGCGAGAATAAATGTCGAGGTCAATGGCATCAGTGCTAAAAGATAAAAGGTTTTCCGCCGGCTGTCCTATCTTGTTAATTCTCTAATCTGTGCTTTAAGTTTAAGCACTCCTTCCTGTCTATACTTCTTGGCGCGAGACGAGACTTCTTTTGTTGATGCGATGAATAATAAGCGATCACTGTAGTTTGAAGATTGTAGATGTACTTAGGTAGTTAATTAACACATGTACCTTGAAAGCAATTGGCTTTATTAAGGAGGATAAACAAGAAATAGTGCTCAATTTTACCTTTTATTAGACGAAGACGATAACATGTTTTGACGTCATTGAAGACAGAATTAAACAATATGACTGAAATCTGTTGGAAAATTTAGATTCGTAAGATTGTGTATTTTTCATATTATGTTCGGTTGTAGAACTTTGTAAATTATGTTTTTAATGTTGATTTTGGTGAATTTAGACTTTTCTTATTCGTATACAAACAAGAGTCAGAAAAAATTTAAACATGTCTATCTGACGTCATAATAGTTGCATTGATTGGCTATCGCCTGATTGAGCACTCCTTGTTATTCTATCCTCCTTGGACGGTTACCAGATTTTTTTTAGGTTATGAATTTGAAGGGTGCAAAAACTGTTGGCGAATCGGTGACAAAAAGTCCGTGTAGAGTGTACGAGTGCAGGGTCAGGGTGCCGGTTTCTAGCAGTAGCAGTTCTGTACTGTGTGTAGATGTTGTTCGTCTTTCAACGAAATAAGTAGATATACGAAACGTAAAATGAGCGCTAAAAGAAACTTTCGCGTCAGTGTTAATTTATCAGAATTCTTTAATGATCATAGAAGTAGAGTAAGGATTTGGATAGATGATGATATTAAAAAAATAGGTGATCTGGAACGTCGAATTGAAGAAGTATATCATATAAAAAACTTTCAATTAGCTAGTAATCTAAACCATTATTTACCACCTTCTGAAGATGTGGAGATTCTAGACGACAAGGAATTGATTTGGTAAGGGTGCAGAAACGACTATTGTATTCATGGAATGGTATTGATAGAATTGCTGCACTGTATAAAAACATTGTTATTTCAGTTTTTTTTGTTTTATAGGGTGTTTAAAAATGGAGACCGGTATGATAAATCAGTTTCTAAAAAAACACACAAGAAAAGACCATTATCGCAATTGGTGAAATCTCTCGAAGCAAAAAATAAAAAAAAGAGAACCTGTGCCCGTGATACAACTGAACAAGAGGATACTGAACTATCAAGCACATTATCTGCTCAGAGCAGACAAGACGGTAAGGATGGAGCAGAGGGGTCTAATGCACCGAACTCTGTATAGTAAGTGGAATGCAGATGTCTGTACCTACTTGTTTGTAAAATTAAACTTTGTGAAAAATGAAAGAATTTGCTTGACACCAACTCTGATGTTGGCATCTCATCGCGATATGAATATTCACATAACGCATCTAATCCAAGACCTACACCACGGGAGACAAATAAAAGTAGAATTGCGTCGGCACATGACGTTCATAAACAGGCTTTTATTGGCATTCCACTTACTATACAGAAATTAGTGGTCTAAGAAAGATAAAATTATTAAAATAAATACCTGTTTACCAGTCTTACAATCCCATCTTAACACTTACGACACCAAAATTAATGATCAAGCAGGTAAAGTTAATGTTTCATCAATTAATTTTTCAGAAATAGCATCGAAGTATTACCACACGGAATACTATGAAGAAAAGTGGCCTTATGTCAAGAAAGATAAAGATATGGAAAGGTTGTATCGCAAATTGGTAAAGACGATGGGGTCCTGCCTGAAATATATACATGTAATATCCAGGGGAATAATACCTCTCCCATTATATGATATAATGAAATCTCAACTATCAGAGGAAATATTGTCTGAATTTGTTGACGTTGACCCAACCAAAACAACTTTAGGTCCAGAAGTCCAAGCTGGAGAATCTGTAGGTGAGAAGGTTACAGCAGAACTGGAAACAATTGAACGTACAGGTGAAGATGTAAATGTAGCAACCGAAGTAAGCGAGGTAGCTAGTCGCGATATGGAGACATCCGAAGCAACTGACGAGGCCGTGGATGTTCCTCGAGGCCTTCCTACAGAACACAACACAAGCCTAACAAGTGATGCTGAGATGGGCAGTTTCCATTTATTATCAAGAAATGAATCAACTGAATTTGAAGGAGACGATGCCAGTGATTTGAATAATCAATCAGATGAAACCATTAAGCCTTCCGATAATTCCATGTTGGACTTTAACAGAGATGATGAAAGCTTTTCAAGCAAGATGTCCACAATTTCAACCCATGCGAGAGCGTCTGGTATAGGTAAGTGGTATAATTTATCCCACTGTCTTATAATAATAATAATAATAATAATATTTTTATTTTCATGAACCCTATTAAGGGCATAGAAATATAGTCATAAAATTGTAAAACATTGTAAAATATAGTAAAACACATACTTAACTCTAGACGAAACCATAGTATAGTAAACAGAATACAGAATAATAAATAAGGACGAGAATTGCTAATATTACTAAGTACGCTCCTGAATACTAGTACAACTTAAATATTCATTTATAAAATAAAAGCTGTGACTGATTAAAGTGGCTCAAACTGTGCTCTTAAAGAGGTGAATGAGACTTTACATAGGACACATATCAGAGTATGTAAAGGGATGGTATTATTAAAATATCGAGTTCTTTCAATAGAGTTCTGCAGGAATGACGTGGATTTTTAAAGGTCATAGTACGTAAAATCTTTTTCTGCAATATAAGGATTTCATTTATGCGACTGCAGTTACCCTAGCAAATAACACAATCAGTGGCGGCTCGTCAGGGGAGGCTGAGCCTCCCCTTGGAAGAACCACCATATCTTCAAAAGTAATATCTTAAGAAATTTCTATTAGGTATATCTCAATTTTCAATGTTTTTTTTGTTTATTATTCATTAATTAATTTTCAGTTTATATATAACATTTTTGCATTTCCTTTCCACAAACATACCTATAACGTTACAGTCCGGATAGTCTTTGTATGCATATTTCCCACACTGCAGTTCGCTGGAGGCTAATACGAAATAGCTTCCAACTTTACCGCATTTACTTATAACATGAATGACCTTGAATTTCTTTGCGCTGTGTAAAATAGCAACACTTGGAATAGCCAAGTATGAGGCTAGCCTCAGAGCTCAGTTCTTTATAGCGCATGTGCACAGGTCATTCAAGAGTCAGGTGATTCACAAAGAAAACGAACTGACATCTGACAGTTGCGTTTAGCCGGTTAAGAACAACTTGACGTATAAATACATAAAACATTTGATAGGCGGGCTAGAAATAAGTGCTCTAGGTGAAAATATTCCCAACAACATGTCTTGTTGTCCAGACGTGGTGGATTATTTGTTATTAAATGGATTTACTACTGTTATTTATGGGGAAAAGGTAAGAATTAAAAGAAATGCCAGGCCTACACCAGCAATGTTTTCGTTATTTTTTAAAAGTGGTAAACAAAACAGAGGGTTTTGTGATAACAATTATAAAAAAGTCGAGTGGTTAACGGCATCAACAGTTAGAAACAAATTATATTGTTGGAGATGTTTATTATTTACTAATGATCAATCCTCAATTTGGGGCAGGGCCGGGTTTAATAATTTGCAAAATTTGTCGCGAGGTTTAGAAAGGCACGAAAAATCCCAGGAGCACATTTCATCTTGCATTAAATTCGAAATGTTTGGTAAACAAAATATTGTAAATTTCTTGGATTCTGCAAATAAGAGAGAAATAGAAAATGTTAACGAAAAGGTCCGTGAGAATAGGGAAATATTAATGAGGTTAATAGATGCCGTTATATAGTTATCTTCACAAGAAAATTCTTTCCGAGGACATGACGAAAAACGAGAATCGTGCAATAAAGGAAATTTCAAAGAGCTGGTAGATTTTTTAAAAACTTATGACCCAAAATTAGAGAACTTTTTGAATAACGCCACTTTTTTTTGAGACAATTCCGGTAAGCTTCTGTAGAATGATCATTTTCAGCACTTAAACGCATAAAAACATTTTTACTAGAAACAAAATGAGTCAAGACCGCCTTTCAAATGTATCGCTTATTTCAATAGAAAAACGTTTTTTGTCAGAATTGAGGAAACGCGATTCATTTTATGATGAAATAGTCAACCATTTTGCTAGTTCCAAAAATCGCAGGTTACCACTCATTTATAAAAATATTCAGGCTTTAAAGCAGAGATTAATATAGGTAGGTAGTTGTTATTTTAGAAAAAATATTTATTTGTGTTATTTATTTTTTAGGAAATATTTTTTATAATTCTCCATAATATAGAGTTCCGCGGTTATATTTTTTTTATATAACTTCTTTCTCAAAACTATTTTAATTTCTATTAAAACTTATAATTTTACACGCCTGGCAGTGATAATGAATACAATTTTTTGTTTGTAGAAAAACACTTTAATTTTTTTACCAAAACTATTTTTATTTTTATTAAAAGTTATATAATTTAATTACAAGTGGGATAGTAGGACTCCTTTGGATACCGATACTCGAGTCGTAGGAACGAGAATTTCATGAGAATGATTTTTTCATCTCATCATATTTTCTATTTCCTTTTCATTCTATTCTTTTATTAGTTCTATTCTCTCAAGTCGTGAATCGGTATCCTGGCTAACAACCCACGGCAAAAAAATGTAACGCGCCGTTGTAATACCTCAGGGGTGGTGGGGAAATGTACAAATTGTAGTCATATTGCACATCAGTTGTCTTTCAGAATATCAAGCCTCCTCTGCAGACAATATCACGAGCCGCCACTGAACACAATAATTAAGGCTAAATTGTACATATGCATAATAATACATTTTTAATATATCTATATTGACAAATTTTCTCATCTGCCATATAAGAAAGCAATGTGTAGATAATTTGGATAGTAACGTGTCCGTGTGATCATTCCATGTTAAATGAGAGTCGATATGTACACCAAGGTACTTTATAGCATCGTTTTGTATGATGGTTTTATTATTAGCTCTTACTAATAAGTCGATGTCAAGCGTCAAGCTGCTTTGTAGCGAATACCATTAGGTTGGTTTTTAAATTATTTAAAGCTAAGGCGTTAGTCGAGCAATAATTCTCCATCAGGGAAACTGTGGTATTTGTTTTTGTAGATAATAGATTGATATTACTCTCACTGTCGGCGGTAACTGCGTCATGTGCGAATAAGGAAATAAATGTGCAAAGAGAGGACATCATTGAAAAATACAATAAATAATAAGGGGCCCAACACACTTCCTTGGGGAACCCCCATAGCCACCTCTCTGGGTCTAGAAATATAGTTTTTCCCATTTTGGCTTAAAATTACTTTTTGTTGTCGATCTACCAAATAAGTTTTTAACCAAGTTAGAGCAGGCCCTCTAACACCGTACCTACTAAGTTTAATCTTAATGGTTATATCCTAAATGTGAAATCATAATAATTAAATCTTTATGGGTGGAGAAGCAACTGTAAGTTTAATATGTTCGTTTCTGAAAGGACAGCATTCCTAGCAACAATATTTGCATTGGCAACCCTTTTTTTTTCTTCATTTTTTTAGAATAATAGATAAACCTTTATTAGCAGCTTGTGCTGAGCAAAGACAATGGGCTTGTTTGGCATTTTCTTTTAATATCATAAATCGAAAGTGCAAGTATAAAATAACGGATCTGCAAAAAATAAGAATTTTATTCGCACGTTTAGTATCTTAAAAACAATTCCAAACCTCCACCTCGCGAAAGTTTAGCGTAGCCAGGCGCTACGTCACTATAATAATAATAATAATAATAATATACATTTATTCATCTTTAAATATTGTACAATACAAATTATCAGACTTGTCGACAGAAGGTTAACACTAATCACTATAATACTAACAGTATTCAAATTTACTAAAAGCACAAACAATATACACTGAAAATCAAACTAGACATTACAAGTTAAAATCAAACTAAACATTACAAGTTAAAAATTCCTCTACAGAATAGAAAGCTTGCTTAGTAGGTACATATGTAATTTATGTTTAAACATCTTGTAGCTTAGTGAATTTACATCATCTAGTATCTGGCTGAGCTTATTGTAGCAGGTGATACCAAGATAGACATGTGAATTTTGGCTCACCGACAATCTTGAAAAGGGAGTGTGTATTTGATTACATGTGCGAGTGTTGTAGTTATGTACAGTGTTGTTCCGTTGAAACCGATTAGTTTGTTTTTTTATGTTAAGTGTGAGACTAAAAATAAATAGTGACGGTAATGTCAGTATGCAAAGATTTATAAAAAGGGGTTTACAGTGAGTTTGAGGGTGGACATTCATCATACATCTAATTATTCTTTTTTGAATAATAAACACTTTATCAATATGGGCCGAGTTCCCCCAGAATATCAAATCATAGGACAAAATAGATTGTACCAATCCAAAGTATGCACTTTTTAACACCTCAACAGAAACAGTGTCACGAATCTGTCTCATAACAAAGCAGGCAGTGCTTAACTTTTCAATCATATTTTCTGTGTGATGCCTCCATGTCATTTTTTCATCTATAGTAACGCCCAAAAACTTTGTAGACGTTACACGTTCTATAGTTTGGTTTTTAATTGTGATAAAAGGACTACAGTCCTGTTTGTTATTTTTGGTCATGAACTGCATATATACTGTCTTTTTGGTATTTATTCGTAAACCATTACTTGAGCACCGCATTTCAATCTCATCTGCTGACAAGTTTGCTTGGTGTATGGTTTCATTTAGTGTATTTTTCGAAACAATATTGTTACTATCGTCTCCATATATAATTGTCCTGTCTGTAGAGCGGCATGACAAAAAATTATAAAGAGTAAGGGGCTAAGTATCGAGCCTTGAGGTACTCCCATGTTTACTGTTTGTGGTTCCGACATACATTTGTCTATAACTACTTGTTGTGTTCTATCATGTAGGTAGGATCCAATCCACTGGTTTGCGGTTCCCCTAACACCGATGCAGTTTAGTTTTTCTAGTAATAATTGATGGTCTAAACAGTCAAAGGTTCTACTTAAGTCAAAGAATAACCCAAGAGGATGCTGTTTATTATTTTGGGCATCATAGATGTAAGTGCATAAGTCAGCCATTGCTGTAGACGTTAATTTGTTTTGTCTAAAGCCGTTTTGCGATTGAGATATTAGGTTATTTGTTTCAAGAAAGTTGTTTAACCTAGTACTGAAGCTAATTTCAAATACTTTGGCCAACTGATTTTGAACACATATATTTCTATAATTAGGTGTTTTCACTATGTGCAAATTTGCTTTTTAGATATTATTAAAATGAAGTACTTGTTATACTAAAGTACTTATAGATATTTAAACAGCGTTATATCGTCCATCAAATTAAAATTTTAACAAATAAATAACATAAAGTTTTAGTAATTGAACGAGCACGCAAAACTCGCGATGACGTCATCGGTTATATTAGTTTCTTAAATCGCGTTTAAAAATTGTTAAACGCAACATTTTATTCACTTTATTTCAAATCAAATCAAAATATACTTTATTGTTCAGAAGAAAGAGTTTCTCATTAACAAAGTAAATAAGCGTAGGTCCATAGCATATATAGTTTACACAATGCACCTACATTATATAAATACAAAACATAGATTACATATAAATTTTAATACAATAATAATAGTTAATGTAAAAAGTCAGAAAATACGATAAGATAAGGTAGTAAATGCCTAATTAGAATGTGTCATTATAGTACTCGTCTAAATTATAATGGGGTTTAACAATTAAAAGTCTTTTTACCGCCTTTCTGAAATTTGTATTTGAACTAATTTCTTTAATATTATTTGGTAAGTGATTGAACATCTTATAGCCATTGTAAATAATTGAGTCTTTGACTAGAGTGGATCTGGGAATTGGCAGAGTAACGTTATTGACTTGCCGAGTTACATATTTTTTTTTTTTTTTTTTTTTTTTTTTCTTCTTCAATTCTTTGGGAATTTCACTGCCACATGTATGTTTTCTTTCTAAGCGGTGCTAGGGGAATCTACAAAATATATCACAATTAACCAGTATTACTGGTAAAAAAACCTCTACGCCCGTGACGTTTACGTCAAAGGATCAGTTAAAGGTTGGTTTTGATAACTAAACAACACAAATAAGTATAAAAGCTTGAAATTAAATATTTCGCCGACGTTTCGGAAATCTAATCTGTTACATATTGTATGGAGGAATTATTTATAATATTACTTTTATGCTTATGAACTAAACAAACTGTTTCTAGAATGTAAATTGATATCACAGTGAGAAATCCATATGTCAAGAACAGTGGCTTACATGATTCACGAATTCTAGTTTTGTGCAGGTAGCGAATAGCACGTTTTTGAAGTACCAATATTGTTTGTAAAAGATATTTACTACATGCGCCCCAGAAGGCAATGCCGTACCTTAAGTGTGATTCGATTAGTGAAAAATAAGCAGTCTTAGCAGCTGCATAACCCATTTACATTTTACATGTGATTAAATAAGTAACGCCTACCTAATACGGGATTTGTAAAAGCTACTTTAGGAAATTTATCTACAAAATAACGTGTTTATAACACAAAATGACACTGGCAATATAACTAATGACGCCATGAGTTCGTAGTGAATTGATGTAGTGTTTTTGGTGAAAAAATGTCAATACAAAATTAAAATGGCTTATTTTAAGGTAATATTCGACTGTTTCTCAAAATTCAAGCGTTTTTAACTATAATAAAGCATTATCTTCACGATGAAAGTGAATTTAAAATTTGCGAAAACACCTAATTGGAAGGATCGGTTATTGACCCTTTACTCTTGTATATTGGTATCGATTTTGATAATTTGAATACATCGGGATATCGTGCAGTAGTAAATGATTCGTTGATGATATATGACAGTGGTGTTCTAATAATATTACTGACAGCTCTCAGTGCCTTTCCACAAACGTCATCAGTACCTGCTGACGTTTTCAAAGTTGTTTTATGTATAAGTTTTTCTATTTCCTCTGGTTTTGTGGGATACAAATAGAATGTTTTGGAGGAACTACTTGTTAGATGAAGCTCATTAAATTTTGGTTTAGGACATGTGGAATTCAGGAAATATTCATTGAAATGATTACAAATTTTACTAAGATCTGTTACTCTCTCGTTTGTATCTGTCAAAGTCAGTTCCCGTACACTACTCCTAGTAGAGGTGTTTCTCGAATCATTAATTATCTGCCAGGTAGTTTTTGTGATATTGTTTGACTCGGTTAGTCTACGGTTGTTATAGTTTAATTTTGTTGTCTTAATTTTTTGTTTATATAGCATCTTTAATTTATTATATCTTTTTAATATTATTTCATTATCTGTATTTTTACTAAGTTTTGTAAACTCACATAAGGTTTGATAAAGCTGTTTCAGTTCTGGTGTAAACCATTTCTTTTTGTTTATTATTGATTTTTATTTTTTTATGGGTAAAGGAATTATTATAGTGATACGTGAACGTTGAGTAGAAACCTTGAAATTTATCTTCAAATCTATCCATCTTCTATCCATTTTTCTTCCTTTAGTAGGTTTTTAAAAGTTGCTATATTGTCCTCAGAGACGTCTAGTTTAAATATTACTCTATTTTTATTAGTATCTTTCATATTTATGTTACAAGGTAAATTAAAATTACATACCTGGAAAGTATGGTCTGAAAAATATGTGTCTTTTACTAAAACTTGATGAATTTCAAGATCAGAGAATGTGACATCGATACAGATGGAAGTGGTTTTTGTTATACGAGTTGCATCATGTATTATAATAATAATAATTTATTAATTCAGTGGATTGTGGTTACACAATATAGAATAAGTCAATGCATGATAAAATTTGTAATGCGATACATAAAAAAAGAGAACAATAAAAGACAGTACATAGAACAGGTTTAAAAAAGAACTACAAACGGGTAGCGGATCAGACATAAATTAATAAAATAGAAAACAGAATGAAATATTATAAAAACAAAAGAGTGACAAACTGGAACTGAATAAAAAAACAAAGGGTTCTATAACTAGAGGGGACAAGCTGCATAAGTTTAATGTATAAGCAGCAAGTGGCTCGGGTCTTCTCATCCTTCCCACGCAATTTGTTCTCTCTTTGTCGGCTTTGTCACACGGTTGTGTTGCTTTGTAAAGCAAAGAGGAGAGAGTACGAGGTGTGCGACAAGTATGAAGAGACCCGCGTCCTGTGGCAAATTAGCGGCTTGTCTACTCTTGTTGTAGAGCTCTTTGTAAAAAAACCAGTAAAATAATACATAAAAAATTACATATACCATAAATCTATCTTTCTTAAATTGTATTTCATTATGAGATTTATATTTATTGGGCAGTTTGTTAAAAGCTTTAATTGCTAGGTATTTAGGACATCATTCATAAAGAGAAGTTCTAAGGTAAGGTATCTGCAATTTGTCATTGCTACGTGTATTGTAGGGATTATCTTGATTTAGAATAGGGAAATCTTGTTTCTTAGCATATAACAACAGATTTAAGATAAAGATAAATGGCAGTGGTAAAATTCCCAAATTTCTTGGGACAGCTCAAGTGCATGTACGCCAGCCATATATCTGATTGCTTTCTCTTGTAGTATAAATACCCTTGAACTTTCACTGGAACATCCCCAAGCAATTATCCCATATGAGGCAATTGATTGAAAATGTGCATAGTAGTAGATTTTTAATAATTCTTAATTGACTTTGTACCGTAGTTGACTTATACAATAGCAGATTGTGCGATTTTTTTGCATAACATATCGATGTGTACTTTTCAGCTACAATCCTCTGATAAATGTATGCCCAAAAATTTTAATAATAATAATAAATAACCTAACCCTAAAACAAAAGGTAATTGGACAAAATGAATTAGATTAAATTATTACAAAACCTGCCTGGAATAAGATTAAACTATTGCGATGCGCACATATAGTGGGTCCGCGATCATTAAAATAATTGGTGATTTAGGAGTGAAAGTTTTTCATTTAGGAGCAGGGTTTGCCCGATTTAAATGATTTGATTTAAATCACGATTTAAATCAACGATTTTAATCAAGTGATTTTTGTAAATTAATCAATGATTAACATAAAAAAAAAACATTTATTTATTTTATTGTATAATAGTCAAAATACAAATGCAAATAAAATTATATTCTTAATAAATAATGACCAATAATAAACACTTAACAGAGAAACATTTTTTAATAATTTAAATTATGTAACACTAACAATACATAACTACCTAACTACACTTACACTACCACACTACCAGTATTATTATTATTACATTAACCATTGATATTACTGGTTTTCAATGTTCTCGTTGTAGTATTTGTACAGGAATATTAATTTTCCTGCCTTTTCCACTCCTAATCTCTTTCTTAAATTGGAGTGTACAAGTCCAAACGTAGAAAATAATCTTTCTACTGAAGCTGACAAAGAAACAGCACATAAAAATTGCTTCACGAAAGGAAGAAGCCTAGCAACATCAGATATGTTCTTTTGTGAAACCCAGCACTGTAACGCACTGACATTACTTATTACCTCTTCTGAAAAGTCTATAGGCTCCTGACATTTTTGGCGGTTACATTTTATCTGATTATATTTTACGCTATATGGGTATTGTACTGGGTTTTATGATGTCCAGAAAATCTATATGTGATCTGTATTCCCCTTGATGCTGAATTATGAAAGTACTTCTGGATTGAAGTACTTTTTTTTAAATAATTTTTTATATAAGTACTTTTATTTTTTAAGTTTTTGTCTTTACTTCTTTTACAGATGTGATTTTTAGCGTTGATAACATCAGATAAGTCCGACTAGACTCAGTGGAGTCCGGGAATGGGTATTAAGTTATTATTTCTAAAATTATTTCAGAAACTATTATCTGGGCGCCAAATAATTTCCTTATATTACTAAACTTAGATCTGGCTAAATCTGGCAACAACCAAATTAATTAAAAATACACGATCAATTTATCGTAGAAAAAAAACATGACAACAGCCAAAGAATAAGATCATACTATCTAACTGAATATCTGAAAAATATATGTACATATACACCTAGATAAGTTACATAAGGAATAATTTCTTCTAATATCTATAAAATGTCTATAATTCCCCTGATTCTTCTACAGAGCTGCTAGAGTGGGGAACTGCATAGTCAGAATGCGCACCAGTTCTGGGACTTAGGTCTTACCCACGAGTTCCGCTAGTTACTACTCCTTACACACATCTATCCTCGTGGCCGGTCAGGCACCAACTAAATTATCCAGCAAACAGTGCACTGTTTGATGAGAAGCAGACTGGTTTTGCGCAGTTGCCTGTTTGCAGGCTGTGTTAGGAGAACGAACTGGTCACGGTGAGTCTCCCGTATAGACTGAATAACTAATTGAGAGCAGATATATGGAAATCTCAGAAGACTTAAATCTTATCAAATTAAAAATAAACAAATTGGAAGACATTGAGAAAGATAATAAAGCAGAAAAACATATACGTACACAATCAAGTAATTTAAGGCTCACTCAGAAAAAAGTCACTTAAAGGATATAAAACCAGTGATTCCAAAACAAAAACTACAACCACTTAACTGACCTAGAGGCTAAACAAAGATATTTGATGACAAAGATAATAAACCTAGCACCGGGCACATCGACAAACAATGATTATGAAATTAACAAGAACAACGAGATAAATACGGAGAAAGATGTAGAATATATTGCCAGTGACCCAGGAGATAATGATAAAGAAAACCTCATAGTCCCAGAAAAAAGAAGAGGTTATAAACCTAAAACCGTAATAGGTCAAAACGAAAATGCTACGAAGATAAAAGCTGTAGTATTACTTTTAGGCAAATTTTCTAGAGTGAGACACATTCACGGTGGGGTGGCAGTATTGGTAAGAAATGGCATTGCAAATACATGTAGTCCGAGAAATGATATACGAAACATATCTCAAGAGATTCATTGCGAGATCTGTGCGGTTGAGTCACATAAACTTAATATTCTTATAGTAACAATTTATATATCACCTTTAGGTGATTTCAATATAATGACCAGACTCCTAGACTTAATATATCATTCAAACAAGACAATATT
This sequence comes from Stenurella melanura, assembly GCA_963583905.1. Lineage (NCBI taxonomy): Eukaryota > Metazoa > Arthropoda > Insecta > Coleoptera > Cerambycidae > Stenurella > Stenurella melanura. The sequence goes on from OY757309.1 coordinate 6,147,152, forward strand.
AATAAATGGTGACTTCAATGCAAATTTTAATATAGTGGACAAAAAAACAATGTACTAATAGATTTGTTGTTTACACATAACAAACAAAAATTATACGAGATTAAACTCGTGCCTGGATAATATTATAACAAATTTAACTGGAAATAATTATAAATCAACTATCTTAAACACAGGTCTTTCTGACCATTCCGCAGTGTCATTGCATTTTAAATTATATTCCCATAAGGAAAACAAAATTCCCACTATTATAAAACCTGTTACTGAAACAGGTTTATTCATGTTTCATAGGGTAGTTCAAAAGTTAAACTGGGATTTTATTAACGATGAGAGTGTTGATGTTAATACGAAGTTCACCTTATTCAATGAGGAATTAAAAAAAGAAGCATCCGAAGTAGCTTTTTCCAGAAAAAAAAAACAATTTTTATAAATAACGCAGGAACTAAAATTGAATTTAACACAAAAATCCTAAAATGAATTGGTAATCTAATAATAATTCCACTGACCAAAATATCTCGAGTTATTCCCATATATAAAAAAGGCAGTATAAATGACGTGTCAAATATTAGGCCAATATCCTTGATACCCATTTTAGCCAAGTTATTTGAAAAATTGTTAAAAATAACAATTTATGAACATTTTGAGAGTAATAATCTTTTCAATACGCAGCAATTTGAATTTAGAAACTCATTATCTACTGCAGCTGCTATAAATAAATTAGTTTCACACATAAATGATTGGTACGAAGAGGGCAGCCACACAGCTGCGCCACAGAATAATAAAACAATCAGAATGGAATCTTTCAGGGAAGGGGAAGTTTCGCGCATTTCTAGCCGCGCATTCAATTCGCCATGTTCCTGGGGTAAAACATCTGATAATCGTGTGCTTTATACAGTGTTGCCAGATGTACAATAATTTCTGATGAACTAGGAATAAATAATTGTATAGTTTTGCCACAAAAGCATTAATATGCATGTGGTACATTTTACAGTAATCAAATGTCTTCAAATTCAATTTCTTGAGAAATGAGATGGTTGGTTACATGAAAAAAATTGTTTACTAAAATTAATAATATTCATGTACCTTACAGTAATTTCAAAGACTCATCTGGCAACATTACGTATAACCTATTGGTCATAAGTTGACAGATATTATTTATTTATTTCGTTTGTTTTGCTGTTTTTTTACGTTGGTCAATGCCTGACTGCATTTGTTTTGTATAATACTCTCATTTAAAACAACTGTAACTAATATTTTAAAGTAATATTGACATATCATCTAATCCACTTATAATTCGTTCGAATTATGTGGATACACAGCCGTAGGTATACTATAATGTTTCCACATCGATCTCGTACATCTTCACATTTTTGTGTGCCTAATCAATCGCGTCAGTAATGTTTTGCACTAAAATTATAATACAACATAGTCAATACATATAGTAATTCCTTTACTCGCATAATGAAACAATTTATACACACCTCTCATATGACCTAATTTCAGTATAGGGTATATTCGCTATTGTATTTTATTGTACTGTATTTTAGAAACAATTTTATATTGAATATTTCAGGACGGTATATTTACTACTATTTAATTAATCATTGACATTAAAATATACAGATTTATTAATAAAACAAAATATACCTATGTGTAATTATTACACAGCATATATAGGGATAAAGTCAATCGTATAGAATAAAAATAGAGATTTATTGTCCCATGATATCAATTCCATGACATTGAGTTAAAAGAGGCATCTTCAACAGTTTTGTAGAAAAATAATGTAATATGGTTAGGCATTTAAAAATTCCTCTACAGAATAGAAACAATTTTTAATTACATATATATGCTTATGCTTTGAGATTATATTAAAGAATTGTTGAATTGAAACGGCATTGTTTGACATTATATGACAATTTATATATTTACTGTAAACTGTAAAATAATGCATTTTAATAAAATGGGCTGTTCTTATAAAGTTCATATTACAAGTCATTCACGCCCTTCGTATCATAATAGTTATGATTATTTAAACGCTGTGTAAAGTTGTCAAAATTTGTTTTTAACATGGCGTTAGTGTGATCCACTGTTTTTTACAAAATTTGTACGATAAAATGAGAAGTTCAGCACTAACATACAAAGGGAACTTTTAGAAAATTCAGAGACAATTATTTTATAGGGTTTCTTGGAAAAAGTTGAAAAGTGTACTCTACAAAATTAAATTACACATTCCTAAGTACGGACCTGAATGCAAAAGTACAGAATACGCCCCTGCTTTTAACCCCAACAAGATGGCCGATTCTGGAGTTAAATTGTATATGGGCAATGCTCAGAGTTTCCCTTCTGATTGTTTTATTATTCTGTGGCTGCGCTCTTTTATGATCTAACCAAAGCCTTCGATTGTGTGTCGGCTAGAATATTGATTAGTAAACTAAAATATTATAACTTCTCTGGGAACAGTATTCAGCTTATTTAATCTTATCTAAAATACTGTAAACAACTTGTGTCCTTCAAAGGGAAAAACTCAGATCTTAGGTTCATTACTCATGGAGTACCTCAAGGGTCAGTGCTGGGTCCTTTGTTGTTCTTAATATACTAACGACATAACAACTAGTGACCCCAGCAATGACTTCATCATGTTTGATGATGACACTACTGTAATTAATAAAATTAAAAATGTAAATACATTAAAAATCTCACTAGTGGATGCACAATTGAAGGTAGCAAATTGGTTCCATGCCAATCAACTATGACTTAACCACTCTAAAATGGAAACAATGTACTTTTCCTTACATAAACAATCCCCAATGTGTAAAATTTCTTGGAATTTATCTAGATCAAAGGCTAACTTAGCATAATCATGGAGATTTTGTGTGCAATAAGATATCATCGTCCATATATGTTCTCTGCAATCTATCAAAAATATTATCTAGACCTGTTTTAGCAATAGCATTTTATGTCCTATCCTAATTCAAACAAAAATATCTTATGCAATTTTGGCATGGGGTCATGCGTCCTGTGTCAGTAGAGTGTTTGCATTACAAAGAAGAGCTGTGAGAATATTGAGTGGTCTAAATTATAGAGATCCCTGCGTGGACAGTTATATATCGACTATCACAGGTTAAAGAAATCAAAGGAGGGAATAACCTATTATAATATGGTCCTAAGATGCTCAATCTTTTGCCTCCTACCGTGATGGTATTGTAACTAAAAAAATTAAAACTGTGATGAAAACTATTTAATTGACAAATGGTTTTATTCCATTGAAGATTACTTTGAGAATGATTTTAGTAATATAAGTATTTAAACTTATGTTTTTTATTTTTAATCTGTCTTGTATAAACTATAATGTTATATTTTATTTAACCTGTCCTGTATTGACTTGTGTAAACTTTTATGGTATTAGCACCAATAAACTTACTTACTTACTTGCTTACCTACTTACTTACTTAATTGAAATAACTTAAGTATATGGTACATGGCAAACTACATTACGCACACTTTTATGTTTTAAGTATTTTTCACGGATTACCTAGCCTCTATAATTCCAATACGATAATATTACCTTGTAGGCCTATTAAAGCATAAAGAAATAAATATCTACTTAACGTTGAGATATCATCATCCATAAAATTTCCACTATGTGGTACTTATCATAGTGAAGAAAATGAGTGAGGTTTGTTTATACTGGGATGACGACTGCTACTGCTACTAATAGCAATCTTTCCATCCCACCCAATTGATTTCCCATACAACTAATAATTAAAGCACAGGTACACCTTCACTATCACACCAGACCAGAAAAAAATATGTCTAAAATACAACATACCGAAATAATATCGACAGAACTTTCATAGGAATCATATTTTAGTAGACAGTAAAGTAAGAAATTAAATTAAACTCACCTCCTGTGCTATAGGCCCTATGCACAAAAGAGACGTTTTATAATTTCCACAAATTCCTCCAAAGAAAAGATCCAAAAAATGTTTATGTACGATATTATCAAACCATGTACCATAATCCACATAAATATCTTCTTTATTTAGACTACCACTGACAAAGTCGTTTGAAACGAAAAATTTGATTTTGGTTTGGTGTCTATTCTTTTACATTTCGCTACAGAATAATATTCCTAAATCGACTCGGCGATGACTGACAGACCGATAGATACTTTTTGTTTCAAAAATTGTTATACAATTTGTACATAAATATAAATTGTTGTTATTGGTACTTTTAGATTCGTTTTTAAGGCTCTTTGATAATGGTGGAGAGACCGAAACATATGTCAGATACGTCTGAATAAAAGTTTACTGTTCTTAATTTTGTTTTCTTATTTCTGAAGGACAGTAATAATTTGATATATTACATTAAGTTGAGAATGAACAAATTACACCAAATTTTCCGGTGCTAAGTGAGCTTCTAATTAAGTTTTCTTTTTTAGGTCTGTTGGTGGGAGATCTAAGAAGCAACAGTTCACTTGGTTCTGTGGATAACTTATATAGTGATTATTCAGAGGCAGCAAAAAAAAGACGTAGGAAACGTGCCCGAAGGAGGAAGAAGAAGAATGAAAGTGGCAGCACGGATGCATCTACTTCCTCTGTAGCTGTAGCCAATAGTTTTACACCAACAAAATCTAATACGATCTACGGTTGCCCAAAGTTACACCTCGTATGGGTAGAAGGGGAAGATGGAGTTTCCGTACCTGTTAAGAAAGTAAGAAGTAGAAGAAATTCTCTAGCAGAAAGTGAGCCTTGCTCTGAAAAGTCTAGCGTTGGAAGTACTATTATGCACAATGGGAAGCCACACCAAATAAGCGAGGAGGATATCTTAAAAGCTCCCTTGATGGAACGTGCAGTGCCCAAATTGCGAGATGTAATTGCTTTTAGAGTAAGTCACAGAAATGAATACTTAATAAATAGTACTGGTGTAGTTTCCACAAATACCAAAACCATGAACTTTGTAAAGTAAACTGGACTTCACAACACACACTTCTATATTTTTAACACCACCAACCATCGTTGTCATGGTAGGTTGTTATTTTAGGCTGGCAAGACCCATAGGAATATCAATTACTATAATATTGTTGCGTGTTTTCGTCCTTTTGGAAACACCCTATATAAATCTGTGGGTTCTAATTAATTTTAACAAGGGGTAACCCAATAACAATTTATTTAATAATTTACTGACTATACAATACTTCAAAATAACCTTTGCACTTTGTTTACTTCTTATTTAACCTCACTTTTTACCGAACGTCACTTTAATAGAACTTCTCTAATAAACTTCTTTTTCCTGCGCCGGTAACCGCGCCTTATATAGTCTGAAATTGCCTCTAGATCCATCCAGAACACAATCAAGAATCTTCTCTAACCGCACTCCAGAAAACTCTACCTCTTTCTACAAGTTTCCAGTCACCCACTATTAGGCATTCATAGGCGTATCAATCTCCAGTTTCAAGGGGGTGTAGTACATAACAATATTGGTTATTTGGAGATAGTTGTTATTTTACGTCATGTTGCCAAATGTATTATATTCCTGTTCATCTTTAATGCTTTTCTCCAATGCCTCTATGTAAAAAATTCATTATCCATATGAGATTATTAAAACATTTATAGTAATAAGTTATAAGAAGTACTCATTGATGCTTTAATTTGAATTAAATTGCTTCTAAAATAATAATTATTTGTCTATCAACAACAAGGGAATAATACTAGACTCGCAAGCTTTTTACAAAGCTTGTAATTTTCCTGGGGGCTAATTTCCCTGAATTTGCCGTATATCAAGACTAATATACTTTATTGTCCAGAAGAACATTTCTTCTTGACAAAGTGCTGTATAAACAGATAGATAAAATAGAAAATATAAATAAATTCGTAAGTAAAATAGATAAAAGTGAAAGAGTAAAAACAATTTACAGACATAAATTAATATATATTGTTGCGTTTATTCACCTTTTAGTAAACACCCTGTATGAATCCGTGGGTTCTAAATAATTTTAACAAGAGATAAACACCACTAACACTTTATTTAACAATTTACTGACTATACAATACTTCAAACATTCAAAATAACCTTTACACTTTATTTAACCTCACTTTTTATCGAACGTGTCACTTCTAAAATAAACTTCTTCTTCTGCGCTGGCAATCGCGCCTTATATACTCCGAAATTACCTCTAGATTAAACCAGAATCTTCTCCAGCCACAATCTAGAAAAGTCCATGGCTCTTTCTAGTCTTTCCAGTCACTATTAGTAGGCATAGGCGTATCATCTCCAGTTCCAAGGGGGTGTAATTCATAACAGTATCTTTGAGCAAATTATAATAAGACTTTACGAGTAGACTTTTTTCTTCCTCCCTAAAATGAATATTCGAATTAATATCTTTAACACCATTGGATGATTGTACATCTTTTAACCATAGTAAATAATAGAGTCTTTGACCCGAGATGAACTCAGAATTGGCACAGTAAGGTTGTTGTTTTAATGAGTAATATAATCAGTGTGTCTACTAATCTGGAAAACCTGGGATTGTCAGGGAATTTATTTTAGTCAGGGGAAATCTGGAAATATCAGGGAATTTGCTAAAATAAGCAATATAACCTGGAATTTGTACTTTGAGATAATTTTTAATACAAACTATTTAATCTGTTAGAAATGTTTCGCAGATGAAGATTATGAACACTTCTTGATACAAATTTTATACAGCTATATGAATGAGCGAGCGCACTTCTCCAGTTATTATTTATTGCTAGTAGTTCCAGAGTTGATTGTCTATGGTAGTTCAGATAATCTGGCCGCAATCAGCGTCGCTGCCGTGTGGTAATGTCTGCGATTCTGCTTCTGCATAACTAATAATAATAATAATTTATTAATTCAGTCGATTGTGATTACACAATATAGAATAAGTCAATACATAATAAATTCATAAAATAATGCATAAACAAGAAAACAATAAAAGACAGTACATAGAACAGATTTAAAAAAGAACTACAAACAGGTAGCTGGTAAGATATAATTAATAAACTGGAAAACATAAAATAAAATATAAAAATATTATAAAACAACAATAAAAAAGAGTGACAGACTGGAATTGAATTAAAAAAATCAATAAAACAATACATCAAAAAATACATATGCCAGAAATAACATTGGAAAAGAGCAAACAGAACAAATACAACAAATCACAATCTATCCTCTAAATCTAAATAAAGGAGTAATAACATTTGTCATGTAAGAAACTTTTTACCTCTTTCTTAAATTGTATTTCATTATGAGATTTATATTTATTGGGCAGTTTGTTAAAAGCTGTAATTGCTAGGTATTTAGGACATCGTTCATAAAGAGAAGTTTTATGGTAAGGTATCTGCAATATGCCATTGTTACGAGTATTGTATGGATTATCTTGATTTAGAAGAGGGAAATTTGCTTTTTTAGCGTATAACAACACACTTAAGATAAAAATAGATGGCAGTGGTAAAATTCCCAACTCTTTAAAATACCCTTGAACATTCACTGGGGCATCCCCAAGCAATGGGCTTGTTCCATGATATTCGTTTTAAATGTTTTTTATACTTTTTCATATAGTACTCGATATTCTCATTATATACTTAAAATTTCGTATTAACTTTTTCCATTCTCGAGATATAAGGAGTTGAAATTAGTAATAGTTGCAAAAACCGAGCGCTCATTTGTGACGTCACTATACGCAAGTGACGTAAGAAAAATGTCTTTCTGGGACCTTTCAAATTTAACCTGAAAAGTAAAAAAATATGGAATTTTTAAACGCTGGTAACTAAATAAATATGTCGAGTGGAAGTTCGTCCTATGTGTCTACGGAAAGGAGAAGGTCGGCGATGAATTCTAATCGTAAATTGCAGGGTCGAAATCGAAAATTCGTTCCGGCAGGAGCGAGAGAAAATTGTAATTTTTTGACATTTCACCAAATTGTACTCCCCTACTGTCAAGTAGTAAGCAAAACAAACAATACTTCGAAAACACTTATAATTATAACCAATAAGGAGCATCAAGTCTATTGAGATCGCCGTGTCTATGCGTATAGTGACGTAGCGCCTGGCCACGCCCCATTTTCGCGAGATGGAAATTTGTAATAGTTTTTAAGATATTAAACGTGCGAATAAGATTCTGATTTTTGCAGATCCATTAATTTATACTTACACTTTCGATTTATGAAATAAAAAAAAAAATGCCGAACAAGCCCATTATCCCATATGAGGCAACTGAATGGAAATATGCATAGTAGTATATTTTTAATAAGTCTGAATTGACTTTGTACCGTAGTTCACTTATACAATAGAAGATTGGTGCAATTTTTCTTGCACAACATCTCGATGTGGACTTTCCAGCTACAATCCTCGGATAAATGTATGCCCAAGAATTTTGTGCTATTAACCTGTTTTAATGAACCCTTATTAGATTTTATTAGTAAACTTTAAATGAATAAAGACTGACTTATTATTATTCAATACCAATTTATTGCCAACTAATAGTGTATGGACATACGATAGTTGATTATTTGTGTTGGTGATAGTACTACTTAGAATTTTGCTAGTACCAAGTAGTGATATATCATCTGCAAACATTATAAGATTCGAAAATTTTAGATCATTAACATAAATTATGAATAGTAACGGACCCAACACTGATCCTTGTGGAACACCCACATCAGTTTGCAGATGGGAGGATCTTATATTATCAATATCAACAAACTGGGTCCTTCCTTTTAAGTAGCTTTCAAGCCAGTTTAGAATTTTGCCTCTTAAACCGTATCTTTCCATTTTATTAATTAGAGTTTCATGGCTCACTAGATCGAAGGCTAATTATAGTTTACGTTTAAAATATAATATATGAATAGATAGATTTATTATTTGTATTATTTATAAAATAGATCACTCACTTTCGCGATACTTTTGTAGCTCTTATAATAAATGTTAGGACTGAGTTGTAAATGCAACCATGGAAACAGAATTTGTTCAATTTGCATAAATATAACTTAGAAATTAGTAGCAGTAAGTCATCTTATTTACAGAGCTGTTTATTCATGGTTTATTTATTGCCTAAAACACGTAGTGACTTTTTTACTAGTGGAAACAACAGTGCTTTGGCATATGACCTGATACGTTAACATGCACTGTTAGTGAGTGAAATACGTCGTTTCATTTTACAGCAGTATAAACAGTGTCTTATTGCTAAAACCGCTAATAGCCGTTAATTCATGTACCTAATATTTTTAAAACCACCTTTTAAGTTTCCCCATTGTCCTAAATCTGCTGTTTTTAGTTATATGATCTTGTCAATGTTAGTAACCGAAATTTTGGAAGAATAATTTTTTATAAACTTGTGTACTATAATTATGACAAAGTTTCATTAAAAGACAGTTTTTAATTATAACTAAATATAAATACACAGCTAACGCAGGAAATTAATTTTCTCAAAAAAAACATTTTTATGTTCAGTGTTGTTTTGTAATGACTTTGTTGCTGTTTCCATATTATATCAAATACAATGCTAGATAATAATTAATAATAATTATATAACATGCTCTAGAACAACATTTGTTCTTAACAGAGCCCGGCGCAAAAGTAGTTATGCCAGAGACGGTCTTCACACGCAGATAAATATAATGTTTTGTATGATTCACATAAGCAAATAAATACATTAGGAAATACATAGGAAACAGATACCTATTATTGCGGTAAGAAATAAAAAGTATGGCATAAAACTCATAAAATAATAAATAAATAATTTATTATTGGTTTGGAGAAATTATTTATTTGGTATAGTTGAGCAAGTAGATGTAAGAGATGTTTACTGAAACTGGTGGATAAAAACACCAGACTTCGACCGCACATTATATATACCTGCAGCGTCGCCCGTCGGTCTGATTGTCTAATCGAAAACAAAAAACTTGACGCTTTAAATGGCATACGCCCCTTCAACTTTTTATATCAGTTAAGGAAATGTAAACATCTCCCATATGTTAATTCCCAACTGTATTAAACAATTTTCAATTTAAAATATAATTTTTATCTGTGCACATATAATATAAGGAACTATAATTCAAAAAAATATTTTTCGACACCACAGTCACCGCCACGCTTGTCACTCTCTTTCTCCTTTTTTACGACAGCAAATAGGATACAATAAACAATAATAATAGTAAAATAAACAGCAGATTGCGTTTTATATTTTGCAGAAGACTTCAAACATACAGAAAGCATTTGAAATAAAAAAGGTCCAACAATTATTATTAATTTATTACACAATGACCAATATGCTATGTGAGATTGTTTCATATGCACATACGCATTATGGAGTCAACACTACAGTACATTTAATAGAAGTAAATGTGTCGTGATTTGTTATAGCGTCGAGTGGCTTTCCATTAAATGAAATAGTACTTTCATAGATTAAAGATTTTCTGGAACTGCGGTTTAACGGTGTAGAACATTTTAAAACAAGTTTCATCTGAACGTCATAAAAACTAAAATTTTGCATATTTACATGGATATTTCTCACGGATCCCTCTAGCTATGCGCAACATTCAACATAAGCCGGAAACAGATCAGTATACAGTAATTGATGCAATGAACATTATAGGTATTTGATCTACGTCAATATATTTTTAGAGTATCGGGGGATATTGCTGAGTGAAATACAAATTGAATACATAACAGTGTTAAGAAACTACCCCGGTTTTTTTAACATTTTTGTGTGTGGCAAAGAAGTGGACTGTTCAATACCAGATAAATCTGCCATCTATAAGAAACTATACTTATTTTAAATATGCGCCAATTACATCGGTAGACGTTGAACGGTTGAACAATGCTTTTTCACAACACAAGTAGGATATTCAGTGACAGGCGCCGGAGTTTTATTTCGGACGATTTAGAACAAGTGCAAATAGTATATTTTTATTATTCTAAGGTATAGTTACTAGGCGTTTGTGTTTGTGCATCCAACAATAAGTTCATCAAAGTATGACTTATAACCGTTTCGGGGCCATTTACCTTTAAATATTACGGAATTCACTAGATATAATTATGAGGTAAAATATTGTATTATTGCGCATGAAAATGTTTATATAGTTCATATTGCGCAAAGCCGACTCTGGCTTTTACGTCATAACTACCTCGGAGCCGGGGTCTGGTTCTTAAAAGCAAAATTGTCACAAATAGAACTTTTATTGTTTTGTAAGATGATAAGAAATAACTATAAAATAATTCGAATGTATATTTATAACGGTGCTAAAAATGCTGCTGAACGATACTACAATATCGTTATAAAACGATTTAGTTTTGTAAGATGAAATATTAATCTAAGTTAGTCACGAAAACATTTATAAAATAATTTCTTAACTCCATTATAAGATATTTTATAATTTTACTGTAGAAATGTTTTAATGATAAATTTTTAAAATAGTTCAGTTGCAGACAACAAAAAAGTATTTACTCGACTATTATATTCTGGTAAATCTGTTAAAGAACTCTTACTTGCAGTTCTAAATCTTCATATATCGTCAGCTTTTAAGGCACAACTGTCACAATAGATTTAATGTGGTGCGGCGCGGCCCACCTCTGCTCTCCATCATTAATTTGTTTGGCAATACAGTCGTACGTTTTGAGAGAATAAAACAACAAAATTCTTAAAACTGTTTTATTTTGTAGGTACTTATATTAACAGAAAATTTTACACCAGAACTATCGTCCCACATTATCGGCAAGGTAATACAGTACAATGAAAAAAGCGATGAAGTACTCTTTACAATACTGAGTAAGTTAATACTGAGGCAATTTGCTATGTGATATTTTAATGCTGCATTTGTTGTCAGGTGGATTTGATCAGTGCGAGGAAGCTGAACTTGAAATATGGTCGGGTTCCGAGAAAATCAAAACAAAACTTTGGCGGCGTTTGATGAAGTGGGAGAATGTATTGGAACCTCGGTTGCTGTCTCTTTAACTGAACATGAAGTAATCGATGCCCTCTCTCAGGTTTAGCACTTTAAGATTATTTTCATATACTCCTGCAAGAGATATGTATTAGTATTTTAATGTAAGTTTTATTATTAGTATTTATCATGTATGTTATTTGTTCTTTATCTTATTCTTAGTTCGAAGCAAAACATTGTAGTTCAACGCCAGTATGCTTGTTCTAAATATTTAAAAATAATTCTGAAAACTACATTTTTGAATATTTAAATTACGAGTTATTTAAATAATTATCTGCAAAAGCATTTTAAATAATTTACGTTAAATTATCTTCACTAATTTTTGGGAAGTAAATACTGTTAAATATTATTTAAATAATGGCATATTTCTTTGTTATTTAAATGATATTTAAATAACTTAAAAACCACTGAAATGGATAATTCACAAATCGGCACTGTAAATTTTCCCTACCTATCGATACATGCATTTAGGTGTAACATTTTTCTGGTTCTTTTTATCTCAATTTATGAACACCAGTTTGAAAATTTGAGCCCAATCGAACAGGGAAACATCTTCTATCCGAACACTTAAACCGTTAAATAAAGATGGCAAAATGCAAAAATTGTTTTTTATTCGTTACCTTCTAAGTTATTGACTATCGAGAAATGTGTTAAATACAAATTGACAATATGGATAAGGGGAAACCTTGATTTTCCATTCAATTGTTTCATGTGACTAACGGTTTTTGAAGAAATCCAAAAAGTAAGAAAAAAATTTTGGAATTTTGTTAAGCTCCTGCCTAAAACAGTTCCAGTTTATGAAAAGAAAGGATAAAATTCTCAATATCAATGGAACAAATACTATTCGTTATCGAATTTGGTAATTTTTAAAACAGGATTTAATACCTTACAAACGACTGCCTCCAGCATCTGTAGTAAGTGTAGTATAGAGCTGTCTGATTGAGATACCTGTTGTGTATTGTCCAGTTAAGTACTTTTTTTCACGTAAATGAACAGTTTTCTTTCAACTCTAAAATTAATGTCGAGAAGTCGGTCTGCACACGGTGCCGAATATTTTCTTCCTTAACCTGATTTTGGCAAAAAAAACGTGAGAGAAGGCTTAAAAACAATAACTCGGGCATAAGAGTTAGACAGTGTTTTACATGTATTACCCTTACTAAAGATATTAGAGGCGGTTCTCTGTACAGGATCAAACATTTATGCAAAAATTACCAAAATCAAATGAAAGAAAGGTTAATTTGTCGCTCTCAAGCTTTTTAAGCTTTGTCTGTATGAATACGAATTGTTTTAAGTAGTGATTTTTTGATAAATTCTTTGAAGTTGACCGAAGTGACCAGTTAAGGCTAAAACCTTAATACTTATTGTTCCAAGATTTGTTTCATTAGAAATGTGAAGACGTGTCGATTTTAGAAATTACAAAAAATGTATATAATTTTTCTCTTTGTTCCTGAATTTTTTCTAAAATCATTCGTCATGTGCGAAAATTGAATGGAACATAAAAAATGACCCTTTATTCACGTCCAAAACTTTTGTTTACCACTTTTTTCGATTTTGTCAATATCTTAGAAGATAACGAAGAGAAATCTATTCTTGCGATATATCATATTTATTTAAAGATTTTGTGGCCTGGAGGCATATTCTCACTGTGCAATCACATTGAATCTTTGCATTAATCCTTATCCTATGACTTTCCTGAGCAAATACTGAAATTAATTACTTAGAACTGAACCGTCAGAGCCCAAGTGAATTATGGTTGAAACTAGAAATTGAAGTTCTTTTGAAGCATCGTTAAAATTTTAAAAATATGGGTGAGTCAAACGAAGAATAATACTTAGGAAAAACAATACTACAAATGTCTTTTCAATATGATCAATAGAATTTAAATTAGAAGAGTTGGGGCCTATTTTTTATGAGATTAAACTCCAGCAAGGTAACACCCAGTTAAGGGATATACTGTCCATAAATAATACATTTTGACCCAACCCAAGAACTTAATCATTGAGAGTTGCCCCCAATCACAGTTTACTTAATGATCATAAAACCGTACAGCACTACCAGGATTATAAGCGATCTCTCTAGAACTGTTTCAATTCATGAACAGAAAGTTGTAAATTTCAGCCCAATCGCATACAGAAAAAACACATCCTTGGGGGCCCTTTATTAAATAAATATGGTAAGGCGCAAAGATAGGTTTTTCTTGGTTAACTTTTAAGTTATCGACTGCCGGAAAGTTAGCAAAAAATGTTAGTATGTTCTGAAAAATTTCAATTTTGTTTATCCCGCGTTGAAAATCATTCCAATTTCTAAAAAGAAGGTATAAAAAGCTCAAAATCCATCAAATGTTCCAACAACATTGTAAGTGTATCTGATTTGTTAAAGATATTGTGAAACTTCACATACTCTCAAAGTTTTTTTTCAACACTTCAAGATTGAAAAATGAACTGTTGAGACTCCATTCACACAGGTATCAAATATTTCCTGGCTAACCTGATCTTGGCAAGAAAAGAAATTCAGAATGTGGGAGAAAGGCTTAAGATAAGTAACTCAGACCTAAGAACTTGATAATTTCCTACTGTGTTATACTTACTAAATAATGTAAAAAATTACCATATTCGAAGGAAAATAATTACTGGATCATTCCCGAACTTTTTGAACTTTCTCTTTATTAATGAATACTGTTTTAGGCGATCATTTAAGAACTTTTGTAAAAGACAGATTAAAAAACACATTTTTTGGTTTGTTCTAAAAATTTTGATAATTTTTCCCTATGTTCAAAAATCATTCGTCATACGAAAGAATTGAACAGAACAAACATGACCCATAATCACGTTTGAAGCTTTCATTATACATTTTTTCAATATTGTCAAAATCTTAGAAGAGAAATCTATTTTTGTGCTCTTCTACCATACTTATTTAAAGATTTAGAAGCCCTCTGGTACATTTTCTCAACATGGGATTGTGCTGAAATTTTTCACTGATATTTTTTTCATCAATTGAGATCATTCCGAGCACCATAAGAAGTTGAAATGAAATAATAAGGTTTTTTCAACATACTCCAACAATGATCAATGGTATTTAAATCTGGAGGGTGTAGTGGTCTGTGTATCATAAGGACACGCTTCTGCAAGGTAAGCAAATTGCCAGTTGGGGGATACATTACTTTAGGCATTAGGACTTGGTCAATGTAGATTTACCCATCCGCTACTTGCTGAATTCTGAGAAATTCTCTATTAGTTTAACATAAAACTTTCCCAAAACCCTACAGTGCTACGATTATGTTTTTGGGTTGATTCAATTTCTGTCTATTCTTTGTCATTTTAAACCAATAGTGAAATAAAACAAACACCGAGATACACGTAAAACTTACACATATTGAAATGATATCGTACAAATTTTACAAATATCTTGCGTTCAAGGATATTTATCTAATGGAAATATGACATGAAATTATTGAAATGGTTCGTAACTGTTTTAATTATTTCAGCATATTTAAGTAGTTGATTTGCATTATTTAAATAAAGCTACTTTTGAAATTTAGTTTGATAGAATATTTAAATAAGTAATGTATTTCAAACTACTTCGGTTGGATAAAGTAGCTTAAATAACAAGAAGTAGCTATTATTTATAAATAACTGTGTATGCAGTCAGTTTTAGTTTCCTTCTATATTGCAGCATTTTACCGATGCTATAATTATTCAGAAAGGCAGTGCTGGTTGCTGTTGGGAAGTGGTGCCTTTTAAATCCATTAGATGTAGTTTGGAAATGTATAAAACAAGTATGTTGGATTATTTAATGTTTGTATTTCATATCCAAAATGCTCTGTTGTCAGAACAATGAACTCATTTTTTTTTCAAATATGCCAAAGATTAGTATTACAAAGTTTTGCTTCTCAGCTAAAAAAATTATTTTATAGAGAAAATGTACTGTTTTTATTATTTTATAGAGAAACTAGAGATAATCTTTATGTATAGACAACAATTGTAGAAATGAATGTAAAATTATAATTACCATGATCAGTTGTTTTTTTATTTTCAACTTTTGCTATTTTTACCCAAAATGTAGCAAAATAACCAATGGGGGAGTAGGGGGCTCCTAAAAATGAATGTTCTGCAATATAATTGGTTGGAGAACAGCTATATTTAACAATTTAAGTTCAGCCTCTCGCAGTAAATTAATAAACAGTGTAGAAAACGGAGGGGTGGGGGAGAGAAAAGGTGCTTTTCTTAAAATCCCTCCACAGACACCATTGTACATAAACGAGGGGTGGTTATTAACCCCACAACACACCATACAAAATTAGAAATGCAAGTTAAAATAAAGACTAATAATTAATAAAAGAAATTAACCAAATAGTTGGTAGTTTCGCCAAAGATTAGAGAATTAACAAGATAGGACAGTCAGACGGAGAAGACCAAATAGACGAAGACAGTTGCGCACTCCAATTTAAAGGGATTTCTCTACTGAGTTAAAGCACAGTTAAAGGGACACGACATTATTTATACATGCGTATAATATGGTTTTGACAATCAGCTGAGTTAGATCTTTTGTTAGGAGTGTTCGGATTTTCTTTGCTGTGTGATATTTTCAAAATAAAATGGAATATAAAGAATATAAATATATTAGTAAACGAGGAGTGGGTGGAATACACTGCATTTTCAAAGGTTGTAAAAAAGAAAGGTTAAGTCCAAGTAAAACATATTTTTTAGAGTATACCTAAAGATGAAGCAAGGTAAAACTATGTCAAAAATTAAAGAATTCTCTAATCTTTGTCTATGTTATGTATTAATAGTGATAGCCTATTGCTTTTTAAAGCCAAAGTAGGATTTGTTTTATAAAACTGGAAATTACAAATATATGCATAGTATTCAATGTTTACTAACGTTTTAAATAAAATATATATTCTTCTAGGTGGATATATATATATATAGATACCTATATGAATTTAAATACAAGATTATTTCACTTTTGTCTTCTTTGCTTGATAAGAAGTATAATATAAAATAAAAATTTAAGATGAAAGAGAAATGTACTGAACTTTTGAAATGATGTGACATCTGACACTGTTAAAATATTTTTAAGTCTAGTGGATAATTGATTAAATTCTTATTATCGGCTTCAGGGATATTATCCAAATGAAAAGATATGCATAAGCGTAAAATTTTCTCAAAACTTTCATACATCCACAGTGTGCTCATGAAAAAAATATGCAACAAGATAGACATACTTAGGTACTCCATTTTGGTTTACTAAAAGGTGGTCCTTCAAAACAAATAAATTTTGTGAGATCAATAAAACAGATTTTTTTTTACTCCTTTTTTAAAGTATAGGTACATCATCTGGCACATCTAAATAACAGTAAATAATATTATTTTATTTATTCACACAATTAAAATTATATATATCATATAAACTTTAAACATATATATACCTACAGGTATGTATATAATTTTAAACAGTAAATTATTTGAGCCATGAAACTGATAAAGGAAAATCTAAAATTAATTACAACCAGGCAAATTTAAAGTGCAGCTAAAGCAAAGATTACACAGCCCCACAAAAAGAAATATTTTTTTGGAACTGCTATCGAGACAACTGTATCCCTATGTAATTTTAATTGAGTTTAGACTACGGGTAAATTTTTGTTACTTCATAATATGGGTACTTTTCAAGTACGTTGTCTAAGATTCTTCTTAAATAAGAACATGCAGATGTTTTGAGCTTTTCCAAAAGATACTGCAACTATTTTTTGAATTTTTTGTTATGTGAGGAGTAATTTTCACCCTCTCATGGGGATGTCACTGAATGACTTTGGTGCAATGCAAGTATTCATCTCCAAACTGCAGTGCTGCATATATTTAGCATTGATTAAAATAGAAATCACGAGTACAAAATTTTTTCCCCGATATAGGGGTGGTTTCCGCCACTCTATTGGGGCAAATTTTGAGCATCGCATCGAAACTAATGCAGTAATGTACTGTTTCTAAAATAACTGGGCCTCGTAAGCTTTTTTGCAATCACTGAGCTTTTTAAAATTTCCTGTTATGTGAGGGGTAGTTTTCACCCATTCATGGGGGTGATTTTCAATGGAAAGTAGTGTTAACTCTGTATTTGTGTGTTATATATACTTGAATGTTTACATTTAATTCGATTTATTGAGATTTTAAGGCTATTCGTGGTGCGTTAATAGTAATTTTTACCCTGTTTAGGGAGTGTTATTTAGCGCTAGGGGTTGATTTTGAGGGTGTACGATTTTTTTTGACCCCGGATTCGGATTCAGCGTCGAAAATTACATAGAGATACACGATACACTTGTCTCGGTAGCAGTTCCAAACATTTTTTTTATTTGTGGGGCTGTGTTATAGAGTTAATTCTGTAATCTTTTTCTAAAGTATAATCTAGTTTAATAACCACTTGAAGGATGCCCGTTATCTACGAAAGCGTAACTTGGCATGCTTATAAAAATTAAGGGAACTGAGTATATAGGTATGTAAGTACACGTAAATACTTCTCTGTTAAAGCTAATCTCATTTATTATTACTTATCACAAATGTTTGCAATATATTTGTTGTAATGAATTACCTGGAATGAGGGCATAAATAAGTATTAAACTAAAGTGTCTACAATTATAAATATTGGAAGTCCCCAAAATAAACATAAATAATATTGATTGTCGGCTACAACAAGAGCCTTATAAATTGTAGGTGCGTATTCCGCTATCGGCACAATAGTAATTCATCGTTATTGTTGTAAACAATAAAATACTTATTGTCTTTGGCAATTCTAAAAACACCTAACGCCCCTATCACACTTTTTGTATATGCAACAAGTTCCACTGATGATAGCTTTCACACACTTCAATCAATGAACTTTGTATAATTTTGGACATGTAATATTAAGCGCAAAAGAAAAACCGGGAATGTCGTCAGCTGTTTTAACACGAGGATGTAAACAAAACAAAACACGTCACATGCGAACACGTGGCAGAACAGCCGTGGACATTTAACTAGAACGGTTGGTCTCTCGCTCTAATGTTACCTTCTCCGTCTGATTATCACATTGTGGCAACTGCGCGAGCACTCCAATTTAATTGCCGAGGTCAATGGCGCCATTGCTAAAAGATAAAAGGTTTTCCGCCGGCTGTCCTATCTTGTTAATTCCTTAATCTTTGGTTTCGCTGCCACCACTCTGATTTAACAGAGAAATAAATAGTTAATAGGTAGGTAGTGCTCTTCGGGGCTGTGAATTCTTGAGCCCTGTACATTAAAGGTAAGTGGACAGAACTGCCTTAGAGAGATAATAATACTAGTTCTCTGAATTTAGTTACTTTTAATAAAATATTTATGGTAAAATGTTACAATCTATTACCAATAAGTTAATTGACTTCTTAAGAAAATAATAACGATTCTTTACAGCAAGTCTTCGGGAACTTTGGGAAATATAGTGACAAAATTTTACAAGTAATAATAATAATAATTTATTGGTCCTGTCCAATGACTTCAGATAGGTTTTCTGAAGTCATTGGTCCTGTCGATCACAAATATATGATATAGGATATGTCAAATGTAGGTACATAGAAATATAAGCAGTATATATTATACATAAATAAACTAAGTCAAACTATGTAGGTATCAAATTAAAATTATACAAATATGTATAAAACATGTATTAAATAACGGTTAAAGATACGAACACAAAAAAAGAGAATATAGAAAAAAATATATAGTCACAGACTTCTATCGTTATAGTATTCATTTAAAGAATAATAACACTTAAGTATTAATAATTTCTTAAGTTCTGATTTAAAATATTTTATTTGCATATTTTTATACCTAACAGGTAAATGATTATATGCTTTTATTGCCAGATATTTTGGACTTTGTTCGTATTTTGTTAATCTATGCATTGGTATTTCCAGTGTTGTGTTATTTCTTGTGTTATGAGAGTGATAATTATTGAGAGTATTCAAACTTAGTTCTGTTTTAGCATATATAATAGATTCAATAGCAAAGTGCAGGGTAATGTTAATATTCTCAATTCCTTAAACACAGTCCTGCAGCTATCGCGCTTATTTAATCCGACAATAAATCTCACAGCTCTTTTTTGTAATTTGAAGACTCTGATACTCTCGCTCGCAGTTCCCCAGGCAATTTAACTGACAACATCCCGCAACTGATTAATACAATAGCAAGCTGGAGCAATTCGCTTGCAAATGTTGTCAATGTGTATAGACCATGAACAGTTGTCTGATATACGTAAGCCCAGAAATTTAACAGTTTGTTCTTGCCTATTAGTACCACTATTCGTCTTTATTAAAAGACTTTCCTCATAATTTTTCTTTGCTGAATCTTAAAAATAGAGATTTTTTATTATTTAGAATAAGCCTATTTTCCGAAAACCATTCTTGAGCTTGTGAGAGCCTTACATTAGATTTGTCCACAGTTTGCTTTATATTACATTCCGATATTAAAAGAGATGAATCATCAGCGAATAAAATAGAGTCGTCCACAATGAAATCGTTCACATAAATAATGTACAGTAAGGGACCTAAAACTGACCCTTGTGGTACTCCTGTTGAAGTTTCAAGGACGTCAGACTTGCAGTTATTAAATTTGAACAAAGTGTGCTCTGCCACACAAATAGCTTTTAAACCAATTTAGTGGTTCACCTCTTATACCGCAGCTCTCAAGTTTTCTTATAACGCTAGCATGGCATACAAGATCGAACTACGTAATTTACGTTAATAAATGACTATACTAGTAAGTTAACTTACTTTCAAGAAAATAATAACAATTCCTTACAGCGAGTCAATTCACTTCGGAAAATATAGTAAGGAAATTTTACAAGTAAGTAACTAAGTAAATTGCTTTAATAATAATAAAATATATATATAAAAACACTAGTCCATGCGATAGCCATAAAATATACTCTTAATCGTGGAGAGCATTTCAACACCCACACAGTAAATGCTGCTATTACTACCCTAGCTATGTAATAATATGGGCATCAACAACGTATCAACGACGAAGATTCTCTTACTCCTATCGTCATGATTTCACAACATATAAAGTCGATCGTATAGAATAAAAATACGACATTATTTATTGTACAATGACATTGAGTTGAAATAGGCATCTTTAACAGTTTTATAGTAAATGTAGGCATTTAAAAAGTCCTCTACATAATAGAAACAATTTTCAATTAGATATACTTATGTTTTGAAATGATATTAAAGAATTTTAGGAAATGGTATTGTTTGATATTATATGACAATTTATTTATTGTAAAATAATGCACTTTTATAGAACGGGTTGTTTTTACAAAGTTCATGTAGGTGTGTGTCATATTGCAAGTCATTCACACCCCTCGTATCAAAATAATTAGGCAATCCAAACCACGTGACTTTCAACATGGCGTTGTGGGCAAACATTCATTTTCGTTCGTTAAAAGAGTTTGTTTTTCTATTGCCTTGGTTTCGTTTCCGCAAGTTAATAAGAAATAAACCCCTGTTTGCCCACGTCGGCCATTTTGAATTACGTTTGACAGGTCGTTGGATTGCCTAATTGTTTATTTATATGCTGTGTAAAGTTGTCAAAATTTGTTTTTAACGTTGTTAGTATTTGATCCACTTATTTTACAAAATTAGTAGGTACTTATGATAAAATGAAAAGTTCAGCACTAACATACCAAGAGGACTTTTAGAAAATTCAGAGACAGATATTTTATAAGGTTTCTTGAGAAAAGTTGAAATGTATATTCTACAAAATTAAATTGCAAATTCCTAAGTGCGGACTTGACTACAACAGTACAGAATTCGCCCCTGATCTGTACCCCAACAATATGGACGATTCTGGAGTTAAACCAAAATAGGACAGTCAGACGGAGAAGACGAAATAGACGAAGACAGTTGTTAACCACTGAACTGTACCATATAAAGTACAGTTCAGTGTTGTTAACTCCAAATTAATGGGACGGACATCCAGCGGAAATGGTTTCGGCATTGGTCGGGTACGTATTAAATGAATTTGACCAAGCTTACTAGAAATGAGGTTGGCTCATTAGAGTCGGCAAGTGCTACGCCACGTATAGATCTCGAAGACAGCCGCGTGTGGCTGTTTTCTTTTCATTTTATAGAAAAAAGTTTCAAAATTATTCCATCAATGAACAGTAAGTACTATTGTAAATAAATAGATACTTATTTAGTAGATTTTAGTAGGATTGACGACTCGCGACATCTCTTGGAGGAATGTGAATTTAAAGGTAATGAAATAATCGTAGAAAAGTAAATCAAGTATATAAATACTTGATTTAAATCATAATTACAGGTTTCTGCAATTCTGTTTCTTAATACAAATAAAGATTATAGATTGCACTATGATTAGTTGATTTTGCTGTTTTTCAGTTTTCCCTATTCCTATTCCCTATTAGTGTTAATACTTAGTGTCATAAATATTTTATTTTTTAAAACACTTGAATTAAGGATTTACTTTTATTTATATGATGACTTTATTTCTTGTTTTTTGCCTCATTATGATTGTATTGATTGTTATGTTTTTATCTTTTATGGAATATATAATATTTTCTATAAGATTTTTTTCTGTTAAAACCTATTCAGGTGACGTCCTCTATCCTTTATCAATGGAAATGAAGAAGCATAGTTAGTGGATGTCAAATTCTAATTTCCTGCTAGTCGGTAAGTCAGTATCCGTTTTTGTAGATAAGTATTTAGTATTTTTTCAAACCATTTTAGTAGTTTCTAATAGATTTCTGCTGATACTTCCAGTTTCCAGTAGATTTGGTTTTCAAAATGTGGTCACCCTGGTTGATACTATTCATCATTCATTTTTCCAGTTTCCTCCCAGTAATCCTGTAATCCATGCTTTGAATAGTTCGAATGGGCAAGTACGAAAACTGAAGTGTCAAAAATGAGCTCCAAAAGAAACTTTCGCGTCAGTGTTATTTTATCAGACTTCTTTTGTGGTGAAAATCGTGAAACAAGGAGAGCAAGGATTTGGATAGACGATGATATTAAAAAAATAAGTGATCTTGCACGTCGAATTGAAGAAACATTTCAGATAAAAAACTTTCAATTAGTTGGTAGTCAAGACCATTATTTACCACCTTCTGAAGATGTAGAGATTCTAGACGACAAGGAATTGATTTGGTAAGGGTGCAGAAACTTAGCTAGGTATTGTACAGGTGTATATGGAATTGCTGCACTGCATGTATAAAAACATTCCAGTTATTTCAGTTTTTTGTTTCATAGGGTTTTTCAAGATGGAGACCAGTCTGATAAATCAGCTTCTACATTAGGTATTGGAACCAAAAAAACACGCACAAAAAGACTAATATCGCCAACAAGAGAATCTCAAGAAGTGTCTCAAAAAAAGAAGAAAAGGCGTGCTCGCGATACAAGTGAACAAGCGGACACTGAACTGCCAGGCACGTCATCTTCTACTCAGAGCAAGCAAAAGGGTAAGGATGGAGCAGCGGGGTCTAAAGCACTGAACTCTGCATAGTAAGTGGAACACCAATGTCCATATAGTCCCTTCAAATTAGTAAAAAAATCGCTGCTTTATAGGAAATTTCCCACAGCTATGAGACCTGTAAAAAATGAAGCATTTGGGTCGTCTAAACATGATTTTCACCCCCTGCAGTTCTAAAAATGGATGGTTTTTGAACAATATACATATTTATTTATTTACATACACGAACCCAACAGAATTTACATTCCATTTACAGGGCCGGGGACTTACAGACATATAGATGATAAACGTGATATAGTGTAAAAATTAATAAAAATATGGTATACGAATATACAGGTGCACCACAGGTTGCTATAAACTAATACTAAGCGGAATTCTACAATGGGCTTGTTCCGTGATATTCTTTTTATATGGTTTTTATACTTTTTCATATAGTACTCGATATTCTCATTATACACTTAAAATTTCGTATTATTAACTTTTTCCGTTCTCGAGATATAAGGAGTTGAAATTGGTAACAGTTGCAAAAACCGAGCGCTCATATGTGACGTCACTATACGTAAGTGACGTAAGAAAAATTTCTTTCTGGGACGTTTCAAATTTAACCTGAAAAGTCCAAAAACATGGAATTTTTAAACGCTGGTAACTAAATAAATACGTCGAGTGAAAGTTCGTTCTATGTCTCTAAGGAAAGGAGAAGGTCGGCGATCAATTCTAATCGTAAATTGCATGGTCAAAATCGAAAATTCGTCCCGGCAGGAGCGATAGAAAATTGTAATTATTTGACATTTCACCAAATTGTACTCCCTACTGTCAAGTAGTAAACAAAACAAACAATACTTTGAAAACACTTATAATTATAACAAGTAAGGAGCATCAAGTCTATTGAGATCGCCGAGTCTATGCGTATAGTGACATAGCGCCTGGCCACGCCCCATTTTCGCGAGATGGAGATTTGTAATAGTTTTTAAGATACTAAACATGCGAATAAGATTCTAATTTTTTGCAGATCCATTAATTTATACTTGCACTTTCGATTTATGAAATAAAAAAAAATGCTGAACAGGCCCATTGTAATTATTAACATATATGAATTTTAGCGTTTTTTTCCCTCTATTTTGAGTATTCCGTATAGTTCCGCCGCTAGAGGACGCTAAAGAAATATGTAAAGAGACGTGCGCCTTTTTTAGACTTTCAGCCAAACTTTTGGTGAAAAATGTCGGGAGAACAAAGTTCCCACAAATTTTGTCTCCAATGTTTTTGCTCGAATTCCGCATAGTTTTACCATTAGAGGGCACGAAAGTGTATATATAAAATCTTTCGTGCCCTCTAGCGGCGAAACTATGCGAAATTCGAAAAAACATTCAAAAACGTAGACAAAATTTGTAGGAAATTTTATGCTTTACAACTTTGCTCTCCTGATGTTTTTCACCAAAATGCATAGTCTTTCCTCAAAATAGAAAAAAGGCGAAAAAGCGCTATAATTCATATATATGTATATATTTCTCAAAAACCACCTCTTTTTTAGAACTGTGGGGAGTGAAAATCATGTTTAGACAACCCACATGCTTCTCATAGCCGTGGGAAAATTTCTTTAATTTTTCTTAATTCAAAGGGGCTACCCACTTGTATGTAAAATTGAATCTAGCGCAAGTATATATGGCAACCAGGTAGACACGCGCAATCAGAGGGAGAACGCTAGGTCCGTCCTTATTTGTATTGCAAGTGTTCTTAATTTGTCTTTACCCCGATTTTCTCAAAGCGGTATCATACAAGACCACACGTGTAATGTACTATTTAAGATGTAATCGCACTCTGTTTACAAGTCATAAAATAACCAATTTATAACTCAACTTTATGAAAAACGAGAGGATTACTTTACGCTGACTCCGAAGTTTGCATCTAATTGTGATGATGTGAGGTGAATATTCACATAATAAATCTACTCTACGAGTGATAAATAAAGGTAGAGTTGCGTCAGTGCATAATGTCTGCAAGCAGCTTTCTGACTCAAACACAAACCTACTTTTATTGTCAGATTTCTACTGCCATAGGGTAAAACTGCCTATGTGCATGGTATATTGTAATTTACCCATGCACATTGGCTTGTGGAGGCATTCCACTTACTATACACAGTTCAGTAGTCTAAGAAATGTAAAATTATGAAAAGTTTTCCAATCCCATATTAACACTGAACAACAACAAAATTATAGATCAAATAGGTATAGTTAATGTTTCATGTATTAATTTTTTCAGAAAGTACATCGAATCTCGGTGCAGAAAAGTTTGATGAAAGCCGGCCCTTTATCGGAACCGATAAAGAACTGAGAAGGTTAGTTAAAGATCTAGAAGAATACATGATATACTACCTAGATTATGTAGATATAATAACAAGGGGAGAATTGTGGGAGTCCATCAGAAAACCGGAAGCTCAACCACTACAGGAAGAAATGTCTCGCACAACCGACACAACTTTAAGTTCAGGAGTTGAAGCTGGAGAACCCGTACGTGATAGGGCGACAGCACAAATAGAAACAGTGGAACGTACAGCGACCAAAGCAAGTGAGGCAGTTACTCACGGTACGGAGACACCCGAAGCGACTTTTAGCGAAACCATGGACGTTCCTCGAGACATTTCTATAGAACACAACACAAGCTTAATAAGCGAAACTGGGATAGGTAGTTTCCCTTCATTAGGAAACGAATCGACAGAATTTGAAGATGATGCCAGTGATTTGAATAAGCCCATAGATGAAGCCATTAAGCCGTCTGATAATTCCATGTTGAATTTTAACAGAGATGATGAAAGCCTTTCAAGCAAGATGTCCACAATTTCAAACCGTGCGAGAGCAAGTGGTGAAGGTAAGTGGTACAATTATTGGAGTAGATCTGGCATTTGAAAAACAGGTGTCTTTTTTCAAAAAATATTTTTTCCCATCTTATAGAGGACAACTTCCTCCACTTCCCTGACACTTTCACATCCGAGATCTAGGTGGGGATAGGGGAGGGGGGGGCTGTTAAACATATGGAAAATCGGTTTTTCTCAATTTTCGCGCAATCGGGGAGACGGACAAAAAAATGTTTCGAATAAAAAGGAAAGGCCTACCCGAGGTGCGTAAACTGATCATTTGTTTTTTAAAATCGCCCAATTAGGGCCGGAGATATGGCCGTTTGAAAGGATTGAGTTTCAAAGTAGGAAAAGGGATCGGACAGGAAGTATGAAAGGAATGGGGTTAGGATAGTAATTTTTTTTCTGTTGTGGGTAGTTATAGGAGGAGGTCGAGGCCGCGGGGGGAGCTCTCTAGGGCAATTAGGGAAGAAGAGGGAGGGGGGACAGTGCAAAAGGGAAAACGGCCATATCTCCGGTTCTAATAGGGCGATTTTAAAAAATCAAAATTGGATTTTTTCCTCTTTTGATCAGCTATAATGTTGAATAGGTAGGAAATAATTTCCGCCGAAAATGTAAAAATGGGGGGCAAAAAAAAAATGTATTTTTGTTCAAAATGATTTCTTTTATTAGGGGAAAATGTCAGACTTACCTTTCTTACCTTCGATTTCCCTTTGTGTGTGTATAAGTGAGAGCAGCGAGAGAATAAAGAGGGTAGAGGCCACGCCTACTCTCCCGCCGCTGCAGCTACTGATTCGAAAGAAATAAATTTATAAGTGTAACTCGCGCGCGTAGTGCAAGTTACTGTCCGATCAAATTGTTTTTTTTTAATAAAAAGGGAAATTTGTTCTCTTTAAAATGAGCCATAGCAGAAGAGCGTAGGACTTTCCTTTACCCTTCTGTAGGGCTTAAGCTTAAAGTTGTCGCCCTGCCTGTCGTAATAAAGGAATTCAAAAAATTCTTTTTTCATTTTAAAGGGGATGAAAATCCCGTCTTTTAGGAGCAGCTTATCCCCGCCACTTGCCCCCTTCATAAAAAAAATCGTTTTGAAAAAAAAAAGTTCTTTTGCACCCCATTTTTACATTTTCGGCGAAAATTATTTTCTACCTATCCAACATTATAGCTGCTCAAAAAAGGAAGAAATCCCATTTTGATTTTTTAAAATCGCCCTATTAGAACCGGAGATATAGACGTTTTCCCTTTTTGCATGTTCCGTACTCCCTCTTCCTCCCTAATTGCCCTAGAGAGCTCCCCACGCGGCCTCGACCTCTTCCTATAACCAGCCACATCAGAAAAAAAAATTACCATCCTAACCCCATCCCTTATCTCTTAAACACCCCTCATACCTCCGATTCGATCTTTTTCCTACCCTGAAACTCAATTCCTTCAAACGGCCATATCTCCGGCCCTAATTGGCCGATTTTAAAAAACTAAAAACCAGTTTACGCGCCTCGGGGAGACATTTCCCTTTGATCTGAAACATTTTTTTTTCCGTTTCCCCGGTCGCGCCCAAACTGAGAAAAACCGTTTTCCATATGTTTAACAGCTCCCCCCCCCCCCGCACCACCTATATCTCGGATGTGGAAGTATCAGGGAAGTGGGGGAAGTCGTCTTTACAAGATGGAAAAAAAATTGTTTGAAAAAAGTCACTTGTTTTTCACCCCCTTTTTTCTGCCAGATCTACTCCACTATAATGGTTATATTCTTGACGTGAAATCATAATACATAATACAATAATATTTATACAATGTGTCCTCGGAAAATGATGTTATAGGTGTAAATAACCATTTTTTTTTTACTATGAACACAATTTTCTATATTCTGCTCTTGCCTGACCCAAAACCTATTTTCAGTTCCTCAAGGCATTTCTATAGAACACAACACAAGCTTAATAAGCGAAACTGGGATAGGTAGTTTCCCTTCATTAGGAAACGAATCGACTGAATTTGAAGGTAATGCCAGTGATTTGAATAAGTCCATAGATGAAACCATTAAGCCTTCTGATAATTCCATGTTGAATTTGAACAGAGACAATGAAAGCCTTTCAAGCAAGATGTCCACAATTTCAGACCGTGCGAGAGCAAATGGTGTAGGTAAGTGGTACAATTTATCCCAGTGTCGTAGGCCACTGCCTTAATGGTTAGATTAGATTCTAGACGTGAAATCATAATACATTTTTTGCAATAATAATATATATACAATTGTCCTCGGAAAAGAAATAGGTATAAATAACCATTTTTTTTTTACTATGAACACAATTTTCTGTATTCTGCTCTTGCCTGACCCACAACCTATTTTCAGTACGTTAGAAGTTTAAAAATGTATAGAGTGCGCCAGTGGCAGTTTAAAAGTAAAATTCGCCTGAGGTAACCTGCCATTTCTGTACTAGACATTGAAAATCTATGAGAAAAACTATCAAAATTAAAAAACGTGACATACCTACTAAATTTGATAACTACCGTGCACCCCATTATATTTAGACCCTTTCTAAACCTATATAACTTTTGAATTACTTGAGATAATGAAATGCGGTTTTTGCCAGTCGTCTTCTAATTTTGATGTTTTTTCCTGAGTAAGCATATTTTCGTGGATAGGACAACTTTGTTATTTCAAATGGAACACCCTGTATATTTTTTCGCGGTTGGAAATACCAATCAATCAATCAAACAAAATATACTTTATTGTCGTAAAGAAAAATCTTGTTGACAAAGCTTGAAGAAATATATAAAACTACAAGTATATACAACTATAGTACAATATAAAATAAAATACAAACATAGAAACCACTAGTCATGTTTTCCAGACAAACATTAAAATCAAACATATATATACATCAGAATGTATCGTCAAAGTATTCTTTTAATTCATAATAGGGTCTACCAATAAGTAAATTTTTCACTGCGACTTTGAAACCCCGATTGGAGAGTATGTTCCTAATATGACTCGGTAAGTGATTATACATTTTTGGACCATTGTAAACAACATAATCCCGGACAAATGTAGTTCTTGGGGTTGTTAATATAACATTACCAACTTGTCGAGTGCTATACGTTGAGGTCGCATAAGCATTATTTTTGTATTTATGGATTAAGACTACTGTGTTTAATGTAAAAATGGATATCACAGTCAGAATTCTGTTGGCCACAAATAGTTCCTTACAAGAGTCGCGAGCCCTAGCCTTACTCAAGTATCTGATGGCACGCTTTTGTATGAAAAGCTTACTGCATACACCCCAAAAGGCAATCCCATAGCTCAGGTGTGACTCGATTAATGAGAAATATACAGCGTTAGCAGCTAAGTATCCTAATTCATTGGAAACCACTCTGACTGCATAGCATCCAGAAGCAAGTTTACTAATTAAACTCGTAATGTGTTCTTTAAACTTCAATTTGCAGTAGATATTCAATCCTAGAAATTTCGAGCATGTTTTGTTTTTAAGAACATGTTTCCCTAGGGGAATATCAGGCAGATTACATTTGAAAGTAATTATGTTTGTTTTCTCTATATTAAATGACAGTAAGTTCGAATCACACCAAACTTTGATTTTCTCAATATCGTTGCATATGTTTTCTTCGAGAATGTTTTTTTCTTTGCAATGCCACAATATTGTGGTATCGTCGGCAAACAAGGTAAACTTTCCTGTAATATTAATTGTTGTTAGGTCATTGATATATAGCAAAAACAGAATTGTGCCAAGAACAGAGCCTTGAGGTGACCCACAGTTTATGTTAAGTTCGTCGGACTTATTTGGAATCTTAACAATTTGCTTACGGTCTGACAAATAAGATTTAAACCATTCAAGGCTACTGCCTCTGAAACCATAGCGTTCCAGTTTTTGCAGCAATATTCCATGTTGAACACAGTCAAAGGCTTTTGACAAGTCACAAAATATGGCAGCAGCAAACTCCCCTTCATTTAATTTGATGTAAACCGTATTTAGGAAGGATAACATTGCATCATTAGTGCTTTTATTTTGTTGAAAACCAAATTGATAGTCACTTAGCAAATTGACAGATAACAAAAACTCCATAACCCTTTTTTTTATTAGTTTTTCTATAATTTTAGCTAGTGTGGGAATTAATGATATGGGTCAGTAGTTGGATGGGTTTTCAGCATCCCTGCCTTTATATAGTGGGATAACTAGGGAAGTCTTTAAAAAAGATGGAAAAACTCCTGATTGAAAAGACTTATTTATAAGACAAACCAACACATCCAGACCAGATTCTGGTAGATTTTCAAATATTTTTATAAATATTTCGTCAATACCGGAAGAATTTTTATTTTTTATGTCCTTAATAATTCCTTTCAATTCAACTATGTTAGTGTTGTATAAATGTAATACTTGATTATTATTTATTTCCATCATATAACTCAGAGGATCATTTAAGGGAATTATATGTTCAGTTAGTTTATCTGCAATAGAACAATAATAGTTATTTAGGTCGTTGGAATTTATATCTATTTTTGTTGGGCGGAGGACTTTCCCTATAAGCTCATTTATAATTGCCCAACTTTCCTTAGGCTTATTATTTGCCTGTTCAATTCTAGTGTTGTAATAGCTTTCTTTTGCCGCTTTAATTACTTTTCTGTAGGTGTTACGGTATTTTGTATAATAATTAAAAAAGAATGCCTCATTAGTATATTTTCGTATGTATTGTAGACTTCTCATATTTTTTGCAGAGATTTTTATGCCTTTGGTTATCCAAGGTTTTTTATGTTTTATTTTAATCTTTTGAACGGGAAAGGCTCTACTAAAAGCGTGCGTTAAACACTCATAGAATGCTTGAAAGGGGTCATCTCTAATAGAGACATTTCTCCAATCAGACACCAATCAGCATTGAAAGAACCTATTATAATTTGTCCTACTATACAGTCGCCCAAGTTTTTGTTTACACTTACAGGTGTTGGAGTCTATCTGCAGAGAGCAGTAGACAGTTTCATGATCAGATAAGCCAGGTGAAATTACTGAGCAGGATACATTTTGTAATGAAGCATCCTAAAGTCATACCTCATTACTAAGAAGTTTCAGTGTAGTGCCGTGTGCACATTTGCCACACGACGGCGATTCATACTCGATATACTAAATTTGCACACCGCCCGACTCCGACCGTCTCAAAAAGGAGGGATAGTTTCGTGTATAAAAGCCCAGCCGCGGATCGAGAAGAGCACTGGGTACATCTCTCCGTAGACTGCCGACGGCGCGCTGAGCCGAAGACAATTTGCGGATTTATGCACCAAGTGACGTGACTCTCCGGACCGAATATATCTTGACCTAGAGAAGTCTTACGGCGCGCTGAGCCGGGGACAGAACTTGTGCCAAATGTTATTTAGTCCAGTGATGTCCCGACGAAACCGACACGGAGCAAATATAAATTAACAGAGGAGTGACCCGGCGAGTTGAGCCGATAGCTTGCTCGAGTTGATAGTTATTAGCCCGCCGCCGTTTCCGCCGTCAAAACCCCTACTCGCCGCATCACTGCATTACACTCTCGTCGTCTCTCTCACTCATACGATTTAAATATCACCTGATTACCAATAACCGTAAAAGATACGGACCTGAAAACCGATAACCTGTAACTATTGTATATTATGTAAACCTGCATATTTTACCTGTTGAAGATAATAAAATTGTTAATTTTGATTGGGTTGTCTTATTAAACTAATCTGGATCCTGAACTAATCTCCGACTCCAGCTACCCAGAGCAAAACACCGTTACATAATTTGGCGCCCGAGCAGATTCCGTTACATAATTTGGCGCCCGAGCAGATTCCGTTACATAATTTGGCGCCCGAGCAGATTTTAAGACATTAGTTCATTCCGGATGACCCAAAAAGTGACATTTACAAACGAGAGACAAATAGAAAGAGTGTAACATAATTTAACACCCGAAACAGATTTTAAAAGGTAGATTTACTCCAGACAACCCAAAAGGATACATTTATACTAAGAGGGAGACACAAAATATTCCAAGCCATTGAAATGAGTTTGTCAGACACAGATGGAGCTTATGGACTAGAAGTCGCAGATACCACAGTAGGATGGATATATAAATTAAAGAAAGATGAACTACTAGTAGAATTATCCAAGTACGGCGCAATTACAACTGGAACAGTGGAAGAACTCCGAAGTAGACTAAAAAGTTATTTACGTAGCGAGGCAGCCAAGAAAGTTGATGCCACGCCCACCCAAATAAATCCTACAATACCAGACAGGTCATACATTATACCAACACCCATGGGTACGGTTTTAACTGAAGTTCGCAAATGGAACGTTCGTTTCGACGGCAGAAAAGACGTTTTCTCATTTCTAGAACGTGTAGAGGAGCTACAGTCCGGATACAATTTTAATGATGAACAAATGCTACGAGCCCTACCCGAACTACTACAAGGCGATGCATTATTATGGTACAGAAATAATAAAACGTCCTGCAATACGTGGGATCAATTTGTCACAAAGTTAACAGCATTTTACGCACCCTCAGATTACCATTTAAAGTTGGAAGACGAAGCAAGGCTCCGTGTACAAAAAGACAACGAAAATATAAAAGATTATATAATAGCAATCCAAACTCTACTGCGGAGGCTTAAAAATATCACTCCAGAACAGAAGTTATACCGAATATACTCAAATTTAAAACCAGAATACCGAAAATATATCAAACGAACCGATTTCCAGACACTCGATCAATTAATAACCCTAGCAAATGAACACGAAACTGTTTGTAAAGAAGAAAAGACAGCCAAACAAAATTTACAAACAGGCACACCAAGATTAGGTTTTAATTACACACCAGACAGATATTATCAAGCACCGAATTATAGAAATAATTATGGAAACAACACACAAAACCACAATAGGCCGGCCACCCAGAATTATTCTAGATCACAAGATCAGGTACAGAGACAAACCGCCGCCGAGTACCCCAGAACACAAAACAATGCTAGAAATAACACACAAACAAATTCCAGGCACAGCGTAGTTAATAACTACAATAGAAATACAAACTGTTGGCGTTGTGGAAGCCAGGGTCACACCCGAGATAACTGTACAAACACACCCAAAATATTTTGCTCCCGCTGCGGACAACTAGGCATATTTTCCCGTGATTGCAGCTGCAAAAATGAGGCCTCGGGAAACGGCAATATGGCTGCCCTGCCTCGCGAACAGTCCAGCCAGTAAACAACTTCCCCGCAGCCACCGTCCAAACTCCAGTTTTCAATGTCAACGACCGACTGAAGCTCCCGATACAAATCGGAACCGAACACTTTACAGCGCTACTCGACACGGGCTCAACCCGCTCTTACATAGGGGACGCTGTATACACGAACTGCAAAGCAAACTTACTAGAAATAAATTGTACCGGACATAATATTAAACTGGCGGATGGAACCGAAACACAAGTAAACAGAGAATTCAAATTAAATTACTACACAACAGGACTTCAATTAACCGATAATTTCTTGTACTTGCCAAATTTAACTTATGATATTATTTTGGGGATGGACTTTCTAAGGAACCATCACGTTACCATTGATTTTAAATTACTAACAGGGCAAATTATGGGAAAGATGATAGACTTTAATCAGAAAATAGAAGGAACAATACCGCTCTCTCTAATTCAGCCCTCAGATAACGAAAAACAGATCCTGTCAAATTTTTTACAAGTCGAACTTCCGAAATTTGAGACAATTCAAGGTGTTACCCCACTAACACAAGTTATACCGAATATACTCAAATTTAAAACCAGAATACCAGAATACCAGAATACCAGAATACCAGATTACCAGAATACCAGAATACCAGAATAAAAGAATACCAGAATACCAGAATAAAAGAATACCAGAATACCATCGTCGCCGCCGAGGTTAGACATGCCGTCCCTGCTGCCGTCCCCGAGGTGTCCCTCAACCTCCAGAGCTGAGCCGTCCCCCTCACCGCCAGTTAAATATGTGCCATCCCCGACACCGTCCCCTGGGCTACAAGCGATATCTCCACTGTCCAGGTCAATGGAAAGGAAGTTCAGGGAGTTATTTGGTGAAAGCCCCAGTCCCCCAAAGCCGCCGACCCCAGGTAGGTCAATTCCCTGCCTTCGGGCCTTGTTTCAGATAGACGACACAAAGCCGCCTCCTGCAGTACCAAATCGGAGACGAAAGTTCAGGCACCGCAGCAGCGACGGAACGACCACCCGAATCCCAGGAATCACCGCCCTGTCCAGCATCAAGCCCTGTGCGTCAATACCCTTGCCGCAGACGTCCACTAACGCAACCCCAGGAGTGCGCGGGAACGTCTAAGTGCGCGGCAAACGAGTGCGCGGAAAACTTTATCAGGCCGAATTTGTTATTACATTTTCCGATATGTAAATTTTGTTAATTTTGCTTTAGAATCCATTTGTTTTATCTTTTATACCAATGTTTTCTTACGATTTATTTCGATTTATGCCATACCTAGTTTAGTTATTTTTTGCATAGTACATTTTATTTTTCCTGTTATCTCTTCCGTTGTTTTACAGATAGATTCCTGTTGACAAAACTTCAAATTTTATATTCACATGTTTATACAGGGTGTCTACGAAAATTTGTTACCATGTTTTCATTAGTTGGATAAAAATGTATAATAGGTTAGGATTTGTTTTCAAATGTTTAAAAATTGTATATTCACATGTTTATACAGGGTGTTTACGAAATTTTACCATGTTTTCGTTAGTTGGATAAAAATGTTTAATAGGTTAGAGTTATTTTAAAATGTTTTAAAATTGTTTATTCACATGTTTATACAGGGTGTTTACGAAATTTTACCATGTTTTCGTTAGTTAGATAAAAATGTTAGAGTTGTTTTAAATTGTTTAAAAATTGTTCCTGATGTCAATTTTTTTTTCACCCGACGAACGAGGGGAGTGTAATGAAGCATCCTAAAGTCATACCTCATTACTAAGAAGTTTCAGTGTAGTGCCGTGTGCACATTTGCCACACGACGGCGATTCATACTCGATATACTAAATTTGCACACCGCCCGACTCCGACCGTCTCAAAAAGGAGGGATAGTTTCGTGTATAAAAGCCCAGCCGCGGATCGAGAAGAGCACTGGGTACATCTCTCCGTAGACTGCCGACGGCGCGCTGAGCCGAAGACAATTTGCGGATTTATGCACCAAGTGACGTGACTCTCCGGACCGAATATATCTTGACCTAGAGAAGTCTTACGGCGCGCTGAGCCGGGGACAGAACTTGTGCCAAATGTTATTTAGTCCAGTGATGTCCCGACGAAACCGACACGGAGCAAATATAAATTAACAGAGGAGTGACCCGGCGAGTTGAGCCGATAGCTTGCTCGAGTTGATAGTTATTAGCCCGCCGCCGTTTCCGCCGTCAAAACCCCTACTCGCCGCATCACTGCATTACACTCTCGTCGTCTCTCTCACTCATACGATTTAAATATCACCTGATTACCAATAACCGTAAAAGATACGGACCTGAAAACCGATAACCTGTAACTATTGTATATTATGTAAACCTGCATATTTTACCTGTTGAAGATAATAAAATTGTTAATTTTGATTGGGTTGTCTTATTAAACTAATCTGGATCCTGAACTAATCTCCGACTCCAGCTACCCAGAGCAAAACACCGTTACAATTTTGATTTTCTAAATTACTACAAAGATAATCAATTGTACTATACGAGTGTTGAGAGACACGGGTGTCGGGTATAAGATTTAACATGCATATTGAAATTGTAACAGGTTAGGAGGTTAGTTAAAGATATTGTGTCGGTTAACTCCTTGTCACTAAAATTAATGTTAAAATCTCCAGCTAATACAATAGTTGATTTACTTGGTAATTTGAATAAAAGTGTTTCAAGCTTATCTAAGAATAGATTAACATCTGTTAAAGGAGATCTATAAATACATAATATATACATATCAATCACACTACAATATACAATCGAAAACTCAAATAGTTTTTCTACTAGGGCATCATCAAATTTATTTATACTAATAAAGGACAAGGAGTTCATCATGGTATTATTTATCAGTATTAGTGTTCCCTCATGATAGGAATTAGATCTACTATATAGTGACAGAACAGAGTAATTCGGTATATACACTGGTTCATTGATTTTAAGCCAGTGTTCAGTTATTAAAACTAAGCCAGGAAAGTCAAGGTCTTGCAAGAACACATAAAAGTCATCAGTTTTATTGCGAATATACTGAATGTTCAATAAAACTAAAGTTACTGCATTGTTTTTTATATTACACATAAAAAAGAGAGAGATTGATCAGGGGTTATGATGCTATTATTTTACACTGTATTAACCAGATTTGTTCCAACTATATTGTGGGAGTTTGTTTTAATAGTTTTTAATACCGTTGATGTAAACCTATTGTCAGATAGGTATAGGATATAATGTATTATATTTTTTACTAAACCGGCTTTATATTGTTTCTTGTTTTCCATGAACCTAATAGATGTGTTTTTTTGTAACATACAATAGCGATTTATGGCTTGCGTGAGCATATTATTTATAACTTGATCTTTAGGACAAGTGCATTCAGATAATATTACTAAATTTGTCATCTTACTTAAAGGAAGAAGATAATGTATCGCCAGATTTAGAGGTTGAAAGTTACAAACATTAATAGTGCTAAACATAAAGATAACAAAATCACCATTGTTTTCCCTTTCCGAAAATGCCATATTTGTCATGGAAATTATAAGGTTTTAAAGTGAATACTGCATTTTATTGAAGTGCTACGAAAAAAATAATGATTAACAAAGTAGACTATGGAAACAAAAGAGAGCATCACTTGTAAACATCAAATTAGTCTATTGAC
This sequence comes from Stenurella melanura, assembly GCA_963583905.1. Lineage (NCBI taxonomy): Eukaryota > Metazoa > Arthropoda > Insecta > Coleoptera > Cerambycidae > Stenurella > Stenurella melanura. Next base: position 6,184,317 of record OY757309.1, read on the forward strand.
AACTTTGGTACTTGAGTTACTGTAAGAAAAATGTTTACTCTAAGTGAAAGAGCTAAGTGTGTAATTTTCTTTGCTGAAACTAAATCTAACAAAACAACACAGAGAAGATTAAGGACTATGTTTAACAAGGAACCTCCAACAAAAAATTCAATTAGAAAATGGTATAGCAACTTTTGGAATTCGGGTTGTATTGACCGTAAAAAAAGAACTCCAACTAATGAAAAGGGGCTTAATAATGCAATTGAAATTTTGGAAGTGACAGAAAATGATAAAACTCTTTAGTTAGCTGTACAATAGTAACTCAATACATAAGAAAAAGAAATACCAATAATCACAAATAAATAAATATATACTACAATAAAAAAAAAACATTACAAAATCTCTATTAAGTGTTTGATATGTTATTAACATAGCCTTTTGAAAGTTTGTAAGTTGGAGCTATCCTTTATTAACTCAGGTAATTCATTATACATTCTCAATCCATTATAAAATACATTGTTTTGACATAATCTTGTACTAACACTTTGAATATAGAAAATTTCCCTTGATCTTGTAAAATGATAGTGTATGTCCCTTACGGAAGCACAGTTTTCTAATAACTGATTTGGAAGCAATTTATGTAATATTTTATAGATAAATATTAGTGTGTTGAAAATAACAGTTTATTTTACAGTGATGAAGTTCGTATTAGCTAATAGCTGTCTTATACTTGTATATCTGTCCTTTTTCAATATAATACGTAGGGCTTGGTTCTGTTTTTTTTTTTTTGTAATGTTGACATTTCTGTATTGTTTAGTAAAAAAAAGTATTGTTGAACAATAATTAAAATGCGGTTGAATTATAGATTTGTATATAGTGGTCTTCATCCACTGACTGAGCTCTAAGCTTATTCTACCTAATGGATTAACTTTTTTTGCTACTTTATTTCTGATGTATTTTGCAAGAAAATTTTAAGTGCTCATCAATTATAACTCCCTGATATTTGAATTCATTAACTTGGCCAATTCTTTTATTTTCAATTGTTACTCCTATATTATTCTTTGTATCTGTCACATTATAACTGCTTTTTATGATCCTAAATTCAGTTTTATCAATATTTAATTTTAACTTATTGCCACTGAGCCATTTACATAGACTTTCCACTGCACTGTTTAGAGCTCTTAATATAAAATCAACATTAGTCCCACTTACGTATAGTAAGGTATCATCAGCAAAAAGTTTTATGTTACAGTCTTTCACATGTTTAACGATATCATTTATATATAATATAAATAATTTTGGTTCCAGAACAGTCCCTTGAGGTACACCATATTGGGTTTTTTTCTATATCTGAATTTATGTCATTATATTTCGTTCTCTGTGTTCGATTTTCGAGATATTCTTTTATCCATTTTAATTTAACACATCATTTGTAAATCCCATATTTTCTAGCTTCAGTAACAATAGTTCTCTGTCTATTGTTTCGAATGATCTTCGAAAGTCTAAGAATAATACCCCTATCATTAATTTATTATTAAATGCATTTTTCCATTGAGCCAATAATAATTGTAAAGATTGTAAAGCACTTTCACAGGAGTGCTGTTTACGGAACCCAGCTTGATATTTTGTTAAAATGTTACTTTCTATATAATCCACAATTTGCTCATTTGCAGCAAGTTCTAAAACTTTTTCATATGTAGGCATCATATTCACTGGCCTGATTTACAATCATTGGTGTCTGTTTTTTTTTTCTACTGGAATTATTGTTGATGTTTTGCATGAGTTTGGATGTGTTCCTGATTGTAAAGAATTATTTGTAACTTGAAGAAATCTTTCTCCTATACATTCAAATGCTAATTTTAATATTCCTGTATTTATACCATCAATGCTACTTCTTTTAATTTGCATTTCATTTATAAGTTTTCTTAGCTCTCTAAATAGAGCAGTAGCAGCTGACGTCACAACATGGCCGCCAAACTTGCCTGGGTGGTAATAACCTAGTTTTGCATTTGTGTGCTTTCTGATTATATCGAATTTTTAAAGAATTTGTAGTGCTTTTTTAAACGGTTTTTTCGTGTCACATCAATTTTGGGTGTTTTTCGTCTATTATAAATTTCGCGATTTATTGATCTGACTTTAATTTAGTGTTTTATTTGTGTTTTTCAACCGGCGTGTTATCTTGCGTACCTGTCAAAAGTTATTAATTTTCGATATGGTAAGTGAATTTCAGTGAATTTATTATAATTTTATTTATATTCTACATTTTAGGAGTCCCCTCATTACATTTCTAAGCTGAAATGTATTAATGGAGCCAACCTATATGATTTAAAAGTGAGAGATTGAAACTATATCGTTGGGCGATTTTTCAAAAATATAATATAGCATTGAATTAATGAACCATTGTGACCCTTCTTGTAAATAAAGTTTATATCTAAACTATAAGACTATTATTATTCATACTTACCCTTATAATTATGTATAATATGTATAATTTAAAACATTCAATGATGGTAGACGATGCTGTTAAAAGTGTGATATTTTTTAAATTCTGTTGTGTTTTAGCTCACTTACCTTCACTGGTATTTTCTTTGTGTACATTATCAATATTTTGAACCTCTGTAATTATAATTGTAAGAATCAGAACAGATACCAAACTAGGTATATAGCTATATAAAGTATTCGGAGCGTATTATGTTGCATATTTGTTCGCAATTTAAATTAAATGGAAACTGAAATGATCTCACAGTCCTATCTTTTTATTAGATTTACTATTACTCCTGCATTTCATAATACAAACCTCTGATTGTTGTTATTAATTTGATAAACACAAACTCGTTACAAACTTTTGAGCCTAACAAAAGTAAGATATAAATCAATAAAAAGTTGAAGGGAAATATTTTAAATAGTCAAAAAACGTAGATTTTACAATAGGTTTATAAAACCATTAATATACGATTGATATATTGGCATAAATCAATGAGTATTTTGATAACTTTTAACCTAGTGTAATAATACTACCTAACCTATGTCACTGCCAAGCTGTAACTGAGGGTATATTAATTAAACATTTACTAAAATATGTCTTGATATTATATATGTACAAAAAATGTAAAAAATCCAATATAGCCTTTATTTTCACTAATTTATGGGGTCACAAAGATGTCAACGTTCTTGACACCAAACTTTACACTGGTAAAAACAACACTAATAAAGTATATATAAAATTTTCTGTCATAGTAGATTTAAAAAATATATATTTATAAACATCACTACATCTATCTGATGTTAAGAGATCCTCCACTTTAATTTATATTGAACGAAAATTGACCCCAACTCAAATGTCAAATTTCTGAATTTACCACCCAGGCAACTGACAGTTGGCAATACTGTGACGTCACTGCTACTGCTCTATTCCAGTATTCTAAATTTTTTAAGATTTATACCATCAATGCTACTTCTTTTAATTTGCATTTCATTTATAAGTTTTCTTAGCTCTCTAAATTCCAGTATTCTAAATTTTTGTAACTTACAATTTGGTTTATGCATTTAATATATTTTCATAATTTTTATTAACATTTAAATTTCTTGTTATTTCCTGAATACTAGTTATAAAATATGAATTAAATTCCTTAACAATTTGCCGATCTTCTGTAACTATGTTGCCATTAAATATGATTCCCCATGTATCTGCAACTTGAGCAAACGAGCAGAGATTGTTTTTAGTGTACATGAGACATTTAAAGATATACAGTGTGTCCCGTCTGAAGTGGACACACCTTGATATTTCGGTTATTATTCTGCAGATCGATTTCAAATATTTCTCTGTTATGAAACTCTTCACAGCGCATCTTTTTATAATTTTCAATATATTTTCAATTGTCACACTAACCCACTGCGATCGCTCAAAAATGAGATTTTTCTATATGTTTCTTAGCATTAGAGATACAGCAAAGAATTATTAAGAAAAGTTGTCCACAATCAAAAAATAACCCTACATACTGATTTTCATCAAAATATGCGTATATTGATATTTTTTATAAAATTTACAATTTTTCAGATATTTAACTCTTAATATCAGACTTAAGCAAAGATAGTTGAAAAAGACTACATTTAAGTACTTAAATACTGTGTTAATATTGTTACATTTACGGTTATTAGATTTCTTACACAAACTGATTTGAGTATTTTTGTTTCCGTTTCCACGGCAATCTTTGCTTTAAATTTCGGAATAATTGCAAATTTTATGAAAAAGATCAAAATACGCATATATTGATGAGACTCAGAATCTAGGGTTATTTTTTGATTGTGAACAACTTTTCTTAACAATTTTTTGCTGTATCTCTAACGCTAAAAAAACTATAGAAAAATCAAATTTTTGAGTGAACGCAGTGGGTTGGTGTGACAATTGAAAATATATTGAAAATCATAAAAAGATGCGCCTTGAAGAGTTTCATAACAGAGAAAAATTTTAAATCGATCTGCCGAATAATAACAGAAATATCAAGGTGTGTCTACTTGAGACGGGACACACTGTATATGCTTAGAAGAGTCAGAATTCTTTTTTCTCTGAACACCGTTCTACAACTTCCATTGTACTTTAGGTTGAACATAAGACGTATTAGTCTTTTTTGTAGATTAAAAACCCTACCCATTTCTGTACCACACTCCCAACTTATGTTGTTTAACAAAATGTGCGAGTATACTAAGGCATAGTAAATACTTAGTAGACCACTTTCATCTAACGTCTTTCAATTGTAAGATGCCAAAAAAAGCTTTGCTTACTAATATTTTTCTTAATTCCTATTACTTCTCAAGAAGTACGATCAATATTAATAAAAATATCCAACAAACATTCTGCGGGCTATGATGAGATTCCCTGCTCATTATTAATCAAAGTGGCTGTTCATATCACAAATTGCCTAGCTATACTTATCAATCTATCCTTTCAAGATGGTATGTTTCCAGTACTTTTGAAAAATGCGCAAATTGTTCCAATCTACAAAAAAGGTGATATATCTCAAATTACAAACTATAGAGGGTTTGTCCTCCTGTCGGCTTTTTCTAAACTGTATGAAAATGCATTCCACACAAAACTCAAAATTCCTAAAAACAACAAATTTTGTCAAACAGCCAATTTGGATTTAGGAGCAATTTATCAAACCAGAATGTTATTTTGGCAGTATATAATTATGTCCTGCATAATTTTAACTTAAAAATAAAACAGTGTGTATTTTATTTGACCTCAAACGTGCTTTTGACACCGTTAATAATGATTTATTGTTAAATAAGTTATACAATTATGGCATCAGTGGGCCTGCCTTACTTTGGCTCTCCTCCTACCTTCAAGGGAGGAGCCAAGAAGTTATTTTAAAAACCAACAATACCATTTTCAAGTCACTGCCCAAAGATATTGAAACAGGAGTACCCCAAGGGAGTGTATTGGACCCCTATTATTCATAACATTTATCAATGATATATTCTCTTATTTTCCACATGATTTTGTGTCTCTTTTCGCAGATGATGCCTTAGTAGCAGTTACTTCAGATAATATTAATGATTTAAGTACCATATCAAATGATGTAATTCACTGCATGAAAAATTATTGTCAGTACACTGGATTCATACTCAATGATCTCAAAACTGATCTAATATTGTGCTCTCCAAGAAAAATGGATGAAAGTATACTAATGAAAGTATATAATAGTAGAAGTGTTCAACAGTGCTCAGGTTAAATTTCTTGGCTTGTATATGGACTCTCATTTGACATGGAACAATCGGATTGATATCATATTGATATCATATTGAAAAAACTATCAACTTCATGTTTTGTCTTATGGCAGCTCAGAAGTTATGTTACAACTGATATTCTAATAACATATTACTATGCTTATGTCTACTCTACATTAAACTATGGTATAATATTGTTGTGTGTTTTCCACCTTTTAAGAAACACCCTGTATGAATCCGTAATTTCAACAAGAGGTAAACACCACTAACACTTTATTTAATAATTTACTGACTATGCAATACTTGAAAATAACTTTTACACTTTGTTTACTTAATATTTAACCTCACTTTTCAACTTGTTCACTTTTATAAACTGCCTTCTTAATAAACTTCGCTTCCCGCACTGGTAATCGCGCCTTATATACTCCGAATTTGACTCTCTAGATCCATCCAGAAAAGTCCATTTCTTTCTACTAGCTTCCAGTTGCTCACTAGTAGGCATAGGCGTATCAATTTCCAGTTCCAAGGGGGTGTAATTCATAGCAATATGTTGGGGCAACTCAACAAGAGTCAGTGAGGTCTTAATCCTCCAAAAAAGGATCTTAAGAACAATGACTTTCAATCGGTCTAAATTTTCATGCAGAACTTTATTCAAGCAAGTAAACCTTTTAACTGTAACTAATATATACATTTTAAATTGCGTTTGTTACGTTAAGTCCCATCCTGACGAATTTACTCTCACCAGAGTCAAAAATTCACCTTACAACTTTAAACCAAATCTTAATATAAGTATACCAAGGCATACTATGTTGGCATCAGCAAAAGGGCCACTAGTCATGGCTGTTAAAGCCACAAATTACCTATCTCTATTAAGGCTATACCTACCTTTATTTTATTTAAATGAAGAGTTCGTAACATGCTGCAAAAATATAGTTTTTATTCTATTGATGAATTTTTTAACTGTGAAAATGTTGTATGTGTCCCATTTATATTCTTAGTGACATTTTTATTATGTACTTTTGTATTCATTTATATTTTTATCTGACAACTTCAATACTTGTAAATTACAGGTCTTATGGAAATAAATTATTATTATTATTAATAATAATTTAATTAACAATTTGCATAAATATAACTTGTTATTGGTACTTTTAGATTCGTTTTTAAGATTCTGATAATGGCCGAGAGACCTAACATATGTCGGATAATTATGAGTAAAATTTTGTGAAACTAAAATACCGAGTGTTTACGTTTCTTAATTTTGTTTACATTTTTACTATTTTTGGAGAACATGTGTCATAGTAATAATTTGATATATTACATTACGTTAAGAATGAACATATACACCAAATTTTCTAGTGATACATAAACGTCTAATTAAGTTTCCTTTTTTTTTATAGAACACCTAGGAGGAAACAGTTCACTTGGTTCCCTGGATCTCGTATCTAGCGATTGTTCAGAGACAACAAAAACTAGTCGTGAGACACATTCTCGAGGGAGGAAGAAGAAGGGAAGTGGTAGGGCAGATACATCGACGTGTTCTGAAGAGTGTAGATTTGGAACTCTTTTTATCTACAATGGGAAGGCCCGCCTAATAAGCGAGGACGATATCTTAGAAGCTCCTTTGATGGAGGATTCAAGACCGCCCAAAGAAGGAGATGTAATTGGATTTAAAGTAAGTTACAGAAATGCATATTTAATAAATAGTACTGGTTTCCACAAATACCGAAACACTCAACTAATCTTTATAGTTAGAATTATTTCCGTTCGATCTTTTTAGTAGAGCAGAATATTTGGTTTGACAATTTAATAACGGTCACATCAAAGCATGTAGCAGGGTAAGCATGGGCGAGATGCCCCTTGGGAAATTAGGCTGATATTTTTACCTTGATATCACACTACTAAAAGGAACTATTCTGCAAGATATTACACCACTGGCCTCTCTGGTTTTTAAAATGAATGAATCTAATTTTGAAAAAAAAATGTTTCTCTCTCTAATAGGGTAACCAATTCTTATGATTTTTATATGCGGTGGATATACCAAAATATTCGAATTAAAAATTTTAAAACGTAAAAAATGCAAATGCAAATTGAGAGCCTGACGGAATATGTATTTCTTTTTTCGTAACAGCTATTTCAGAATAGATAGATAGATAGTTATTTCTTTATTTGTTCCATAAATCATAACGAGATACATTACCCATTAAGGGTGTGGAACGTGTCAAAAACACCTTTGCACATTTGCTTAAAAAATAGTACAGATAATTAAAAACATTTAAACTATAAATATCTAAAAAAAAAAGACTTACATAATATAAAAGAGAAATAAAAGCTATAAATAATACAAGCAAACAGACACCTATAATCTCAACTCATTTTCATTAAAAAATTCTTGTATGGTGTAATATGGTTTATTGAGAAGATAGGTTTTGAGTTTATTTTTTAAAATTCCTTTTGGGAGTACTCTAAATTCGCAGGGTAATTTATTCCAGATTTTAATAATACTGAAGTGCACATTTTTTTGTATATATGTGTATTTCGATCCATCTGCCATTAGATCTTTTTTGTTTCTTGTGTTATATTTGAAATTTTTTGTACACTCTGAAAAAACTTCCTTATTGTCAAGTATGAACACCACAGCCTCATAAATATACAAACTAATTATCGTAAATATTTGTACTTTAATGAATATGTTACGACAGCTTTCTCTTTGTGACATTTTGATACATCTCTTCTGCATAATTAGAATCCTGTCAACCTCAACTGAGTTTCCCCAAAAAATTAACCCATACCTTATTTTTGATTGAAAATAAGCATAGTAGGCTATTAGTGCTGCTTTTGTATTTACCTCTTTCGCAATGGTTTTTAATGCATAACATTGCTTGGCCATATTTTTTGCCAGATTGTCTATGTGTGGTTTCCAGTTCAATTTTTTGTCAATATAGACACCAAGAAATAAAAGAGTTTCTGCTGATTGTATTTGTGTGTCACCAATATTAGCTGTAAAGCTTCCATTATTTGATCTGTTTTCAAATTTTATTAATTGTGTTTTTTCAACGTTTGATAACAGATTGTTCGCTTCAAACCAAACATTCATGGTGTTTACTGTATCACTTATTATCATTCTACAGTCTTCACTCCTTTCCTCGCTAAATATCAGTGATGTGTCATCTGCATATAGAACCATAGTTTTTTCTACAACTTTCGGTAGTTCATTTGTATATAGTATGTATAGTAAAGGGCCCAAAATTGAGCCTTGAGGGACTCCCTTTCGTACGACAGCCATTTTCGATTTTATAATTTCTCCATTTTTTCCTACCTCAGCTACACACTGTTTGCGATTTGTTAAATACGATTCTATAAGCTTCAGCGGCACACCTCTAATTCCATACAATGCTAATTTTCCGCACAATATCTGATGATCCACACTATCAAATGCTTTAGACAAGTCAAGACCCATTGTAACGGTTTCTTTGTTATTATTTAGAGATTTTAGGATTTTTACTAATGCTTGATAAATTGCACGTGTCGTACCTGTTCCTTTTCTGAAATCATTTTGACTGTCGTGTAGAATTTTATTCTTATCCAGGAAATTACTCAGCCTTTCGTATAAAATTTTTTCTATGATTTTGCTGATATTCGATAAAAGTGATACCGGCCTATAGTTCTTAAAATCGTCCACTTCTTCTTTTTCGTGTATTGCCTTTATTAACGCAATTTTTAATTCATCACGGAAAACACCAGTGTTGAATATTAAATTAATAAATGTGTTAACGGTTGTGCTATTATGTCTGTTACTTCTTTCAATAACTTAATCGGAATTTCGTCTTGGCCAACAGATTTTTTATTTTTTAGTAATTTAATATGTTTGCAGACTTCTTCCATATTTGTAGGTGTTAAAAATAGACTAGACGTACAACTTGATATTTTTCCAAAGTCTCCTTCTATGTTTTTATTGGTGTCTGGGCAGGCATTTAAAAAATATTCATTTATTTCATCAAGAATCACACTTTGAGTTAATTTTACTATTAAAATGATCAATTATTGATTTGCTATTATCTTTTGGTCCTCTATTTGATATATTTCTTATCAAAGACCATGTTGCTTTAGTTTTATTTTCCGAATTATTTATATAGTGCAAGTTCGTCAGTTTTTTTGCTTGAATAAGTACCGTTTTAAACACACCTGCATACTGGTTATACGTCCAGCTTTTTGTTCCTCATATAAAAACCTTTTCCGTTTACTAGATATTTTTATCCCCGCAGTGATCCATGATTTTTGTCCATTGGTTTTTATACTAATTTTTTTCTTGACGAAAATTCAATTCATTATGTTTTTGAACTCATTAATAAATATCTTGTATGCAATATTAGAGTCAGAGGAAGTCATAACTCTTTCTTGACACCTTCTTTAATTCTTGCCGAAACATTCTCATTTTACCGGCCGACAAAATTCTTTTCCTTGTCCAATCATTCCTCTTTTCTACTTTAGTTACCACTATGTTTAGACAGTGTTTGCGCATGATGGTCAGATAGAGCCGAAGCCACTGTATTATTATCACTAAACTCGTTAAAATTGACAAAAATATTATCCAAGAGAGAAAGAGATGCATTTCTCTTAGTTACCCCAGTTGGTTCAGTTATTGTTTGAATTAGGTTGTGAGTATTTATGAGATCTAACAGAACTTTGCTCCCTCTCCTCCTTATAGACCTAACCTGATTGATTTACTTCTCTTGACACAGCTACCTCGGAGTGTTTGCCTATAGTAGGCACATGGAAATTCCCAAGTAAGTGGAATCCCCATCGAGCCCTTCTTATAGCCATTAGTACGCAAAATAAAAAAGAACAGTTTAAATTCACTTTCATGTGGCATTTGGCTGTCTTATAAATACATTGAATTTATTTAATTTAAATGGCAGCATAAATGTTCTTATTTTATTGCAGTAGGAATGAAATAAGAAATCTGTTCTGATTTACTAATTTCCCCTGAAGAATTACAGGATTCCCTTTGCTTCCATCTATTGGACTATTTATGAAAAATCCTTACCTACCAAATAAAAATGCTGAAATTACGCCACTGTATCAGCTGTCTAATATTCTGGTGAGTCAGTTAAAGAACTCTACCTTGGAGTTCTGAATATTAGTGCATCTTCGACTATCTAAGGCACCGATGTCACATTAGATATAAAGTGGCGCAGCCCACCACTGTTCATCATCACCCATTTGTTTGGCAGTACAAATATACATGTTGAGAGAATAAAACAAGCAAAATCCTTAAAACTGTTTTTTTTTAGGTACTTTTAATAACAGAAAATTGTACACCAGAACTATCATCCCGAATTATCGGCAGAGTATTGCAGTACAGTGAAGAAAGCAAAGAAGTACTCTTTACAATACTGAGTGAGTTAATACTGGTAAATCGCTTTGTGATATTTTAACACCGCATTTGTTTTCAGGTGGATTAGATCAGTGTAATGCAGCTAAACTTATTAAACCGCGAGGTTACAAGAAATCTAAATCCAAAGCCAAACGATGTGTGATAGCGTGGAAGGATGTACTGGAAGCTCGGTTACTATGTCTTTAACTGAACATGAGGTAATCGATACCCTCTCTCAGGTTTAGCATTTTAAGATTATTTTCAAATACTGCTTCTGTAAGATCCTGCAAAACATACGTACTTGTTTTTTAATGTAAGTTTTATTATTAGTATTTATCGTGTATGTTTTTTATCTTATTCTTAGTTCAAAGCAAAACATTGTAATTCAACGCCAATATCGCTTGTTCTAAATGGCAGCCTCTAAACATATAAATATAATTCTACAAACTAGATTTTGAAATATTCTAAATTAGAAGTTATTTAAATAATTATCTGCAAAACTATTTTACATAATTTACGTTAAATCTTCACTAATTTCTGCGAATAGAGTAATACATACTTTTGAACAATTAAATAATGACATATTTCTTTGTTTTTTATCGATACATGCATTTAGGTGTAACATTTTTTTGGTGGATTTTGTTTCAATTTATGGAATTTGAGCCCAATCGAATAGGTAGATACCGTCCCTCCGAACCCTTAAACTGTTAAATAAAGATGACAAAGGGCCAAAATCGATTTTTCTTTCTTATCTTTCAAGTTATTTACTATCGAAAAACATGTTCAATGAAAAATGGCAATATGGATAAGGGGAATCCTTTAATTCCTATTCAATTGTTTCGTATAATGAACGATTTTTGGAACAATTCAAAAACCAAGGAAACAATGTTAGTAAGTTCTGTTGGAATTTTGTTAAGCCCTTGTCTAAAACAGTTCCAGTTTATGAAAAGAAGGAATAGAAAGCTCGAAATCAATCGAATGAATACTGTTTTCTGTCGAAATTTGGCCATTTTTAAGATAGGATTTGATACCTTACAAACGACTGCCGCCAACATCTGTAGTAAGTGTAGTACAGAGCTGTCTGATTGAGATACCTGTTGTGTATTGTCCGAGTAAGCACCTTTTTTTCACGTAAATGAACAGAAACTTGTGAAATAAAACTTATATCACAGTTTTCTTTTAATTCTAAAGATATTCTCGGGGAGTCTGTCTGCACACGGTATCGAACATTTTCTTGCTTAACCTGATTTTGGTAAAAAAAACGTAAGAGAAAGGCTTAAAAACAATAACTCAGGCATAGGAGTTAGACAGTATTATACTTGAATTATCCTTACTAGATATATTGGAGGCGGTTGTCTGTGATGGATCAAACGTTTATGCAAAAATTACCAAAATATTAGATAAGAAAAGGTTAGTTAATCTCTCACGAGCTTCTTCAACTTTGTATGAATACGAATTGTTTTAAGAAGAATTTTTAAAAATTAGTAAAACTGAGTTTTTGATAAATTCTTTGAAGTTGACCAAAGTAACCATTTACGTTACGTCTTTTTCTCTTTGTTCTTGAATTTTTTCTAAAATCATTCATCATACGAGAAAATTGAATAGAACATAAAAGATGAACTTTATTCACGTCCAAAACTTTTATTTACCACTTTTTTCGATTTTGTCAATAGCTTAGAAGATAATGGAGAGAAATCTATTCTTGCGATATATCATATTTATTTAAATATTTTGTGGCCCGGAGGCATATTCTCGCTGTGCAGTCATGTTGAATCTTTACATTAAACCTTTTCCTATGATTTGAGACGATTCTGCCTACGATAAGAATTTGAAAGCCGAAAATAAAAATAAACCTACTATGTATGACTTGAAAAATCTATTTATGTCCCATTAGTGAGACTTCCGTGAGCTGGTCTAATTCCATAGGTATAAGAATTTTGCTGAGCAAATATTGAAATTAATTACTTAGAACTGAACCGTGAAAGTTCAAGTGAATTATGGTTGAAACTAGAAATTGTAATTTTTTAAAGTGTCATTAAAATTTTTGAAAAAAGTGAGTCAAACGAAGAATAATACACAGGAAAAGAATACTGCAAATACGTCTTTTCAATATGATCAATGGGAATTTAATTCGGAAACTTAAGGCCTATTTTTTCTAAGGACAAACTCCTGCAAGGTAACACCCACTTGAAGGGTATTATATTGTTCTTAATAATAAATTTTAACCCAACCCAATTACTAGACATTAAAACTGAATCATTGAGATTTGCCCAATCGCTATTTACTTAATTATCCTAAAACTGTACAGTGCTACCAAGATTATTAGGGATCTCTCTAGAACCGTTTCAATTCATGAACAGAAATTTGTAAATTTCAGCCCAATCACATACAGAAAACCCACATTCTTGGGGGCCCTTTATTAAATAAAAATGGGAAGGCCCAAAAATTAGTTTTCTTGGTTAACTTTTAAGTTATCGACTGTCGAAAACCTTATTAAACAGAAATTAAAGATATAGATAAAGGGCATTGTTTATACTATTTAATTGTTTCGTATGGCAAAAGATTTTTGACAAAATCCCAAAGTTAGCAAAAAAATGTTAATAAGTTCGGAAAAATGTCAAAATTTTGTTTATCCTGTGTTGAAAATCATTCCAATTTGTAAAAAGAGGGTATAAAGAGCTCAAAATCCATCAAATGATTTGTTAAAGATATTGTGAAACTTCACATACTCTCACAGTTTTTTTATTTCAACAATCCAAGTTTGGAAAATGAACTGTTGAAACTCCATTTGCACAGGTATCAAATATTTCCTGCCTAACCTGTTCTTGGCAGGAAAAGATATTCAGAATGTGGGGGAAAACCTTAAAAAAGTAACTCAGACCTAAGAACTTGATAATTTTCTACTGTAGTATGCTTACTAAATAATGTAAAAAATTACCAAATTCGAAGGAAAATAATTACTGGATCATTCCCGAACTTTTTGAACTTTTTCTTTATTAATGAATACTGTTTTAGGCGATAATTTAAGAACTTTTGTAGAAGAAAGATTAAAAACACATTTTTTTGTTTGTTCGAAAAATTTTGATTTTTCCCTTTGTTCGAAAATCATTCGTCATACGAAAGAATTGCACAGAACAAAAGATGACCCATAATCACCTTTGAAGCTTTTGTTATACATTTTTTCAATATTGTCAAAATCTTAGAAGAGAAATCTATTTTTGTGCTCTTCTACCATACTTATTTAAAGATTTCGAAGCCCTCCGGTACATTTTCTCAACATGAGATTGTGTTGAAATTTTCATGAATTGGGATTATTCCGAGTACCATAAAAAGTTCAATTGAAATTATAAGGTTTGAATTGGATACAGGAGTTTTCCCAAAGCATCTTTAAAATTGCCTTATATGCAAATCTTACGAATAAGAAATATATGGGGAAAAATTACTATTTTCAACATACTCCAAGAATGATCAATGGTATTTAAATCTGGAGAGTTAAGGGACCTATGTATCATGAGGACACGCTTCTGCAAGGTATGATTGAGGGATATATTACTTTAGGCATTAGACCTTGGTCAATGTAGATTTACCCATTTGCTACTTGCTGAATTCTAAGAAATTCTCTATTAGTTTTACATAAAACCTTCCCAAAACCCTACAGTGCCACGATTATGTTTTTGAGTTGATTCAATTTCTGTCTATTGTCTTTTTAATTTCAAACCAATAGTGAAATAGAACAATCGGGTAAAACTTACTTACACACATTGAAATGATATCGTAAACATTTTACGAATATCTTAAGTTCACGGATATTTATCTAATGGAAAAATTACACGAAATTATTGAAATAGTTCGTAACTATTTTAATTATTTCAACATATTTAAGTAGTTGATTTTCATTATTTAAATAAAGCTGCTTTTGGAATTTAGTTTGATAGAATATTTAAATAAGTAATTTATTTCAAATGAACTACTTCGGTTGGATAAAGTAGCTTAAATACCAAGAAGTAGTTATTATTTATAAATAATTGTAGATGCAGGCCGTTTTAATTCCCTTCTATATCGCAGCATTTTACCGATGCTGTAATTATTCAGAAAAGGCAGTGCCGGTTGCTGTTGGGAAGCTGGTGCCTTTCGAATCCATTAGGTGTAGTTTGGTAAATGTATAGAACAGGTATATTGGATTTAATGTTTGTATTTTTATATTCAAAATGCTCTGTTGCCATTACAATGAACTGATTTTATTTTCAAAGAAGTCAAAGATTAATATTACAAAGTTTTGCTTTTCAATTAAAAAATTATTTTATAGAGAAAATGTACTGTTTTTATTATTTTATAGAGAAATTAGAGATAGTCTTTATGTATAGACAACAATTGTAGAAATGAATGTAAAATTATAGCTACCATGATTAGTTGGTTTTTTATTTTTTACTTTCGCTTTTTTTACCCAAAATATGACAAAATGAACAATGCTCCTAAAAGTGAATGTTCTGGCAATATATTGGTTGGAAACCAGCTATATTTAAGAATAAAGCTTCAGTCTCTCTTAGCTTGAATAGAAATATTCATAGTTGCTCTGAGGTAGTTATGACGTAAAAGCCAGAATCGGCTTTGCGCAATATGAACTGTATAAACATTTTCATGCGCAATAATGCAATATCTTATTTTATTGTATCTAGTGAATTCCGTAATATTTAAAGGTAAATTGCTCCAAAAGGGTTATAAGTCATAATTTGATGGACTTATTGTTGGATACACAAACACTTGTAATTATTTATTTATTTATTTAATCATACATCATCCAACAGTACAAAACCATTTATAGGATGGAAATCTAAACTAACTTAACCTAACCTAACTGAAAAATACAAATAGAAATTATGAAGGCGATTAGACTGCGCGACAGTAGATGAAATTTCTGGCTGCTAGGCAAATATGTCCAGTTCACTGCAATGAGTTTCATAACTAGTACAAATATTAAACAGGAGAAAACTTTAATACGTTAGACGTAGGAATGGATAAATAAAAGCTATGAGAATGACGAAAATTAATCTGTGGGACATAAAAGTTCAGTTGGTTTAATATTTCACTACAATTTATTTTATTATGCATAATTTTATCTAGAAAACGCAAAGCAAAGGACTCACGCCTTTCGGCGAGACCGGTAATATCAAATTTGTCAAGTAATTGATTGTGAGAAGCTCCAATTGGTGGATATGTACCTCAGTTTTTCAGTTTAAAAACTTTCAGGAAGCGGCGCTGAATATTGTCCAATTTATCATTATGAGTATTATACCCAGATTACCAGACAAGTGAAGCATACTCCAGTTTAGATCGAGAGAAAACAAAATAAAGCATCTTTAAGGTTTTCAAAATCATAGCTGTTACGCAAAATGAAGCCTAACATTCTGTATCCATGCGAAATTACAGCATCAATATGGTTAGTGAAGGTTCATTTTTTATCAAAAGTTACACTTAGATCCTTGAACGTAGATTCAGCATGTCGCAATTAACATAATTATATATAATTTGGGAACTCCTTGGTTGTATAACTCATAACATTGCACTTACTAACATTTAGGTGAAGATCATTTTCATCGCACTAAGCCGATAACTTAGTTAAATTGTTTTGAAGTTTTTCGCAGTCATTAAAATCATTAATCCTATGCAACATCTTGACGTCATCGGCATATATTAAGAAATATACGTCTAAATGATCACTGATGTCGTTAATAAAGATATTAAAGAAAAGGGGTCCAAGTATTGATCCTTGGGGTACTCCTGACGTGGCTCGGTATTCAACAGATTTATATCCATTATAAGATAAGAATTGAACTCTACCAGGCAAGTAATTCTCAAGAAATTGAAGTAAACCGTCAGATAATCCGAATTTGTCAAATTTACAGAGAAGTTTTCTATGGTTCAGTCTGTCAAACGCTTTAGAAAAGTCAGTATAGACTGAGTCTACCTGTGTTTGAGAATCAATTGATTCAGCAATGTACTAAGTAGCACAGATTAAGTTTGTTGGGGTGGAGCGACCTTTCATAAAACCGTGTTGTTGCGTAGATATTTTCAGTTGAACATGTGCATAAATGTTATCATGCAGTAGTATTTCGAAAGCTTACCAAAGTTACATATGATTGTTATCGGTCTATAATTGGTAACATCATTTCTTTCGCCTTTTTATGCACAGGGCACACTTTGGAGTATTTGCAAATATCAGGAAAATAGCATTTCCTAAGACATAAATTAAAAATTCTGGCACAGTCTTTCAGTAGAAATGCTGGAATTCCATCTGACCCGCAGTAAGTTTAAGCTTAATTCTTTTTAACGCCATGCAAACTTCAGCCTCGGAAAAGAGTTTAATGTCCAAACAGTCAAACGAAAGATTATTAGACTTGGTTACAGGGGCGTCCGAGATGTTAAGGAAGTAAGATTGCTCGAAAAAGTTAGCAAGTGCATCATTAGGGGTCTCCAGAGGTTCATTGATGTAAGCCCAGAATTTATTGGGTTCAGATGTGATATTGTTTTCAATTCGATTTGTATTTTGAAATGCAATTTTAATATCCGACTTGATTTGTGATCTAAGTCTACGAAATTCAGTTAGCGATTCATTATTACCATGGCGTTTTAATAATATCAATTTTTTATGCTTTAGCTTTATATTTTTTATAATTTCACCGTTAAACCAAGGGGAAACTGTCTTATTTTTTTGGTGTTTTGAACTTGGGTATGTTCTCATTAAAAACTTCAGTTAATTTCTTATAAAATAAGTCAATTATGCCTTATTGAATAATAAAAATATATTATTTGCATTTGCACTAAATATCCACTTGTGTTGTGAAAAATATCGTTTAACGTCTATCAATGTAATCGGCATATATTTAAAATAAGTATATTTTCTTATATAGATGCAGATTTATGTCCGGCATTGAACAGTCCATAAGCCACTCGGTGCATTTACTTCTATCAAAAGTAGACAAGTCTAGTGTTGACTCCATAATGCGTATGTGCATATGAAACAGGCTCACATGCCATTGGTCGTTGCGTAATAGAATAATAATAATTGTTGGACCTTTTTTTATTTCAAGTGCTTTCTATATGTTTAAAGTCTTCTGCCAAATATAAAAATAATTTGCAGTTTCTTTTATTATTTGCCGCCGTAAAAGAAGTAGAAAGGGATCATCTTTGTGGTGTCGCAAATTCTCCTTATATCTTTTAAAATATAGTGTCTTATATTATGTGCACAGATAAAAATAATATTTTAAATTAAGAATTGTTTAATATAGTTGGAATAAACATATAGGAGATGTCTACATTTCCGAAATTGATACAAAAAGTTGAAGTGGCCGTTTAAAATGTCGAGTTCTTTGTTTTCGGTTAGACAATCAGACCGACGCTGCAGGTGTATATATAATGTGCAGCCGAAGTCTGGTGTTTTTTATTCACTAGGTTCAGTAAACATCTCTTACATCTACTTGCTCAACTATACCAAATAAATAATTTCTCCAAATTTCTAATAATAAATTATTTATTATTTTATGAGTTTTTTGCTCTCCTTATTTTTATTTCTTTTTGCAAAAGTATTTGTTTCCTATGTATTTATTTGTTTATATGAAACATAGGATTCTCGGTTCAGAACATTATATCTGGAATCCCTTATTTTCTAGCTAATGCGCATGTGCAGCCCTATAATGCTTTACCTTTAACGTATTAGCAAATGTAAGTAGCCTAAACTCTTCCTATTGTAATGTGGTTAAGCATTTAAAAATTCCGCCTCTACAGAATAGAAACAATTTTCAATTAGATATGCTTATATGCCTTGAGATTATATAAAGAATTTTATGAAATGGCATTGTTTGACATGACAATTTATTTATTGTAAAATAATGCACTTTAATAGAATAGATTGTTCTTATAAAATTCGGTGTAAGTGTGTCATATTGCAAGTCATTCACGCCCTTCGTAATATAATTATGTTTATTTAGGTATATATGCTGTGTAAAGTTGTCAAAATTTGTTTTTAACATTGCTAGTATTCGATCCACTTTTTTTTTTACAACATTAGTACTTATGATAAAATGAAAAGTTCCCCACTAACATACCAAGAGAACTTTTAGAAAATCCATAGACAGGTATTTCATAAGGTTTCTTGAGAAAAGCTGAGAAATATATTCTACAAAATTAAATTATAAATTCCTAAGTACGGTCCTGACTACAACAGTACAGAATGCGCCCCCCGATCTGTACTTCAACAAGATGGACGATTCCAAGGAGAGATAGATTGTTCCTTTCTATGTTTTTTGTTCGAACTGCTAAATCTACTGTTTTTTTTTTTTTTGCATACTAAATAGATCAATAATTGTTTTATTAAGGTATTATATCACCCCCTGTTCTTTCGACCGAGACAAATGCCACCCCCCCTGTTCCTTCGAAATTTATTTTGAAGATTGGTGGGAGTCGTATGTTGCGATCCTCCGGGTCCCGATTTTCTCTCGGCGATGGCCCTGTGTTTCATTACAATAAATTCCCTGTTTTCTACTGTTTTTTTTAATTATTTACCGTTCCTTCGCTTAACGGAGCTGGCAACACTGGCTGTTGGATCAGTTGTTACCAATCTCAGCTAGACGCATATACTTATTAACTATATACTATGAGTTTCGTTCCCAATTTGACGCCAAGGAAAGCCTGTCTCTCTATCCTTTAAGAGGACTTGGTATTGTGCGCATGTCTTAGTGGGCGGAACATCGACGCGAGAATGTGACAGTTCAACTAAATATAGAAGATGAGTGGTCACAATCTAATCGGAGAAATTGTGCACTATAGGCATTATATCAGTGGTTCCAAGTTCCAATTCCAGACATTAATATTATAAGCGCTTGTGTGTTCTAAGATTGTGAAGTTGTTTTATGTATTTTATTGTTTATCAAAATAGGGATTTGTATTTACATGGTGTAAACCTATATCCACAAAAATGAAACGGTGTTTTTTGTGTAAAAGCCAGCCGAAGCAGGACCTTAACCTGTCATATCATCGGTAATAAATTTTATTTAATAATCCAAAATCTAGTTACATGTGCTAATCGTGAAATGTTTTTAGTTTTCCCAAGAATATTATTGAAACCAGCTTGTTGTGGATTAAGAAATGCAATTTGAATGAAAAAAGGCATAATATTTCTGTGTTGTATATATGTTGTATATATGCTGGAGGAAGAACCCTATTGTTTTCGATCGATCAATAAATAAAAAAGGTAGGTATACATTTTTTTAAATAAAGAAAAATTTACACATTTTTTTTATGTTTTATAATTAAACTAAAAATGTCTAAAACTAATATTATTTACAAAAAAACTGCGAAGAGTATCCAGTATCCTACAGAATGTGCAACAATTATATAAAAAGTGCAGTAAATCGGCGAAGAGTGTATAATTTTAAAAAAATACAAATGCCATAACTTATTTTTCAATAGCACAATAGAAATAAAATGTTCGCATAAATTTGTCATTTGGTGTTGATAAATAAAAGTACTAAGTTTTAAAATCAATCTAATTGAATAATTTTTCTACATGGTAATTATATATTGTCATTTTTTTATCTTTTTGGCTTTTCTAACCACATTTATTCACTTCGAAATAGAATCCAATCACTGGATTCTATTTCGAAAGAAATGCATGTGGTTAGAAAACCCAAAAAGGATCATAAATACCCTCTGCTGTGAATACACCTTAAAAGTGGTGGAGGGGGAGGTACCTATATGTTTTGCATAGTATGTCCCAACAACGTTTTCAGGACGTCCTCTCTAGACCTACATTCGTCCCACATAAGTCCTGGGTGGGACGTCCTCGGGACACCCCGTTTTGCTGACACGGAACGTCCCTCAAACGTCCTCGGTACGTCTTACGTCGGTAGAGTACGTCCTCGGGACGTTTTCATGTCCTGTGAGTACGTTCTTGGGACGTTTTCGGGACGTCCATGTGCTATTAGGGTAGTGGTTCGCTTGTTTAAATATATATACGTAAGATATGTGTGTGAAATTGTATAGCTTTCATTAGCCAAATAAATAAAAAAGGATATTGCAAGAAATTTCCAAAAATTGATTAAAATATTCTGAAAAAATTCAGTTATTCTTTGACCTCTTACAAACAATTTTTGTTTTATCTTTGCATAAAGTGCGTTGTTTTGGGGTTAAAAAATTCTCAAAATTTTAACATTGAAGATTTTTTCACCAAGTTTTACTGAAAAAGGTTGACTTTTTAGAAAAAATATCAAGAACAATTTTTTTTTTACTCAAAAAATAAGATGCCGTCCCAAGAACTAAAGAAAAAAAAATATTTACCATTTCTTTCAATGTCAAATTGTTTTTTAACAATCTTGCTTTTTTACGGCTGAATCACCCATAAAACATAAAGATATAAATTGTGCCACTCATATTCGTAAAGTAGAATTTTTAGCTGAACATCGAAACTTCCATTAGTACCCTAAGACCCACTTTTTTGCTAATTCCACTGGACTATAAGTTTTTCTAATTACTGCTTAGGTATTCATTTATTGATTAAATAATTTAAATACCAAGAAACGAAAGCTTCCTAATAGCATGTGAATCATTCCAAAAGAGTGGTATATATTTTGCCATAGTATACGAAATCTCCGTTTTCTACGGTTGCCGGTAGATTTCTTTGTTTTGGGACCACTGACCTGTTACAGCGCGCGCTTCCTTCTTCATCAGATCGTATCGTCAGAGTCCTCCATAGAGATAGAAAACTATCTCGTTCTCTAGCCTCAAATCCGTACATAGTGGCTTATGGAGTATTACCAGTATATAGTTAATAAGTATATGGCTAGACGCCATGCAAGTCCACTGAACTATACATATAAAATGGAATGCATGCGCGTGAACAAAATACGCCTATCAGGCAATTCAAGGTCCCGAGGATATGCGTCACCGCAGTAGAAATCTAGCATTAAAAGCATGTTGGTGCTTAAGTCAGAATGCTTCTTGGGGACACGTTGTGCGCCCACGCAATGTTTCTTTGATTCGTCTGCCATATCGGGAGGTCTTGGATTAGTGCAGAATTTCAGGGCCGAATTCTCTCCTTTTTATCGGTTGTTTTGTGTATAATTTTGATTTATAAACAGTTCGTGATAAGTTAATAAAGCAATATGGTCCGGCCTTTTATGGTACTATTTTAAATAGGAAATGTCAATCTATACACGCATATTTTTGATGATTTATGAAAAAAGTCAAATTAAAAACATTTACAATAGAAATGGAGCCGGCCCTGGCTCTCTGCACAATGCGATTGCGCCCCTCCTCGGGGCCGCCAAACTTGCGCATGCGGGATCACATTTGTTTATTGTTTATCGTAGTAGTAACAGTATGGGCCGGTACGTGGCTCTGCAGTCGCAGCCTGCGCAGCCATTAGATGCCGATATTGATATTGATTATTGATACTGTTCAATGTTGTTCATCTTTCAATGAAGTAAACAGGTAGGTAGATACGAAAGGTGTTGAAAATGGGCCCTAAAAGAAACTTTCGCGTCAGTGTTGTTTTATCAGACTTCTTTCGTGCTGAGACAAGGAGAGCAAGGATTTGGATAGATGATGATATTAAAAAAATAAGTGATCTTGCACATCGAATTGAAGAAATATTTCAGATAAAAAACTTTCACTTAACTGGTAGTCAAGACCATTATTTACCACCTTCTGAAGATGTGGAGATTCTAGACGACAAGGAATTGATTTGGTAAGGGTGCAGAAACTTAGCTATTGTATTGCATTCAGCGGCTTTACATTTATGCAATACAATGAAATTGATGGCACTTTGCATGATAATTTTTGCATCTTGAAAACACTTTACACTACTGCAATATTTTGTGAAATTTTTGGGGCTACCAATCAGACGAGAAGAAAAACTTATGATTATGTTTATTTAGTTTACAATAACTGATCACCATGAACAGAAAGAGAGAAAATCAAGTGAACACAGTTATAGATAATTACAGTGCAACTCGCAACTTCAACACTTATTAGAAAATAATAACATATATACTGAACCAAACTTATAGCAGTCTAAGTCGTAAAACAGAGAAGCGCTTGATCTAATAAAGACATGACGTTCGTCTGTTCGACAAGAACTTAAAATATTAGAATTTGGCTTTTACATCAATAATTGGGGACACAAGTAAATTCTCTAGCTAATTAAATTGGATTGGCTGAAGTCTTATTGAATACTTCTTGTTAAATCTTATTGAATAACAGGCATGTATACCTACTTGCTTGCAAACAAAATAGTACATTATTAATGTTATTATCTAAATTGCCAGCTACTAACTGTGAAAGAAAAACACGAGTAAAATCGGACGCCGGAACTTTTGACTCGAAACGCTGCCAATACCATTAGAGTTATGAAAAAAATGGACTTAGACAATTTTATGGAGAGTTAAATTTTCTATAAAAAAAGTCAGTGGTGGCATATATCTATCTTTAATACTTTAGACGTGAGAGTGCTTGAAAGTTGAATACAAAACCATCTTCTCGTCAAAAGTATTCAAGATAGACATATACTACCACTGAAATTTTTATAGAAAATTTAGTTTTCTATAAAATTGTTTACGTCCACTTTCTTCGTAAGTAACGGATTTTACAGCTTTTCAAGTTAAACATGAAGGTGTTCAGTCACTGAGTCATGTAAAGTGCTTTCAAGATGCAAAAATTATCACGCAAAGTTTTGCATGCCATCCATTTCATTGCATTGCATAAATGTAAAGCCGCTTTAAAGTGGATTTTATTCCAGTTTTTTGTTTCATAGGGTTTTTCAAAATGAAGACCAATTTGATAAATCAGCTTCTACATTAGATATTGAAGCCGAAGAAACACGCAAGAAAAGACCAATATCGCCAACAAAAAAATCTCAAGAAGAGTCTCAAAAAAAGAAAAAGAAAAGGCTTGCCCCTGATATAACAGAACAAGTGGACACTGAACTGCCAAGCACGTCATCTACTACTCAGAGCAGGCAAAAGGGTAAGGATGAAGCAGAGGGGTCTAAAGCACTGAACTCTGTATAGTAATTGAAATGCCGATGTCCATACCTACTTGTATGTAAAATTGAATCTTGTACAAGTATGGCAA
The DNA here is from genome assembly GCA_963583905.1 of Stenurella melanura. NCBI lineage: Eukaryota > Metazoa > Arthropoda > Insecta > Coleoptera > Cerambycidae > Stenurella > Stenurella melanura. Next base: position 6,208,525 of record OY757309.1, read on the forward strand.
CCAGGTAGAGACCACTGATGTATAGTGCAGTAGACACGCGCAATCGCATTGTGAAGAACGCTGGGTCCGCCCTTATTTGTATTGCAAGTGTTCTTAATTTAATTTTACCTCGATTTTTGCAACGCAGTATCATAATAATTGCTTTTTTATCGTATGATCTTACAAACAATATTGGCAACGTCAATTAACTAATAGTAGTTATACATATATGAAATAAAATAAAAAACAATAGTGAGTCACAAGGAATTTGAAGACAAAGTACACAACTTAAAATATGTATAAATGGTGTATAGTTAAAATTAATTACAGCAGTAATATTCTTAGAAAGAGTAAAAGCAGTTTTCTAGAAGGTAGCGCTTGATGTGGTTGGATTGATATCTTTAAAAGAATTGGGCAAATGATTAAAAATATGACTACAAAAACAGTAAGGACTCTTTCTATTCATTGACAAGTTAAAATTTGAAAAATGAATATTGATATCAGACCTGTATTACTGAATTATTTTGTGGGAATTTTCCTTGATTTGTTTTAACGAAAATTAGTGCTGCATAAATAATTATACAGGGAATTGGTAGAATACTTTTAAAGATAGGCCTACAGGACTCCATTGGGTTAACAGAATTCTTTTTTCGTATGATTCTTTTCTTTATAACGAAAATACGGTTAAGCTCGGTTGTTTGACCCCAGTAAGTCGCCATGTAATTTCAATGCGAGTATGCTTAATAGACCCTCATTAAGTTCTTGGTATCAAGAATATTTTTCAGATTTATAATTGCAAAATATGTTGAGTTTAGCTTACTGGTCACAAAGCCAACATGTGCATCCCACGCTGGTGGTCAATATAGAGGCCTAGAAACTTGCTATTATCTAGTCTTTCCAACACGGTGTCATTATGTTTTAATTAAAATTCTGGAATTTTATGTCTTAGAAAAAATGATGTAGTGAGTGAGTTTTAGAGGAATTCAGAACAAGTTTATTACTACTACACCACCTGTAGAATTCAGAGAGCAATGTTTGTGCATTGAAGTACCCGATGTATTTTTCCACATCATTAATGAAGAATGTAAATAAAAGTGGTGACAGGACACTGCCTTGGCGTACGCCGTATTTCAGATATTCGTAGTCTGATAACTCTTGGCCAATTTTAACAAGACCACATGCATGTAATGTACTAATTAAGATATAATCACGCTGTGTTTACAAGTCATAAAATAGCTAATTTATAACACAATTTTATGAAAACCGAGAGGATTGCTTGACACCGACTCTGAAGTTTGTGATGATGTGATATGGATATTCACATAATACATATACTCCAAGAACTACACTATGGGAGGCAAATAAAGTAGATAGGGTCATTTAGCGGTTTTTTCTTATTTCATAAATCGAAAGTACACAAATAGTCGATCTAAAAAATATCAAAATTTGTTGTTAACGATTTCTGCTTCAAAAAAATATAACAATTGTCGCTCACGAGAAAGAGGGTGTGGCCCACGCGTGACGTCATCCCACCGTGATTCTTTGGCAGGTAGCAGCGCCGGCCAGTTTATTACACTGTATTAAAGCTTGGCCATTGTTGTCTTTATTAGTACGATTATCTATTGAAATCTTTGCGTGTGATTTACTGTTGCTTATGATTTATCATGAGTGCTAAAAAAATACTTATAAAACTTGTTTAGGGCCTGAATGCAAAAACATGTCAGTAACTGCACCAAATAAGTTATTATATACTCTTCACAAAAATACAAAACGAAGAGTATATTACATTCGATTGGCACATTTCTAAAACCGGTAATATTTCTCGCAGAGAAAAAATTTTCATATGTCTTTGTTGGTGATCCAATTCTGAACAACTTTCAAAATGTCTGTCTATCTGTCCGTCTGTTCGTCCGCCACGTTTCTTTGAAGCACGATAACTTATGAATCAAAAGTCCGATTGTATTTAAATTTTGACAGTAAGTTAGTGTTAGTTAGAGGAAGGAACATATTGTTTTTGAACGAAATCGATCAATAAATGATAAAATTATTAATTTCTTAAATTAAAAAAAAAAATGTTTTGTAATTAAACTAAAAATGTCTAAAACCATTACATAAAAAGAGCAGTATGTGACAAAGAATCCAAATACTGCTGCGAAGATCATTTTAATGTAAGTTTGACAATAATAAACATAATAAGCAATCATTCTCTACGTATAATGTTTATTTTAGGTTGAAAAAGATATAGAAAATTACATGTATTTAAAAATTATGAAAATAGGTAAAATAAAAATGAAGGCAGGTGTAGTAGCTCATATTTTTGATTGTCAAAAGAACCGCGTGGCATTACGTTGTTCTAAACCCTGGGAATTGTTTAAAAAAAGGCAACATCAACCTGTCCTAGAAAGTTCGATATGTAGAGTATCTAATAATGAATTGGTTCTCTGAGCATGAATCGGAACAGCAGGAAACTATTTCCATAAAAACATTAGATAGTGATTTTAAAACCACATATGTGGTTCAAGACCATTCAGTGCACAAATGAGTTATTCACTTGCACGCCTTAGTTGGCCAAAAAAGGAAATAACCTGAAAATGTAAATAAATCACCTCAGAAAAAAAAAAGCGACTAATAAGCGAAGATTTTTCATCAGAACATGAACAAAGTTTTGCAAGGGAAATATTGAACGACATTAGGAATAAGAATACTAGCTCTAAAAATATTCTTAAAACTGCTAGAAAATATTTTACAGATCTTGGTAGAGGCTATTAATACGTCTTTCGAAACAGGAACCTTTCCGTCTTGTCTAAAAATTGCAGAGGTTGTTCCGCTATTTAAGTGTGGAGACCATGAACCACCTTCCAACTATAGGCCAGTTGCTTCCTACGTTACCAAAAATAATAGAGAAATTGGTTAAAAAAAGAATTTTAGATTTTTTACATCGGAATAAGGTCCTCTGTGAAGAACAGTTTGGTTTTCACGCCTCGAAAAGTACAAACGATGCTATATTTGCCTTTTTAGAGAAACTATATCTTCAGATTAATGATGGGGAGGTGGCCGCAGCAGCATTCTGTGATTTGGCTAAAGCATTTGACTGCTTAAATCACAGGATATTGCTGGGGAAACTACAAATCTACGGGTTTAGAGGTATAACACTGGATTGGTTCAAGTCATATTTATCTGGTCGCTATCAGAAGTTATTTTTAATGGTAAAGTGTCAATTCAACTGGAAGTGACGCCTGGCGTGCCACAAGGTTCTGTTCTTGGGCCTTTACTATTTGTAATATATTTTAATGATTTGGCTTCTGTTAAAATTCAAGGAAAGTTCACTTCTTTGCGGATGATACCACGATACTCTGGCATGGTAAATACATCGATGAACTCCATGGGATCGTGAGTAGCGATTTAAAAATGATTAAAGATTGGTGTGATGCTAATTTATTATCTTTTAACGTATCTAAAACTACCATCATTACATTTAAGTGCGACCTGAATGAGGTATACTTGGAAGACAAAATTATAAAAAACCAAGCTGAAATGTAGATCTTTGGGCCTACATATCGACAGTAAGTTAAAATTTGAAAACCATATCTCAATATTAAGTAAAAAATTTGCTACTAATTGTTATGCGGCAAATGAATTAAAGGTGGACTTGGCAAGAAATGCATCCTTTGCCCTTATAGACTCAAATTTACGTTAAGGTATTTGTTTCTGGGGTTCTTGCTCGCAATATTTATTTAATAAAATTTTTGTTCCGCAAAAAAGGGCTTTAACGTACATGTGTAAGGCTAATGTAAGATACTTGTGTAAACCACTGTTTTTGAAGCACGGAATTATGACGCTCTCGTGTATATTCATTTTTGAGACTGCATGCCTCATGCAAAAAGAGTTTGGACGTGATATAAACGGGGATTCAGTTCGCTACACACGGCTCACTCATAACATTACACTTCCTATTCCATCATCGGCTCAGATAAAAAACTCAATTCTCTATAATAGCAGAAAAACATTTAATCCTCATCCTGTAAATTTGAGGCAAATTATAAGCAATAACAAATTTAGAAGAGAACTTAAAAAATTATTGGTTAGCAGTGCAAGGCTTATTATTCACTGAATGAATTCTTTCAAGACACATTTTATTGACCCATTTTTATCACTGTTTTATACATAATATAAATGTTATCCTGTTTGTTGTTTTTTGTATTTCTTTGCTCTTAATGTCTGTAACTTTTATTAGTATTTAAGTTTCGCTTTGTCAACAAATATTTTTTGTATTTTTGACAATAAAACATATCCTGATTCTGATTCAACTGATTTTTCCGCATCAAGTGGAGGTTTCACAGTAAGAACATCAGAATACGTGGAGAAAGGAACAATTTATGTAATAGAAAAAAATCCGAAACGTTATCTAGGACTTCCGAGTTATTCCATGTTTATAAAAGAAATGTCATCTCGAAAATTTAAAATACCCAGACTAGACATATTTGTGACATTAAAAAAAATTAAGCTCAACTTACAATATATTAGGAAATGATATCTGTTTGTCACCTACGGCGCGGCGGTGTGCATGATTATTCAAAAACAATTCCTTTATTAGCAACTTATCTAGTCATTTATTCAATAGAAAACTATTTTGGAAGTTAAAGAACATCCATTCTATTTCATTCTGGCATACATAGGTACAAAAATGTACAGTGTATTCTAGATTGCTTTGAAATGTCTATACAAAAGCCAAGTATACAGCAGTGGTGTGACGTCACGAACGACTTGCGCTGTTTAAAGGTGGCTGAGAATTCAATCCCATTTATATTGAAGTTAGATTAAAGTATTGATCTAAAATTTTTGTAAGATTATTAGGAAACCGAATGCTTTCAGAAAACGCTTAAAAAATATATAAATTAAGTTTGACCAAATGACCCTATTGTGTCGGCGCATAACGTCCGTAAACAGCTTTCTGACTCGAGCACAAACATTATTTTAATGTTAGATTTCTACTGCAGTGGGTCTAAGCTGCCCAATTACATGTATATTGTAATTTGCCCATGCACATTTGCCTATGGTGGCATTCCATTTACTATATAGAGTTCAGTGGTCTAAGGAAGGTAAGATTATGAAAATAAATACCCTTTTACCAGTTTTCCAATCCCATGTCATAATTCGCTTCACATTTATATTTACTGCACATAAAAAACTCAAAGCTGCTGACCAATCTAATGTATATACAGGGTGATTCACGTAGGCCATTCATTAGAAGTTTTTCAACTTGCAGTTGGATTAGAAACTTGAAATTTGGTATGCAGCCGTAATCGATCATGCCCGTTCTACCTAAAATATTTTCAGTCCTCCAACTATACAGGGTGTGCCAAAAATTGGTACCAACTTTCTTATTTTTAATGGAAACCTATATTTTTCTTTACATGGTTCGATTGGTCTTCTAATTCTGAGTTTAGGGAACCTAAGTTATGTTAACTTATCTATTACAATTTTTGACATATGTCCAATTTTTTTAAAAGAATTGCCGCTGTAGTAGTTTACGAACAAATTTGTATCTCGCAAACCTTTCAAAATTATGAAACCAAATTGGTGAAGCAGTTAGCTGGAAGTCCAGGCTAACTTTTGATGTCCCATCGGTGGTCCCATTTTGTACCATATGGGCGCAGTCGATTTTCAAATGTCGCAATCTAAAATTGTCAAAAAGTCAATTTTTTCAAATGGCACCTACTATTTTTTTTCACACCATTCGAAAGAAAATTGAATTTTAGGGTGAGTTACTTAAGCATTCCCTATACCTAACTTCACCCCATATCGAGTTATTCAATAAAAATCAAGAAATACCTTATCTTGCCGAGAGATTCCTTACTTCATCAAGTATGCCATGGAAACAAAAGACAGTTGTAATTTTTAAAGAAACATATGGATTCTTATTTAATTACACACAACACCAACAAATTATTATTAACGAACAAGAACAATGTTGACGAAATTCTGACGTAAATGTTCAATGTGACCACCATATTTTTGTTCAAATATTCTATTATTCTACTTTCAACAGATTGCGTAGCACATCTTTGCGCCTCTACAATTTCTGACGCCAGAAATCAATGCAAAATTGAATTTTACGGTCACTTTTATTAACATTGTGTATGTCTATCTACAGTCGTTTTTGAGTTATTGGCGTTTTTTGAAAAAAATATTGTTTTTTTTCTCAAGGGTAGTAGGCTTTGGAAACAATCATTTCATTTTAATTTTTATTCAAAAATCGTATTGCAATAATAAATAATAACAACAAAATAACAACAAATAAACAGATTAACAAAATAATTATTTCAATACAAATGCTCAATGTGTGCACCGTTTTCACTGACAGAATTTCGTCAACATTGTTCTTGTTCGTTAATAATAATGTGTTGGTGTTATGTGTAATTAAATAAGAATCCATATTTTTCTTTAAAAATTATTACAACTGTCTTTTGTTTCCATGGCATAATTGGCATACTTGATGAAGTAAGGAATCTCTCGGCAAGATAAGGTATTTCTTGATTTTTATTGAATAACTCGATATGGGGTGAAGTTAGGTATAGGGAATGCTTAAGTAACTCACCCTAAAATTCAATTTTCTTTCGAATTGTGTGAAAAAAAATAGTAGGTGCCATTTGAAAAAATTAACTTTTTGACAATTCTTGATTGCGACATTTGAAAATCGACTGCGCCCATATGGTACAAAATGGGACCACCGATGAGACATCAAAAGTTGGCCTGGACTTCCAGCTTCACAAATTTGGTTTCATAATTTTGAAAGGTTTGCGAGATACAAATTTGTTCATAAACTACTACAGCGGCAATTTTTTTGACATATGTCAAAAATTGTAATAGATAAGTTAACATAACTTAGGTTCTCTAAACTCAGAATTAGAAGACCAATCGAACCATGTAAAGAAAAATATAGGTTTCCATTTAAAATAAGAAAGTTGGTACCAATTTTTGGTACACCCTGTATAGTTGGAGGACTGAAAATATTTTAGATAGAACGGGCATGATCGATTATGGCTGCATACCAAATTTCAAGTTTCTAATCCAACTGCAAGTTGAAAAACTTCTAATGAATGGCCTACGTGAATCACCCTGTATAGGGAGGCCGGGGCATGCTGAATTTTTCTACACTTCATTAAATAATAGATATGATGTATTACTTACTTATTATTATTATTATGATATATTTACGTGAATCATCCCTAACTAAAACCTCATGTCTAAGGAACAGATAAACAGAGACGTACTTTGAATTTATCTGTCAATGTCGTAAAGGTAGGCAGTGCATCCACCAATGCATCAGATATTCCTATCTTGATGCAAAACAGAGTAAGATCTTTTAATTTACCAAAGACGTCATTAAGTTTCAATCGAAAATACCATTTTTAAATCTCTAATATTATTTTGTTCATTCTAATACGCATAAATTTGAAATACGACTCTGTAGTATCTTGTCGGCAAGTAATAGCTCTGCCTTTGATATTTGGATGGCTGGTTTTTATTGCCTTTTTTATGTGCCTTAAACAAGTGAAGACAACTATAACACTTAACAACAATAAAATAATAGATCAAGCAGATACAGTTAATGTTTCATTGATTAATTTTTCAGAAAGTACATCGAATGTCGGCGGAGAAAAGTTTGATGAAAGCCAGCCCTTTATCGGAAACGATGAAGAACTGACAAGGATAGTTAAAAATGTAGAAAAACGTATGATATACTACCTAGATTATATAGATAAAATAACCAGGGGAGAATTGTGGGAGTCCATCAGAAGACCAGAAGTCGAAGCTCAACCACTAGAGGAAGAAATGTCTCAGTCTGTTGATGTTGTTCGCACAACCGAAACAACTTTAAGTCCAGGAGGTGAAGCTGGAGAACTCGTACATGACGGGGCGGCAGCAGAGGAACGTACGGGTGAGAGTTTAAATGTAGCGACTGAAACAAGTAACACAGCTAGTCACAGTATGGGGACATCCGAAGTACATGACGGGGCGGCAGCAGAGGAACGTACGGGTGAAAGCTTAAATGTAACGACTGAAGCAAGTGAGGCAGCTAGCCACGGTATGGGGACATCTGAACTAAGCAACGGGGCAGCAGCAGAGGAATGTACGGGTGAAAGTTTAAATATAACGACGGACACAAGTGAGGCAGCTAGCTACGGTATGGAGACATCCGAAGTACGTGACGGGGCGGAAGCAGAGGAACGTACGGGTGAAAGTTTAAATGTAACGACTGAAGCAAGTGAGGCAGCTAGCCACGGTATGGGGACATCCGAAGTACATGACGAGGCGGTAGCAGAGGAACATACGGGTGAAAGTTTAAATGTAACGACTGAAGCAAGTGAGGCAGCTAGCCACGTTATGGAGACATCCGAAGTACGTGACGGGGCGGCAGCAGAGGAACGTATGGGTGAAAGTTTAAATGTAACGACTGAAGCAAGTGAGGCAGCTAGCCACGGTATGGGGACATCCGAAGTACATGACGAGGCGGTAGCAGAGGAACATACGGGTGAAAGTTTAAATGTAACGACTGAAGCAAGTGAGGCAGCTAGCCACGTTATGGAGACATCCGAAGTACATGACGGGGCGGCAGCAGAGGAACGTACGGGTGAAAGTTTAAATGTAACGACTGAAGCAAGTGAGGCAGCTAGCCACGGTATGAGGACATCCAAAGTACGTGACGGGGCGGCAGCAGAGGAACGTACATGTGAAAGTTTAAATGTAACGACTGAAGCAAGTGAGGCAGCTAACCACAGTACGGGGACATCCGAAGTACGTGACGGTGCGGCAGCAGAGGAACATACAGGTGAAAGTTTAAATGTAGCGACTGAAGCAAGTGAGGCAGCTAGTCACGGTATGGGGACATCCGAAGCAACTTTTGGCGAGACCATAGACGTTCCTCGAGACATTTCTATAGAACACAACACAAGCTTAATAAGCGAAACTAGTATAGGTAGTTTCCTTTCATTAAGAAACGAATCCTCTGAATTAGAAGATGATGCCAGTGATTTGAATAAGCCCATAGATGAAACCATTAAGCCTTCCGATAATTCCATGTTGAACTTGAACAGAGGTGATGAAAGCTCTTCAAGCAAGATGTCTGCAATTTCAAGCAAGAAATCCACAATTTCAAACGCTGCGAGAGCGAGTGGTGTAGGTAAGTGGTAGAATTTATCCCAATGTCGTGAGCCACTGTCTTAATGGTTAGATTCTAAACATGAAATCATAATATATTTTTAGCAACAATAATATACACATATATACAACCGTTGGGTTACAAACTTGAAACTTGGTATGCATCCATAATCACGCCCATTCTACCTAAAATATTCTCAGTTCTCCAGCTATACAAAGTGTGCCAAAAGTCTTTGTTATTTTAAATGGAAACCTATATATTTTTTTTTTGTTACATGATTCGATTGTCCTTCCAATTCCGAGTTTAAACAACCCAAGTTATGTTAATTTATGTTATAGGTTTTAACACATATATTAATTTTTGTATTTATTTATTTACGGAATACTCCATTAGAATACTAAATAATGCATAAGTAAGGATGACTAAAAAATGTAGAATACAATAATTAAAGAAGAAAAAAACCTAACAGGATACAATAAACGAGGAAAACCAGACATCAATAACAAACAATACAATATACAACATAAAATCAAATAAGAATAATACTATCAATTCATATAATTAATTTGGAAATAGGGAAGTTTATAGGGAACTCCTAAACGTATTTAATGTTAAATAAAAAAAATCACTGCTGTCACAATATGTATTATAATTTTTCTTTTTGAAAGAATATATTAGTTTTAGTATTTTTGGAGAACATATGCATTTCTCCTATGGAGTGGTTCATGTCACAATAACAAAAAATTATCCTCAGAAGAAAGCAGTCAGAATAATTGTTGGTGCTGGCTGGAGAGATCATTGTTCTCCAATATTTAAGTCTTGGTATAATGCTGGTTCCATCTCTTCATATTTATACTACTTTACCAGAGATTCACAAGAATACAAACTCATTTTCTACAAACTCAGATTTTCATTCTTACGGCACCAGGTCTGCCAATCAACTCAGGCAGCCTCTCCTTTGATTAACTAAACCACAGAAAAATTCTCTAAACCTTCAGTTATACAATCATATTCCCAATGACATAAAATCACTTAATCTTAACAGTTTCAAATCCACAATAAAAAAAAACACATTTTAAACTATTGCTTCTATTCAACTGAAGAATTCTTGAACACACAAATTTGTAATTAATAAGCATTTTATTCTATTTTCCAGCTTGTTTGATATGCTTTGGTCATTCTGTCTGATTTTGGAATAAACTCCGTCTTTTCTATAGTATTTTTAAAAAATTTTGTTTGTGACGTACATATTTATAAATATTTATATACTGTCGTGAGCAAAAAAATAAAACTATTTTTTTCTAATGTAAATCTGTCTATTTGAATATGTGATAAGTAGCAAAAATAAAACAGCACTTTTATTTTATTTTTCATTGTAATGCTGTAATTATTGTTAAAGCAGAAGATGGATTATCCATACATGTGTTATAACAACAAAAATTCTGTGTTTAACATTTTAAAAAAGTGGAGAATAAACGGTACGATTAGTAGAAATCCTGGATCAGAGCAACAAAGGATATCCACTTAACAAGAAGCTAACTATTAATATTTTATTATTGCACCATATCTATTTATAACTTCTATAAGTCTGTTTGGCATAGAATTAAATAAACTTATACAATAATCATTAGTAATAATATTTTTCCATGCATTATTTACTACTTCCAGTAATTCTTGGGCATTGCGTGGTCTCACATTTCGTTTTTGGATACTTTTTACAAGTAGTCTCCATACGTCTTCCACAGGGTTAAGATCTGGACTATGACTGGGCCAGTTAAGAACATTAATGTTGTTATCTTGAATCCAGTTAGTAACGATATGAGCAGTATGAAGTGAACAATTGTCTTGTTGAAATAGGAATTCATTATGTTACATCACTACTTGGCCTTAGAAAAATTAACAATGGTTAAGGTGATAACCAAAGGCAATTCAACCAACACACAAGTAGTGACGGCGAACGGCTAGCTCATCTGGTGCGTGGCTGGGATTTCGTGGGTACAATTAATATATATATTTTTTAAATCAGCCAGAGGTTGAACCAACATTTTTGTGATATTTTACCTAGCTAGTTTGTTCCAACACTCAGAGGTAGCTTAAAATGATGTAAATATTATGAGCGCCATCCATGGAAAATTTAAGAGTTACTGCTACCCCTGTGATGGTGAAATCAACCGCCGTGGAAAGATTTGATCTTATGGCGGACAGACAAACAGAGAAAATGAAAAATTTAATTTTACGATAAATGAGACATATTTATTAATAACTTCAGAAAAAAATATAAAAACAAATCAACGAATTTAATCAATATAAAAAGTATAAAATAGTGTTATCAATTATGAAATAGAAATATTAAGTAATATTATCACAATTTACAAAGGAAAATATTTATAGCTTAATTAATTTATCATTAAAAGAAAAGAAATATCTTGTGCAATGAAAGTTATACAGTAAATATTACACACAAAAAATATCAATGAAATTCTCAGAATCTCACCAATCCTCCTGACGATGGATAGAAGTGGATGAGGGCTCCTGGTGAGTTCTGGTAGCTTTTCCTAACAGCCTCTCTAAACACAGGCGGCTCCTCGACATGGTTTGACGTCTTGCTAACCTGTATAACGCTAGGGTTTTGCTGTTGGTTTGGATTGACTGGACTAAACTGGACTTGACTAAACGGAATTTCAATAGACTATGCTGAACTTTACTAAACTGTGTTTGACTGGACTATCTGTCTTATGGAATCTAGCAGGCATTTAACCATCAAACGAAAGAAGTGTTTTTCCTCGTGTAAATTAGGTAGATTATTTGTACGAATTACTTGTTTAAATTATGTACATTATTTGTACTAATTATGTAAATTATTTCGGTAAATTATTTAAATAATTTATTAATTATCTATATGGTTTATTTATTAATTATCTATTAATTATCTATATAATCAGTTGGCAGCAAAACTCTACGTTTGGGAAGAAGAAAAAATATTATCAGCACATGTTTCAGAAATATGGTTAAGTTTAGTTAGCAGGAATGAAAAATATGGCTCAAGGCTGTTAAATACTAATGAGAGGAATCAATTAAATAAATGTAATTACCTTTTATTAGATAGATCACTATGAGAAAGTTTGATAATAGCAGAAGTGACACAACTCGTGACTGAATGATTATCAAAAACTTAAAGTCAAAGTATATGCTGCTACAGAAATGGCCAATTCTGCTATTAGCCAGCTAATAAAAGTGATATCCCATCTCAAGTCTCAATTAGCATATTACCATACTATAAACTAAGAATTTGGGTCTGCGTTGTTCTATGCAACCCACAATACTTCCTGCAGTATATTTGGTTTAACCAATAATTAAGAAATATGTGCTGTGAAATAGATATATTTACTATGCGATCGAAACCCTGTGTTCTACGAGAGCTGTTAGCAAAAACTGAAATACAAAAAGAGTTAAATGGATGAAACATGAAAATATAATAATTAAATTTAAACAGATTACGTATGATAATATAATGTCTGGTGTTTTCATTACTAGAGTATGGTAAATACCTGTACATATTTCTCAAAAATTCATTTTGTTTCATAGAATTTAATAAAATGACTTAAAGTTGCCAGATGTACACAACAATTATTAGGAAATAATTGTGACACAGAAGGGAGCATAATATTGTCTTAAATCCTAATATACATTTCACTATTAAATCCTTCCTCAGTATGCCACAAAACACCAGGACCACGTGTTGATATCCAAGCCTACATGTTAACAGAAAATCTACCACTTTTATCATTGTTAGATATATACCTCTCATCGAATCAAGTATTCGGAGGTCGATAAACATGAATACGACCGCTGTGTGTAGACAGGAAAGTTTTTTCATCTGTAAAGATTACATTGTTCCAAAAATTTACATCATGCACTAAAAATTCAAGCGCAAATCCCAGTCGAGCTTCTTTATGTTCAGCCTTAGGTACGTATTTCTGTGCTGCTGGATGACAGAGTAGCTCCGATTCTCTTACTCGCCGGCGACCAGTACTACTCGATCCAGGAAAATTCATTTCTTCAGCAGCATGAATTATACTGAGTGAAATGGATTTTTTACTAATTTATTTACCAATTACTTCTTGCTGTTGAGTTGATACCCTTCGTCGCCCTGATCCAGGATTTCTACTAATCGTACCTTTTATTCTCCACTTTTTTAAAATGTTAAACACAGAATTTTTGTTAATATTATAACAGTGCAATTTGTCTCATTGATCGTCCATCTTCTACTTTAGCAATAACTCCAGCTTTAACAAAATCACTTATATATGGGGCATATTAGTTTTGGCACACTTGCAATGAATTTTGGCAACTAACTGACAAAGTCACAAAAATTAAAGTTAGGTGTGCACACTAGATTTTAGAAAAAATACGATATAAGACGTCCTATTTTTTTTTTATTTTGTTTACGACAGTACTGCCGTGATTAGCAAAAAACGCAGTAACTACAGAAAAGTGATAATGAAGAAAAACTGATTTTTCTTTCTATTTGCAGCTGTAGCAATTTACACGGTTTTGGCACAAAACATGTGACGCGTGCTTAGTACGAATCCAGTAACCTCATGCATGCTTTGGACAAATGCCTCATGTAACATTCAGATGCCGCGTTTTCTATAAGTAGCATGTGATGTTGAATTTTTACTAAGCATAAACCTGCATTATCGTTGAATACGGCACAATCAGGAGCTTTATATCTATGGTTTTGGTGGTACATACGGCTTTTATTTAATAATAATAATAATAATATTCTATAAATAGAAAACTGAATTTTAAGCCAGTATATGCTAAAATCTCATTGAATTTTTTTGTAGATACTGCGTTTTCGCTAAGCAGGGCAGAGTACCTATATATATTTTTTAATGGTTGGTCAACCATTTTATTTCTTGTTTGATTTATATATTACCTTCTAATGCCTTCTCTAATGTGCTTTGAATTGCCAAAAACGACTTTGTAACTTAGTCAAATAAATCTAATCTAATCTAGTCATAATTTGATATATTACATTAAGTTGAGAATGAACACATTACACCAAATTTTCTGGTGCTACATAAAATTCTAATTAAGTTTCCCTTTTTTTTAAGGTTTTTTGATAGAACACCTAAGAGGCAACAGTTCACTTGGTTCCCTGGATCTCTTATCTATCGATTATTCCGAGCCAAGAAAAAAGAATCGTGAAAGGAGGAAGAAGAAAAATGGAAGTGACGGTAGAGCATATACACGAACCGGCTCTGAGAAGTCTTTCATTGGAAATATCTTTATCTACCAAAGGAAGCCCCGCCTAATAAGTGAGGAAGATATCTTGAAAATTCCTTTGATGGAGGAATCAAGATTACCCAAAGAAGGAGATGTAATTGGATTTAAAGTAAGTTACAGAAATACATACTTAATAAATAGTACTCTGGTTTTTACAAATACCGAAACACTCAACAAATCTTTATAGCCAGAATGATTTTCGTTCGATCTTTTAGTAGATCGGAATATTTGGTTTGACAATTTAATAACGGGCACATCAACCTGATGTCCACAAAGAGTGTAGGGTAAGCATGAGCAAGATGCTCCCTTGGGAAATTAGGCAGTAGATATATCAAAGAGGTATGAAACAAACAATTATTATTGATTATTTGCAGTGATGTACCAAAATATTCGAATTAAAAATTTAATGTACTATATTGAGAGACACTATCACCAATTTTTTTTTTCAAAAATGCCCACTACTATGCTCTATACCATATATTTTTCCGAAATTTTTTGTAAGGGTAGAGCAGTACTCAAGTTATAATCAAATTATTTTTTTCCCAATTCTTTGGGACTTCCTGCCACATGTATTTTTTTCTTTTTAAGCGGTACTCGGGGAATCTACAAAATATCAAAATTAACCAGTATGTTACAGGTAAAGAACCTCTATGCCTTCTTCTTCTTCTTCAAACAATTTATTAAAATTCGAAAATACAACATTGCCTCCCCGAATCGAGATCCCGAGCCAACCAGACAACCACATTGCATAGCGCCGTGGTGTGTGTAGGGTTGGGCGGATCACGACCAGTTCGGTTTATTAAAATGAACAAACAGCCGCCAATGGCGGCTTAAAATTAACATTAAAATTACACTATGTCTGCGTAGCAGGCTACCTCTATGCCTGTGATCTTTACATCAAGGGATCAGTTAGAGATTGCATTTCTTTAAATAAATAACACAAATAAGTATAAAAACTTGAAATTAAATATTTCGCCGACGTTTCGGAAATCTAATCTGTTTCCTTTTTCAAGGCTTTTTTTGAAAAACCCTTTTTGCTGTGTATAATAAATACTAAGAATATTTGTTATATTCAATATCCGTAGATACTTACTGTTCACATAGGTATTGTTAACAGTTTTTTAAATTTTTATACAATGTTTGTGAAGTTCTTCATTTAACATTGGCAACCAAGTTGTACAGACATCTACGGAACAATTCGACACACGTCTATCCTCATTCAATAATATTATCGCTGATTCTTTAATTTTTCTTTTTTTGCTATCTGCCTCTTTTGTTAAAATTTTTGTCGAGTCCCAGTTTATTCTATGTCCGTTCTCCCAAGCGTGTTCGCAGATCTTGGACCTCTGAGTTTCATTTTTTCAGATAAAATTTTGATGTTTGCCCAATCTTACACTAAACGGTCTAGATGACTCACCCACGTAATGTTTGTTGCACTCACACGGAATGCTATAAATGCAGTTTTTTGAATTTTGCTTGTGGTTCTTCGATTTCGTCTTTGTCAGAATAAGTTTTAAAGTGTTGTTTGTTTGAAATACCGTCCTAATATCAATCTATCACCGATATGGCGCAACTTTTGGGATAATCCGCATACATAAGGAATTAACCCTGTGTAATGTTTTTCAATAGTTATGAAGGTTTTATCGACAAAACCCTCAGGGTATTGGTTTATTTATAAGAACTTCTTTTATAAACCCTCTCATTGTTTAGTATTTCATCATTAGAAGACATGATTTTGGCCCTATCATACACACATTTTATAACACCCCTCTTAACGTGCATCGACTGATTTGAGTTGAAATTGAAATATCTGTTGGTATGGTATGTGTTGGTTTTCTATAAATACTTGTTTCATTTGTACCATTTACTCTTTTAATTAAAACATCTAGAAATATTAATTTATTTCTAGTGTCCTTTTCTAAAGTGAATTTAATAGAAGGTTCTTTATTATTTAAATGTTCTAAAAAACTATCTAGTAACTCAATACCGTGAGGCCAGATTACAAAGATATCATCAACGTATCTCCACCAGATAACCGGTTTGTATGCACAATTTTGAACATCTCTAGTGTCAAAATCCTCCATAAATATATTGCTTAAAATCGGTGACATTAAAGAACCCATTGTCATACCAAAATCCTGCTGATAGAAATCATTTTCCAATTGAAAATAAGTTGTTTTTATACACATAGTTAAAAGTTCCATTATGGTATTTACACTCGATGTTGTTCTAGCTTCCAAATTATTTTCGTTTAACAATTTGTCTTTGATTATTTTTAAAGTTTTGTCTACTAGGACGTTAGTGAACGGATTAACTACGTCAAAACTAACCATCAGATGCGTATTATAAATATTGTTTTCATAAACTTTTTCGATAAAATGTTTACTATTTTTTATATACGAGTCAGTATTTCCAGATAATGGATTAACAATTTTAAGCAATAATTTTGCCAAATTGTGGCATGGCAAATTAATTGAACTAACAGTTGGTCTTAATGGGACATTCTGTTTATGTATTTTTGGTAAGCCATAAAAATGAAGAGGCTTGCTATAATGCGGTGTTTTGCTCTCAATTGATTGTTGGGTCTTTACTTAATTTTGAGTATGGTTTTTCATTGATAAGTGTCATGATTTTTTCATCATATGTATTTTTGTTTATAATGACTGGCATTATTTTTGTTAAGATAATGCCATAAATAACATTTAGACAATATAATCAAATGAGTCAAAAAATCGCTGTTTTATGGAAAAACTTCCACAGCTATTAGACCTGTAAAGAGTGAAGCATTTGGGTTGTCAGAACATGATTTTCACCCCCCGCAGTTCCAAGAAGGGGTGGTTTTTGGGAAATATATTTATATATGTATGAATTTAAGCGCTCTTTCGCCTTTTTTTCTATCTTGAGGAAGACGTCCCCGGGCATTAAAATGAAAAATAAAAAACTCTTTTTACCCAGTTTATTCCATTTTGTACGTTATGTACGTACTCAAATGACTCAAAACCAACACAGATTTGTTGGTATTTTCAAAAGGTTTTTGGTTTTTAGTTTGTCCCCATCAGACCTCTAGAACCAGAGCTATTCACCTTTTTACCTAAAAGAACGTTGTTCAAAAACAAAATTGTTCATAAAAGAACACAATAGTCTTCGGTAGTTCAAAACTCAGATATACAGGGCTTCCCATTTAAAACTCCCAACGCCATTTTCTCGACGACTGGAAGATAAATTCGAATTCTGTAAAAGGAATTCGCTAGAATGTATAAATGACTTTCGTTTTGAGTGAAAATGGCCATTCTCCTCATTGAAATATAGATGGCGCTGAGATGCAAAGAAATTAATTGATCCCAGGAACCTTGAAAATAGGTGCATATGAAAGGGCAGTCAATTCTAAGAATTTTTTATAATACGAACATTTTTTGAAGAGTCAATAGTTTTCGAGATATTTTAATTTCAATATAATTTTTTTTTTAATGACAAATGTTGTCGCAACTTTTTTAAATCAAATAGACGATAGGTCCTTTAAGGTATTTTTCATAGTAAAAGAGTCTGATTTAGATTGGTAATGAAACAAATTTATTTAAACTCTCGGTTTGACCGGAAATTACATTATTGTTTCATTTTCGATGGGATATCCTGTAAATTTTGATGAAAAATAAATGAAAATATTATTTTGAGCATCTTTTCAAATGTAACCATACATCTGCAATTAATAATAATAAAGTTTTTAACTAATAATTTTTAATTTTTAACTATAACAAATGTGGCTGGAACTGTTGTTTCGAAATGAGAAATTTTGACATTTATGTTTATTGTAAAAATTTATGTGGTGAGTTTATGTTTTATATTCGACTAAATCTAATACTTTAAATTCGTTTATTATTTTAATCCATCAAAATGGTCATTAATACCAATGAAAATAAGTTCAATATGATAATAATATACAGTGAATGTCATAAAAATGCAGCAGATGCCGCACATACTTACGGAACACGTTCTCCAGACCCACACCCACACCAACCCCCAAAACTTAAGTAAAAACTACGGTAGTTTAAAAACGCCAAAACGTACCCAATGGAAAAATGTAAGAACTGATGAAAACACAGCTTTGGTACTACAAACGGTCAATAATAATCCCTGTACTATTACGGCAGTTACAGATTCTATGTAATATTCTTGCCAGAGAATGTTGAAACAAAATAAATATTTTCTTTACAAAGTACGTCTAGTTCATCACTTAAGACCAGGTGATTTTTTATTGCAATTTACTATTATGTAAGAGGAGCAGGATAATCTATTCTGTTCTTACATATCAGCCAGCTGTCTAATATTCTGGTGAATCGGTTAAAGAACTCTACATTGGAGTTCTAAATATTAGTGCATCTTCAGCTTCTAAGGCACCAATGTTAGATTAGATATAAGGTGGCGCAGCCCACCATTGTTTTCTATCATCCATCTGTTTGGCAGTACAAATATACTTGATGAGAGAATAATAATAATTTATTTCCATAAGATCTGTAATTTACAAGTATTGAAATTGTCAGATAAAAATATAAATGAATACAAAAGTACATAATAAAAATGTCACTAAGAATATAAATGGGATACAGACAACATCATGATAAATTTTCACAGTTAAAAAATTCATCAATAGAATAAAAACTATACTTTTGCAGCATGTTACGAACGCTTGATTTATGTTATATGCTTTAACATAAATGTTATATGGTTTAACAGCCATGACTAGTGTCCCTTTTGCTGATGCCGACATAGTATGCCAAATTGGTTGTTTGACAAAATTTGTTCTGTTTCTAGAAATTTTAAGAGTCTTGTGTGGAATGCATTTTCATATAGTTTAGAAAAAGCCGACAGGAGGGCAATTCCTCTATAGTTTGTAATTTGAGATATATCACCTTTTTTGTAGATTGGAACAATTTGCGCCTTTTTCAAAAGTACTGGAAACATACCATCTTGAAAGGATAGATTGATAAGTATAGCTAGGCAATTTGTGATATAAACAGCCATTTTGATTAATAATGAGCAGGGAATCTCATCATAGCCTGCAGAATGCTTGTTGAATATTTTTATTAATATTGATCGTACTTAATAATAAAATAAATAAATAAAACACACAAAATCCTTAAAACTGTTTTTTTTTATAGGCACTTTTAATAGTAGAAAATTATACACCAGGACTATCATCTCGAATTATCGGCACAGTATTGCAGTACTGTAAAGAAAGCAACGAAGTACTCTTTACAATACTGAGTAAGTTAATATTGAGGTAAATTGCTTTGTGATATTTTAACGCTACATTTGTTTTCAGGTGGATTAGGTCAGTGCAATAAAGCGAAACTTATTCAATGGCCAGGTTCCGAGAAATTTAAAGCCAAACCCAAACGACGTGTGATGGCGTGGAAGGATGTAATGGACGCTCGGTTGCTAACTCTTTAACTGAACAAGATGTAATCGATACCCTCTCTCAGGTTTAGCATTTTAAGATTATTTTCAAATACTGCTTCTGTAAGATCCTGCAAAAGATACGTATTTGTTTTTAATGTAAGTTTTATTATTAGTATTTATCGTGTATGTTTTTTTATCTTATTCTTAGTTCAAAGCAAAACATTGTAATTCAACGCCAATGTCGCTTGTTCTAAATGGCAGCCTCTAAATATATAAATATAATTCTACAAACTAGTTATTTAAATATTGCAAAAGTATTTTACATAATTTACATTAAATTATGTTGACTAATTTCTGTGAATAAAGTAATAAATACTTTTGAACATTATTTAAATAATGACATATTTAAATACCTTGAAAATTTAATTATTGAAATGGATAATTCACAAATCGGCATGGTAAATTTTCCTTACCTATCGATACATGCATTTAAGTGTAACATTTTTTTGGTGAATTTTGTTTCAATTTATGGACACTAGTTTGAAAATTTGGACCCAAACGAATAGGTAGATAGCGTCCCTCCGAACCCTTAAACCGTTAAATAAAGATGACAAAGCGCAAAAATCGATTTGTCTTCGTTATCTTCTAAGTTATTTATTACCGAAAAACATATTCAATGAAAAATGGCAATAAGGGAAATCCTTTAATTTCTATTCAATTGTTTCGTATGACGAACGATTTTTGAAGAAATTCAAATACTCCAGAGAAATAAGTAAAAAAAAAAGGCCATCTGCGGAATGAGGCCGAACAAGCTGAATTTTTGCAGAGACCTTCGTTTTGATGTTCCAATGAAGCACACAAAAATCTCATATGCCTACCCTTGTGCGTCTTGAGATATCGAAGATCAAAGGTCATTAAAATCGGTTTTTCGCGAAAATCTCGCTTCCAGTGCATCTGACGTCATAAGAACTCATAACAAAACTTACGTAAAATAGTATTCTCTACAAAATTGTTTATATATATTTTTTTCGTACGACCAACCGTTTTCGAGATATAGCATGATAAAGCGGGAAAAGTTAAGAAAAGTGCTTTTATAGTTATAGCTCTGCAGTATAATACAGTATTACCTATTACGAATGCGCGCTCCCGCTTTATCATGCTATATCTGGAAAACGGTTGGTCGTACGAAAAAAATTTATATCAACAATTTTATAGAGAATACTATTTTACGTAAGTTTTGTTATGGGTTCTTACGACGTCAGATGCACTGGAAGCGAGATTTTCGCGAAAAACCGATTTTCATGACCTTTGACCTTCGATATCTCAAGACGCACAAGGGTAGGCATATGAGATTTTTTTGTGCTTCATTGGAACATCAAAACGAAGGTCTCTGCAAAAATTCAGCTTGTTTGGCCTCATTCCGCAGAGGAAGTTTTATTTCTCTGGGGTAAAAAACCAGGGAAACAATGTTAGTAAGTTTTGTTGGAATTTTGTTAAGCTCCTGTCTAAAACAGTTCCAGTTTATGAAAAAGAAATGAATGGAATGAAAGGCTCGAAATCAATTGAATGAATACTGTTTTCTGTCGAAATTTGTCAATTTTTAAAAGGGATTTAATACCTTACAACCTGCTGCCGCCTACATCTGTAGTAAGTGTAGTACAGAGCTGTATGATTGAGATACCTATTGTGTATTGTCCAAGTAAGCACTTTTTTTTCATGTAAATGAACAGAAGATTGTGAAATACCACTTATTCTTACAGTTTTCTTTTTTCTTATTTTTAAAACCATACATTAGATTTGAGGCTGAAAACGATTTGTCTCGGAGAACAAATACCTCATATATAATAGCGTTTTCGACATAATTGGTTGTAATATGGGTTTTAAAAATTCAATCAACAGAATAACACATTTGTGGGGAGTGGATTAGCTGAATCTCTTGGGCGAACGGTGTATAGAGATATTGGAGGTGGTTGTCTGTAAAGGATCAAACATTTATGCAAAAGTTACCAAAATGAAATGAAAGAGTAACCTTTAATTGAACGCTCTCGAGCTTTTTAACCTTTTTCTGTATCAACAGAAATTGTTTTAGATAGTAACTTGAAAATATTTGAAATTAATAAAACTGATTTTTTTATCAAATTGACCAAAATAAGGCTAAATCCTTAACATTTATTTACCTTATTAGAAATTAAAAAAGACTTTAACCTTCTGAAAGCATGTCTTTTCAACATAGTTGATGGGATTCAAATCTGGAGAGTTGATAGGCCTATTTCCTCTGAGAATGTGTATATATTGGTCATAAATAGTAAATTTTTATCCAATCCCTGGTAATTCGAAGATTTACAACTTGATTAACCCGATTGCTGCTTAAGTATTCTGAAATCTCACCACACCACGATTATAAGTATTAACTCCGAGTTGACTCGGGATTTTTTTGTGACACCTCTCATTTTATGAACGCAAATTTGTAAATTTCAGCCCTACTGCATAGGGGCCCTTAATTGAGAATCGTTCCAATTAATAAAAAAACGAGATATAAATTCATTCATTCGTCGTATAAAAAAATTGAACAGAACATTAAAGCTGACTCCTATTCACGTTTAAAACTTTTAACATTTATTTCAACATTATCAAAATCTTAGAAGTTAACGAAGAGAAATCTATTTTTATGCTTTTCTACCATAATTATTTAAAGAGTTTGGAGCCCTTTGGTACATTTTGTCGACATTCAATTGCGCTGGAATTTTCTGCAGATTTTTTTCATAAATTGAGACAATTACGAGTACTAAAAAAAGCTTTCGACTTGAAAAATCAATCTATTTTCTTTTAGTGATCCGTTCCAACTTTTCAGAACAAATGCTGAAATGACTTATTTAGCATTGCCTGTTCAATTGAAATAGGGTTTGAACTGGATACAGGAGCTTTTTTAAATTCGTAACACTTTTAAAATTATCAACATCTCCAACAATCCTCAATGGAGTTTAGATCTGGAGAGTTAAGGGACCTATGTATCATGAGGATATGCTCCTGCAAGATATAACAAATAGCCAATATTGTCCATAAACACTAAAATTGTTCACAACTCTTTTCTGATCTGGATAACTTTAGGCATTAATATCAAACCATTAGTCAAATAAAACAAACACTGAGATACACATAAAAGGTATGTCTAAACGTTAAGACATCCATTTTACCTGTTGACTTTCCACTCTGAACCTTCAATTACGTATCCTTACGTATTGAAAAGATAACGTAAGAATTTTACGAATATCTTGGGTTCACAGATATTTATCTAATGGAAAAATGACACGAAATTATTGAAATAATTCGTAACTATTTTAATAATTTCATCATATTCAAGTAGTTGATTTTCATTATTTAAATAACACTACGTTTAAAGTTTACTTTCATAGACTTTAAATAATGTATTTCAAATTAACTACTTTGATTGGATAAAGTATAAATAAAGAAAAGTAGTTCTTTTAAATAATGGGGCTCTGTCCATGTCAGGTTTAGTTTCCTTCTATATCACAAAATTTGAACGATGCTGAATTTATTTGGAAAAGGTAGTGCCGGTTGCTGCTGAGAGGCTGGTGCATTTCAAATCCAGTATGTGTAGTTTGGCAAGTGTATAGAACAAGTGGTATGTTGGATTTAACTTTTATATTTTGTATTCAAAATGATCTGTAGTCGTAGCAATGAACTGATTTCAAATAGGCTTAAGATTAATATTGCAAAGTTTTGCTTTTCTACTAAGAAATTATTTAATAAAGTAAAAGTAATAAGCCAAGATCCCAGATCTGCCAGACCTACGTCATTTTAGCAAAGCTAATATTTTGACAATAAATAGTATGATATGTAGTTAAGAACGTATGTGTAATTGCTAGCTTGAGAGAGGGGCCCTTTTACAGGTAACCAGTTGCTAAAGGTACATAAAAACGCTACGATCTTATGTCATAGTATGATGTCTGGTTTTTA
This sequence comes from Stenurella melanura, assembly GCA_963583905.1. Taxonomy (NCBI): domain Eukaryota; kingdom Metazoa; phylum Arthropoda; class Insecta; order Coleoptera; family Cerambycidae; genus Stenurella; species Stenurella melanura. The sequence continues at coordinate 6,232,334 of OY757309.1, forward strand.
TATATGTTTGGGAGAATTCTATTAAAAACCAACATTCACTATTGCCAGACACTTCCCGTGGGCCCTGACTTCCGCCAGACGCTTTAAAGTTCGAAAAAACCAAGCTAGCTAGCTAATTAACTAACTGCGATCGCTCTAAAGCTCGAAAAACCTAACCTAACAAAACAGAATAAATCTTTTGTTTTGTTTCGTTTCTTTACATAGTAGTAGATGTGATTCCAGAATTAGTTAGTTAGCTAGCTTGCTTGGCCTTTTTCGAACTTTAAAATGTCTGGCGGAAGTTAGGGCCCACGGGAAGTGTCTGGCAATAATGAATGTTGGTTTTTAACAGCATTCTCTCAAACATATATAAAAACTAGCCGTCATACTATGACGTAGGTTCGTAGTGTGTTTATGTACCTTTAGCACCTGGTTACCTGTAAAAGGGCCCCGCTTTCAAGCTAGCAATTTTGTACACGTTCTTAACCACATATCACACTATTTATTGTCAAAATATTATCTTTGCTAAAATGACGTAGGTCTGGCGGCTCTGGGAACTTAATCTATAATGTTTTTATGGTTTTATAAAAAAAACTAGAGATTATCTGAATGTGAAAGTGAATGTAAAATTATATATAACTACCATGATTATATTTGGTTTTTTATTTTTTATTTTAATTTTTGTTACCTAACAAAATAATTTGGAAAATAGCTACATTTAACAATTTAAGTTTGTTCTCTCATCACAAAATAAACACAAAATTTACTTTTTTAAATGTAAGTATTTATTTTTATATGTGGAGGGGGGGAAAGTTTGCGAATGAACTTTAGTGTAAGGAGAATCCCACAATGAGGGGAGGGTTGTTAAAAATAGCTAATTTTTGCAAACATTTGTTCAGTGGCTCCTTCCCCTATAACCAAGAGATATAGGTTTCCGTGAACTATGTATATTAGACTATGTTCTATAAAGATTTTTCGATAAAGATTTCAACTATACAGGGTGCCTCACCGGGAGCTGAATCGATCGATATAGAGAAAAGTACGCATCCGAAATTTTTGAAAATTTAGATAGTTACTAATATTGGTGTGGCCAATCCAACTAAAATAATTAGAAGCATGGAGTACTTCCGGAAGACGATACCAACTTGCTCATTTTAAATGGAACACCCTATATATTTTCAAGTTTTCGATGTGATAATAAAATTCTGAGTTCAGGCATGTAGCATACCCTATATCTAAACCCAGTAGTTTCGAAGATATTTGACATTTTATAAAAAATTTGACAGGTGCAACGATTTGCAAGAACCGTTATAACTTTTTCTGTGTAGGACATCCTCATTTGCTCTTTGGACCGGAGAAAGAACACAAGGAGAACTACGTTCTACAACTGAAATAAATTCAATATCATACCAAGTGTTCCGTTTTCGCGTTACATTTTGTCAACTTCAAGCCGCGAAAACGTGTTTAGGTCAAATGGAACACCCTGTATTTTTTTACGTCATGTTGTGTAAAATTGAATTCCCTTTCTTCCGATATTAGCATTGAGGGGTTAAAGTTTTCAACTTTTTGAAATATTTGCGATTTTATTAGAAGCACGTTTAAATTACACCCATAAACACTTTTTAAATTTGTTTATTATTTATGGAGAATGTGATAAGGTAATATCAAGAACTTGCAGCACATTTGCTACTCGACATCCACAAAAACGGAAAATAACTTTAACACTGTAACATGCGTATTAATCGAATTGAAGATATGGCATGAACTAAAATAGCAGAGATAAGATCAATTTAAAACATGATTCCATTTTAATTTAATAATTGCTGTGACATTCAAAATTACCTGAATGCCACTTGTTAATTTTTATTCTAATAGCAATGAATTTTTGTAGTCTTAAACCACAATTCAGTAAACTTATTATTTAATTTTTCAGTCCAATCCCAAAGCCCTAGTCTTACTGAATCTGGAAGAAATTGTGTTCGTCAATCCAACTTTAAATTATAAATTAGCATACAAGCGCCATCTGTTACTTCTCTTGATAAACACCTACAAGTCATCTGGTACAACAAATATTTAAAAGAAGAAATCTGTATAAGTGAATAAATCCCAAAAATCAATAAACAAAATTATAAATCGATAATTCTGATTAAATTGGAACTCATGAATGCATAAGAATGATACAGTACAGTAATTGTGTAGATTTGTATTATATTTAAAGAATGATTTATGTTTCCACTACCAGCGACATCTCGCGTATAGAAGTGTAACTAGTTTTTTAGAGATCAAACACGGTATCCGAACAGTTCGTGATAGCCATTTTCCTTTTGACTTCGAGCAATACAGACGTGCTGTCCGATTAACACCTCATCCAGTGTGGTATGTTAATAGATAGTTGATAATATAAATATAATTACCTTCTGTAGTATTTGTTGTACATGTATTTGCAATTTAATTGTTGAATTTATCATAATTAAACGCGATGTTTGTTGATCACAAATTACCTTCATTCGCGGCGCGTGGCTTGAAAGAGACGCGGTCATGTTAATGTATGAACGGGGTATTTCGAGACATGTGTTTAACTCAGTATTAAGATATATTTAGAAGTAAATTTTATTAATGAGTAATTGAAGTTTAATAAGGGTTTAAAGACAGTTCGAATTTATTAAATTACGTTTTCGTAACCTTGTCGAATAATTAAAATTCAAAAGAATTTAACTCGATATTAGTAGGGGCGAGAAGGGCATGTTAATGTAATTTATTTAGAGAGATACCAGTAATGCATTAACGTGGGTATTTTATCAAACGCACTAAGAGTGCCCACTAATAAACAAGTAATTTCAAGTGTAGTAACAGATGCTTGTAGGAATGAGGTGTTAAGTTGACCCTTCAGATTTGAAGTTAAGTTAATCCTTAAATTGGGAATTTTACCATACATTTGGCTTAACTGTGTGCCAGGAAAAATTGGGTGGCTGCTATAATCCAGGAGAACCAGACTATTTGCCAAGGAGTTTTGTAATCCAAGGTTGGAGTGGCTTGGTATGGAATAGTCCTCGCTGGATGAGAGCACCAAGTTGTTTGGTTTGGTAACAGTTCCGACGTCTAAATTCTTGGGATCTCTACGGAGTCAATGATCGAGTGGTGGCAACACAAGAAGATTCAGTAAGACGAGGACCAGGGTTGGTTACTGCAGAACCCAGCCGGTGGTAATTGTATCAACTGAATTTGCTTTTCAACATTTCTTTTCAACGTTCAACTTTCAACGACATTATTCAACTTTCGACAAACTTTTATACATTTCTAAATTGTTTTATGTTATATATTGCCTTCAGCTAATTATTAATTTTCTTCCATTTAATTACTTAATCACCGCTTAGCAATAATTTGTCATATTTTGTAAATTTTTTGGTCTTCAACCTAGTCAAACTTATTAATTAAATATATAACTTTCTGTAAGGAAGTAGCTACATCCAACCATAAGGTGTAACATTTCAATTAATCAAAATTAAACCATTTCAAGTTTTATAATAGAGTCAATAAACCAGATATTTTTAAGTTAGTGTTGATAATTTCATGAGTATCTATAACATTAATTATCTCTGAGTAGTCACAGTCGTACAATTAGACAAGTACGTTATAGATGCTTTTTTTAATATGACTACTGGCGCCTAACAAAAAAAAATAAAAGTTTTTCTTGAATAATTTCCGAACCACGACCCAGTCTCCACTATCTAAACGAGAACCGGGCAACCTCAACTTCCTAACCTGCTGGGGGCAGAAGTTGGTGGTACATTGCTCAAAAGTCCGCCCTCGAACCTTGACACATTTTTCCCACCTTCGGATTAGTTCCTCATGGGAACTTTATTTTTAATAGTTCCCCAAATAAAATAATCCAGAACTGATAAGTCGGGCGAGCGAGGAGGCCATAAGAAAGGTCCATTATTGGCAATCCATTGATCATAAAAAGTTTCTTGTAAATAATTATTAATTAAATATGCGTTATGTTGGGGAGCACCATCGTGCTGATAAAAAATGTTTCTATGTTCGGTGAGAGGTAAATTTTTTAAATAGTTATTATTCAAATTTTGTAAGATATTCAGATATCTTTCACCTAAAAAAAAAATAAAAAATTTACCTATACATATTAGCAGAAGAGAAAATTTAATTTACCGTTTAAATTTTCCTGATAAAATTGTATTGCCACCACTCTATTGTTTGTTGTGGCACAGTAAACATTGAACTGTCAACTTTCCTGAAAGTTTCGCTGTCTGAACATATGAGGATTTGAGTCACTCCAATAATGCGAATTGTGAAAATTTTGCGTCATCTGTGCATATAATATTTCCCAAATAAGAATCGTCACCCTCAGACCTTACAAAAATTCTGTCTTCTTAGGAAATCTGTTTCTTTTAATCCTTGAACCATATGGAATGAAAACGGGTGAAACTTATGTTTTAATAAGATTCTGTGAATTGAATCCTTGCATAGTCCCGATTCCAGAGCAGCTTGTCATAATGACATCCTTGGGAATATTGTCTAAATGTTATTTGTGGCATTATCTTAATTTTTTTCCTTCAATTCTTTGGGACTTCCTGCCACATGTATGTTTTCTTTCTAAGCGGTGCTATGATCCTTTGACGTAAACGTCACAGGCGTAGAGGTTTTTTACCAGTAACATACTGGTTAATTGTGATATATTTTGTAGATTCCCATAGCACCGCTTAGAAAGAAAACATACATGTGGCAGGAAGTCCCAAAGAATTGAAGAAGGAAAAAAATCCTTGGAAAGACATGAAAATATCACCAGAATGACTATTTCAATGTTTTCGTCATCAACAATAGGCTTTCTTCTTTGCATTTTTGCCTTGACAGAGCCATAATAAAAGTTTTCAGTATGCGTTTTACAGTGTTTGGTGACGGTTTCCGTTTTTCTGAATATCAAGTAACAAATGTGCTGCAAGTTCTTGATATTACCTTATCACATTCTCCATAAATAATAAACAAATTTAAAAAGTCTTCATGGGTGTAATTTAAACGTGCTGGCATTTTTTGACATAAGATAATGACTGATTGTTTCTAATCATGGCTATTTTGATGAAATGATTACAACAATTCATGAATTTCTAATAAAATCGCAAATTTTTCAAAAAGTTTAAAACTTTATCTCATCAATGCTAATATCAGAAAAAAGAGAATTCAATTTTACACAACTTGACGTAAAAAAATACAGGGTGTTCCATTTTACCTAAACAAGTTTTCGCGGTTTGAAGTTGACAAAATGTAACACGAAAAACGGAACACTTAGTATGATATTATTGAATTTATTTCAGTTGTAGAGCATAGTTCTCCTTGTGTTCTTTCTCAGTGCCAAAGAGCAAATGAGGATGTCCTACACAGAAAAAGTTATAACGGTTCTTGCAAACCGTTGCACCTCCTCAAATTTTTTATAAAATGTCAAATATCTTCGAAACTACTGGGTTTAGATATAGGGTATGCTACATGCCTGAACTCAGAATTTTATTGCCATCTCGAAAAGTTGAAAATATATAGGGTGTTCCATTTAAAATAAGCAAGTTGGTATCGACAGCTACAGCGATTATAAAGTATTATCTGTATATATTTTTCCTGTATAGAATATATGATTTACCTTTATAGCACATATAAAGTATCGTTATCTTATCGATAACTCATCAATATATTTCCTGTAAAGGTAGGTCTCCAATAGAAACATTACTGTTATGGAAAATATATTACAACTTTATTAAGTCTATATTAATAATAATAATAATAATTTTATTAATCTGGGAAACAGTTTATAGACAAGTCATTACAATAATATATAGTGATGATTACAGTTAATTAATTATGGAATTAAAGCAATAATATGGTTAAGAAAGATAAAATTAACAATGATAACAAGATAACTGTCGGACGATATTCAAAAGGAACAAAATAAATAAAGAAAGAAGAACTCACTGTTCTTCTTTCAAGTTAAAATTTCACATTTCACATTTATAACATTTAAAGTTTCACAATTAAAATTGGTAAATTAAAATTACATATTATTATTTAAAGCATAAGTGTTACAAAATGGATAAAAATCTTGTATATTGTAGAGACAGGCACTGATTAAAAGCTTCTTAGGTCGTATTTGAATTTTTTTACACCAAGCACTTTTATATTTATGGGCAGGGCATTATAGAACTTTAGGCCACTGAACTCGGTTTTTTTTAGTCTAGTGTATGGACAGATTAAATTTTCTTTATGCCTTGTATTATGGTCATGTACATCACTATATGTTTGGAAATCACTTAAATGTTGTTTTACATTTTCATAAATTATTAAAGAAAATACAGTCATTATATTTAACTGTTTAAATAATGGTCTACAGGAATCATGGTGACTTTTCTTAAGTATTCCTCGAATCGCTGCTCTCTGCAGAATTAGTACTCTTTGGATGTGGATATTCGCTGCAGTTCCCCAGGATAATATTCCGTACTTTATTGTGGATTGAAATATGGCATAATAACGGTAAGTGCGGCTTCAGCATTTATGATGGAGGTTATCCTTCTAAGCATGAATACTATGTCATCTATATAAATGGTTATAGATATTCTACACTAAACAGGTACCTATCGAGTCTACGTAATTATAGAGATAATGCATTATAAATTCTGTTCAGTTTTCTATACAGAATCTATATTAAAACTTATCTTGTCAGTACAGAACTACGGAAAAAACAGTAGAGAACAGGGAATTTATTGTAATGAAACACAGGGCCATTGTCAGGAGCAAATCGGGACCCGGGGGATCGCAACATACAACTCCCACCAATCTTCGAAAAGCGGGGGGGGGGGATATTCCTCAAACTTTGATATTCTCGATCGGAAGAGCAGGGGGTGGTGAAACACCTTACTGATCTATTTGATATGCAAAAAACAGTACATTTAGCAGTTCGAACAAAAACCAGTAAATCTACTGAAAAAACAGTAGTGTTGGCAACGCTGAGTCTACATGCAAAATAGTGGGTAGAAGAAAATAATATCCATTATCCACGTGGCGAATGCTTACAGCTCTAGGTGTTTTAAGTAATGTTCTTGCATCCGATGGTAGTACATGATTCCCATCGTAGACCAAAATTCGTAATAATTTAGATATAGGGGTTAATCCAATATTCCCGTTTATTGCCTATTCACGTAATTTATCGGAAAATGATTTCTGAGTCAGTACCTGCTCATCAATTTCTTCAATGTTATCATGCCACAATGACCCTGATGAATCTACTGATAGAATACATCCTCGTTACTTGAATTTTCTTCGGGAATTTCATTGTCTGTAGAATAATTGGCAGTCATTACATTATTTGTTTCTTGTGTATATTGAATCAGTATTTTTATAAAACAAATCATTGAGTATATATAAAATAATCTGTACCTTCTATTGTAATTCTATTTTTAAATATTGTGACATTCAAAATTACCTGAATGCCACTTGTTAATTTTTATTCTAATAGCAATGAATTTTTGTAGTCTTAAACCACAATTCAGTAAACTTATTATTTAATTTTTCAGTCCAATCCCAAAGCCCTAGTCTTACTGAATCTGGAAGAAATTGTGTTCGTCAATCCAACTTTAAATTATAAATTAGCATACAAGCGCCATCTGTTACTTCTCTTGATAAACACCTACAAGTCATCTGGTACAACATATATTTAAAAGAAGAAATCTGTATAAGTGAATAAATCCCAAAAATCAATAAACAAAATTATAATTCGATAATTCTGATTAAATTGGAACTCAAGAGTGCATAAGAATGATACAGTACAGTAATTGTGTAGATTTGTATTATATTTAAAGAATGATTTATGTTCCCACTACCAGCGACATCTCGTGTATAGAAGTGTAACTAGTTTTTTAGAGATCAAACACGGTATCCGAACAGTTCGTGAGAGCCATTTTCCTTTTGACTTCGAGCAATACAGACGTGCTGTCCGATTAACACCTCATCTAGTGTGGTATGTTAATAGATAGTTGATAATATAAATATAATTACCTTCTGTAGCATTTGTTGTACATGTATTTGCAATTTAATTGTTGAATTTATCATAATTAAACGCGATGTTTGTTGATCACAAATTACCTTCATTCGCGGCACGTGGCTTGAAAGAGACGCGGTCATGTTAATGTATGAACGGGGTATTTCGAGACATGTGTTTAACTCAGTATTAAGATATATTTAGAAGTAAATTTTATTAATGAGTAATTGAGGTTTAATAAGGGTTTAAAGACAGTTCGAATTTATTAAATTACGTTTTCGTAACCTTGTCGAATAATTAAAATTCAAAAGAATTTAACTCGATATTAGTAGGGGCGAGAAGGGCATGTTAATGTAATTTATTTAGAGAGATACCAGTAATGCATTAACGTGGGGATTTTATCAAACGCACTAAGAGTGCCCACTAATAAACAAGTAATTTCAAGTGTAGTAACAGATGATAACTCTTGTAGGAATGAGGTGTTAAGTTGACCCTTCAGATTTGAAGTTAAGTTAATCCTTAAATTGGGAATTTTACCATACATTTGGCTTAACTGTGTGCCAGGAAAATTGGGTGGCTGCTATAATCCAGGAGAACTAGACTATTTGCCAAGGAGTTTTGTAATCCAAGGTTGGAGTGGCTTGGTATGGAATAGTCCTCGCTGGATGAGAGCACCAAGTTGTTTGGTTTGGTAACAGTTCCGACGTCTAAATTCTTGGGATCTCTACGGAGTCAATGATCGAGTGGTGGCAACACAAGAAGATTCAGTAAGACGAGGACCAGGGTTGGTTACTGCAGAACCCAGCCGGTGGTAATTGTATCAACTGAATTTGCTTTTCAACATTTCTTTTCAACGTTCAACTTTCAACGACATTATTCAACCTTCGACAAACTTTTATACATTTCTAAATTGTTTTATGTTATATATTGCCTTCAGCTAATTATTAATTTTCTTCCATTTAATTACTTAATCACCGCTTAGCAATAATTTGTCATATTTTGTAAATTTTTTTTGGTCTTCAACCTAGTCAAACTTATTAATTAAATATATAACTTTCTGTAAGGAAGTAGCTACATCCAACCATAAGGTGTAACATTTTAATTAATCAAAATTAAACCATTTCAAGTTTTATAATAGTCAATAAACCAGATATTTTTAACTTAGTGTTGATAATTTCATGAGTATCTATAACATTAATTATCTCTGAGTAGTCACAGTCGTACAATTAGACAAGTACGTTATAGATGCTTTTTTAATATGACTACTGGCGCCTAACAAAAAAAATAAAAGTTTTTCGTGAATAATTTCCGAACCACGACCCAGTCTCCACTATCTAAACGAGAACCGGGCAACCTCAACTTCCTAACCTGCTGGGGGCAGAAGTTGGTGGTACAATATTTTAAGTTGGCGAATTTCATATCCTCTAGCCGTATATCAGTTCGCACTTCCGCCCAACAACAACAATTTTTTTTTCCATTTTTTCGGCATTTTTAAAAATTTTAATTAAAATATAGGAACTACCTATACCTACCTCTACATAAATATAAATATGTATATACAACAAGCTAACCGTTATACTCTTCGCTGATTTACTGCACTTTTAATATAATTATTGTCTAAATGTTATTTGTGGCAATATCTTATTTTTTTTCCTTCTTCAATTCTTTGGGACTTCCTGCCACATGTATGTTTTCTTTTTAAGCAGTGCTAGGGGAATCTACAAAATATGTCACAATTAACCAGTATTTTACTGGTAAATAACCTCTACGCCTGTGATGTTTACGTCAAAGGATCAGTTAGAGGTTGGTTTTTTTAAATAAACAATACAAAATAAGTATAGAAACTTGAAATTAAATATTTCACCGACGTTTCGAAAATCTAATCTGTTTCCTTTTTCAAGGCTTTTTTGAAAAATCTTTTTTGCTGTGTATGACAAATACACAGCTCTAAGAGTATGACAAATACACAGCTCTAAGAGCTGTGTATTTGTCATACACTCTAAGAGCTGTGTATTTGTCATACACAGCAAAAAAGATTTTTCAAAAAAGCCTTGAAACGGGAAACAGATTAGATTTCCGAAACGTCGGCGAAATATTTAATTTCAAGTTTTTATACTTATTTTGTATTGTTCAAAAAAACCAACCTCTAACTGATCCATTGACGTAAACGTCACAGGCGTAGAGGTTATTTACCAGTAAAATACTGGTTAATTGTGATATATTTTGTAGATTCCCCTATTAGCACCGCTTAAAAAGAAAACATACATGTTGCAGGAAGTCCCAAAGAATTGAAGACGGAAAAAAAATTTAGTATAATTGTTGCACATTCTATAGGATACTTTTCGCAGTTTTTTTGTAAATAATATTAGGTTTAGACACTTTTAGTTTAATTACAAAACAAAACAAACTTGTAAAAAATGGTTTTTATTTAAAAGAATTTATAACTTTTATTTATTGATCGATTTTGTTAAAAAACAATAGGGCTCTTCCTCTAGCTAACACTAACTTACTGTCCAAATTTCAATACAATCGGACTTTTCGTTCTTAAGTCATCGTGCTTACAAGAAACGTGGCAGATAGATGGACATTTTGAAAGTTGTTCAGAATTCGATCACCAACACAGTGATATAAAAAAATTTTCTCTAGGAGCAATATTACCGGTTTTGGAAATGTATCGATCGAATGCAATATACTCTTCGTTTTGTATTTGCGAAGAGTATAATAAGCGAGAGTTCAACACAAGACCAGGTAGCCCAGAGTGTAAAGCCACCAACTGCACCTTCAACAGTAGATGTGCGTCGTAGGTTCGCGTCCCAACAGGATCCCACTATGCATTCAACAAGGTAAGTGTATGATATCTGAAAGTTTCTATAAGTTTATCAGTACAGTAAAAATTATAAAGTAATATATGCCATAAATTCCCGAAAAAATATATACAGAACAAATATTTTTTTATTTAATTATTATTTAATTTGCAACATGTACTTAATACACTAAAGGTATATTGACGTAGGTAAACACCTCTATATATTTTTTTCTATCTTTTGTGTTCTGGTGCGTCTGTACCACAGGTCTGTACTGTTTTATTAAAATTCAATATGGAATCGGATCCTTAGACTAGGGAAGATAGATGGTGAGGACTCGTAACAGCGCATAATCGCCACGCTAACAAGTTGTGCCTAAGACGCCATTGCGGTGGTGGCACACAAACGGTAGAGAGCAAAATGAAATTTTCCAATAGAAGTGATTTATAAGTGATTTAGTGCTAATTTATGTAATGTACCTACATGATGGTATCATATTCTATAAACTACTGTAAAAATCACAGCGGGAAAAAATTGAAAGGAGTGACGCTTTGCAGGTTAAAGTATATGCAGTTTTCACTTTACCTAGTTAAATTAACTGTAGGCCTATTATTTACTTAATTATGTCCGTGTGCATGCAATGATAATGAGAAGCATAGTATATCAATTCCTGGTATGCAATTTGCACGTTATTTGATTGAAATTTTCATTCATCTTTTCTTCATTGAATATAGAACAGTGCATCCGAAATGACACTTTTTCCATGGGCGTAGGTATATCGATTATGGTGTTATATTATATAGAATGTAGAATAAATTCTGGTATGTAAGATATGAGTTAATATATTTATGATAGTGAATATTAATTGTATTATTATGAAGCTGTTTTTGGAAAAATACCAGTTTTGTATCGTTTTATTCCTTTGATGTGATAAACTTGACACCTACATATTGTACATATGTTCCGCCACTCGCGCTTGCTCTCTGGTGGCAGGCGGCTTCACTATTGGCAGTAACGTTACGACTCCTTACAATATATATCTTTCCTACTCTAAGTGTAAAATGTAAAACAAGTAAGCTTTGGTATCGCCAATATTGCACTGGTCCGCTATGTAGGAAGGTGAGCATAGATGGCGTGCATGTCTCTTAGAGGCGATTTAAAAATGCGCGGCATACCTTTCTATATCTATTATTAATTATTATATTATTTTCAATTAAATTTTAAGGAGAAAATGAAACAAACAGATAAAATAAATCGTTTATTAATAGAAAGCTGCACAAGTTTGACAATTCACAATTCTGCACTAAAATTATTACCTACCACCCACAAATTTGCATGAAATTGATTTAAAAATAAACAATTGATCATTTTAGGTTGACGTCACTATGTCGGCGTGGAGGGCACACAATTCATTGTTTTGTTTTTTAGAGATGGGTAAAAGCTGTTATTTTTTAATAACAGGTTTAAACTGCATCTACTAGTAACTCATCTCTAATTGTTTACATTTGTATTCCTTTGTGACTGGATGAGGTTTGTGTGCCCTCCAGACGGCGGTGTCAAAATCAGGTGACCGAAAATGGTCAATAAACAAACCCAACCTAACCTAATACCGCTACACTAAAAAGTCCCAATGAAATAATATATACAAAAGTAGGAAATGATTTACAGTTTACATTTCGGCAATAACCACAATTTTCCACAAAAATAATTACAATAGGCACAAACTTTACAAATTCATTATCAAAACCATAGATAAAATACAAAATCAAAACAACAAATATGGCGACTTGACACATGATTTCGTAGGTTATGGGCGTTTTCTTTATTTCAACATTTTTTTCTGGTGGAAACCATCTGTGATGGAATATGGTGGAATGACGTCATCAACTGATGAACACACCAGTTTGGCAATAAAAGACTGAGAGGATAAAGATTATATAGGTATCTTTATCCTCTCAGATAAAAGAATAGTTTTGTTGGTTTTATCCTAACCTAACATTAAGCTTGTTTACTCTCTGCTTTCGTTCCGCAGAGCGATTCGTAATCATAAGGTACATGTCTCATGTGTTGTCTGCCCTTACCATGCAATTTTGTATGATCATATGATCATTGTTCGTTGCAATACTGTGTATTATGTTCACTGCAAACGAAAGCAGCTTTTGATTACTGTTCATTGAAATCCTGTTTATTATGATTACGAATCACTCTGCTGAGCGAGAGCAGCGTTTATTCTCTTTATCTGAGTTGCAAGTAATATATGCAGAAAATGATTAATGAATAGTAGAAAAAACTTTATTAATTAAAAGGGAGCCACATATGTAAAAATAAAAAATTATATTTTACAAACTGTGGCACATCATGCTGCTGTTGGATCAGGCGTGTATTCAATGTCATATGTTATTTTTATAGTTATCCGATCTAAGAATTCCTTAATTTTATACAATGTTATTGTCTATAAGTTTTTGGGTTAGATTCACATCCACCAAACAGCATTCATCAGTCCACCATCACAAGTTTAAGGTTGCACAGTGATGCAATTTATTCTGATGAGGTAATGCCACCAGATCATATCCATCAATCCATCATAATTAAAAGAACAAATTTTAACCATCTGGTTGATCTACCAGACAATAAAGGATAAAGGAACAACATTGGTGGAACTGGTGCCACCTGATGGACTCAACCTGACTCAACGTTGAAATAAAGAAAACGCCCAAATGAACAAACTGTATGTACATCATTGAGTTAGAAGGTTCTAACTCAATAACTAAATTTTCGCGAGTAACTTGGTATGTTCTAGTATGTAATACGGGCTAACCAAAGCATACTTTGCCGTTTTCGCGAATGTATAGTAAGGTAGGGGAATACGTACGACGGCAATATATGACGTCACGAAATTGTTTCATATTTCATATCATACTTCGAGTAACCTAGTTCAAGAGGTAGTTACTTCTAGTTACAATGTTTTTAAGACTTGTCAAACGATGGCCAAACGTCACTTCTTTTAACAAGGTTATGTTTGATTTTTGTTTTGGAGTAGGTAGTTCGTTTATAATTATTAGCAACATCGGAATTATGGAATCAGAAACTAAATTATATACATATTACTGTCTGTTAAACAATAGCATTATGTAACTCTGTATTTATATTGAAAATTAAGTTCTCCGTCATAAAATTTAAATTTTCCATTACATTTAAATTTGTAAATGCCCTGATGAAACTATAACAACTAACCTGAACTAACCAACTTGATGATTCTACGTTTTCGCGACTATCTGGCCTTACTAGTGTTGGTATGGTGGGGGAACTTACTAGACCTAACTATTTGGTTAGTTAAAGTTACTCGCGAAAATTTTGTTAATGATGCACATACATCCAACTGCGTCATAATGGCGATTTTACGTATCGACTTTTGATTGGTTGGTTCTTTGTTAAGCACTCCTTTAATCTACCCCTCATTCTGACAACTTTTTTAGGTTAAGAATTTGAAAAGCGTAAAAACTTTTGTCGAATCGCTGATAAAGTCTGTCGGTTTTTGTTACAAGTTAGTAGCGCCGTGCTCTAAATAGTAAGTTGATAGTGTTGGTCTCTCACCGAGATACGAAAAGTAAAATGAGCGCTAAAAGACATTTTCGCGTCTATCTTAATTTATCGGAATTCTTTCGTGATCGTAGAAGCAAAGCAAGGGTCTATATAAATGATGATATTAAAAAAATAAGTGATCTTGCGTATCGAATTGAAGATATATTTGATATAAAAAACTTTCGGTTAGCCATTCAGAACGAGTATTTATCACATTCTGAAGATGTGCAGATTCTAGAGGACAACGAAATGATTTGGTAAGGGTGCAGAAACTTATTATTATATTAATGGAATTGCTGTACTGTATAAAGGCATATTCAGTTATTCCAGTTTTTTGTATAATAGGGTTGTAAGAAATGGCGACCAGCCTGATAAATCAGCTTCTACATCCAGAAAAAGAGCAATATCACCAACAAGAGGACGTCTCAAAGAGCCCCGAATTAAACGAAAGGGGAAACAGCTAGCAGTGGCGTTTCTAGGTATAAAAATAATTTCTGTTGAACTGGATGATGCTATGTTGAAATTCAGAGACCACTTGAGATACTTATTGGAGCTTAGAAGGTTTCCTGTTACGGAGATCGTCGAAGTAGAGTCAACTCCAAGCCCAGAATGCGAAGCCCAACCACCAAAGAAAAAAATGCCTCAGTCTGTTGACGTTCTGAAAACTGAAACAACTGCAAGTCCAGAAGTCAAAGCTGGAAAATCCGTTGGTGACCAGGCCACAACAGAAATGGAAACAGAGGAACGTACAGACACATCCGAAGCAACTTTTGGTGAAGCCATGGACGTTCCTCGAGATGTTTCTATGGAATACAATACAAGCATAACAAGTGATACAGGGCTAGGTAGTTTCCCTTCATTTTCAAGAAACCCATCAACTGAATTTGAAGGAGACGATACCTGTGATTTAAATAATCCCTTAGATCAAACTATTAAGCCTTCCGATAATTCCATGCTGGACTTGAATAGATATGATGAAAGCTTTTCAAGCAAGATATCTACAATTTCAAGAAATATGTCTAGAGTTTCACCCTGCATGAGAATGTTTGGTGTAGGTAAGTAGTACAATGTATTCCAATGCCATAGGCTTCTGTTTTAATGGTCAGATCTTACACTTGAAATTATAATAATTTAATCCTTATGGGTGGTATACTGTAAGTTTAATATGTTCGTCTGAAAGGGCAAAAGGGTCTAGCCAGTTTTACATATCGATGGCTTAGTTTTAACAGGTCGTATCCCATCCTATGTAGAGTTTTTCAGGAAACATAAATAAAATAAATACTGAAATGTTGTATTCAACACTATTAATTCTAGTTTATCATAAATCATTTAGCTCCAATAAGGGCCGGTTTTTCAATGTCCAGTTAAAAGTGCCTGGTAGGTAGCTGACAGTTACGCTTATCTGGCAGTTATATCTATGGTAGTGTTTATTAATAGTAACTTAACTGCCAGCTACATTTCCATAAGTTTAATAATGTTTTAGCTATGTTGGCACTACTGATTCTACCTGTAGTTTCTTTCAATTGGTTTATTTCAAATTGCGCGCATGTTTTCGTGACAGTTTATCTAATTTAACCTCAAAATTCATTGCGTTTTGTAGCGTGTTGATTAAATTTCTGGTTTTGATTTTGTGCGTTTATGAATCAGAAATAATTGCAATGGAGAGCGTAAAAAGGAAAAGAGGTCTCTACCTATCCGTAATGATGGCAATTTCTTCATCTATCATGTCAATGATATGTAAAACAGTTTCTTTACGCAGTCGGAATCTATAAACAAATCTTTATTATAATAATTTTCATGGGTGTGAAATTATCCACATCCACATTTTAAAGTAGGACTATAATCGATAAAGTCGTGGGCTTAGAGATTATTTTTTAAATTCGAAAACAGGTTTTTAAAATGCCATCATTTTAAATGTTAGACAGTTTCGAAATTGAAATATATACATAGGAAAACATATCAATACATTGTCAGCCCGCCTGGAGGGTGAAATGGGGGTTGAAACACTTTAAAAATCAACAATTTTTTTAGCCACGGTAGAATTCTAATTCCAACGTAGATTAATTGGGGACAAAAAAACGCATCAGAAAAATGTATCGAAATTTTTTATCAGCCCGTCTAGCAGGGTAAAATGGGGGTTGAAATACATTAAAAAATCAACTATTATCTTAGCCAAGGTAGAATTGTAATTCTAACGTAGATTAATTATCAACAAAGAAATGCATCAGAAAAATGCATTGAAATCATTTGTCAGCCCGTCCAGCAGGGTGAAATGGGGATTGAAAGGTATTAAAAAATCAGCTATTTTTTTAACCACGGTAGAATTTTAATCTTAAGGTAGATTAATTAAGAACAAAGAAACGCATCAGAAAAATACATTGAAATCATTTGTCAGCGCGTCCAGCAGAGTAAAATAGGGGTTGAAATACATTAAAATATCAACTATTTCTGTGGCCACGGTAGAATTTTATTTCTAACGTGGTTTCATTGAGAACAAAGAAACACATCAGGAAAATGCATTGAAATCACTTGTCAGCCCATCCAGCGGGGTAAAATGGGGGTTGAAATACATTAAAATATCAACTTTCTTTGTGGCCACTGTAGAATTTTATTTCTAATGAGGTTTCATTGAGAACAAAGAAACGCATCACAAAAATACATTGAAATAATTTGTCAGTCCGTCTGGCAGGGTGAAATGGGGGTAGAAATACATTAAAATATCAACTTTCTTTGTGGCCACGGTAGAATTTTATTTCTAATGTGGTTTCATTGAGAACAAAGAAATGCATTAGGAAAACACATTGAAATCATTTGTCAGCCCGTCCAGCGGGGTAAAATGGGTGGTTGAAATACATTAAAATATCAACTATGCATTAATAATTCAGCAATTTTTTTAGCCACGGTAGAATTTTTATTTTAACGTAGATTAATTGAGAACTAAAGAACACATGAGAAAAATGCATTGAAACCATTTGTCATCCCGTCTAGCAGGATAGAGTGGGGGTTGAAGTACATTAAAAAATCAACTATTTTTTTCACCCCGGTAGAAATTTACTTAATCTACATTAAAACTGAAATTCTACCGTGGCTAAAACATAGTAGATCTTTTAAATCATTTCAACCCCCATTTTAATGCGTTCCAACCCCCATTTCACCCTGCCAGACGGGCTGACAAATGATTTTAATGCATTTTTCTGATGCACTTCTTTGTTCTCAAGTAATTTACGTTAGAATTACAATTCTACCAAGGCTAAAAAAATATTTGATCTTTTAATACTTTTCAACCCCCATTTCACCCTGCTAGACGGGCTGACAAATGATTTCAATGCATTTTTCTGATGCATTTCTTTGTTCTTAATTAATCTACGTTAGAATTACAATTCTACCGTGGCTAAAAAAATATTTGATTTTTTAATACTTTTCAACCCCCATTTCACCCTGCTAGACGGGCTGACAAATGATTTTAATGCATTTTTCTGATGCACTTCTTTGTTCTCAAGTAATTTACGTTAGAATTACAATTCTACCAAGGCTAAAAAAATATTTGATTTTTTAATACTTTTCAACCCCCATTTCACCCTGCTAGACGGGCTGACAAATGATTTCAATGCATTTTTCTGATGCATTTCTTTGTTCTTAATTAATCTACGTTAGAATTACAATTCTACCGTGGCTAAAAAAATATTTGATTTTTTAATACTTTTCAACCCCCATTTCACCCTGCTAGACGGGCTGACAAATGATTTCAATGCATTTTTCTGATGCATTTCTTTGTTCTCAAGTAATTTACGTTAGAATTACAATTCTACCAAGGCTAAAAAAATATTTGATTTTTTAATACTTTTCAACCCCCATTTCACCCTGCTAGACGGGCTGACAAATGATTTCAATGCATTTTTCTGATGCATTTCTTTGTTCTTAATTAATCTACGTTAGAATTACAATTCTACCGTGGCTAAAAAAATATTTGATTTTCTAATACCTTTCAACGCCCATTTCACCCTGCTAGACGGGCTGACAAATGATTTCAATGCATTTTTCTGATGCATTTCTTTGTTCTTAATTAATCTACGTTAGAATTACAATTCTACCGTGGCTAAACAAATATTTGATTTTTTAATACTTTTCAACCCCCATTTCACCCTGCTAGACGGGCTGACAAATGATTTCAATGCATTTTTCTGATGCATTTCTTTGTTCTTAATTAATCTGCGTTAAAATTAAAATTCTACCGTGGCTAAAAAAATAGCTGATTTTTTAATACCTTTCAACCCCCATTTCACCCTGCCAGACCGGCTGACAAATGATTTCAATGCATTTTTCTGATGCATTTCTTTGTTCTTAATTAATCTACGTTAGAATTACAATTCTACTTTGGCTAAGAAAATAGCTGATTTTTTATTGTATTTCAACCCTCATTTTACCCTGCTAGACGGGCAGACAAAAAATTTCGATGCATTTTTCTGATGCGTTTTTTGTTCTTAATTAATCTACGTTGGAATTAGAATTCTACCGTGGCTAAAAAAATTGTTGATTTTTAAAGTGTTTCAACCCCCATTTCACCCTTCCAGGCGGGCTGACAATGTATTGATATGTTTTCCTATATATATATATTTCTATTTCGGAACTGTCTAACATTTAAAATGATGGCATTTTAAAAACCTGTTTTCGAATTTAAAAAATAATCTCTAATCCCACGACTTTATCGATTATAGTCCTACCTTAAAATGTGGATGTGGATAATTTCACACCCATATAATTTTCTCGTTCCTTTATGGTATAGGGTCTCCTTTCATACTCTATAAATTGTATATCATCGTCATCATCAGTCATATCCAGAATATTGTTATTATTATATCATTATTGGCAATAACATATTTAATATAAATCACAAATTAAAAACGAACATATCAATCAATCAGATTGGTTTTTAGGTTAGAATATTTTAGAATTGTCAATCATTGAACCAAATGCGCATGTGCAAATCCACTAACAGTAGAATAAATCCTTAACTGGCACTTTCAACTTTCTGCTAAATTTACTTTCAGATAGTGAGTTTAACCCTCCGGTAAATGTTACCTGCACATTGAAAAACAGTTTATCAGCTAGGTAAATTTTATCTGACAGTTAAGCTATTTAACTGGACATTGAAAAACCGGCCCTAAGTCGTATAAACATGTTTTTTATTTTGAAATGTTATTATTTTATTATGTATGACTGAGGTAAATATTAAACAATTAATTCGAAACACCAACACACTGCACTACAAAGTAAATACAAATTTAATTTATTATCTTACTATTTTATTAGTTTTTTTATGGAAACTAATACACGCAACACTAACCACCTGTCACTATAGTATTTTTGCGGGTTACGACCTATTGCATTTACACAAAAGGCCTACGATGATACGTCCTATTTTAAATGATCGTTTAAAACTATTTCTAGCATTTTGTAGGTTATAACGTATTGAAATTAGATGTAAGCAACCTCCACCATCTCAGAAATGCAATAAACACATTTTCGTAAATATTGTGGGTTACGATCCGTTAGAACGTCTGTTGTTATGCTTTAACCTTTTAATTATTGCTTTTTGCCTGTAGTATTCCTACAATTAATTTCAGGCATCTGCTTTCAATTATAAGGAAGACATAGGAGTACAACCTTTAACGACAACTTTGTTTTTCTCTGGAACTATGCCACATATGCGAATGAATCCAGTGCCAAAAATAAATATCAATTAGTGCTATGCTGTGTATTTTTTTCATATTTCTAGATCAATTTTTAGGGGTGCAAAACATACAACTTTTTTTCCTAGGGTGGTTTTTATAACAGGGTTCCCACCAAACTGGAAATCCTGGAAAACCTGGAAAAGTCAGGGAATTTAGGGTAGTTCAAAAAAAGTCATGGAAAGTCAGGGAATTTCATTAAATTCTAATAAAGTCATGGAATTGGCTATGTTATCTGAAAAAGTCAGGGAATTTACATTTAGTCTTACGTTATACATTGAACAAAAAAGGACAAAATTCTGAATGATCCAAAAAATTGTTAAATATAAATTTAACAGTTTAGAAATGTTAACTTTAAATAAAATTGATATAGGATTTGCAACTCGTAAGTTGATAAAAAAATTGCAGGTTCAAAGAAAACATATTTTATAGAGAATGTAGGACTTTTCTAATAGCGTGTGACTCGAAGATTTTTTCCAGATCTAATTTAAAATATGATATCGTTAACGGAATTTCATGTTTAAACCCTTCATTAATATGTAATTATCCAAAAAGAGCTGAAAGAATGAACTTAACACTAAAAATACTTTATGAAAAAGAAATTATTAATTTTGATGCCAGCTTTAAACAAAAATTAAGTCATTTTGGCCACCTTTTTGGCATCTATTTAATCCAAATGACAGTAAATGAATATTTTCGCCCATTTCAGGTAGGCGAAAATTAACTTTCTTGTTTTTAAATTAAAGTTCTCGCAATTCTCTTTCTTTTCTGATAAAATGTTTTCAAAAATGTTTTGGCCAAAAGGCCGAAAAAATCCATTTGTTGTCATTTGGTTCATAAATAAATGACAAAAAGTGGCCAAAATTACTTTCACAGAAATTATTTTTAATCTCATCGGAAAGCTGGTGTCCAGATCTACATTTTGAAATAAAGTGATCCATTTTCGACTTATGGCACAAAATGGCGGGCAATTCAAATTTCACATAACAAATTCATTTTTGTCCACATGGTTCAATATTTGGATTCCAAAATTACAGCGTGTTTTGTTTTCAACACAAGGTATATTTTCTAAAAGTTTGAAACCGATCGGAACTCTTGACGTCCCTTTGCGTTAAAATGAAAAAAAGAAAAACGCTTTTCAGCCAGCTGATTCAATTTTGTACGTTACGTTCGTACTCAAATGACCCAAAACCGAGGATTTGTTGGAATTTTAATTGCGAATCATAAAATTGTTGTTACAAAACTATGCACATCAATGTCCTTTTTTACTCCACTATAAGGAATAAAGTAATATATTTTAATATTTTTGTATGGCAGTATCATACAAAAATACATGGTCAAAATTTGATCAATATTACTTATGTGATTTTACTCATTAAATATATGTACAAAAATTTAACTGCTAAGTCCTTATCGAAAATGAAGATGGGTTAATCATATAAAATTTTTGAAAATAAGCCAATTTTCTCAAGCTACACCCCCTTAAGGGGGTATGCAAAAAACTGTTTTTAATTTCTATCTGAAAATAAAGTAATCGGAAAAAGACGCAATTCATCACATCTCGATTACTAAAGATAAGGCATCTAACAAAATGATTTCATCCATCTAGAGTGTATACGAAGGAGTGATATTAACTACCTTTCTTATAATTTTGTAAATATCTTTCTGTCTGCTATTTTTTCTACATGTTAAAAAAAGAACTGAACATGATTAATTTAGAAACTTTTTTACCTGAAATATATCGTAAAATCGACCGTCTTTGAGAAAAAAGAACTAAATTACATCTGCCTAAGTGATCAATCAATCATGGCATGGCATCATTATGATCATTTGGTGTTTATGAATTATTTTCAGATAAAAATTAATAACCGTTCTTTTGCACGCCTCGTTAAGGTGTACAGCTGGACAGGAAACGCTTATTTTGAAAAATTTTATATGAAGAACCCATCTTCATTTTCGATAAGGAATTAGTAGTTAAATTTTTGCGCGTTATTACGGGACAATCTGTATATGTTAAAAAATTAAAATAAACATATTTTTCTGATTAACGTCCTAGAAGTCATGTAACTTAATGTCATTTTGTTCATGGAAAACCTGGAAAGTCATGGAATGTCACTAATAGTTTTTGGTGGGAACCCTGTATAATAACCACTGGAGATACACCAACCAAATAAATCACATATTTATTTATTTATTGCATGAGCAGTGGAGGGACGATATGGGAGGCCGATTTGGTGTAATGTCACGAAATGTTCTGTTAAAACGTCAATAAATTCCAATTTTCGTTCGCTCCTGTGAGGCCGAATTTTCGATTTTGACCCTGCAATTTACGATGCGGATTAACTAGAATCCTTCCTCTTTCCGTCACGACGCCGTACGGTCCCTCCGAAGGTGTATTTCGAAAAATGTTGAACGCTTTAAGATTCCATGTTTTCGCACTTTTTCCGCCTTCGAAAAGAGCTTTTTATTTTTTCGGATATTCGCCTATATCTCGGAAACCGTTGAAGTTAGCTCAAAAATAAAAAATCTCAACGGACAAGTTAATTTCGTGAGGAATCAGCCGGTTCCATAGGAATTTTCATACGGTTCTTCGTTTCAGAGATATCGACCGAAATATGCGGCGGTGTAAGCCGATAAAAGGCGAAAAATGGGACATCTTTCGCTTTAAATCCTCATAACTCCTAAATGGGGGCTCCTAGGACGAAAATGTTCGACCCTAACGAATTTGTAGAAAATTCAATTACCTAAGTAATTTTTTACAATTTTTCTCCCGCTCCAAAAATTAACTAGTTACATAGTGGAGGGCTATTCCGTGTCTTCAGCTCTTCCTCACTAAAAGACAAACTTATGCCATTTGAACCAAATTTTATATAAGCTCCCGAGTGGTGTAATGGTGTGCATTCTGCTTCACAAGCCGAGACTGGGAGTTCGAAACCGGAAAAATTTTTTTAACTTTTTTTTTTAAATTTTCAGCCTTCATCTGTTGCTGACATATTACCTATAAACTGTTTTAGATTTTTAAGTTTTTAAATATTTTTAAATAATTCTTTGCTAAGCCAAACTGAGTGTCTGGAACTTCTCAATGTCAAAAAAAATGTTGAGATCGTTTATATTTGATGCCTGGTTTTTAGGAATTGGCGTTAAAAAACCTGACAATTAAGAAACAACCTTAATCTGATGCATTTTTGTTAAAAAAGTACAACAGTTAGTGGAAATTAAAAAAAAAAATGAGAAATTTTATCACTTGTCTGATTCGACTGAAAATTGATATATGAAAATTATCGAGATAAAAAAAATATGTTACTTATTGAAACTCCAAAATTTAAAATGGCGGCGTCAACATGGCGGACCAGCTTTATCATTTATTGTCTGTCTCAGGGTCGGACTGGGACCAAGAGGGCCTACCGGGCAAATTGCTTTGAGGGCGACATATCAAATTTTTTATTATATTTTTTTATATACCCATCCCCTAAGTACTTTTTTTAAGTTAGGCATACTCTTGGAGATAAAATAGATAGTTTCTTTTATGTCTTTAAAAATTAATACATTTTCTGTTAGGTACGTAACATGTTCAAAATAAAATATATCTAATAGTAAATAACAAAATAAAAGATGAATTATTAATTTAAAGTTAGTAAAAAAACGTAAATCTACGTTTCAATTTGCAAGAAAGCAGCTTAAAAAATAAAAACGTTATAACGTTTTTATTTTTTGAGATGCTAATAAATAAAAGGTATATATATATATACCTTTTGTTTATTATCAGAAATCAAGACTTTTTTTAAGTTAATAATTCACAGCCATGCGTTGCAAAAATTGGTTGCTCTTTTTTGCAAAAAGATTAATTAGATCATGAATATTACCTTTGATTTTATACCACTTAGATTGGCCACGTAATAGGCGAGCCCGTGGCAATAAATTTTACTTTTGGATGCCACTCATAGAGAGCGCAACAGTCAACTTAACAAATTTTTATAGTTGACCAGATTAATTTTATGGGCAGTGTCAGTGTGAAACTTTATATGAACGACCGCTCCCCACTCCAGTGCAGTGTTGATAGAATAAATACTACTAGAACCTAAACGTGCCGTTGCTAAGCAACTATAACTCATTGAGATATCGCCAAACCAATTTTATTAGCGACGAAGATATTCGGATCATTTCGATACTTGGTTTGTCCGGAATCGGATGACAAGAATATTCGAATTAATCATTTATCATTCGATGTCGAACTAATTTTCAATAATGTGCTAAAACAGGTATAAACAAGCTAACCATTACACTCTTCGCCGATTCACATTTTAGACATTTTTCTTATTTAATTATACATCAGTCGTTATACAGCTCTTTATGTGCCCCACGTTTTTATTTTAGTTGATTCATAACCAGACGTCAGAATCTCAAGAAGGTCCACGTTTGTGTCCTAATTATTTTGTAGTTTTTAGTACAGCTGATGATTTAAAATAAAACCAATTAAAATAAAAGTTTTTTTACCTATTTTTGTTTTTAACTTTTTCGTCTTATTTTTAGAAAGAACATTTTGATATAATATACGATTCAAATGTATTGACCCCTCACTTTAACCGCGAATATCTCAGAAACGGAGCAGAAAAAATTGAAAAAATTATATGTTCATTATGAGTCTATTCTAACTCAGTCACTAAAATTTGAATAATGTACATTGAACACTTTTGAAGTTCTGTTAAGTTATATTGAAAAATGCTCTACTTTTTAAGGAAATTTTGACCATACCAGTTTTAAATCCATTTTAAAACTGGTATGGTCAAAATTTAATTTAATCTTAAAAAATATGCCTACTATCTAAATAATATTTGAGACACCGATAAAGCAGGGCATTTTTGGTATGAAGAAATTTTTTCATAATTTTTTATTCTAAAATTTTGCAGTTATTCTCAAAAACGTGACGTCATGTTTATTCGGCTATTTATCAATGTATTTAAAAAATGCTTGTTAAAATAATTAATTATGTAAAATGTAAGCATTTTCAGGAAAAATAACTGGTATATATCAAACATTAATTTAATTATCAAACGTAATAGATAATATTAGTGCAAACTTGGAATGATATTGTCCTTTACACTTGATAACTAAATTAATATTTGATATATACTAATTCTTTTTTCTGAAAATGCTTACATTTTATATAATTAGCTATTTTAACAAAAATTTTTAAATACATTGATAAACAACCAAATAAACATGACCTTACGTTTTTGAGAATATCTGCAAAATTTTAGAATAAGCGAATTCTGAACAAATTTTCCCCTACAAAAAATGCTCTACTTTATCGACGCCTAAAATATTATTTACAAAGTATGCGTATTTTAAAGGATTAAAAACTGATATGGTCAAAATTTCTTTAAGAAGTAGGACATTTTTCAATATAACTTAGCAGAACTTCAAAAGTGTCCAATGTAGGTACATTATTTAAATTTCAGTTGTTCATTTAGAATAGACTCATAATAAATACATAATTTTTTCTATTTTTTCTGCTCCTTCATTTCTGAGATATTCGCGGTTAAAGCAGACGCGGATCCAGCATTTTGTTAAGAGGGGGGGGGGGCGGCAATTATTTAATATCTAAAAATAAAATAAATGCATTAAAATAAATTTATTTTTATATCAGGTTTTCTTATCTAAACTTTGCTCCAGGGGGGGGGCGACACTCCCTTCGCCCCCCTCTGAATCCGCGCCTGGGTTAAAGTGCGGGGTCAATACATTTGAATCTTATATTAGTTACATAGTTACACACAGGTCTACTTAAAACGTGTTAAATAATAAAATTTGTCCGCCGCCATTTTGATTTCTGAATTTTAGCTAAAAATTTGTACTTCGAGATCCCGAAAACCCCCACATATCGAATTTGAGTCGAATCGGACTGTAAATGATAAAATTTATCCGTCGTCTTGGCGCCGCCATTTTGATTTCTGAATTTGTATAATTCGCGACACCGAAAACTCCCAAATATAGACATTGAGTCGAATCGGACTAAAAATGATAAAATTTGTGTGCCATCTTGGCGCCGCCATTTTGATTTTTGAATTTTGACAAAAAATTTGTAATTCGCGACCCTGAAAACCCCCAAATATAGACATTGAGTCGAATCCGGCTAAAAATGATAAAATTTGTCTGCCATCTTGACACCGCCATTTTGATTTCTGAATTTTTACCAAAAATTTGTAATTAACGACTCCGAAAACCCTGAGATGTCGATTCTAAGTCAAATTGGACTATAAATGACAAAGTTGGTCCACCATTTTGAAACAGCCATCTTGAATTTTTGTTACATGAAAGTGTTCAAAATCAATTGTCACCGGAACTATATGTATGTGTGCAAAGTTTCATAAGAATCGGTTTAGTAGAAGTAAAAAAATTAAAAAATGTTAATTTATTATATATTCAGAACAAAAATAAATATAAAATTTCGCAAAAGTGTATATAATAATAAGATATAATTAAAAAATATATATTTCCCAAACGGCGCTTTATACACATTTATTTAAAAATTTATTTCATTTTAAACGTCATGTTTTTCTATTTTAGAAACTAAAATAAATTATAAATAAGAAATATTTACAATTTAAAACTAATTGCCGAGTAAAAATTGTTTTTTAATCCTCGAAATATTGTCCAACGAAATTTGAATCGATTAATTTCCGCGCTTCACCTTTGATGTTCAATCAAAGCCTTCAGTGACGGTTCCGCCTTTTAGCAAAGACTGAAGTAAGTTATGACCTGCCTTCAGTTGGCTGCAGATGTGCAAAGTACGTCGAAGATAATTCATACCAAGGTTACATGCGCTCCCTCTGTTATTCACCTCCAAAAGTTGTCGAAAAACTGTTTACATTGGTGGCCAATCTAAGTAGTATAAAATCAAAGATATTACAAACATTTTTGTGAATCAATTTTATCTGAAAATTGCGAACTCCCAGGGAGGCCAAAGTTGGCCATTTTTTCATCCATTCTTCACTTTTCTCTACGACCGATAGATTTTCCAGTATTTTAAGAAAATGTATTCTCTACTCTAATTGTTGATAGAAACGATGATGCAAATGAAATCATTTGACTCACGAAATGAGAAGCCTCTCCCATTGCCTCTCCCAAAGCTATTCTGCAAAAACGTTACGGCTCTACTAATTTACCTAAAAATTATGTTTTCCCTTCATTTACCTGGCTTATTAAGCATTAGAGCACGAGCACAGGTACTTCATGTTTATTCCGCGAGCCTGGGCGCGGGCTAAAGACAAAAGGTATCAATCAAAAGCCGCGTCACCTCCTGCGCTTCGCTTGTGCAAGCAGGTCGAAATTACTATAATACGAAAAAGTTTATTTTCCACTGTTGTCACGTTTTTCGAGTTTCGAAATTAAAGTGATTTACTGGACACTTTGATATTGGGATTTGCAAATATCCAAATGTCACATGGGGCAAGGGAGTTACATTTAGGATTTATAGGGGGGCCACATTTTGGGTGTTTGGAGGGGCCTACCGGGCATTTGCCCGGCGCCCCAGTCCAACACTGGTCTGTCTCGACTGAAAATCGGTAGCTGAAGGTAGTCAAGGTCGCCAATAAAAAATTTGCTATCAAAACTTAAAAATTCAAAATGGCAGCGTCAACATGGCGGACCAGTTGTCATTTATAGTCCGACTCGACTGAAAATCGATAGCTGAAGATAATCAAGGTCACCAATTAAATATTTGAGACCAAAACTTAGAAATTCAAAATGGCGGCGTCAACATGGCCGACCAGCTTTATCGTCTACAGTCTGTCTCGAATAAAAAGCAATAGCCGATGGTAACCAAGGTCGCCAAGTACAAATTTGAGATCAAAACTTAAAAATTCAAAATGGCGGCGTCAACATGGCAGACATATTTGACTTAAAACACGGTTTTATGCGTAAAAGGAGCACCTCAACTACTTCTTTATGAACATTTTATTCTCAATGCTTTTGAACATCGATCACAAGTAGATTCAATTTACACTGACTTCACGAAGGCATTTGATCGTGTTGATCACGTATTACTCATAGCCAAACTCAAGGCATTGGGTGTTGAGGGTTGCATGCTTGAATGGATTCATAGTTATTTATATAACCGAACACAGTTTGTCAGATGCTCAGGAGCCGTATCATCTTCTATTAAAGTTACTTCCGGCGCTCCTCAAGGATCGCATATTGGTCCATTATTATTTAACTTATTTGTTAATGATATTAGATTAACTTGATGTATCCTGGGATTTTTCGGTCATCTTTAAATGAAAATTCTTATATTTTCTTACGTTTCGGTTTTATTAACCATCGTCAGAGGAAAAACTACAATATTTATATTAACGTACAATTATTTCAATTATTTTATGTGATTTTACAAATTTAATTTTATTACTTACAATTTAATTTCAGCATTTAGTTGCATTAAAACTTTCAACAGAAATAAACGTAAAATGTTAATATAGTGTAAACAAAAAATTTCTTAAATTGTAAGTAATAAAATTAAATTTGTAAAATCACATAAAATAATTGTACGTTAATATAAATATTGTAGTTTTTCCTCTGACGATGGTTAATAAAACCGAAACGTAAGAAAATATAAGAATTTTCATTTAAAGATGACCGAAAAATCCCAGGATACATCAAGTTAATTTGATATCAACGGTCAAGAAAATACAAATATTTATTTATATAATGATATTAGCGAGGAACTTATTAACAGTAATTATTTAATGTTTGCTGACGATTTGAAGCTGTTTAGAATCGTTGACAACTCTTACGATGCCTCTCTTTTGCAAAGTGATCTCGATAATTTAGTTCGTTGGTGTGACATCAATCTATTAAAACTTAACCCTGCCAAGTGCAATCAAATTTCTTTCACAAGAGGCAATAATCCTGTAATATTCGACTACCATCTAAATAATGCTACTTTAAACAGGGTAAATTCCATAAAAGATCTTGGTGTAATATTCGATTCAAGGATGACATTCAAACCTGTGTGGAAATAGATAGTGAAATAAGTGCCGTTATATTCGACAAAAATACTTGCATCATCTGTGTTTATAGGTCTCCTTTAGGTAATTATCATAATTTTTTATCAAAGTTGTCTGAACTTTTATCTAACGTCACCTCCTTATTCAATTATATTATACTCACTGGTGATCTTAATGTCGATAGTCTTAAAATGACTGGAGAAATCAAACTGTTGATTGATACACTATGTTCCTTTAATCTTATCTCTCTCGTGAAAGAACCAACCAGAATTAATTTATGCCAGGGATTTAACATCTATACATCTATTGATTACATTGCAACAAACATTGGCAATTAGTTATTTGCAATATAGAAACTAATTTCAATAAAAACATAGCCTCTAATGACATAAAATTAAGCAGAGTATTTTCTGAACAAAATATGTGCAGTTTCGAACAAGTCTTCATTAACCAATATGATCTCTTTTCACAGACGTATAATAACATCGATGACTACTATAATGAGTTTGTTACACATTTTCAGTGGTGCATGAATGTTACATGCCCAAAGCGGAAAGTTAAAATTAGAAACACAAAAAATCAAAAATGTGATGCTAAAATAACAAATGAATACAATAAGTTAAAATTTTTATATCATATAGCCAAGCAATCTGGATTCAATGAACTGCTAAAATCCTACAAAAGACATAAAAAGTCAATAAACCACTCCATATCCAAAATAAAAATTGAAAGCAATTCTGAAGAGATAATGATATCAGAAAATAAAAATAAAACTCTATGGAAAATTATAAATGACAGATTAGGCAAAAACAGAAATAAAATCAATAACATAGAAATTAAAATAAATGACAAATTAATAAGTAACAAGCAAGATGTAGCTAACATTTTTGGCAATTATTTCTCTACCTGTATAGAGAATAAACTTCAAAAACATTTCAACAAGAGTCGGTCAACTATTTGTACATTCCCACAACAAATTAGCCCTAACTCATTTTTTCTTGAACCGGTAACTGAAGCAGAGGTCGTAGATATTATTAACAAGATGAAAATTAAAAACTCCGTGGGAGTAGATGAGATACCTCTACGTCTTCTGAAATTCTGTAAATATACCTTAGCTACTACAATCGCAATATTAATCAATAAGTCTTTCGAATTTGGACAATTTCCTAACGTCTTAAAATTAGGCAAATTAGTCCCCCTATATAAAAAAGATGATCACAACCTATTAGAAAATTACAGACCAATAATAATTCTAAGTTATATTTCTAAAATTTCAGAAAAGTCAGTAGCCAAACGACTATACAATTACCTAGAGAAAAATGAACTATTTACTAGGGATGGGACGGATGTGCTTTTGGCCGGATAACCGGATACAGTATATCCGGCCAGTGCAAAATCCGGTCCGGCCGGATATTTTGCTTTTTCAAGCAGTCGCTTTATCTATGAGCAGACCGCGATATTTACAATTAAATTCAAGTCGCACCCGTATTGTCCTGTCCTGCCACTCATGCACATTGCTGCAAGTAATAAAACGTAATTTTTTCATGATCGTAGGTATAGTAAGGACCACATTTAATCCAGCGATACGAAAAAGCTCGCATAAAAACCTAAAAGATACCGACCGCTTCTTATTAGTATGCCGCCGGACAAAAGTGTGAATTTGATATATTTATTCTTAAACTTTTGTGACAAAGAAACAGTTACCTCACCCCTGAAAGTGCACGTTGACTAGATCGCTTATTTCAACGAATCATCTATTTGGTAGGACAAATTTCAACCAATTATATTCAGAGGGATTGGTCTACGTTCTTAACTCCTTAGGAAATATTTATGACAATTTTTTGCGATGATAATAAAAGAAGCCGAACACCTTCTTTATGACCTTTTTTGTATATAAATTGAAAACTAATGGGGAAATATTTTGTGCACGATATAAGAAGTATTCATCACGTCAGTACATGAGCGATAGAAAATGTCCCATTAACTACAAAATAGGTTTTTGAACACGACAAATTCCACACGATGAAATTTGGTAAATTCACACCAAAACAAGTTACTGTAACACGACTAAAATAAATATTTAACGACGCTTAATGTGATCATCTATGCTAACAATATTCGCGCGACTAAAAATTGTATATCACTACTTTAAAAGTACTTAATAACGACGTACGGTCAGTATCACGGCAGAAAAATAATATTCAATATCATTATAAAGTTTGCCCGCCAGAAATATGCATTTGCACGACAGAACATTTCATCAGCTGATTTGTCATAATTAATTTTGAAAATCTAAATGAATCGTCTTGTACCTGTCCATATTTCCTTAAATACTACACCTGTAAACACGTTCTAGGAATAATATATATTATATCCATATTATCACATGTAGGCCTATTGAAGAATTTAAGACTTATTTTTTTTATATTTATTTATTTTGTTTGTAGTTTCTAGGTCATTGTTAATTTTA
The DNA here is from genome assembly GCA_963583905.1 of Stenurella melanura. Taxonomy (NCBI): domain Eukaryota; kingdom Metazoa; phylum Arthropoda; class Insecta; order Coleoptera; family Cerambycidae; genus Stenurella; species Stenurella melanura. The sequence goes on from OY757309.1 coordinate 6,263,929, forward strand.
TAAATATTTTGATATATAACTGACAATTAATAAATAAATAACAGTTATGTTTCATGCATTTTGGATAGTTTTTATTTGGCCGGATGTTAACCGGATATTTTTTCATATCCGGCCGGAGCCGAATATCCGGTTTGGAAGCCGGATAGGCCGGATGCAGTAGCAGGACCGGATATCCGTCCCATCCCTACTATTTACCAACTGCCAGTACGGGTATAGATCTAACAAATCAACGGAACTGGCCAGTCTCGAATTCATTCAAAAAATATATAATTATCTTGATAAAGGCAAAAAAGTTGCTGGAATGTTTTTTGACCTAACTTCTGCTTTTGACTGTGTGAACTCAAATTTTTTAAAATTAAAATTGTCCTCTTTAGGAATAAGGGGTAATATATTAAATTGGATACTATCGTATCTAGACAACAGGAAAATATTAGTATCTATAGATTCTGTAACTTCCGACATATATGACATGGACGTTGGAGTTGGACAGGGCTCAATAATCGGCCCTCTGCTGTTTTTATTATTCATTAATGATCTTCCTTCATTTATAACGGAGGGAGATATCTTCATGTATGCTGATGATACGTCGGTGGTCATAAATGCTAATAGTATCCAGGAGTTAGAGTCCAAAGCATATTTAATATTTAATAAATTTAAGGAATGGTGTGATCAAAATTCACTAATTGTCAACAAAGATAAGACTGTGTTCGTGTATTTTTCTGTTTCAGTGCCAAAATCCATTCCAGACATTAGTCATGTAGAAACAAGTACTGAAACGAAGTTCTTGGGAACTACTATAGAATCAACACTTGGCTTCTCCAGTCATATAGATAGTGTCTGCTCAAAACTTGCTAAAAGTACGTTTGCTATGTTAAATATTAAAAAAGTAGTCAATGAGGGTGGTTTAGTTGCATCATATTATTCTCTGGTTTATACAACTCTTAGCTATAATATCATCATTTGGGGGCAGGCAGTGGACGTGAATAGAGTATTCGTCATGCAAAAAAGAATAATTAGAATCATATTTAATTTACCTTATGGACATTCTTGTCGACAAACATTTAAACATAAAAAAATTATGACACTGCCGTGTATATACATATTTAAATTACTCTGCTTCGTTTATAATAATATCGACAAATTTAGCCTCAACAGGGCAGTACATAATCACGCAACTCGTAATATAAATGACATACATATCAATAATTACAGGCTAAGTAAATTTAAAAAATCTCCATACTGCGCTGGTGCCTATCTATTTAACATATTACCAAGCAAGATCAAATTATTACATCCATACAAATTGTTTAAGACAGGATTGAAAAACTACCTATTAGAAAATTGTTTCTATTCTTGTGAAGAATTCTGTTTAATAGGAAATCATGTATAATTGGTATATAAAACACAATTTAGTCACCAGGATAATTTTTTTTAATTATATTTTATGTGTGCATATTTGTTATTTTTACATATTGATCTTTTTTCTCTTTTCCTTTTTTTTTTTTGTTAGTCACTACTTTCAGGTTTGTAGTTTTATTTAATGTCTTGTATGTATATTGACGAATGATTTTACAACAGCTTTTAGTAGTCAAAAAATTGCTCTCTATTTTCTTTTCTACTTCTATGAATGTTTATAATGTTATACTTTTACTTTTTTATGTTTTATGTTTGTATAAAAATTTGTATTATCGTTATATATTTATATATTTATATTCTGAATACTTGGCATATTATTCTTATGCTGGGGCTTGTGTGATTTTGACGAAACCATTTTTTTGTAACTTTGACAATATTGAAGGTTAATAAATTTTATTCTATTCTATTCTATTCTATATCAAATATCACAGCACAAGCACTGAAAGTGTTAGGTTGCATCAATAGGGACTCTACCTTTTTTTCTATTGACATATATAAATTGCTCTACTCTTTTCTGATAAGGAGTCTGCTAGAATATGGCTGTGTGATATGGAATCCAGCATATGTTGTCGATAAACAATCCATTGAGAATGTCCAATTTAGATTCCTTAGACAATGTGCATTCAAGATGGGTCATCCAATAGGCGAATATTCCTACTATTCCTGAAATCTTACACGAACTCAACCTTCTATCACTTGAGTGTAGAAGAGTGCAACTCGATTTATGCTTTTTGCATAAATTGATTAATTGTAATATAAACTGTCCAGAGTTACTTCAGTTGATCAGCTTCAACTTAAACGATCGCAGAACTAGAAATTCAGAACTCTTTAAAGTACCTTTTCATGTTACAAATTATGGTCAAAATGAGCCCATATGCAGATTACTCCGTACAGCAAACTCTTTCCATAAAAATATATAACTCTTTGGCTCGTCACTATATACATTTAAAAACCAAGTTAAATCTTGTATAAGTAATTAAAGCTTGTCTAAGACATGGTGTAGCATAATATTGATTTTATTGTATTTACAAAAATTGTATTTGTCTTGTTTTATTCATTATACCATACTATTTTAATTATGTTCCTATTTATTGAATTGTAAAATGAAAATGGCTCTGCCGTATAATAATAATAAATAAATAATAAATAAATAAATAAAAACATGTATGAACAATCGAAAGTAATAATCATTAGGTAATTAATAAACAAAATAACAACACATTACAACATTACACTAAAACTAATATCCGATAATACAATTCATCTTAAATTTTTGACTCTACAAGACAGCCGTATATTTCGATGCACTTGTCAAATCGTTTTTTAATATTCTTTACGACATTCTGTAATTGTTGCCGGGTAACTTCTGCACAAGCTTGTCTTATTCTTATAGCCCACACCAAATATTAACTTTTTGGAAATATTGTCTTTTACAATTAATGACCAGCTCTGGGTTTTCTGTAGCCCAAAACCTACAATTTTATAACGATACCGCCCCATTTGTGGTAAAAGTTGCCTCATCGCTGAATAAAGTAGTTTTCAAAAAATTTGTGTTATTAAGATACTCTCCTTGAGCCCACAAGCAATATTCCATCCGTGTTTCATCATTACCAGGATCCAACGTATGTAAAAACTTGGGTTTGAATGGTTTTACCTTATTCTTTTAAGGCATCGGCGAATATTTTCTCTAGGCAAATTCAAATCTAACCTAGTTACTCTTACACTGGCGTTTAGATTGTTGTTAAAATAATTTAAAGCAGTCTGCTTGTACCTAAGTCTTCTTTGTACATTATCCGTTCTTATAATACACCTTGTCACAGCGCCACACTCATTAAAACTTTTGTTTATTTTAGAAACGGTACTTTCAGTGATGTTGGGCCTATTCGGGTGCCTATTATTAAATATCTCACTTACCTCTCCCAAAGTTCTGTCATTACCTCCCCTAAGGCGCATAAGTTCAATTTTTTCTACTACATTTGAGTATCCATAATTTTAACTTCAAACTAATAAACTAATACTTGATAATATTACTGATCAATTTTATAATTTCAATAACAATATACTCTGCGTATATGCGCATTTTAAAGATTTGACGTCTGAGTTTAAAATTTGTTTACCGTGGCACCCTATTATTATCTGTCATTACTCAATATAAAGACAACTAGAAAAATGCCGCGCCTTTGTCTAGCTCCTCCGGAGGGGTGTGAGGGCTTTGCCCCCCATGGCGAGCGCTCTACGCTCATTTAGGTGAAGCTCGGATTGTTGAATAAAGCTTGGTTTTCCAGTTTTCAGTTGTTTAGTTGTTCAGATTTTAACAGTTTTCAATTTCGATGTCAAATTCATCATCAGGGACCTCGAAAATCCCTACGTGATTTTTAGTTGAATCAGACCATCAATTATGAAAATCATTCACCATTTCGACGCCGCCATTTTGAATTTTTAATTTTTGATCTCAAATTTGTAATTGGCGACCTTGACTACCTTCAGTTACCGATTTTCAGTTGAGTCAGATTATAAATGATGAACCTGGTCCGCCATGTTGACGCCGCCATTTTGAATTTTTAAATTTTGATAAAAAAATTTTAATTGGCGACTTTGACATTATCTTCAGAAACCGATTTTCAGTCGGGTCAGTCTATAAATGATGAAATATGATTATGTTTGTTTAAAGGACAATATTTATTAAAACTATTCACTTAATTTATCTTTCTATTATTTATTTTTGGGCTACTACTTCGATTTAAAAAAAAATCATGTAAGAGTTATTATAAAATATTACTACTACATTAATTCTGTCCTAAATCTCATTATTTAATATTTTTTCACGAAATTTTGAATTTATCTATTTGAGATGTTTCTAAATCCAGTGGTATAAGTAGTTAGATTTTATTTTTTAAAAATCGCTAATCAAATTTGTCCATTTTTGACATTGAAAAAAAATCGTAGTAGGTCCTGAAAATTGAGATCTATCTAAATTTTTGTCATAAAGTAGAGCTTTCGATGGCCTATCTTTTAAATGAAGCCCCGTTAAAATCAGATAATAGACACATTTTTTACAGGGGTGTTTCCATTCAAAATGGGTCACACTGTATATACTAAAATATAAAATATTATTATTAAAATGCTGTAAAAATTAATATGTGTAAATAAAGCATTGTAAATATTTGTAACAGGCTGAAGGACTTCGGTCGATGGCCATTTGGTGAAACCAATAAAACACAATAAATAGTAATAATAATATTATATAAAATATAATGTTTTATGTTTATGTTATGTTTTATATGTTTTATATGTTTTAATTCATATTAAACGCCTAAAGATAATCGTAAATACTAGTTTTTTTAAAATAAAAGCCTAAATACATGTTTTTTAGTTCTTTTAAACTCTTATATCTCGAGAAAAGTGAGGTTAGGTAAAAAATGTTGAGGGTCAAAAAAATGCTTTGAATTCTTCAAAATATAAAATCCAAAGGTTTTTTCAAATTAGAAAAAAATTTTGGTGAGCGAAAATAACGCACTTCAGTCCCAGTTTATGACCAAAAATCGAAAAAGCACCAGTTTCCGTTACCTTGACTGTTCTATACATCTATAGGAACATATTGCACTGCCTCACATAAAAATCAGGTGGGACGGAGTCTCATGTTGGGGTTTAGGCCTTTTTCCTGCTTCATTGCCTCAACTACTTGATTCAAGAAAGTATCTTGGTGACTTGAGAAACAGCTAGGAAAACATTTTAAATCTTCTGAAAAGGCGGCTCGATAAATGTTATTATGTTTGATGGTGGTGTAATGTAGCTAATTAAATGTTTCTGTTAAATTTTGTTAATTTTTTGTAACTAGTAATATTAGTCTATATGTGAAAATGACTATGATCTGTTAAAACACTTTTTACTTTGATTTTTATCACTGAATTTATTGTAACCAATACGTTTCTGCAGTTTCGGCACTTAACGTGCCATTTTCAAATGTTCACAAGTGAATGCGAGAGTACAAGGGTGAGTTACCGTATTTAATATTAATATTTAATAATAAATTCAGTGATAAAAACAGAGTAAAAACTGTTTTAACTGATCATAACGATTGATTATCACAAAGTAACAACCCTATCTGATATCCGAATATTTTGAAATTTTGGTGGCGGATATATACCTATAAAGTGATTTTTAAGACGTACAAACATTTGAATTTAGACAGAGCCGTGCAATTTTAGGATGGAAAAAGGGGGTCGATTTTCAAGAAAAGTATTAGTAATTAAAAAAAAAACTAGTAATATATCCTTAATCGACAGCTTTAGAAACCCCTTTGTACGAGATTACATCGTAGTGGATTCAAAGATGTTTGAGATAGGGGCCGCCAAAAAAAACATTTTTTCAACCAAAAATTATTTTTATCTGCGATCCACTGATCCCAAATGAAAAAAATATATTCTTCATTTTTTGTTAGAATAATGTATTGTACTAGTTTAAATTGATTTTACAACAAATGAAATAGGAAAAACATTAAAAAAATTAATTGACACTTAAAATAACTTTTGTTTGCATGGCTTACTTATGTCTATTGAAGATTATTTGTTAGACAAAATGGAAGATGTTGTCACATATTTTCACAGACAGCTAGCAAGGTATAAAATACAGTTAATATTGTTGCGTATTTACACCTCTTAGGAAACACCCTGTATGAATCCAGTTTCAAGGGGGTGTAATACATAACAATATATTACACTGAGTTGAGAATTAATATATTACAACAAATTTTCTGGTGCTGTATGAACTTCTAATTGAGTTTCCTTCTTTAGGTCAGTGTCTAATGGACTTGAGAAGCAACAGTTCATTTGGTTCTGTGAATGACTTGAATAGCGATTGTTCCGAGTCAACAAAAAGGAGACGTAGGAAACGCGCCCAAAGGAGGAAGAAAAAGAATGAAAGTGGTACCACAGATACATCAACGTCCTCCTCTGTAGTTAGAGCCAATTGTTCTTCACCACCAAAACCAAAGCACACCATATTTAAAGAAGGGGACAATGGAGTTCTCATACATGTTAATAAAGTAAGGAATAGAAGAAATTCTGTAGCAGAAAGTGAGCCTTGCTCTGAAGGGTCTAGCGTTGGGAGTGTTATCTTGAACAGAGGGAAGGAGCACCAAATAAGCGAAGAGGATATCTTAAAAGCTCCCTTCATTAAGGATTCAAGGCTGCCCAAAGCAGGAGATATAATGGCATTTAAAGTAAGTTACAGAAATGTGCATTTAAGGTGGCCATTTCCAAAAAAGAGCCATCCGATAGGGAATTATTTATTATTTTTGGCCATAACTTTTTTTCTTAGTATGTGTATTTAAAAAGAAACCATAGGAGTACCTAAGTGGAACCATTACGAGCTAATTTTTTTTGCAAAAACTTTGTTGATCTCTAGACCATATTTCCTTCGCATATAGTATACACAAAATTTATTTTAACATTTAATATAGTTGCCCGCACGTCGAAATTTTAAACATACAAATTTTGTTCTTGTAATTCGGGACTTATATTCCTTAGTGATTTTGAAATTATATCAGTACAGATAGATGCGCTCATGTCAGTAGTATATGATTATAAAAAATCAGATCAATATCGCACGTACTTTACGTTTTCTAGTGAGAAGTATACGTTTAAAAACACGAACTCTTGAAATAACATTCCGCCATCTATTTTTCTTGAAGGAAAGTTGTGCTACCGCCAATAAAAGTCCAGCAAGCCATTTCTGCTATCCCTAAGGACCTTCTTTCTGAATTCGTTCCCAAAAATTATTCACCTTGTTCGAATGGATCATTTTAATTTTTAAAACTTTAGACTTCTTACTAATTCATCAATGCTCCACAAATATATAAGATATTATTCCTATTTTGACACAAGCAAAACAGAGTATTTTTTTTTAAATTTATAGCTGTACCAAGTATTTCTTGTGGCGTTGTTTTGAAAGATTTTATTCGATGTTAAAATATTGCCCAAGTTGTTCAAGTGTGGGCCACTCTACGAGCGACGTGATTAGCGTCACTGGTTTTACCTGGCTAGCACAGTAAAGATACGGAAAGCAAAAGGGCATTGAGTTCAAGGCTGGGGCGCCATTGATTACTTAGTATAATCAAGGAAAATTAAAGATAAAGATAAACAAAAGACAGAAGTTACATATATACAGACAGAAATATATACAAAAGAAACTATATTACAAGATACACTATATTACAATTTGCTCAACAGCAAAATAAATTTGAGGTGTTTACGAGAACCAAAAATATATTACAAAAGATATGTCTCGTAACTTTTACCTCAATACTAAAATTCATATATTACAACAAAATTAGATAGACTTGAGATCCTTTACGAGAGACAGAATAACTATATTACAAAAGATAAGTCTCGTAAATTTACCTCAATAATCAAAATCATATATTACAACAAAATTAGGAACTTGAGATCCTTTTCGAGAGACAAAATACTATATTACAACAAATATATCTCGTAACATTATCTCAAAGTTCATAAACTTTAAATATTCTCGTTACCATAAAAATGAACCATGCTTTACTATGTTACCAACAGAAATGCATTACAATACTACGATAAAATATTTACAGTAAGGAATCACGATAAAATCAACCACTAAATTAATATTACGATGAAATATTTGCGACAACGAATTTAAGATATAAGTAACTATGAATTAATGTACGACAATGGATTAATTATAACAGCGTATTTAAAATATAATCTAACAAAAAATTATAATAGATTTAGCTTGAATCTCATATTTTAAATTTAGACATTTGGCTTTTATGACCCAAAACTACAATCATGTGAAAATAATCCCTTTTACATGTAGCAATCAAAAGTACTTATCTTTTATTTTGTTATCCTGATTAAGGAAATTCCTAAATACGATCCTGTTCTCCGATGATTATGGATTTAAAAGTTATGTTTCATATGTGGCTGCCTTAATCCCATTTTGAGGTTATGAAATCGTAGAGACGTGCGTACAGGATTTGTCGCCAAGACAAAATGAAGAAAATCTCATCGCTCAGAATGTTTTCGTATATCCCAAATCAAAATGTAGTATAGAAAGGTTGACTTCATATGAATATTGCTTGCTTAGTGAAAACGTAGTAGGTATCGCAAATTGAATGTAGATAATCTCAAATCTTGCTCAAAGCAAATAATATAACGTTGAAATACTTCTACGTTAAAATCATTAGACGTGAATAAGTTTAGTTATTAAGAAATTAATTCTTAATTTATAAGAATATGAGAAAAACCTAAAACAATATTTCAAATGTTAGGTGGTATTTACCGGTATAATAATTAAAACCTTACCTCACGTGATCATCACGAGGTTTTTCAAATTCTAACATCCCCATTACAGGTCAAACAAAATTATAAATACCTCTAATTAGTTTAATGGTTCAACGAGAAAGAGTTTCACCCGGCTTTATTTAGTTGAAATCTCATCCCTGCTGTGCTATTTAGTATTCGCGAGCGTTAACTGCTGACAGATGGCGTATGTTCATCATAGTCTAAAGAGTAAGTGCACTCTATTAGTACTAGAGTTTGTGGGAATAATATTTCCGATAACTTATAATTTTTCTAATAAATATTAACAGTGTAACGAAGGATGCTATTGAGCATTCTGCATGTTACATTCTACGGTTATTATGTACAAAAATTTTAAGAACGGTTCTGTGGGAGCTAATGAGGCAGTGATTTACGGACAGTTTTTATGGCTTTTCTATTTGCATTAAATATCTGTAGACCACTATATTTTGATAAATTAGTTAAGATGGCAATTTCCAAGAGAGAGACATCCGATAGGGAAATATTTATTATTTTTGGCCATAACTTTTTTTCTTACTACTTGTATTTAAAAAAAACTATAAGACTATCTAAGTAAGAAGTAGTAAGAAAAAAAGTTATGAACAATAATAATAAATATTTCCCTATCGGCTGTCTCTTTCATGGAAATAGCCACCTTAAAGAACTCTTCATTGGAATTCTAAACTTTGATACATCATCGGCTTTTAAGGCATTAATGTCACAATGGCTATAAGGTGGTGCAGCCGACCACTGCTCGCCATCATTCATCTATTTGGCAGTACAGACATACATTTTGAGAGAATAAAACAGATAAAATTCTTAAAACTGTTTTATTTTATAGGTACTCATAATAACAGAAGATTTTACACCAGGACTAACATCCCAAATTATCGGCAAGGTATCACAGTACGATGCAGAACATGAGAAAGTAGTCTATAGAATACTGAGTGAGTTAATACTGAGATAAATTGCTACATATGACGTTTTACTACTACATTTGTTCTCAGGTGGATTAGATCAGTGTGATGCGGCTGCACTTGAAATATGGCCAGGTTCCGACAAAATCAAAGCCAAAGTCAACCGACGTGTGGTGGCGTGGAAGGATGTAATGGATGCTCGGCTGCTAACTCTTTAACTGAACATGATGTAATCGATACCCTCTCTCAGGTTTAGCGCTTTAAGATTATTTTCAAAGACTCCTTCTGTTAGATCCTGCAAAAGATACGTATTTGTTTTTTAATGTAAGTTTTTTATTAATATTTATCATGTATGTTAATTAAGTGTTTTTTATCTTATTCTTAGATGGAAGCAAAACATTGTAATTCAACGCCAATATCGCTTGTTCTAAATGGCAGCCTCTAAATACTTAAAAGTAATTCTACAAAGTAAATTTTCGAATATTCTAAATTACGAGTTATTTAAATAATTACCTGCAAAAGTATTTTAAATTATCTTCACTAATTTCTGTGAATAAAGTAATAAATACTTTAGAACATTATTTAAATAATGACATATTTCTTTGTTATGTAAATGATATTTAAATAACTTGAAAATTAAACCGTTGAATAATTCATAAATCGGTACAGTAAATTTTCCTTACCTGTCGATACATGCATTTGGGTAGTTTTTGTTTCAATTTATGGACACTAGTTTGGAAATTTGAGTCCACATTGTCCCTCTGAACCTTAACCCGTTAAAAAAAGATGGCAAAGCACAACATTTGGTTTTCCTCTGTTACTTTCTAAGTTATTGACTATCGAAAAATGTGGTAAATAAAAATTGATAGTATGGATAAGGGGAATCCTTAATGTTCTATTAAATTGTTTCGTATGACGAAAGGTTTTTGAAGAAATCCAAAAGCTAGGGAAAAATGTTAGTAGTTCTGAAAAATGCAAAAATTTTGTTAAGCCTCTTTCTAAAACAGTTCCAATTTATGAAAAGAAGTATAAAAAGTTCAAATCAATCGAATGAATATTGATTTCCGTCGAAATTTGGTAATTTTTAAGACGGGATTTCATACCTTACACACGACCGCCTCCATCATCTGTAGTAAGTGTATTACAGAGCTGTCTGGTTGAGATACCTGTTGTTTATTGTCCAAAGTACTTTTTTTTTTTCACGTAAATAAACAGAAGATTGTGAAATACCACGTATTCTCACAGTTTTCTTTCATGTCTAGAAGAAATGTCTAGAAGTCCATCTGCAGAAGATACCAAATATTTCCTTGCCTAATCTGATTTTGGCAATAATAGGGCATAATAGTTAGACAGTGTATGAATTACCCTTATTAGAGATATTAGAGGCGGTTCTCTGTACAGGATCAAACGTTTATGCAAAAATTACCAAAATGAAATGAAAGAAAGATTACTTAATTGCTCTTGAACTTTTTAAGCTTTATGTGTATGAATTGGAATTGTTTTAAGCAGCGACTCGAGAAGAATTTTTTTAAATTAATAAAACCTTTTTTTATATATTCTTTGAAGTTAACCAAAGTAGCCATTTAAGGCTAAAACCTTAATACTTATTGTTCCAAGTCTTGGTTTTTAGAAATGTTCAAGATGTGTCAATTTTAGAAATTACAAAGAAATTTGATCATTTTTCTCTTTGTTCCTGAATTTTTTCTAAAATCATTCGTCATACGAAAGAATTTAACAGAACATAAAAGATGACCTTTATTTTCCACCAAAAGTTTTGTTTACCACTTTTCTCTATTTTGTTAATAGAAGGTAAGAGAAATCAATTTGTCTGATGTACCATATTTGATTAAAGACAACATTCTCGCTACGCAATCATACTGAATCCATACACAATCTTTTTTCCCATAATTTGAGACAATTCTGCCTACCATAAAAATTTGAAAGTTCCAAATAAAAATTCGTCTACTATGTATGACTTGAATAATCTATTTATCGTCCTTTAGTTAAAGTTTTTTGTGATCTCATCCATCTCGATAAATATAAGCACTTTGCAGAGCAAATACTTAAATGAATTACTTTGGGATGAACTGTACCAGTTCAAGTAACATTTGGTTGAAACTGAAGTTTTTTCGAAGCATCGTTAAGATTTTTATAAATAAGTTTTACAAGTGAGTCAACCAAAGCATAATATAGACTTCTCAGGGAAAAAATGCTGGAAACATATCTCTTCAACATAATCAATAGGGTTTAAATCTAGAGTGTTAAGAGACCTATTTGTTCTGAGGATAAACTCCAACAAGGACAGCTAACAGCGCCAAGGGAATATTCTCCATAAATAATAAATTTTGACCCAACCTGTTGACTAGGCATTAGAACTTGATCATTGTAGATTTGCCCAGTAGCTGCTTACTTAACTGTCCTAAAACCATACAGTACCTTACAGTTCCTTAATTATAAGGAACCTCTCTAGAACTGCTTTAATTCATGAATACAAATTTGTAAATTTCAGCCTAATCGCATACAAGAAAAAAACATTGGTGGCACTTTATTAAATAAAAATGGCAAGGGGCAAAAATCGGTTTTTCTTGGTTATCTTCTAAGTTTTCGACTGTTGAAAAGCATATTAAACACTAATTAATGATGTAGATAAAGGGCATTGTTTATATTCTATATTTAATTGTTTCGTATGGCAAAGGGTTTTCGACAAAATCCAAAAGTTATCAAAAAATGTTAGTATGTTCTGAAAAATGTCATAATTTTGTTAATCCCTGTTGAAAATCGTTCCAATTTGTAACAAGAAGGTATTAAAGCTCAAAATCAATCAAACGAATACTGTTCTCGAATTTGGTAATTTTTATTAAAGTATTTGCCACCTGCGAAACAAACATTCCAACATATTGTAAGTGTAGTACTGTAGAATGTCTCCTGAATAAAAGACGTTGTGAAATGTTATATACTTTCACAGTTTTCTTTCAACTCTCCAAGTTTGTAAAAAGAAATGTGGAGAGTCTGTTTGCACAGGTATCGAATATTTCCTCGCCTAACTTTTCTTGGTAAGAAGAGGGATTCAAAATGTTCGGGGAACGCTTTAAAGCAATAGCTCGGGCATAAAAATTCAATAGTATTGTACATGTACATTTGATCCTTCGATGTCGGCCCTTCCTATCATTGCTAAAGATATTTAAGATGGTTGGTGCTTTGCTTCTGTGAAAATTACCAAATTCGAAGCAAAAAATAGTTAGTAGATCGCTCTCGAACTTTTTCAGCTTTCTCTTTATGAGTTGGAACTGTTTTAAGCGGTGATTCAAAAAGAACAAAAAAACTTTTTCTTTCGATTGTCGGAAAATGGTACATCATACTGAAATGTCAATTTTAGAAATTACAAAAAATTTTGATAATTTTTTTCCTTAGTTTGAAAATCATTCATCATACGAAAAAATTGAACAGAACAGATGACTCCTATTCACGTTTAAAAAGTTCGTTTAACATTTTTTTCAATATTGTCAAAGTCTTTGAAGATAACGAGGAGAAATCTATTTTTATGCTCCTACCATAATTGTTTACATTTCAGAGCCTTCTGGTACAGTTTCTCAACATGTGATTGTGCTGAAATTCTTCACTGAGTTAAGACTAGTACGATAAAAAAGCTGCCTTACTTAAAAATCGATTTATTTGCATTTAGTGAAACTTCTTGTGATCCGTTCCAACCTGATAGATATATAAAAACTTTTCAGAACAAATGCTGAAATTATTTATTTAGCATTGATCTGCGAAGTTCAATTGAAATAAGGTTTGATCTGGACACAGGAGACTTTTCAAAGCATCTTTAAAATTGTCATAAGCAAATCTTACAAGAAGTGTATAGGGAAAAAATTATTATTTTCAACATACTCCAACAATGCTCGATGGAGTTTAAATCTGGAGAGTTAAGTGGCATATATATCATAGACTGCAGGGTGTAACAAACAGCCAATAGGATACATTGTCCATAAACACTAAGGTTTGGCCCAACTCTTTTCTGAACCGGGTAACTAGGCATTAGAACTTGGTCAGTGTAAATTTGCTCATTCCTTGCTTGCTGAATTTTAAGAAATTAAACTCTAAACTCTATTGGTTTAACATAATAATATCTTCTCAAAACCCTACAGTGCTACGATTATGTTTTTTGGGTTGACTCAGTTTTTGTCTATTGTTTTTTTTTTATTTCAAACCAATAGTAAAATAATACGAACACCGAGATGCACATAAAACTTATATGTCTAAACATTAAGACACCCATTTTACCAGTTGACTTTCCATTCTGAACCTTCAATTACGTATCCTTACGTATTGAAATGATATCGTAAGAATTTTACGAATATCTTGGGTTCGTGGATAATTATCTAATGGAAAAATGACACGAAATTATTGAAATAATTTGTAGCTATTTTAATAATTTCAACATATTTAAATAGTTGATTTTCATTATTTAAATAAAACTACGATTGAAATTTAGTTTGATAGAGTATTTAAATAATGTATTTCAAGTAGTTTAAATAATGAAAAGCATTTATTAGTTTAAATAATGGTGCTCTGTTTCCTTCCATATCACAAAATTTGATCAATGCTGTATTTATTCGGAAAATGCAGTGCCGGTTGCTGTTGGGAGGCTGGTGCCTTTCAAATCCAGTTCATGTAGTTTGGTAAATGTAAGAACAAGTATATTGGATTTAACTTTTGCATTTTGTGTCCAAAATGCTCTGTTGTCATCACAACGAATTGATTTTATTTTTAAATAAAGCAAAGAATAATATTACAAAGTTTTGCTTCTCAACAAAAGAAATTATTTTATACAGAAAAAGTACTGTTTTTATGATTTTATTGAAAAATTAGAGATTATCTTTATGTATAAGACAACAATTGTAAAAATGAATGTAAAATTACAGTTACCCTGATTAATTGTTTTTTTCATTTTTACTTTTTTTACCAAAAACATGACAAAGTGAACGATGGGGGAGGGGAGGTTCATGAAAGTGAACGTTCTGGCAAAATAATTTGGTTGGAAAGTAGCCATCTTCTAATCCATGTCTTGAGAGACGTTTAGTGATTCATCTAGTTGGTCTCCCATTAGCAATCTCGAGAACCTCTATCATCATAAAACATCTATATTCAATAATTTAAGTTTATTTCTCTCATCGTAAACTAATCAACAGAATATATTTTTTTTAATGAGAGGTTTTATGCCTTCTGTTTTTACTTCAGGTGTCAGTTAAACCAGAGCTTGTCGTTAATGAGCGTTTCGTACGTCTCGTTCATCGCCAAATTGAGTTTAACTATTAATCGGTGGATAGGGTATAGTTTAATCTTCAATCTGAAGATCTAATCTAATCATGCGTAGTGTGAGAAGTGTGGCTGTTATTTGAACGACGCGTTGAAGTTTTGAAATTATAACCTAACCTAACCTACCTTATTCTCACAAAATTTGATGGTTTTGAGGATTTACTACGTAACAAAGATGATGACTTTATTCAAATTGTAGAAGCACCACGTCATTTGAGTCTTTAGAGCAAGGCCTAATCATTTTGAATATTGGGATGATATGGAATTTTTAGATCAGAGCATATTTTAAGTAATAAACTAGGCGGCAGTGCAGCCTAGTGAAGGTCTTAGTGCCACCTAGTGGCAGGCATTAGTGCCGATGCCGAAAAATAAGGAAAAAGGGAAAAAATCAATGAGGCGTGGAAAATAAACCGAATAAAACCAGAGCCTTAATGTGCCACTGCCACTAAAAATAAAAAAATGAAATCAGTATTTTTAGGGAAAAACAAATCCGAGAGATAAGGCGCTGAAGGCCTTTTGGAAGCTATCAAGATAAGAATGTAATTGGTTAAAGAAAAACTTACAGGCGTTACAACTGATGGAGAAAATGCCAATACTGGTAAAAACAATGGATTCTGGGTCCATTTAGATTAGATTTTAGCTAGAGGAGCTGGCGATTGGCCTTGCTTACTGCGACCAGTAGAGGTCTATTGTAGTACTCCTTCTTTGTACCTTAGGGCTCCTTATCCAGACATGTCCTTACTAGACTTTCAGTTTGCTTGATAAGGAGCTCTCGCCAAGCCGTCTCAGTCCAGTCAAGGCTATTACAGCACATGACATAGACTGACATACCTGAGCTAGAACTCACCCATCCATGCGCTGGACCCGACCGACGTTGCTTAACTTCGCCGATCGAGTGCCGGCACCTGAACCGTTGACCGTACGAGGAACTGTCCGTCTAATCTGGGTCCATCTGAAGGATTATTTACAAAGAGATATATTTGACTACGGCAAAGATTAGAGAACTAACAAGATAGGACAGTCAGACGGAGAAAACGAAATAAGTGAAGACAGTTGTGATCTCCAATTTAAAAGGACACGACATCCAGCGGAAACAGTTTCGGGATTTGTCGGGTACGCATTAAATGAATTTGGCCAAGCTTACTAAAAGATAGGTTAGCTCATTAGAATCGACAATTGCTACATCACGAATGACAGCTGTGTGTGGCTGTTTTTTCCTCATATTATAGGAAACAGTTTCAAAATTATTCTTTTAATGTACAATTCTATCCTAATCAAATAGATACCTTACATATAAACATAGAAATACTTCTTGTGACATATATTATTAAGACTGAGGTTGTGATTTACATATTTTGTAATTGTATCTTGTGTATTTTATATTGTATTTTGTGTATTTTTTAAATGTATTTTGTATATTTTTAAATTGTATTTGTGTACTTTTAGATTGTATTTTACATTGTGTGACGTTCATATATGTACCTTGTACATCTACATGATGAATTATAAATATTACAAAGCAACCTGGTTTTTTAGCGACCTTGGGTACTGACAGTCCGCTGAGTTTGGTCGTTCTATCAGGAAAATGCTGTCCATTTTTCACTATTGGTCTCTCTTTCTAATGTTACCGTCTTTGTCTGATTGTCACATTGTGGCAACTGCGCGAGAACTCCATATGTCGAGGTCAGTGACGTCATTGTTAAAAGATAAATGGTTTTCCGCCGGCTGTCCTATTTTGTTAATTCTCTAATCTTTGTCCTGGCTGTATTATGACGTCAGTCTTATTACGTCAGCCCAACCGGCATTAGAACGTATCCCGGTCCGGCCTAGTGTTGGGCGATATATTCAATCACAACGTGAAACGTGACTGTGATTTTCTTATATCAGTGAATTTAAAACGTGATGTGATAACGACTTTTTATAATGCAGTGAATGGGAAAATTGTTAATTGTTCTCTACACTTCATCTAAGGAAAACAGTGAGTGAGTCAGTTTTAAAAACACTATACTATGGACTGGTTCAATCCACTTTACAATATGCTCTTTTGGGGTTCTTCGGCGCATTTAAATAATGCATTTATTATTCAAAAAAGGATAGTAAGACATATGGCTGGCGTACCACCCTTAAACAGTTGCAAACCACTATTACAAGATTTTAAAATACTGACATTATGTTTATATGTATTCCAGCCTGCTTATAATGCACACAAGAATGAATATACAGATAAAACCACACTGCTAGGAACACAACAAGCAATATGTATAGTTTACTATCGCCCGGCTGTTCTAATACGGTGACAGAGTGGGGCTATCGCAGCACGATTGCTAATAACACATTTCGCTCTCGACTAGGCTGGCGACAGAAACAACTGGTGAGTTCTAAAACATAAATTAATATTTTTATAAAATTAATAATGGAGGTATACCAACTTGATGAAAAAAAAAACAAATTATTAAATGGCATCACCAAAATAATACGGTGAGGCGAATACGAGATTTATTTGCAACAACGTTTGAAGGCAGGCTGACCCCTTCTTTATCAAGGATACACAGAATTATTCGAAATTTTGAGCAGCATGGTTGTCCAACATATCACAAAAAGCCTCCTGTACCCAACGATGACAGGGAAATGTTGGAAATAATGGTTTGCGCTACAGCCCTTGAGGAACCGACACTTTCCAGCCGGCAAATTGCAGATGCAGTAAATTCGAGTGCCACGACAGTTAGACGAATTTTAAAACAAAATGGATATCGTTCCTATAAAGTGAAGAAAACCCATCAAATTTTACCCACGGATAATATCCGTCGCATGGTATTTTGTGAGAAAGTAATGGAAAAAATAAAAAGAGACGAAAATTTTACTCGAAATGTCATTTTCACCGACGAGTCAAGTTTTCCATTGCTAGGCCGACACAATCCATCCAGAGTTCGGTATTGGTCAAGGGAAAATTTACACCGGTTTTACACACTGGGCAACCAGTATCCCCAAAAATTACATGTTTGGGCAGGACTCTTAGGGGAACACATGTTGGGTCCTTTCTTCATAGAAGGAAATCTAAATGGCGATAAGTACTTGACTTTACTGCAGCAACAAATTGACCCGGAAATTCGTCGGCTTGCAGGGGAAAGATTTGGCGATATTTGGTTGTCCTGCTCATAATACTGGTTTGGACCAACAATACTTAAATAACACTTTTCCAAACCGACTTATTATAGGCAGGGGAACCATCTTATGGCCAGCAAGATCGCCAGATCTTTCAGCCAACGATTTCTTTTTATGGGGGTACTGCAAATCAGCGATTTATGGACATGAAAACATGCCTAATACTTTAGAAGACCTACGAGCAAAAATTTTGGAGGTTTTTCAAAGTATTACACCTAACATGCTGTCTAATGTTAGAAGGGACTTTTACGATCCATTAGATTATTACCTTACTCAAGAAGCAGGCCTTTTTGAGCATCTGATTTGAATTATTTATTTATTTGCGTATTATTTTATTTTTCAAAGTTGGTATTATTTTTCTTTATCATTTCCATGAGAATATTCATTTATGTTTTTAGAAGTACTTTTTGTTTCGAAAAAAAAAATCAATACTTGATTTGTGTGCTGTTCTGATATTTTCACAATTTTAGTGTTTTACTACCGATGTTGTCTCGGAAGAAACATTGAAATTGTGAAACATTCAGATAATTTTTAGTACCTAAATACGTTAATATGCAAAGTTTTCTTTAGGTCAATGAGCAACAGTCTACTCTAAAATCTAAATGCTGTAACGATACTGATTGAAAGAAATATTTGAAATCACAGAACTGCTTTGTTTCTCTGTAAGCGCCCTAACCCGAACATGCAATCGCTAAGTTTCGTTCAGACTCATATGCTGCCAGGCGGCCACTCGCAGATTGCACTTGTTTTACTCATGTTCGTAGCGGCGTGGTTTATATTATTATTTTTATTTTTTATTACATACATACAAGGCAGGCAGCCTAGGGCTGTTTATACCTGTTTAAAGAACACGTACATGTGTATAAAACTAAAACTACTAACATAGACAATTAAATAATATAAATATAGATAAATATTAAACGAAAGGCTAAATAAAGTGTACATATATGTATATATGAAAATGAGTCTCAGTAAATAATTCTATTATCGCACATTATTAGTGTTCAGGTGCAGGTCAAGCCTATTTTTAAATTGGTTCAAACTAGTTGATTCGATTACATCATTGGGTAGTCTATTCCAGTGATCCACGACACGATTACTGATGAAATGTTTGTAAGGGTTGGTTGAGAAATGGCTTTTAGTAAGTTTCATTTGATGTCCCCGAAGATGTGTATTCGCACTTAAAGCAAATATACTGTTTATACATGGGCAGCTATATATGTTGTTTAATATTTTGTATGTCTCTATAAGGTCACCTCGTACTCTTCGTTGATGCAGTGTTGGTAATTTCAATTTTCTCAGTCGTTCTTCATATGATATGTTATAAAATTTGTGGGGGAGGATTTTAGTTGCTCTGCGTTGGGTTTGCTCAAGGAGATCAATATCTTTTTGAAAATAAGGTGACCATATTTGGAAACCAAACTCAAGAATAGGGCGAATGAATGACTTGTAGATCTTTATAAATAATTCTGGTGATATGTGGTGAAAAGATTTCCTGACTAGATATATCATGGAGTTCGCTTTTTTGGTAATGTTGATGATGTGGCTATCCCATTTGAGATTATGTTTAATTGTGATACCAAGATGTTATGGATGTTATGGAGCTGTTATTGAGTTGATACTCTAATTGAGGATTACGTTTACCAATATGTAGCACAGAGCATTTATTAATGTTCAAGTTTATTAACCATTTTTTTGTCCAGTTGTAAATTTTATTAAGGTCGTTTTGTATTTCCTCACTCGCTTTAAGAGGGTTACCAAATATTTTTGTGTCATCTGCATATAAACTTATACAGGATGTAATTGATGAGGGCAAATCAGCAATAAATAGAGCAAATAAGACCGGTCCCAAAACAGAGCCCTGAGGCAC
The DNA here is from genome assembly GCA_963583905.1 of Stenurella melanura. Classification (NCBI taxonomy): domain Eukaryota; kingdom Metazoa; phylum Arthropoda; class Insecta; order Coleoptera; family Cerambycidae; genus Stenurella; species Stenurella melanura. Next base: position 6,283,950 of record OY757309.1, read on the forward strand.
GCCGCTCAGAACCATGTGAGACTCAGAATTGTTGTCTCCAATCCTCACTTGAAATTCCCTACCATTCAGAAAAGATGTGATCCATGCTAGAACATTCCCTCGAATACCAATGTGTTCCAATTTAGCAGCTAAACGATGAAAAGGTACTCGGTCAAATGCCTTTTCAAAATCCAGATAGAGAATATCAATAGGGTTTTGTAAGTCAAATTCATTAGTCCAAGTGTGCAGGTTAATTAGGATATTGGTTACAACTGATCTTCCTGGTATGAAACCGTGTTGTTCTTCTGGTAGTGCGTTTTCTGCTGTGAGAAAGTCCAGCAGTTCATTGGTGATAATTCGTTCCATACATTTGCAAGGGATAGATGTGAGGCTAATTGCACGGTAATTGGCAGCCAACTTTTTATCGCCTTTTTTATAGATTGGTGTAACAGAAGCTGATTTCCAATCCTTTGGAAGTGTACCTGACTCTAGCGACGTTTGCATTATTTCTGCCAAAGGTTGGGACAAGACGCTGGCAGTATTTTTCAGGAAGAAAGAATTTATTTGGTCGGGTCCTGGAGCCGAATCATTTTTTAGGTTCATAAGCACTTTTTGAACTTTTTCTTTTGTGATATTTATGGTTGTGAATGAATTTTGCACTCTTTGTAAGCCTTGTATTTCTGGAATATCGTTATCAGGTTCAATAATGTACTGTTTAGTGAATTGCTTGGCAAAGATATTGGCTATTTCTGTTGGGTTCTGTATTAATAAGCCACCACTATCTATGGAACTTGGTACTGATGATTTTGAGCATATTTGTTTTTGAATATGACTATAGAATGCTTTGTTACTTCCATTGGCAATGTTAATTTCATATTGTTGTCTAGCATATCGAGTTTTTTCTGTTATTAAATTATTTGCAGTGCGATATTGTGAGTAAGTTTCTTCAGCTTGATTCCTTCTATAGTTGTCCCAAAGTTTGCGTTTATTTTTTATGAGGGCTATGATTTCATTTGTTATCCATGGTTTCCTAATTTGCTTTTTACTCTTTTTTGTCAGTGGAACAAACTTTTCAATGACGGTGTCTAGCATATTTTTCTTCTATAGTGATTTCCTGTGATAATTCCGTCAGGTCAAAGTTTTCAATATATCTTATAATTTCATTATAGTTCGCTTTCCAAAAATTTCTTCTAGGTTGATAGTGTTTCTGCTCAGAGTGCACGTAGAGTTGTAGGTTAATTTGTAATGTCAAGTGATCACTTTTACCAATAGGTTGATTATACTTGATTTCGCTTACTAAGTTTTCGTCATTGCTCAGTACTAAGTCCAGTAAAGATGGATTGTTAGAAGCTCGATATCTTATAGTGTACATAGCTACAGCAAAAGGCACGATATTCATGATCACAATACAAGAAACTGTAGTATGATACATCATCCTTTTGCAAGACTAAATACAACTCAAAATGACTGTATATATGGGTATTAAATGCTATAATAATATAAATTTCTTTAAAAGCACAGAAACTGTTGCTATATGCAAAAACAAATTATTCATATTTCTAATACAGAAAGCCTTTTACTCGGTGGATGAGTTCCTAAACTATCTATTGTTATTGTCTCAATGTTGTCTCAATTACATAAATTAATTTTTTCTTACTTGTGTATTGTCATTTTATTTATAATTAAGATATATTTTACTTCCCATTATATTGAGAGTCGGATAAGTTAATTTTATATTTGTATATATATAAAGTTACACACTTTATTGATGAATAAATGATTGATTGATTGATTGATATTCCTAAATAAGCGCAGACAGACTGTCAATGGTGAATTTGCTACTTTGGTAATCTATGCAGCCGTAGATATGAAGATATGTAATATATATGATATTTTATGATACATATTATGAATGATATATTCAAAACCTGATTTGTGGATTAATGACAAAGCTAAAGCACTAAATTTTGAATGGGACACTTGTTTGAACTCCGTAACAGCATATTTTTGTAAGGGTTACAAATATTTCAGAAGCATCAATAAACTAGTTTAAATTTAGGTTGCTATAGTTATCAACCAGCGACTTTAATTTTTTGCTGGGTTATTGTTTATAATAGCGTTGAGACCTTTTTAATATAAGCCTCGGTTTTGTAATACAAAGGTACAAATTAAATAATGAATATAATATTTATTTATATAATTATATAGTTCTTATTTGCTATTACTCAATGGGATAAATCTGATTTAATAGAATCCAAGTATTTCTCCCATTCAAATATTTATCAAAAATTTGGTACATCTTCCATACAATTTTGTTCAACGGCAGGCAGCACTCTTAAGGTAAACTAGCTAACTATTATATTCTTCGCCAACTTACTGCACTTTTTATATAATTGTTGCACATTCTCTATAGGATACTCTTCGCATTTTTTTTTTTTTTAAATAATATTAATTAGTTTTAGACATTTTTTGTTTAATTACAACAAATTTAAATAATTAATAACTTTTTTGTTTATTTATCGATTTTGTTAAAAAACAATATAGAAGAGTATAATAATCGCATTATGGAAGTCGATCGTATAATTATTATAGCATTTATTTTCCACAAACTTTTTTTGTGATTGATGTGGACTTCCCCGGTCCTGACAGACACTAGGGCGGGAATGGGTGGAAGGGGAAGACCGTGTTCTGAATGTTTAAGTTATTTGACATTCATATATATCCATGTACCTAGTACAGTAGAATTAGTACAGTATTATTTTTGAAGTACACAACAGCTACTACAGCTAGTAATATTTATAATAGAAAATGGCACCTAAAGTAAATAAATAAAAAACAAAAACCAGTCAATTGTGGACTTTTTTTACGGCGATTGATGAAACTTTTGCTAGCTGCAATATGTGCAGGCAAAGATTGTCATATAGAACAAGCATATCCAATCTCAAGAAACACTTAGAAAATGAACATCCCACTATGAAAATTCCCGTTGTAAATATAAACACAAGAACCAAGGAATCCGGCTCTACTATGCCTGTAAGTTTCCTCCTTGTTTAATTTCCTTTTTCTTATTAGTATGTCCTTTTTACTTCCACATCCACGTAGTGGATTGGAAGTATAGTAATCGCAAAAAAATTTTCAAAAATTTTTATTCGTGAAATAGGTTTAGAATGTCATGAAACGTCGAGATTATAAATTTGAGCGGAAAAAAATTTTCTGTCTGTCTGTCTGTAACTTTTTTTGTCCGCACGCTTTCTCCCGAACGGTTTAAGATATTGACCTGAAATTTTGTACACGTATATATTATAACGAGATCTGGAACTGGATTGTTTTTTGAGGAAATCCGATGAAGGGTTGGGGGTTAAATAGGGATAAATAGGGGGAAATAAGTAAAGCAAGCTTGTAAGAGTACAGAAACTTGAAATTCGGTGTATGTACTAGAAGTTAAGGCCTCAGATTTTTTTATAATATTTTTCAACCCCCCACCACCCCTACCCCATTAAAGGGGTTGATAAAATAAAGTTGAGATATTCATTTGAAATTTCGTACACGTATGTATTATAACGATGTCTAGAATTAGATTATATTTTGGGATGATTCTGTTGAAGGGTTGGGGGTTAATTTGGGGTAAATAGAGGAATATAAGTAAAACAAGTTGGTAAGAGTACAGAAACTTGAAATTCGGTGTATGTACTAGAAGCCAAAGCGTCAGATTTTTTAATAATATTTTTCAAACCCCACCACCCCTACTCCAATTTGAAAAGGGTTGATAAAATAAAATTGAGATATTCATTTGAAATTTTCTACACGTATGTATTATAACGACATCTGGAACTAGATTATATTTTTTGAGATAATTCCGTTGAAGGGTTGGGGGTTAAATAGGGGTAAATAGGGGAAAATAAATGAAGCTGGTAAGACTACAGAAACTTGAAATTCGGTGTATGTACTAGAAGCCAAGGTCTCAGATTATTTATAATATTTTTCAACCCCCACCACCCCTACCCCATTAATGGGGTTGACAAAATAAAGTTGAGATATTCATTTGAAATTTCGTACACGTATGTATTATAACGAAGTCTGGAATTAGTTTATATTTTGAGATGATTCCGTTGAAGGGTTGGGGGTTAATTTGGGGTAAATAGAGGAATATAAGTAAAATGTTGGTAAGACTACAGAAACTTGAAATTCGGTGTATGTACTAGAAGCCACAGCGTCAGATTTTCTTATAATATTTTTCAACCCAACCACCCCTACTCCAATATGAAAAGGGTTGATAAAATAAAATTGAGATATTCATTTGAAATTTGGTACACGTATGTATTATAACGACGTCTGAAACTAGATCATAATTTGAGATGATTCCGTTGAAGGGTTGGGGGTTAAATAGGGGCAAATAGGGGAAAATAAGTAAAGCAAGCTGGTAAGACTACAGAAATTTGGGATTCGGTGTATATACTAGAAACCAAGGCCTCAGATTTCTTTCTAATATTTTTCAAACTCTACCACCTCCGCTTCATTATTAATGGGATTGATAACATCAAATTGTTGAAAGTTAGTACACGTATGTATTGTAGTCACATCTGATTGAGATGACTCCATTGAGGTGGTAGGTTGTAAATAGTGGAAAATAAGTACGGTAAACTAGAAACTTCATTTTTAACGTATATGGTAGAAACCAACTCCTCAAACTTTTCTATGACATCTACCCCAAATATTATTAAAATTCTATGACTAATAATTTCCGCATACTAGAGTGCAAATATAGTCAAGATGTTTCCTTTAAAGTGACTTGGACGAATCATCTGGATGTGGAAGTAGTGATTCCTTAGGCAGCGGTTTTTATATTTAGCATCCAGATACTGAAACAGAAAGTGGGAACACTGAGGACCCTCAGCCATCAACTAGTGGACATTATCAATCAGTGACCTGTACATATAAACAGCCCGAAGCATTATGTGAATCACAAGCTTTAACTCAGAAGATGGTACAACCAACACTTACTTTGCTTCCAAAGAAAATTTCGGGAAATTTATCGAGTTAGTGGAAGCTATTAAAAGCACCGTGGCCATTCTAGAAAAGAAATGGCCAATACTTACAGCAGGAGAGTGGAAGACCATAAAAGAGTTATGTAAAATTTTAAGACCGTTCGAAGGTGCCACAAGAACAGTAAGTGGGGAAAAATATTGTACTGCTTCTCTTGTTATACCTATCTGTAATGGCATAAGAAATACTCTTTTACATTTGTCAAAAAAACAATTCTCCGAACCTATTAAGAAAGTATTACAAATTCTTCGGTTAACGTTTGAAGAACGTCTTGGCAACGTGGAGAATAGTAACACGTCAATCAGCACATTTTTACATACACAAATTTAAACATATGGGCTTTTCTAATGACACTATTGCTAACTCTGTTAGACAGAAAATAACTAATATGATATCTGCAAAAATCACAATTAAAGCTCGGGATCGGGAAGATCATGAAAAACTGAAAAAAGCGAAGGCTGTAACAGCAGATAACGCTAATACTGAAAATATTGATGATAGTAGCAACGAAGAGGAGACATCTGGTTTCAGTTTGATAAAAGTGTTGCTGCTCTTCGACCAAAGGGAACCTCCACTTCACGTACAATTATTGAGATGCAGTGTTATATGGAAGAAGAGATTATACCACAAGACAGCGATTAATTTTTTTGGTGGCAACAACACAAACAAATATTACCTCACCTATCACAAGTTGCGCAGGAAAGACTTTGTGCCTTGGCTTCCAAGGCAGGTCAAATTGTAACGGAAACAAAGGAACAGATTAAAAGACAATGCGGTACAAAAGTTGCTATTTTTAAATGCAAACCACACTTATTTACCATAAATTAAATATTTTCTGTTTGTTTTATTTATTATTTATTTATTTATTATTATCTAAATGTATGTTATTATTAATTATGTTTATTTTATGCGATTTTTTTAAATTTGAATTAAAAGTTAATTTTTGAATGTAAATTTTTTTAAAATATTTTGTAAAATACGGATTTTTTTTATGTTTTCATTTACTTTTATTGGCGAATTCCATATTTTTATTCGTGTTTCATGCCGAGATGTGAATATTCAATATTTGCAATAAAATTGCTATTATTAAATATAATAATATGAAATATTTTTACACGTGGTTTTAGTAGATTGTTGATTACTCCCAGTCTTGTATCAGAAATGTTCCGCCACTAATCGCCAGTGAATAAAAGGTATAAAGATATTACGTACTTATATGTATATATAAATATCTATATAGTATAAAACGTATTAGCGCAGAATATCTAATAACTAATTACAGTGCTTCAAAAGAATAATTTAATAGACAGTTTATTATCTTGACAGAATATGTTGACCACTACTATAGTCTGTTTTTAGACCAGGAGGAGCGTTTTAAATTTAACGCGCTAAATCATACATCTGTGATTGATTGGACAGGCCCTCGTCAGTTTTACACCAGGCAATAGTCATAAATTTTGACATATTGTAAACATTTTAATTTCGTGTCATAAATTATTTGGTTATAATTTCCATTTCATCGTTTGCACATTATATATTAGTTTTTAATCGCTTTTGTACAAATCTGAAGGTAAAAGTGGCTAATTACTTGGTGATTTTATATTGCGTAAATGGTATGGATGCTGTATAAAACACCAAGAGGTCAATGCATATATAGTCATAAAATTAGGGATGTTCCGATACTACCGATATGATACCAGTATCGATACTAAGTAGTTGTGTATTCGATACTTTTCTTTCTTTACCTTTAACCAATATATCCAAGTAAGTATATTGGGTTAATCATTCTTACACAATAAAAATTTGCCAAAACTGGTTGATTCAACCCGTAACTTCAGTGTTTAGGTTACACGTTTCCTCGATGAAGCAGTCACGCAATGAAATATAAGATACTTTTTTCTGTGGAAGCATAAACGAGATAAAGTTATGGACAGTTGATTAAAACACCAATGCCTGTGACTCTGTATTACTCTGTGGTCAAGGATGATATACTAAAGAGGATTGCTCAATTTCTCGAATCTGTCAGCCGCGCGCCATGCCTATACTGTGACGTCACCACAGATGCTCGGTTTCTGAGAGCTATAAAATTAATATGGATAATGCACTATTTTAATTTTGGGAAATTACGACCATTTAATTTTTAAAAATTATTGACAAAATGAGAAAGTATTAGTTATTGTATTTTAAAATAAAAATTAGATGAAATTATGTTTAATTTTTGTATTAAAAATTTATGTACTTTAAGATCATAGGATGATCAGTGTAGAGAAATAAAGAACACATTTTAGACGAGTAAAATTGGGAAGCAAAGTCGCTTAGTTTCCGAGAAAAAAAAAAACTGGCGTAGAACCAAACCAGACTTGGTGCGATTCTTTAATTAGGTGATTGTGTACATGAAACCACTTTTCACGACATTTTCTGGTGGTCAGGAACTTTTTTATTTCGAAAAACCTGTAAAAAAAATGATTTTTCCATGAAACATGTTTTTTAACGTCCCCACCGTTATATCTTTAAAAATAATTGTGCTATAGAACTGATTTTTTCTATAAATTGAAGTAGACACAATAACGCTTCTAACTATGTACAATGTGGTTGTAAAATATATATTTTTTAATTGTTAAAATAATAGCAAACTTAAAGTTGTTATTTTCGTGAATGTATTTTTCAGCAATCGAGAAAAATTTTTATTTATGAAAATATGTATATACATGCTGTGCGCAAATTGAAGCCAATATATGAAAAAAGTTTTTAGAATCATAATTTTTGATGTGCAGGTTATAGTATGTAGTCAGCGATTTTTTTAAAACGGGCTAAAACATATTCTTGCACGCCCGGCTCATTATACTGCTTACCGCCTTCGGACTACGGTTGTTGGATTCATGTGTACTAATTGGGCTTTTATTAACAGCTCCAAAATAGGTACGAACCTAAGGTATAAACCTACCTTTTGTTGTTTTAAGGTAAAAAATGTTTAAAAGCAGGTAAATATAAATCATTGTTATAAAGTAAGTACCTACCTAATAAGTAGGTTATTACACATTTTTGATTGAATTAAACCAAGATGCAGGAATAAAACAACTTTATTTTTTTGCAACTATTTTTCTATTGACAAATGAGTATTTAGTTACGTAGGCCCTGCGTTAAAAGCATTCTAGTTCGTCTGTACATTCATCGAAACCTTTAAATAACAGCATTTCAAGTACGGCATTTACACTTGTTACAACATTTTAGGCCTTCTTTAACACAATCATATTTTCGATTTTCGCAATTTTTATCTGAACAATAAATACTTAATGAAAATTTTGTCCAAACATTGTCACTTAAATTCCGTCCTGAACCATGTGCATTTATAAGTGTCGTTGGCATATTGCTTCTGTATGATATTCTAAGTTGATACATAAACCTGCAATAGTTAACTAAATGTATTAGATAGGAAATCTATTATTTAAATATATATGTTTACCTTAAGAAGGGGTGGTAGGGGTGATTTTTAAAGCTTCGTCTTTAGACAGCAATGGCAGTTCCGATAATTTTTGAAAAACAACAATATTCTTTAAGAACATCAAACGCAGATTTTTTAAAAAACCATTAGTGGTGTTGCAACCAGTAAAACAATGAAGACAAGAACAAACTATAGTTCATGAACTATGTACTACCTTCTATATTGACAAAAATTGTCTGCTAGTGCCATGTCCAAGTTGCATAAATAAATTAGTTCCATTTAAGTCAGAGTCCGAAAAAAGGAGAGTAAGTAAAATTAATACACCTGTATCAACTGTTTTCACCAATGTTTGTTTGCTGAATTTAGTTTCGTACATTGCATGCAAAATCATCCTGGTATCTTCCTGTTTGCTAAATAGATTTTTGGTCATTTCTGAATGACGTTTATGTAGTGAAACTACTTTTTCTGTTAATTTAAATCCTCCATCTATTATTAATATTTCGTATTCGATTAAGTACTGTGCAGCATCTGTTGCAAATCGGCGCGGCGGCACTGTATGATTACAAAAAACGTTTATGTTTTCAAAACTTGTCCACCTATACGACAGTCTATATGATATTTTAATTAAATTTTGTCATTTAAAATATTATCTTTTCTGACACACAATATTTCCGCGATGTCGTCTTTTTTCAGCACTAGATATTAGTGACAACAAACCTTGTATCCTAGGTGACTTGGTACCACAGATTTGTCATCATCCCACGCAATTTTCTTACAAATAATGCACTCCATTATTTTAGAAAACTAAATTGCGAATATTCTACAGCATCGCATTTATTTAAAACTATTTATACGTATACTCTAAATCCCGCAAACTACTAATATACGAATCAAATGTATTGACCCCTCATTTTAACCTCGAAATCTCAAAAATGGCGGATCAGAGAAAATTTGAAAAAGTATGTGTGCATTATGTGTCTATTGTAAATTATTCACTGAAGTTTGAATAATGTACATTGGACGGTTTTGAGGTTTTGCTAAGTTATATATATATTGAAAAATGCCCTACTTTTTAAGGAAATTTTGACCATACCAGTTTTAAATTCATTATATCTTGAAAAATGTGCCTACTATATGAATGAATAATATTTTAGACATCGATATAACACGGCATTTTTTGTACGAAGAAATTCTTTGATAAATTTTTATTCTAAAATTTGGCAGTTATTGTCAAAAACGTGACCTCATGTTTATTCGGCTATTTATCAAGGTATTTAAAAGATTTTTAATAAAATTGTTAATCATGTAAAATGTAAGGATTTTCAGAAAAAAGAATTGGTAGGTATATATCAAATATTAATCTAGTTATCAAGAGCAATAGAACGCGGGCAATAATATTATCTATTGCACTTGATAGCTAAATTAATATTTGATATATACCAATTCTTTTTTCTGAAAATGCTTACATTTTATATAATTAACCATTTTATCAAAATTTTTGTAAATACCTTGATAAATAACCGAATAAACATGATGTCACGTTTTTTAGAATAACTGCAAAATTTTAGAATAAAAAATTATGAAAAAATTTACTCGTACAAAAACTACCATGCCTTATCGGCATCTAATATATTATTTATATAATAGGCATATTTTCAAATATATAATGGATTTAAAACTGGTATTGTCAAAATTTCCTTAAAAAGTAGGACATTTTTCAATATAACTTAGCAGCACTTCAAAACTGTCCAATGTACATTATTCAAATTTCAGTGAATGATTTACAATAGACACATAATTTTTTCAATTTTTTCCGTTCCTCCGTTTTTGAGATATTCGCGGTTAAGGTGAGGGGTCAATAGATTTGAATAGTTTATTAGTTAGACGCATCTTATCCTACCTTCCATACGCGGTGTATGTACCTAGATTGTGAGCCGCAATAATACATATAACTAATTTAGCGCGCTTTAAAAAAATCGCTGTTGCCAAACGATACACATTGGGAAAAAAATAATTATATCAAAAACTTTTCTAATGTTTGGGCTACATTTGCTTCACTGTATGTGTATATAAATTTTCAAAAATAAAAAAGTTTATCGATTGGTGAAAATTGTAATACGTAAAATTCAAATATCTTGTTTACCTAATTTTTAAGGAAATGAAAATGCGAACTGTGTAAAAACCATTAGTACAGTTAAAAGCGCTATTGTGTGTACTTTATAATTGAAGAAAAAAAACAACGTCGATAGCAACATTAGTTTTGAAGATATGACGGAAACAAAAGAAAACACATTTTATTTAAAATACAATATTTTCCTTTTTTTTTTAATTTAAAAAGGTCCAGACCACGAAAAAATGTCGTGAAATACGATTTCATATGCCCAGTGACATGCTTAACAAAACCTACCATGTTTGACCTGGTTCTACGCCAGAAAAAAAAAAAACGGCACGATAGAGTCTCGAATTCGCTCCTCTATTTAAAAATTGTACTTATTTTAAGTAGTTTCATTCAAAAATAATATTAGACACCAGGTTAAACATAATGTTGCTATAATAATAATTTATTAAACATCCTTTGTAATCTTTTGACCCTCCTCTAATATAAATCCAGTGTCCAGTAGCCAATTATGAACTAGTTTTAATAGATGTGGCGCATCGGCAAACATATAAATATTTTCATTGGTACTAGGATGCTTAAAAAAGGCTGTTCTAAATCAACTTGCAGTTGATTCCACAATCCAACGTTTCCCCCTCCACAATCACTTACACAGGCTACAACATTGTATGATATATTGTGCAATTCTGTAATAATATTGCATAATACATCTTTTGTCAATTTTTCATCAAATGCAATGTAAATATATAGGTTGTTTCCATTTTGAAAATAGGCCTCGAGCTTGAACTACTTGCATTTGACTACATGGTCCCAGTACTTTCATCTTTGACCACGTCATACTCTTGCACAGACTTCACCTTCACTTCATCAAATTGAAGAACAGTTATTTTCTCAAAATCATTATAATTTTCCCCAGCCAGTTTCATCATCAATAAAATGTCTTTATTAAGCAGTCCCTGCATGACTAACATATCCAATCGAGATGCCCAACGTCTTAAGAAGGTAAAGGATAATTTAATTTTTTTTTAAATATAGATAGCATTTTTTGCTGTAATATCTTATCGTGAATGCTACTGATATTTCTTTGAGCCCAAAATGTACTAACTTTTTGCGGCGAGACATTGTAAATCTATCTGGTTTTTTGTTAAGACCATATTAAGTAATTTTTCTGCCACCTGGGCTTTATTCCCAGTTGATGTTGCGCGATTATAATATCTATTTTTATAATATTTTACAATCCCATTCAATCCTTTGATTTTTTTATTAGAGGAAGTTTTTAACAAAGTATAGTTTTGTAGCAATTCATCATATTTTACTTTGAGTTTGGTCAACTCTAAATCAAGCTGTAGTTTGGTCTGAGGCTTAGTCTGATATAACGGGGGTGCTGGAGGGGGTAGCACACTTTCTTCTGTGGCAGTCAAAATTTCTGGGGTCAAATTGTCAACATTTGAACCCTCTTTAGATGTTGATGGTAAAGGCTGCTTTAAGCTTGAATCATAGATGCTTGTGGAAGCAAGTAATGAATCAACTATCTCCTTAATTGTTCTTCTTTTTTTGGGATCTTTTCTCCCGAGGTGTTGCTTCTGCTGGCTTTTCTTTACCTCCTAATTTTACTGTGGATACTGCAGTCTTCTTTAAGAATTTGCGTGAAGGCAGATCTAAAAAAATAAAGCAATAGGCGATTCAAAATAAGCGATACGCCACCTACGGTGCCGATTATGAACTACTTTGTGTGAGATGTGAGATGACAAGTGAAAACTTTCATTGTTTGCTTGTGTCTATCTATAATTGTTTTGCGTTGTTTTTATTGTGGATTGGAGTCAATTAAAATTGAAAACAATATGAATCAATATTGTTTAGTTCCTCAGTGTTCGTCTTGGGCAAAAAAAACCCAACTAAGCTTCCATTTGTTTCCCGAAGCCGGCAAACACCGCGTGACGCGATGGATAACAGTTTTGGGGGGAAGGATTTTGTGGACTCTCAACACTTAAGGACATGTTTTAGCTAAAATAAACATTGATTATTAATAAAATATGAATATAATAGTTAATTTTAGGATTAAATCACATTATGAAAAAGGAAATAACAATATCCTAACCTAACATAATACGTACCGTGTTTTCGTGAATTTACGCTGAAGAATTACTGTAAATACACCCAAGTCCTAAAATATCGCTTAAATACATAATAAAATCAATTGCTATACATATATTTTTATTGAAATTTATTTATAAAATACCTTTTTACAGCAAGCAAAATCACCAAAAATACAAAGATTTGAATGTAAACAAAACACCTATCACACAGGAATTAGTTTCGATGTCAACCGCAGAGGCGCTGCAATCTTAATTTCATACGCGTATATTAAAAGATTGTTATTTTTAAGACTTCTTTATCTACTTACTACTTACTTGGGCTTGTTCCATGATATTATTTTTATATGGTTTTTATACTTTTTCATATAGTACTCGATATTCTCATTATACACTTAAAATTTCGTATTATTAACTTTTTCCGTTCTCGAGATATAAGGAGTTGAATTTAGTAATAGTTGCAAAAACCGAGCGCTCATTTGTGACGTCACTATACGCAAGTGACGTAAGAAAAATGGCTTTCTGGGACCTTTCAAATTTAACCTGAAAACTCGAAAAACATGGAATTTTTAAACGCTGGTAACTAAATAAATACGTCGAGTGGAAGTTCGTTCTATGTGTCTGCGGAAAGGAGAAGGTCGGCGATGAATTATAATCGTAAATTGCAGGGTCGAAATCGAAAATTCGTTCTGGCAGGAGCGAGAGAAAATTGTAATTTTTTGACATTTCACCAAATTGTACTCCCCTACTGTCAAGTAGTAAGCAAAACAAACAATACTTCGAAAACACTTATAATAATTATAACCAATAAGGAGCATCAAGTCTATTGAGATCGCCGACTCTATGCGTATAGTGACGTAGCGCCTGGCCACGCCCCATTTTCGCGAGATGGAAATTTGTAATAGTTTTTAAGATACTAAACGTGCGAATAAGATTGTGATGTTTTGCAGATCCATTAATTTATACTTGCACTTTCGATTTGTGAAATAAAAAAAAAATGCTGAACAAGCCCATTCATGCTGTATCTAAATCTCGTTCATAGTCACCATCGGTAAAATGAACAGAGCAAATTGTTGCAGTATCGACGTTAAACTTATCTGTTCCAAAGAAATTATAAATTCTTTGATCTGTACTTTTACAGCGGTGCACCCACTCTTTCCGCATTGTTGAAGATACGAAAGTATATCATCCTTGGTCTGTGGTCTCCTCTATTTGTTAAACTCTTGGATTTCTACTCTACAGTCTACAGCATTGTAATCTATGGTCTACAGTGTTCTTACTGTTCTTTCTTTATCTAGTATCTACTACACATTCTACACGTCTTTTTTTGATGTGAGGTTGGGCAGCTATCGGTTTTTTTTAGGTTAAGAATTTGAAAAGCGCAAAAAATGTTGCCGAATCTCTGATAAAGTCTGCCGGTTTTTAGTAGGTAATCTATGATTAATTATAATTAGTTTAGTATTAGTAGGGCTGTGCCGCAAATAGCAAGTTGATACTGTTGGTCTTTCATCGAGATACGAAAAATAAAATGAGGGCTAAAAGAAATTTTCGCGTCTATGTTAATTTAGCAGATTTCTTTCGTGATCGTAGAAGCAATGCAAGGATCTATATAAATGATGATATTAAAAAAATAAGTGATCTTGCATATCGAATTGAAGACATATTTAATATAGAAAACTTTCGCTTAGCCATTCAGAACGAGGATTTATCATATTCTGAAGATGTGCAGATTCTAGAGGACAACGAAATAATTTGGTAAGGATGCAGAAACTTAGTTACCTATTACTATATCAATGAAATTGCTGCACTTTATAAAAACATATTCAGTTATTCCAGTTTTTTTGTATTATAGGGTTGTAAAAAAAGGCGACCAGTCTGATAAATCAGCTTCTACATCCAGAAAAATATCGCGAACAAGAAGACGTCTCAAAGAAGAGGCCTCAATTAAACGAAAAGAGGAAGACCTAAAATTGGCGCTTAAAGGTCTGGTAGTGGTTCGTCTTAATGTGCAGGAGGTTAAGACCAGACTCGCAGATCGCTTGAAACGCTTAGGAGACGCCGAAAAGTTGCCTATTGAGACCCTCGAAATAGAGTCAACTCCTAGCCCAGAAGGCGAAGCCCAACCCCCAAAGAAAAAAATGCCTCGGTCTGTTGGCGTTCTGAAAACTGAAACAACTGCAAGTCCAGAAGTCGAAGCTGGAAAATCCGTTGGTGACCAGGCCACAACAATGGAAACAGAGGAACGTACAGGTGAAAATTTAAATGTAGCAACTGAAGTAAGCGAAGCAGCTAGTCACGGCGTGGAGACATCCGAAGCAACTTTTGGCGATTCTGTGGACGTTCCTCGAGACGTTTCTATGGAATACAATACAAGCATAACAAGTGATACAGGGCTAGGTAGTTTCCCTTCATTTTCAAGAAATCCATCAACTGAATTTGAAGGAGACGATACCTGTGATTTAAATATCCCCTTGGATGAAACTATTAAGCCTTCCGATAGTTCCATATTGGACTTGAATAGAGATGATGAAAGCTTTTCAAGCAAGATGTCTACAATTTCAAGAAAGATGTCTAGAGTTTCACCCCGTGCGATGTTTGGTGTGGGTAAGTGGTACAATGAATTAAGTTTAATAGGTTTTTTTCTAAAAGGCAACATTTGTAACAACAATATTTACAGTAACAAAGTAAAAGAGCTCTAGGGTGTTGCCTTGCAAATACCTAATCCGATAACCAGGAATTTGCTACTTATGGCATGATTTTATAGTACGTACTTAGCTTATTGAAATTACACATAACCATAACACCAGATCTCTATGCTACAATTTTCCACAGCATCGCCTTACTCTCACCGAGAGAGACCCTGCTTACTCGTGTATAAAGTTTTATAACAAACTGCTCGCAAATGTAAAGGAGATAACCTCATTTAAGGGTTTTAAAAAACAAGTTTTTAATATTATTTTAGCTCTTGAGCCATATAGTGAGAAGGAATTTTTAAATGCAACCTAAGGCGGAGGTGTCGTGCTTGCCATTGACTCCTCTCTATGCTCTGTAGATTTAAACCTAAAAACAACGACACAATTCAGAGAATTATATTTTATTGACATTCTTGGAGTTCAAATTAAGGTAGGCTTTTATTGCTACTATATAATCTTAATATATATACCTCCCAATATGACCCTGGACTGCTATGAGTCGATATTTGAAATCATTTCCTCATTGGAATTCATTCATAATAATAATGTTTTATTTCTAGGAGATTTTAATATTAGAGAATATTCCAATTACTTACGCTAGAGTCTACAAATCGTATTACGTCTTTAATAAATTTTAGTAACTTTCTAAATTTAGAGCAATATAATAATATAAGAAATACAAATGACAATATCTTAGATTTAGTTTTATCAAATATGAACTGTATAGTAGACAAAGCTCCCGACATACTTATGAGGATTCTCATCACCCCGCACTCCTGGTATTATTTGACGTACGTAAAAATTATAATCATAATAAAATCACAGTTGACCTTACCTATTATAACTATCGTAAAGCCAATTTAGTTGAGCTTTATCAAAATTTAGCAAATATTGATTGGAATTTTTTATTCAATATTCAGGATGTTAATTATGCTTTCGAAAAATTTTATGAAAAAATGTATATCATTCTTGATATAGTTGTCCCTAAAACCGTAATTAAAGGCAAGAGTTACCCACCGTGGTATAACTCCAATATAATTAAAAGTCTAAAATTAAAACATAGAGCGTGGTGCGATTACAAGAACCGTGAGGATCCTCTTGCACTCGATGAGTTTAAATTATTAAGAACATATATCAAAGAGCAGGTTGATATTGAATATAAAAAATATTGTCGCGACATCGAAAGTAATATTAAGCACAATCCCAGTAAGTTCTGGCAGTTTATCGACAGTAAGAAGTCTAGTAATAATTTACCAACAGCTATGAACTATGAAGATAAACATTATGTAGGCAACAAGGAAGTAGTTAATGGCTTCGCTGAATACTTTTGTAGTTCATATATTACCTCTAATCCATGAATCGAGGACCTTCCTGTTGACTCAGAAACAGATTTTTTAACAATCGAACGGTTTACAGAACAAGAAGTTTTAAATTCCTTGAAAAAAATCAAGCCTAAATACACAATGGGGCCTGACAAAATTCCAGCCTTCATACTACAAGATTGTGCTAGCGTGCTCACAACTCCTCTTACATTCTTATTTAATTTAGCCATTAAATCTAATATTCACTCAATTAGTTTTTTAAAAAATATTTTTGTAAGACTGATTTTCATGAAATAAAGTGTATTATTATTATTGTAGTAAATATATTGAATTGCCTAATTATTTTGATCGAACTCTTTAGCAACCCATTTTTAATCTATTTTTTTAAATAGATAGATCTTTATTAACAGCTTCTGCTATACAAAGTCGATGAGATACTATAGTGTAGAACTTTACATGCAGTGTGTCACGTCTCACCTGCACACCCTCGAATCTTCCTCTTTTTTCAGATCAACTCCAAATTTTTATAATCAACAACAATAATAATAATAATATTTATTAATTCACGCATAAGATAAGAAAATTTATTGGTGTTATTTATACATTATAATGTATTTACACAGGTCAACACATGATAGAGAAATGAATGTAAGACTAGTTATAAAATAAAAATTGGTAAAAGACAAACAATGTATCTAGAGAAGAGTTTAAGCGGCAATTCTCTGATAAATATAGGCAGTTTAATGTAAAATTTTATGGCCCAATAGTTCAGTCCATTTTGAATCCTCATACTGCATAAAAAATAAAACTATGAAAATCACATATAAAACGAAGTAATACAAGATAACAATTATATAACATATAGCATTATCCCCTGTATACAAACAAATAAAAAAACAATTATAGCTATATAATATGCTAAATAAATTATGCTAAATATGATTACTTCCTGTCAAATATAAAAAATTATAAAATTGTATATTAGCCTAGTCGTCAGGGGTTTTACGGCCTCACTAAATGTTATACGACTGAATTTTTCAGGATAAGTATTTATTTTGGTGTAGAATACCTACGATAAAAAAGTTTACAGCTGTAAGGTGCCGGGACCCCTAAAAAAATCGAAAATATTGGCCGAAATTCAGTTTTTGGCCAATAATTCGAAAAATTAAAATATATAACAAGGCTCACCACTCTCACCACTTCTTTATAATATATACTGCTCTGATATCCTTCACCAACAAAATCGAAATGACACTAATTCCTATATTCTACAATACGCAGATGATACAGCATTGATTGCACATGGAAAATCTTTAAATAAAACTATAGAAAACCTTCAGACTTTAATGACCGAAACAGAGACATGGTTTAACAACTGGAGAATACATCCCAACCCCTTGAAAACACAGTTCCTAATATTTAACCACATCCCATCACACACTTCCCCTTCGATATCGATCAGGAATCATCAAATAATGCCTTCCCTAACTGCTAATTACCTTGGAATTCTGCTAGATCACAAATTGAATTTAAAGCACCACACCAAATTAATAAAAAGACGTACGATAACAAGAGCCAAACACTTCAGAGCTTTAACCTACAAAAACAAGGGTATAAGTACTCGAACTGCTACAAAAATTTATACTTCCATATGTCGTCCGATACTTGAATATGGACATGTTTTATACCTCAATTGTCGACTTCCAACTCTTAATAATATAAAAACGGCAGAAACTACAGCCCTGAGAATTATAACGAAAATTCGTCACCCCACAAATCCACTTCATAATCCCTCAAACGAATTGCTTTACAGCAAAACAAATATCCAGCCTATTCTCGAAAGATTAAAAGTGCTATCCTCAAAGTTTGCCAATCGTGAGCATAATATGGAAATAATGCAACAGATGTTTATTACCAGACCAAGACATCAACCCTCCAAATTCAAGTTTCCAGAAAAAACTATTCAAGAAATATTAATTACATTATCTGAAAATCCTTAATATTGTTTAAATTTAAATATCCAATGTAATCATTCTTTTTTTTTTTTTTTTTTTTTTTTTTTTCACTATACACTGTATGTTTATGATTAGTACAACAGCTTTGTAAATAAATTATTTGTTAAAAAAAAAAGACAGGCTGAAGGACCTCGGTCGATGGCCTTTTGATATGTATATGTATATTGTATATATCAATAAAAAGCTTTTATTATTATTATTATTATTAAAATATATATATAAAAAAACTAATAGCGTTAGCCGATAGAGGGGGAAATTTCACATCAAAAACATAGTTTTTTTGTACGATCAAAAATGTAGGCTCCAGATTTTTCCGTTTAACGCACGAGGATGGATCATGATTTAAAAAAAATAAATAAAAAATCAATATTTATTTAAAAATCAAAAAAATCGTGACTTCTTTGATATTTTTAATTGTAAATATTGTGGTATGGTCTATTTTTACGTGCAAACAATAAAAAAATTGTATTTTCTTGTTTTGAGTTTTGACACTGTCTTATATTGATTTATTTAATGAGACCTTTCTGAGAATTTCAGTTCCCCACAATCAGTAGTAGTATTACCTACATGTTAGGACTAAATTTATTTTCAACTCGTACGAACGTGAAATTTTAAATACCATTTAATGTTAATGTCATCAAAATGATTTTATATCATATAATAGACTTATTCAACTTAAATATATCAGTCATAACATAACACGTACGTTATATTTAACAACATAAACAGTCCATCAAATCGTAGGGCTGA
The DNA here is from genome assembly GCA_963583905.1 of Stenurella melanura. Lineage (NCBI taxonomy): Eukaryota > Metazoa > Arthropoda > Insecta > Coleoptera > Cerambycidae > Stenurella > Stenurella melanura. The sequence continues at coordinate 6,303,403 of OY757309.1, forward strand.
ATGCTAAATGACTATATTTGGCTACTTCAGAAAATACCAAAATTTCATTTCATATGTTCAACCGTATATTTCTGATTCTTAGTTTCTTATTCTTAGTATACTCGTTCGTGTTAATGCGCGAATTTTCCTGTTAAATTCCGTAGAAAATTGTCTGCACAATACAGGGTGTAATTAGTTTCATATCATTCAAAAAAACTGGTGGTAGGGAACGACAAGTCAATCAAAAAAACCTTATATAACATGGGGTCTAAAGCTCATAATTTTGGAGAGAAAAAAATAAATAAAAATTTCGCAAATTTTCAATAAAATTTTTTGAGAACTGCTGGAATATTGAGGTAGGTTTATTTATTTTATTGACTTACCGTTCAAGTTGTCAAATTCTTGATTACGTACAGACACAACTTACTTGTTCGTTCTTTTTGTATTCCTTTTTGGCTTTTGTACCAAGTTTTTATTTTATTTTTCTTTATTGACAACGTTAGTTGATAGTTTAGTGTTTAGTGTTGAGCGAAGTGCGTATGTACTTAATTCGACGTACCGAACTGTGTATTGATACAGATGCAGAGATTTTGAATCATTTAGGTAGGTAGTAAGCTTTTAACCCAGGACACTCATTTATGTTACAAATGTTAATAAACCACATTTAAATTTTCTAAATTATAAACAATCCAATATTTTCTACCAAATTAAAAAACACACATGTAAAGAAATGCTCTGTTTAAAACTCTATGGCCATTATTTGCTTGCAATTGTGCACGAAAAGAGAACGAATTATTTACCTCTTTACACTTGCCTCAGTTCAGTTGAGGCGGTCCATCAAAGGCGGTCGATGATCCTTTGACACCGCGTGTGCCGGCGAGCACTTTTTTTATGACAGTTTAAAAGTTGTATAATTGGAAAGTACAAGTCCATCGACCAAGAAAAGCAGTGGTTCTCAATAGTTGTCTACCATAATATTAAATATGTTAACCTAGATCAGTTTCTTTCAAAGTGCCCCTGGAGGGAAGTCATAAAGGTTTTTTGTTTGTCTAGTCGGTCCCCATTACCAGTTTTTTTAATGAAATTGAACTGATTACACCCTGTATAATATAAAAGGGTGGCCAATTGGTAAGCTGCTTCCGAGGCTGCTTCATTTGACAAATTATCTGTACTCGTGCAGGTATATATATAGTGTGCGGCCGAAGTCTGGTGTTTTTTATCCACCAGTTTCAGTAAAGATCTCTTACATCTACTTGCTCAACTATACCAAATAAATAATTTCTCTAAACCAATAATACATTATTTATTTATTATTTTATGAGTTTTATGCCATACTTTTTATTTCTTACCGTAAAAGTAGGTATTTGTTTCCTATAAATAATGTATTCATTTGCTTATGTGAATCATGCAAAACATTATATTTATCTGTGTGTGAAGACCGTCTCTGGCATAACTACTTTTGCGCCGGGCTCTGCTCATGATGGCGATGGTTTTTATACTTTTTACTTTTTTGTTAAATCTGTGTGTATGCACTTAATTTGTAACAATAAACATGTTAGTTTTTAATGGTAATTTTTTTTAATCACATACTTTAACTAAAGATAAAGGGCGGCACTTTCTGAGGTTGCCTCAGGCGGCCAAAGCTCTAGAGATGGGCCTGTTAAGAGCTTCTTTTGAGCTAAAAAAGCACGTTTGAAATCTCTTCTACAACCCCAACTAATTATGTTAAGAGAAATATGCGAGTAAGCCACTACATAATAAATAGATATAAGTGTATAAAAAAAAATAAAAAAATCTGTATTTTTGAAAAACTACTATTTTGATCATTAACATAAATGAAAACATGTGGACTTTATATTTTGGACAATTCTAAGCTATTTTGACTTGCCATTTTTTTTACCTAACCTCGCCCTTCTGGAGATATAAGCGTTAAAAAAAAAATCGGTAAAGGTATTTACACAGAACTTCCCTCGTTATTTGTGCATGACGGTCACTATAAAAAACTATCAAATACGAAATGACATTGGGAATAATAATCGGATATAGTTATTGCTATTATTACAAAGAAAACCTGATAACTTTTGGTCAAAAAAATATACAGAGTGCTCATCCAACAGCAAAAGTTCAATACTAAGTAACAGGTTTTCATAATTTTTTTCTTCTCAAAAATGTTTAGAATGTCATAAAACGTGGAAATTTTAAATTTGTGCAAAAAGAAATTTTTTCCATCTATTCTAGTGCTAAAATATTTTTCCAAGATGGTAAAAAAAATGTTGCAATTTTTTTCCGAAATGGGTTTGGAATGTCATGAAACGTGGAAATTTGAATTTTGAACAAAAACAAATTTTTCATCTATTCTATGGTAGTGGTAAATTAAAACTTTTTTCAAAAAAATTTTAAAATTTAAAAAAAATATTTTTAAATTTATTTTTGTTTAAATAGGTTTAGAATGCCATGGAAACGTGGAAATTTTAAATTTGAACAAAGAAAAAAAAATCCATCTATTTTAGTGGTAAATTTTTTTTAAAAATTGTAAAAGAATTTTCTAATTTTTTTTTCTTAAATATATAGGTTTAGAACGCTATGAAACGTGAAAATTTTAAATTTGAAAAAAGAAAAAAAATTTTTCCATCTATTTTAGTGGTAAAAATTTTTTCAAAAATGGTAAAAACAATCCAAAATTTTTTTTTTAACAATTTTAGAATGCTATGAAACGTGAAAATTTTAAATTTGAACAAAGAACATTTTTTTTCATGGTAAAAATTTTTTTAAAAATGGTGAAAAAATGTTCAAAATTTTTTTTTTCTGATATAGGTTTAGCGTGTCATGAAACGTGGAAATTTTAAATTTGACCCAAAAAAAATTTTTTTCATTATTTATTCCCATTAGACGGTCCACCCTGCATATGTTCCAGTAAAATTTTTACCATTTCTTGGCTGACAGTAGCGTCAACTACCTACCAAATTTGATTTCTCTCCATCAAGTAGTTTTTTAGTTAATGCACCAACAGACAGACAGACAGACTGACGGAATTGAAAAACCTATATTTTCGTAATCTACGTGCTTTGAAACGTCAAAATCCGAAAAAATCTCGGACGGTGATTTTTTCTCGAATACAATACTTCCCTTCGGTATGCGAGGGAAGTAAAAGAACGTATATTTAAGCTTTGTGATGTGAACTATATTTTTTACCTAACCTTACCCTTGTCGATATGATTCAGCAATATTACTGGTTTTAGAAATGTTCCGATCAAATGCAATATATTCTTCGTTTTGTATTTGCGAAGAGTATAATAATAGTCTTAGATATTATCAATTTTATTTCCAGGTTCACAACAGTTCATTAATTCAACACTATGCTATATTAGGTGATATCATCCAATGATGCAGTTAGAATCTTCTACTTTTAAACTAAACAGATTAACTTCATTAACACGTTCAGTGCTAACGACACGGATCCCCGTCGCACCAATGTCGCACTGAGTTGAGAATTAATATATTACACCAAATTTTCTGGTGCTGTATGAACTAATTGAGTTTCCTTCTTTAGGTCAGTGTCTAATGAACTTGAGAAGCAACAGTTCATTTGGTTCTGTGAATGACTTGAATAGTGATTGTTCCGAGTCAACAAAAAGGAGACGTAGGAAACGCGCCCAAAGGAGGAAGAAAAAGAATGAAAGTGGTGGCACAGATACATCAACGTCCTCTGTAGTTAGAGCCAATTGTTCTTCACCACCAAAACCAAAGCACACCATATTTAAAGAAGGGGATAATGGAGTTCTCATACCTGTTAATAAAGTAAGGAATAGAAGAAATTCTCTAGCAGAAAGTGAGCCATGCTCTGAAGGGTCTAGTGTTGGGAGTATTATCTTGCACAGAGGGAAGGAACACCAAATAAGCGAGGAAGATATCTTAAAAGTTCCCTTCATGGAGGATTCAAGGCTGCCCAAAGCAGGAGACATAATTGCATTTAAAGTAAGTGACAGAAATGTGCATTTAAGGTCGCCATTTCCAAGAAATTATTTATTATTTTTGGCCATAACTTTTTTCTTAGTACGTATATTTAAAAAAAAAATTATAAGAGTACCTAAGTGGAACCATTACAAGACTATTACTATGAATTTTCACTAAATAATTCCAGTCGTTTCCAAAATAGTTGGGTTTAAAACTATGAGATAGAAAGATTAGCATAATTTTTAAATTTGAATCTAAGTATTTTGCAAACCACTGAAATTATTCAGTGAAAATTCATAGTAATAATCTTGTTGTGGTTCTACTTAGGTAGTCTTATAGTTTTTTTTTAATATAAGTAGTAAGGAAAAAATGTATGGCCAAAAATAATAAATATTTGCCTATCCGATGTCTCTCTTGCAAATGGCCACCTTAAGGAATTGTTTTGGTGCAGTTTTCACAAGTACTGAGACACTACTAATAGTCCAAGCAATGGGGGATTTCTATTTGCAAAAGGTCGGAAAGAAATGAAATGAAAAATCTCGAAAACTGTATAAGATATCAAGTTATTTTTTTTTGCCAAAAATTTGTTGATCTCTAGACCAAATTTCCTTCGCATATAGTATACACAAATTTCGTTCTTGTGATTCTGGGCTTATTATTAAGTGATTTTGAAATTATATCAGTACAGATAGATGCGCTCATGTCGGTAGTATATGAATATAAATATCATATCAATATCGCATGTAGTTAGTTTTCTAGCGAGAGATATATGTTTATTGAAATAACATTCCGCTATCTGTTTTTCTTAAGGAGAAGTTGTGCTACCGCCAATAAAAGTCCAACAAGCTATTTCTGCTATCCCTAAGGACCCTCTTTCTGAATTTGTTCCCAAAAATTATTTACCTTGTTCGTATGAATTTTTTCAATTTTTAAAAGTTTAGCCACCTTACTAATTTATCAATGCTCCACAAATATCTAAGATATTATTCTTATTTTGGCACAAGCAAAACAAGAGTAATTTTTTTTAATTTATAGCTGTACTATGATAAATCCCCTTATAACATACACCGCACTGGTGTGGTGGCGGCGCTGCCAGGAGTGCTCCACAATTAGGGCTCGCCTATGTCAAGTTGGCTAGCTTGCCTTGAAATTACAGGAGCTATCAGAACCACCCCAATGATAGCAATGGAGGCCATTCTTGGGCACTCCCTTGCATATCGAGGTGGAACTGGAAGCTAAAAAAGCAGCAAATAGGCTGTTCAAAAATGGAATGTGGCCCTGGATCTGCCGGTAAGGGACCAGGTCATCACCCAAGCAAAGGTGACCAGTGGCTCCCGGTCTACAGGTTCACTATTCCATACTCAGCGATGTTTCCCAGTTGAGAGAACTGGGAGTGCTATAAAAATCGTCTTCTGAGTCCCAAAGGTCTCGAGTGCTACGCAAACAGATCTAAGACTCAGGAGGGAACTGGTACTGGCTGCAAACAGGGGGTTCGTATATCAGTGCCACTTGGAAGGTATCCTAGTGTGTTCCGAGCAGAAGTATATGCCATATTGGTGTGTGCAAGTGACAATCTCAGGAGAGGTTTCGTCAACAAATATATTTACATATGTAGCGACAGCCAAGCAGCCTTGAG